>OY754328.1:175848213-177048213 GCA_963573305.1 Pyrrhosoma nymphula | reverse complement strand
AAAAATAAAATAAAATGCAAGTACCACCAGATTTCACATGGAGATGATTCACATGATGGAGAGTTACTGTCACACTACTTAATGGGTCGTCAGCCATGTAGGTTGTATCAACTTCCATTGTCTGAGAGTTACATTCCATCAATGTACTTGACTCAGCAACATGAGGCATATTTTCCTCCGTATGTGATTGTTGTGCTTCAATTGAAAAAAATATATCGGAACCATTATTTTGTACAGAACAGAAATAAATGAACTGATATTGACAAATTTATCATAATTTTCGAAACTTTACCTGGGTTTTGATGCAGGTCCTCCACTTCTGAATTTTCTCCAGCCAACTGCTCCTCTTGAGGAAGTACTACTCCTGCTGATGTACACATTTATTTTGATGACACCACTTACATCTTAATAGTCAGCGCATTAAAATGTCACCTCACTCTAGACAGAATACTCACCTTCAACCACAGTTGGTATGGCATCTCGCCTCAAGAGTGCCCTTGGATTTTTAGTAGCAAAGTCACATTCTTTAAAATGGTCGGCACATATCCTAACATTTTGTAGGATTCTGACATCCATACTAATAAGGTCTTCCCTTAAACAAAATCTTGCCCATTTCTCTGCCCTGAAATAATTATGACTTATCATGTAAGAATATATGACTTCTAAGTTAAGCCAAGTGGAATGAATTTGATTTAATCAACTGTAGTGAATTTGCACAAGTAATTTTGGGACAAGGTGTCTACCCACTTAACTTTTGATCGATAAATAAGCATTAAAGCAATATTAACTTGATTAAGTGCCCTAACAGGTATTGCATAGTATCTTTTCAAATTGCAAACACACAAACCTTTACCTGTAAAAGTTTATGTAATTGAATTTTTAACTGAATAACTCATTGAAATCCGTGTTGTGTGGCACATTGAAAATAATGGTATTTGTAAAAGTTTGTTTTTACGCAATTTGACGAATTTAAGTAGTGAAATATCCAATCCGATCTACCTCCGTGGTTTATTCTTTCGAAATGTACGTGACATGTGGACGTTATTTTGTCGAGACCACGGAAAATAACTTTAAAGACATGCAGAAAAGAGCGCCCTTAGATAAATGTCGTCAGGTATTCACATCGATAATTATGACGTTAGATGTGCATAACTGTTTGTCAATATTTACTCATAAAAAATACCTCAACGCATCTTTAGGGAAACGGAAGAAAGAAATGTTTCTCCCCGATCTACTGCAGCTTCCCTGGACATTTTTGCACCAAGCAACCGCGCAACTACCTCCGACGTAAGACATTTTACTTCGACTCTGAAGCAAATTCTTAGTACCGTAGATTTCGAGAAATATACCTAAATGTCAGCGACCAAGATCGATCAAGAAAATCAACTGGCAGCGTGGTTAGCGGGTATCTCCACAGTGGACGTCGAGAGAAAGAGTGAGGTAGGTCAACGAAGTCACCCGGCAGTCTCTCACTTTAATCATAGCGGTATCAAGCTACCTTCGTTTCTCCGCCGGTGAACAAAATGAACGTAAATACTACTAGCTACAATGTTGTGACATTATAGCGAGAGGAAAATCTCAGCAAATAAAACAATTAAAGATTTCCCCAGTGGGTTTTTGAATTCGCGCCGTAATCAGTGCAAAGCCGCAAGAGGCGCTGCTCGCGGCGACTTCCCTGACATCTATAGGCATTCGCTAGCATCTGACTAGTGAGCGAGGCCTGGTGATAACGTTCATAGAGTCACTTGCCATCCCCACTTCCCTATACACTGAAGCCCGAGCAAGGAAAGGGCCTCTAGCCAGAATGCTCAAAAATTTGAACGAAAGGTCATGAAAATTGTTTGGCACGACAAGGCACACAAATATTATACAAAGTAATGGATATTTGCTAGTGAAACGTGCAGAAAATGCTCACGCCGTTAGGCGCGTGGGCCACATATATGGCCCACTGAGACAGGTTCCCAATTACATGGAATTTACTGTCGAACCCGCAGTAATATTCAAAGAGTGATTACTTGAGGCCTTAGAGGAAGAAAAAAGGTGATGCTACTGGGAATCACGAGTATGAATAGTGATCGTATTAAAAATGGCGTGGTGAAGAAACACGATGGGCCACCATTGTGGCCCGCGCGCCCACTGAAGGGTTAAAAAATAAGTGTGCAAAAGCACGGAGCTGAAAAAGCTCATCATCAGCCTGACCAAGTAGCTCAAAAATACGAAATTTTAGTGAAAATTGCGTTTCTTTTAGGTAAGTAAATTTTTTGACGGAGCGTACATACATTTGATTAAATGGCTGTTATAATGTGTTTGGATTAAGGAACACTATATTGAGGCATTGAAACTGATTACGACAAGATATCAGACTTTCAAAATGTTAGGATACACCATGGAAAGTAGCAGTTCCTCGCTAGTTGAGTTGCAGAGTTGCAGGACTCACCAAGAGGAGGAGGTGGCTGCTAATGGAGTCCCGCCCACCTACCCATCCGTGGACGCATTACCAGCTAACTAACTGATATCTTTGAAGTCTTCTTTTGTTCCGGTTTTGGTACTTGCTGTCGCGAGAGGATCTTCGCTCGTATGAACCCGTCCCTTGCATGGTGGCCGTTGACTTGCCGTGAGGCTTCTGTGACTTCTTTTACGGTGTGTTCGACTGCTTGAGTATTATTTGGTAGGGAAAATAATGTAGCAATCTGCTTTATTGGCCCCTTGGCGCCATCCTTAATGTTTTGGAGATCCTCGGGGGTGAGACAAACAGTAGGTAAGTGGTGGCTCAGTGAGAGTGACATTGTCCCAATCTATCATCTCCTCATAAGATGGGGCGTCGAACTTGAACTTGGGTTGCGGGATGATGAACTGACGAATTTCCTCCATTTGATGGTTTATTTACGCAAATCGATTATCACACTCCGATTTTCGATTTAATGGAAGTCGACTTTTTGTTTTGAAAAACCGATCAAAATCGATTCTAGCCGATCGATTTTCGATTTTTAGCTTGCTAGCTAAAGCTAGCGTTTGAATTTTGCCAATCGAGCTGCGCCAGTTCGTAAACCACCCTCCAGTCGACTGCAAGTCCAACTCTAATCCACTACAAGCTTGGAAGGAGATTGAGGGAGAATTTCGTATCGTGTACAAACTAGCCAGCAGGATTTTATCTATAGTTGCCTCTTCCGTGCCGTGTGAGCGACTATTTTCTCACGCCGGGTTAATTGCAACTCAGGTGTAAAATCGATTATTATTCGGAGAACATTTAAATATGTTAGTTTTCTTAAGGTCCATCCCTGAGGAACACTGGTTCCACGGCTTTGCAAACAAGAAATAAATAAAATTCTGTTTTTCATTCTGTGGTATGCCAACTTTTCAATATACAATTCTTATTGCTACTAAACTGTATGTAATTTGCTTGTTATATTACCTATGTGTTTATAAGTATCTGTTATGGATTTTTATTTCCCTGTATATCTTATTAATATATTTAAAATAATATTTTGTATTAATAAATTTAACTGTATTCGGTTCTTATCCCTAGTGCTTACATCAACCCATATTTTGCATTTTGTCACAACAGCACATCCGTATTTCAGCAGACAATTACTTTACTATTTAAAAATATCGATTTCCATTTTTCGATTATTTTGGGCTAAAAATCGAATTTTTAGAAAATCGATTTTAAAAACCAAAATCGAAATTCGATTAATCGAAAATCGATTCTGGATTTAAATTTCCAATCCCTAGCCCCTCCCGGCCGGTTTCGCGATCTCGGCCGCTCTGTGGACGGCGCGCGGTTTTGTCTCCACGAAAAGCATTGGAGCCTCGGCCGTCAGGTAAAGGTCGTTGTCTGATATTTTCATGTCTCTTTACCTGACGACGCCTCCGGGAAGAGAGGCGAAACGCAAAAAAAGCAACCAAACGCGATGGATCCAGAGAATAATATAAAGTAAATTAATAAAATCGCGTAAACCTGAAGAATTATCGTAACTATTGTTTATTTGACCTGCAACACATAGTCCGAAATACGGCATTAATTAGCAGTACACTAATATGTTGTTAAGTTATGTGAGTTTAATTTAAAGGATGGTTGATGGAAAACATGCTACATAAATAAATATTACGTTTTTTTCATTAACAAATATTTAAACACAGAAATGGTAATTTTGAAAAAAATGATTGAAACATAGGGGAAACTCACAATGGGCAGATTTTAAAAAAATACGGAGTCCCCACACACATTATCGTCTTTATTTTCACAGTATTTGTCAAATATTTTTTCATCGAAGCAATATTGCACTGGAGTAATGTTACTGTGTGGCCTTCTCCCTAAATTCCCTGCCTTAAACCACTCAAACATTATAAAATTTATGAAACTTGGAGCAAAGAACTGGAAATGCGTGAGCGATTGCATTTTAAAAATAGTGTTTCTTTAGAAAAGGTTTACATTCAACTGATCTAATATCACTTGATCACAAAATTTGCTAACATAATCTTTCCACATTCGAAAAAATTACACGTCTAGTGATTGTGTAAGTTCCGTAGTTTTCGGGGGTATCACCTTCACACGAATTATTTTATTTATCGGTATCACTTAAGTCAAGGCGTTTTGATCTTTGTAAGGGCCCATAGAATCCACCAAAAGACCGCAATCATCATCTATTTGTGGTGAAAGAACACGTCCGAAATATTCCTGCATGAGAATGTTTTTCGTCAGCAGCACTGAGGTTGATGCAACACAATGAATATTGGAGGTTTGAAAAATGTTTGCTTTTCTGGGAAATTTTCCATCCTTTTCCTGCAAGCAGTTGAGGAGAGGGGAGAGGAGCTCACCTTCGATTGAAATTGTCGGCTGGATCATGTAAGAATGGGTGGTTGCATGCACACTTTGGACGATTGACTCAACTATTTTCACACCGCCAAAGTCCAGTGTGCGACCGCAATGAATTTCTTTTTTAAAACCACTCTGATCAGTAGTTAGCACTTGCGATGCACCTCTTTCAATCACATTTCTCACGTCTTGGACGAATTCCTTGGCCTTTTCCGTGATGGACCGTACTTCCATGGAATATTTTATGGAAACAATTTTTGTCGCCTTTCGCGATACTGTATTGTGATGTTTTTTTTCTATTTCCATAGCCAGGCTGGAGTTGCTCTAAAGTTTGGTACTCCCTGCTCCAGTTTTTTATTCTCTTCAAGAGCACACCTTCGCAAATCCCTATCATGAACTACTGGACATCCCTCTTTCACTGTCTTGAAGCGGGAGAGAAGAGCTGCACGGATTAACCTGTACTTTTCCTTTAAAACACCAGCTTCCATTACCTGCCTTTCGTAGTGATGCACTTGTGTCCGACTTGTTATAAAGTGGAAGTTGTGCCGAACTGTCTCCAGTCGAAAATTTCCCTTCTTTCCTGACTTCCAAAAATAAACTGCAATTTTTTTCTGGAACATTGATGGATCTGGTCTTGGTTTTTACATCGGTGAGACGTCATACGATGTAGAAGAGGAAGTATAAGAAACATCATCATCCCTTTTAGGATTCACCGCTGTTCTCTTCATTATCCTCAACAGTTTCCTCATTCCTCTCATTTTCACTGTTCATCCTTTTCTCATTCGTCATCTTCCACACAGGATTTCAGCATCGCTGCAACACGTATATTAAAACACACTTTAATATATTTCTTTGATATGATGCAAAGATAAAAATATACTGCTATAAAAATAATTTTGTAATTTAAAACTGACGGAGCAATTATATTCGGGCTTTTCCGCCAGTTCGGTTTTTCCACAGTGGTTTCCGAAAAAGGAAGAGTATCTGGAAATTTGCTCTTCTTCAGCTTCAACACGTTTAGAGGATTTATCACCTGCGCCATAATTGTCATATAAACAATGTTTGAAGCTACGAGACACTAATTATTTACAGAAATTGTGGCATTACAGCTCAATCCAAAATCCATAAGCAGCGGGCGTGTAGTAGGTAAGCAAATGCATCCGAACAATCCGAAAGACAAAGCAGAAATGGTTCAATAGAATACCGTTCACGAAAGAGGCTCGGGTGATTTTAAGACAGTAAAAACAAATTGTTTGAGGATGCGGACTTCTCGGAAGGCACCAGTCTGTGTGCATTCTTTTGAAATGCACGAGCTCTGCCGAACTCCCACCAAAGGACAATGGATTAATTCCCTATTCAATCACACCGCCGTGGTTATCCCGGCAGCGGCCGAGGGCAGAGTGGTCGTTCCTTTCATCGGTCATCTCGGGTCCCCTTCGTAGAGCCATCGAGAGTACATCACGGTACCTTTCCTTTGCTCACTATGAGGAAAATTTCACAAAATTCATTTTTCCACTTAAATCTACGAACATACCATGTTTTAATCAAATCGGCGCGTTACACTTCGTAAGTGTTCCTTGTTAGACCTTCACTTCCTTAAAAACCATTATTAGTGACGGGCCACAGGAAAAGAGACCTTATCTTCCAAATATCAATGTTGAGCTTTTGGTATCCATGGAAACTACATTAAGTTCTGAATAAAATGGTAAAAGAATTGTTTTAATATCTTAAAAATTGTCTGACTTACAGAAGTTAGAACAATAAAGTACGAAATGCATAGTTTTAAGAAAATTGAGTTTAAAGTTTCACATTTATAAATTTTGTCTGGAAAGATAAGGTCCCTTTTCCTGTGGCCCGTCACATTAATTAACGCCCCACCTAAATGGGGAAAAACCATCTCCTATTCTCACTCCCAACTAGTAATGGGTCGGTCGTGAGTGATCGAATCCCGAGAGCAAGTTCTCTTAAAAGAAAGATCGATGAACGGCTTCTCTCCAATGACCGAGGCGTTCATCTTCACCGATCACGACAGGAATGATTGTATAAACATCAAATATCGATCACGAGACTTGAGACGGGCCAAAAAAATCTTGAGTGAGTTTTCTAACGAGAGATTCGAGAGTTACTTGCTCTTTCGTGAGATGTAGGCAGTTAATCGATGCTCCGCTCGGTTGCGCTAACAAAGACGCAGCGTAATAACAGTCAACAATTTACATCACAACACAAATATCTTGCATTGAGAGAGTTTTACCAGTTTTGCTTGCTCGCTTTTTAGTAGAAAAATAACATCATTAAAAATTAAGACCGAATCCGTTACACTGTCGGCAAAGAGACTGCTGGGTTAAGTTACAAGAGGAATGCAACGGAAACTAAACATGATCCAGGTAATTATCCGTTTGTTAATTCGCCGAGCGATGCATAATTTGTTACTGCGTTGGATGTGTAGTGCCGTTATTTATTACGTGCAATAGGTTAATCGTCACCTGTAAGTAGTATAGTACAATATTATTTCCTATGAATTGTTTTCATTTGCTGCGGCGAGTCGTAAATTGTGTTATAATTAAATATCTGAGTCTATGACGTGATCGCTTAGAAATCAAACCTGATACCCTTGCCGCTATATCATATATATACTGGCCGTTTATATAAACAACTGTGCTTCATATTGCCAATGCATTTTAAAAATTCAACTCCGCTCCTCTCTCTTCAATCACTTTTTCTAGACTTTGATGGTGTTGCTGTCAATCAAGAATGTTTCCAGTGCTTAATTGGATGTCCGTTGGTTTTCCCTTCGTCTGAATTTTCTTCCCACATGTCTTCCGGTCTTGTACCGGTGCGGTGTGTTAAAATCTTCGGTGTATTCATCCAGCATTGTATTTTCGCCGAATTGATTTTGGAATGCAGTTTGCTTTTGGTGTTCTTGCACATATTTTTAACTGTAATCTCACCAGCGAATCCTAATTTCGGAGAATAAAATTTCGTATGTGCCAATAAGTCTCCTATTTATTTAGAGGAATGGTATTTGAAGAACTTCATTTGGGGAACAATAGCGTGATTCCGGTTAATATAGGTTAGATCCAAACACCGTTCGATACATGATAACTGCAAATTATGATTGCCCACAGGTAATTTGATTTATACTTCCATCATATTACTTTTGTAGTGAATAGTAAGTTAAAGAATGTACAGGCTTTATCAGTATGAGTTTCCGGAATTTCGTTTGCATTTGCACAGAGTGCAGCTTCAATAAACGGTACAATATAAATATCGTAATAATGTAATTGGTTGCAAGCAAAAAATGAATTACATGAGTGGGCTATTATATCAGCCTTAGGCATTCCATTGAAATCGGCAAGGAGTTATTTCAATCAAAATGTACAAACATGTTTAGTAAGGCAATATATGACTTCATACCACCGATACTGTATTTCTGCGTGCAATACACAGCATCATCTATTATAAAATAGCGCTGGAAATTTGTAATCATCATATCATCCATCAAAGTGTGTATTCCAACATGGCTTGTACACAGGAGCCATACCATAGACCATATTCATTTAAAATTTAATTCCTTGGCAAGGAAAAATTAAAATTTCTGATACTATACTAATTACTCATTACAGATCCAAAATCCCTGGTAAATATTTAGCAGGAAAATTTAGAAGGAACCAGCTGGAAGTTAGCAGAACATTCATAAGGATAATCAGAAATCTACTGTGGCAAAGACAATTTTATTATAGTTTAAAAACTGATGCCTATCTTAAACATTGGTGGAGTAATGCAATTATAGTATTGGACTGTTATCAACGTCCATTCATTCCACATGACCCTCAATTTAATTCTTATATTTGCCTGACCATGACATTTTACCACCATTACAGATAGCTTAATAGCCATATATATTTCAGTGGTCAGTTACCACTCCACCCTTCCCGCTTCAAAAATTTCTTTCCTTAAAATGTTTCAATTTAGTTCTGCGCATCACATCCATTCATTTCACTTGCCTATACTTTTCCTACCCCTCCCAACTTAGCAAACCTTTCCCTTCAGAAGTGCCTTTCAGGACCTCATTTCCTCTAATTACCTACTATCTGACATGAAGTGGACTCCTAAATTTCCTTCACTGTGATATGTAACTTCAATGCCTAGTCAAGTATCTCTTAACTTCTCTTCTGTCTTACTTTCATTATCCTTCTCGAGGCCCACTCCTCATATATTAACTTCAGTCTATTCTCACCCTCTCAACATTAGCCAATGGTTTAGATCCACCGAAGGCCACAACCCTAATCAAGCCCTTTATAAAACCTTCCAAACCAACCTTTTGTTTGCATCCTATATCAGGACTTGAGGCATTACATATCCCCAATAATTAAATTCTTGAATATTGCTGATACAAGACATTTAATATCTTGAGTAGGACACCTCGTTCCACTAAAAATCTGCCCCAGTTACAACTTCATTCCACTATTTATGTTTTTTGCTAGTTGTCTTAAGCCTCTATTGGTTTCTACTCAATGTCCATTCTCAATCTATACTCTGGAGAGAGCTGGCAAGCCACTTACCATGAGGAAAAATATCCACAGATGCTGAGTGGACTATCTTCCCTTCGTTCCTGCTCTTCGTCTAATCTGGCATGTGTGAGCCTAACAGCTTTAATTACCATTGCTAATTTCTACTACAGCTAGACAAGACATCATAGCATGTCCTTTGATAACAGTTGATTAATATTCATAAATTGACCAAAGATCATGACAATACGAGTCGACTTAATACTTAATCATATAGGGGTTTCAAGGAAGATATTCAAAATAAGCCACGTAGTAATTGTAAAAAACCTACACTAACATTTATTTGACTTATAGATTATCATAAAATAAATGGATCTATGAATGGTTGCACAGCCCTTAGGTTTCATCAGCCCTGATGACGATGACTGATTGTGAGTCAGACATCGAAACTTCGGCCTTTTGGAAATCCATTTTGCACTAAAATTTTGATATAAGTGAAAAATCATTGAATACCATTGCCTTATTGTATGCACATCCATGACCCTCTTCTCCATTAACTTGTTTAACTTATAAAAGCGTGTTACCAAAACTATGAGTGCATAAACTTCTTCATATTTTCGGGTTCTACCGCGAAGGTTGCTGTGTTGATGACAACAGTTTCGTCGGTTTTTTATGTTACGGTGCCCCATGAAATAATCTCATAGTTTGCTGCTGTGTGTTTTTCTAAGAGTGAATTGCATGTAAAAAAGCCCAGATAGCAAGGCAAGTTGGAATCAAGCTTGATTCCAGCTTGACCTGGCAAGTCAGTCAGGCTTGAATCAAGCTTGACAATTCAAGCCGGTAAGCTGGATTCAAGCTTGAATCAAATGGACAAGTCACCACCATGCAAGCTTGCCACAAGCTGGACATTAAGCTTGAATCAAGCTTGAATCAAGCCTACCAATTCAAGCTTGAATCAAGCCTACCAATTCAAGCTTAAATCAAGCCTGCCAATTCAAGCCTGAATCAAGCCAACCAATTCAAGCTTGAATCAAGTTTGAAACTAAGCTGGAATCAAGCCTAACAATTCAAGGTTGAATCAAGCCAATTCAAGGTTGAATCAAGCCTACCACTTCCAGCTTATATATAATTAGGATTTGTTTGGCTTTCCTTTAATAACATTATTTAACTTCATCCCCGCATATTTTGAAAAGTCTCTCTCTTCAAACTTCCGTCTTCGTCGTATAATCTGGAATAAAACATGAACTCTATTTAGCAACAATCACAGACAATTTGTTAAATAATTGACTATGAAGGGTTAATCACTTTTATTCGCAATGAACTATCTCAATACATAATCAGATAAAATGTACGTGGTAATAACGCAGCACTGGTGGAACTCTTAATGTCTTACCGTAGGTACATACTACGTGACGTGAAAATACACCGGTGAATATAATGAAATGGAAGTTATATGCAAAGAAGCTCCCTAATTTCAAATTAGAAGTAAACTTTTCACAGATAGGGGTACGGTTTCTTAAACCGCGATGGAGAGGAAAATTTTCGTGTTCAACAATGAAAACTTAATCAACAAAAACTTACCTTGCTGCGTTGAATTTAGGCCATCTCCAAACATTTTCTCATCCAAGTTGACTTTCGAAGGAAACCGGCACTGAACGAGGTAGCTGTATTAAAGCTCTGTATAATTATCAAGCATTAAGCTTTACACATCGGTCATGCTTACAGTATATCTCTCACTCAGTATATGACTCACGAACGACCAGATTTTTTATCTATCACGACTTTCCTGAGTGATCATTGATCGTAGGCAACTTGAACTACTCACTAGCTTGAAAATCGGTCACTCTGATCGAAGATAGAAGATCGAATCACAAGTGGGAGTGATCGACGTGACCGAAATCTCTCAAAATACCGACTTTGCCCATCACTACTCCTAACTACAGTGTTGTCATGGACCCTTCTCCGCCACACCCCTCATCTTCCTTCAACCTTGACCGCCGGTACCGAGGGTCCTATCCTTATCCCTTCCCTCAGGCTTACCACTCAGCAGTGATTCCCATTTATCATAACACTATTTGAATATTTTGGCGTTGCTCGGGATCACACTTCCTTCATAACTCATATCATATAAGAGGAGAATCGATTGAAAAAATGAGAAACTTTATTCTTTCGGGTACATCTGATAAAATACAAACTATCTTGAGTGAAAGTAGTTTTAAAAAGCAAAAAATAAACCACTGTACAAAACCCAACGCTAAGCATTCCTAATCAGCCTAACTAAGCAAAATGAATTTTAAATACGTTAAAAGACCAAAATCTGGTTGTCAAGGAATTATGCTATTGTTGATTTTAAAGAAAAATGTGCGTTTTTGCAGATAAAAACGCATTTTTCAGACAAATACGAATTGAAAAACATAATCCATTGAAATAATTATAAACTTCATTCTTTCAGCCATTTGATTAAAAAATCCCAACCCTCTATATTGAGCGAAAGTAATTTTAAAAATCAAAACATCAAATCACTGCTCACAACCCAATACGTAGTGTAGACCACCAAAGGGCCCCTTTTGGTACCTTTTGGGGCCCTGTGATCTTTCTTAAATAGCCTATAATTTTCCTCATGTGTTGAACTTTTAGTTTGCAAACTTTCAGTACGATCGGAGTTAAAATTAGAGTTTTATAAAAGACAGACAAGCAAACATTCTTTTTATAATTATACAAATATATATAGATAGAATATATATCTCTCTCTATCTCTCCCTATTCCTTCCCTCCCCCTCACTTACCCAATCAATTCAATGACCATATAATGGCATGTTCCTGTTTATTTCCTGTATTCCATGGTCCTGTATTACAAGGGCATTTTCATTGAGTGAAGACAACGTCCGACGCCGAAACTCGGGTCGTGTTTTTTTTTAATATAACCAAGTTTAAGAATTTCACGTGTAGAATACATCCTAGCCATGTAATCCCTGACTCACTGGCAATATGACATGTGTACAGATTCCCCCTCAGTTTCTCCTTCCACTCTGTGCGTGCTCCCTTCTGGTTGTTCTATCTTTGCCACGCCCGACTCTACAAGAGCCGTTATCCAAGAAATATAAAACTTAAAAGTTACTATAACAGACCTAACTTTCAACTTTTTAGATAGTTCGCGTCCAAATTCGGGCCATTCAGCGCACGAAAATTAAAGCCCGTTTTACACGGGGCACGTAATTGCGCAATCTGATGTATGTTCGAACGTGCATTTCAAATTGCGTCGTGTAAAGCGGTGTAACGCTAGAACGCATTCGCAAATGCATGAACGCGAGATGGAAAAGTAACCCCTGTTCTAATTCCGTGCCCGCCTCCTCGCAATTTAAACAAAATTCTTCTTGTAGATGTCGCGGTAGTAGCGACGAGAAGAAGCTGAGTGACGAAAAGAGTTCGTTTACCTACGGTGCGTGGTGGATTGTGTTAGAGCAAAAAGTCTGATCGTAACTAAAACAATTAAGAAAATTGAGCTGGTCTCAAAAGGACGTCTTCTGACTAATTTCATTGGTGGGGAAGAGGCCCTAGCTCTATGACCCAAAAAGTGGCCTATATAAAAATAAAGGGAAGATACTACAGGCGATGAAGGAAAGAGCTTTTCTCATGGTCCAAAAAAGGTAATAATATTTTTGGTCCCATTTGGTCCAAAATTAGTTTTACGCCTTAGGATCAATATTTTATGATCAAATTGAAGTAGAGTATCACGGCAAATTGTGTCACATATCTCAAGTGATATTGTTTTCATAACACTTTTGACACGATCTTCCGTCCTTGCAAATCCTACTGAAATATTAATAATATGTGCCATATTAGTGAAAGCAAACTCTGTGAAAATTCTTAACTGCTATTTTAGTGATGATGGTATTGAAAATACACGTTATTTCTCGCGATTTATCTGTTACTGAATTCCAAATACGTTATTTCACAGACCCAACACTACGACGGATGACTGCCGCAAAAAAATGGCATTCTCTCCGAACAAATAACTTGTCGGAGAGAAGTAAGTTCGAAGAAGATCGGAGTTGGAGTGGATGCAGTAAGAACAAAAATACAAATGTAACTAGACAATGTGTTTTCCAGTCGCCATATTCAACAATCAACTGAATATGATGTTAAAATTTCATATGTACGTTCCCTCCCTCTTCTGCTTCGATGACCTGGCCATGTGAGTGCTCGGGATAGTGTATATTCCCTTTATGAAGATTTCGAGGTAGTTCTTAACATTTTCCGCAAATAAACGATGTTTTTAAGTCCAACTCACTTTATTTTCTCAATTCATCTTTTATCCGTCAGAAACCAAAGCCAAGTACCATGGGAATTGCAATGAAAATTAGGCGACTTGTCATGGTTTTGTTCGCCATTCGGAATAAACTTCACTCATTATAAGCCTCAATGGCAAATAGAGATCAATGATTAAACATAATTCATATGCAAAACGATGGGTGGGGGAGGGTGGAGGGGAATACCCTACATTTATCGTAAGATATTGCATTATGATTGGATGTAAATTATTGCCTTGTAATAATAAATGGGAACACTTCATGGTTTTATCATGAATCGCAGTGTTTTTATTATATTTATGAGCTAGTACTACATTCTAACAATTCCTTAAGTTCCTAATAACTACTTGAGTAATTCTGATAACATGACATAACATTACACTTCATCACAAAATTCTCCTTTGTAGCAATCACATCCTGTGGAAGTCGAGCCGGAGGAGGATATACCAGTTTTTGAGGAAGGGGAGAGATGTGCAACTGTGGCGGCTCCATCAACGGTGATGGACATTGTCTTTGTGGGAGAAACCCCACAGCCATCTAGTGCTCCTCCACATGGAGAGAAAGGTGCCAGGAGTGAGACTCTGGGATCTCCTGGGATATCACCAAGACCCCCAAAGAGGAGGAAGATGGCATCTCCAAAAGAGTCCTCTCTCCTATCGGCAGCAGCAGAGGCTCTGAGGAGCCTAAGTAAAAAGTTGGACATAACACAGGGTGAGGACATGGAGGCCGCTTATGGAAAATATGTCGCCAACCGGCTGAGGCAGGTAAAGGATGCCTCTTTAAAAAATACGACAAAATTTGAAATTTATCAAATGCTGTACGAAAACACGAAATAACAATTTGTACTGAAGGATACTTTTCAGTTGTTCATGTAATTTTTAAATTCGCCCCTGACCTGAATAGCTGAGTTCGTTGGTCTATTCCCTGCCTGTGAAGGCATTTGGAGTAAATTACAATCTTCCTCTTGGGCATTTATTAAATACTGATTACCATATTTAACACATAAATAATTATGCAGAACAACTGCAGCAAGTGTTATGCTCTCCACCTCCTTCGGACTGAGGTTGATTGGCGTAAGGAAAACACGAAAGTGATTGCTCAGGATGCCACAAGCATTTTACCACCACTCTCCTTGCCCGGGAAAGTCTGTAATTATAATGTCTCTGTTCCTCAGTTAAACCTCGAATCGGATATGGCTTGAAAATACGTTTAGTGAGAGAGAACGCATCGTCTGCCACAAACACATAGGGAACCTGCAACTGCCTGTTAGGTGATTCTTTGTCTGGAGGGAAGTTGAGGGAATTTGAGGTAGGTAATTGCCCTTGACAGTGAACTTTCACGGTACACACCCCCATCACTTTTTCTTCCATTGACCCCAACGTCAACATAGAGGAATTTATATTCCCCATCTACCACAGTCAGTAACACTATGGAACGAGTCCCTTTATAGTTGAAGTAATAGGAGCCAGCACTTGCTGGAGGTCGAAATGATATGTCTTTATCATCGATGGCTCCTAGAAACATAGGGAAATTCCACAAGGAATCGAATTTCCTCGAAATATCCTCCCATTGCATTCTCATCAATGGTATATCGTAGTGTATACGGTGACGATCTGACCTGTCAACCCGAAAACCATGAGTTCGAACCCATTCTCAGGCAAACGTCGTATTTTTCCTGAATTTAATTTTCAGTTAATTTATATGGTGTGATATGACATGTGATATGATATAATGTTATCTGCTATTTTACAATGATAAAATTCGTTTGAACTTAATTCGTGGAAAGGATTATGTCACTTTTTTCTTAATTGTAATCTTCGTTTAGGTTTATTTTATTTTTACATGATGCATTTTTGATTGTATGTCTTTTCTGTGATTAGAGATATAAAACTGGCATGTAATGTATACATTTTTATATGTTCAATAGCAGGTTAAGTACCTTAAGCTCACCACCATTGTAAAATTGGTGCTCTTAGGGGTATTGTACCCAGAGCAAATAAATATTATTATTATTATTATTATTTTAATTGTTACAGTTGTAACATGACCCTCCGAGTCCCCGGCAAGCATCGGGTTTCATTGCCGTCATAATGGCCGGAGACTCGAGAGGGGTTGGGCAGTAATCGCAGCCACGTCCGACGCCCATCGGATGTGTGGCTACGCTGCTGTCGGGTCATGCGTCCGCAGTAGACGGAGTGACCCCAGGATGACGGCCTTCTGCATACGTGCAACTAGTGATTCCGCCTGTGCCACGCAGGACGGATTGCACTTGATGTTATTTAGCAGCGAGCCCTTAACTCCACCGAGCACACCTATGATGAGGACCTCCAGTTTCACAGTGTCCGGGGTACATCTGTCGAAGTTAGAAAAGCAGGTCTTGATATTTCGTCCGTTTTTCCACCTCCTTCGCATCCATGTTAGTTTCAGCCGGAGCCGAAAACTCGATCACGAACATGGAGCGTGTGAGGTGGTCGAGGAGAACGATATCAGGCTTAGTCGCCTCCAACTGCCTGGTGGTGGAAAAGGAGTAATTCCACCAGATCGTGCATTTATCGTTCTCCACGACGGACTCAATATCCCCAAGGGCATAGGGAAGCACAGGTGTTTCGTCGATGCCATAATGGTGTCGAAGATGAAAGTATAACACCCGTAGGGCCGCGTTGTGCCGAGCTAAATATGCTGACTTAGCGTAATATCTACAGCCGGAGAGAAGATGACTCAAAGTCTCCGGCTGGGCTCGGCACGCCCTACATCTCGTGTCCGCAACCTCCGCCTTGAATATAATGCGGCGGTAAACGAGTGTGTTTATGACACCATCCTGGCACGCGAGGACAAAACCCTCGGTCTCGGACTTCAGACCGGCGGAGCGTAGGAAGGCAAACGTTAGCTCCTTCGATAGCCCATGCTTTTCGATGTTTTGATAGAAACCTCCATGCATGGGCTTATCGGTATGCAACTTGAGCAAGGCCTTCTGCTCGGCTTTTTTATTTCGAGCTTGAGGACGTCTGCCTTCAATGACAAGATGGTCGTGTCATTGTCGCTTCCGTCGGATGACGGGTCGAAGTAGAGACCGGTTTCGTCCGCTGCCCTCTTTGCCGCCTGGAAGAGAAACGCCCCTGCTCCCGCACTCTCGTGATCACTCACAAGATTGAGCAGGTGGTCCCTGCTTTTCAAAACTCGGCAAGCTGTACCCAGGACAACTCTGTTGTGGAGACATTCCAGACTCAATAGTCCTCTACCACCTACATTGCGAGGGAGATACAATCTGGCGACGGAAGATTTCGGATGAAGACTTCTTTAGATGGTCATCATCTTCCTCGTTCCCCTATCGAGGTTCTGCAACTCGTTGACGTTCCACTTCATGCATCCGAAGGTATACAGCAGTGTAGGAACCGCGAACATGTTCGTGGCAAGAACCTTGTTCTTACCTGACAGCTCAGAACTCCAGATGTTCCTGAGAGTCTGTCTGTATTTGGCGGGGAGCCTTTCCTTCACTGCTGTAACCTCCTGCATTCGGCGCTGGGGGACGCCGAGATATTCGTAGCTGTCATCGTCCTCGAGGTGACGAATGACGCTCCCGTCAACAAGTTGCACGTCTTCCTTGATCTCCGAAAATCTTCCTCTCGCCAAGTGGATGGATGCACACTTGTCCAATCCGAACTCCATTCCTATAGCCTCACTGTATTCCAGTACGGTGTCCAGGGCAGTGCGAAGGTCTTTCGCATTAGAAGCGTACAGCTTCAGGTCATCCATATAAAACAAATGGGTGACCTTATGCTTCCTGTCACCTGGAACACCACACATGTATCCTTTACCTCGTCGCAGCCTAAGGGACAGGGGTAGGAGGGAAATACAGAAGAGTAGGGGGCTCAAGCTGTCGCCTTGAAAAACGCCACGGTGGTATGTTACCAACTCTGTGGAAACTGACCGCTTGCCTGAGGTCAGAATGAAGCGCGTTTTCCACAGTGGTAACAGGCGTTGGATGCAGGACACAACCTCAGGGTGGACTTTCATCAACTTCAGCATGGCGATCAAAAGCTCATGCGAAGTGGTGTCACCCAGGCCATTGATAGGTTTCGCTTATGCCGGATGGCATTCTGGCATATGCACCTATCAATGAGCAGGTTGTCCTTGCATCCCGCGATTCCCCGCTTTGAGCCCCTCTGCTCGTACACCTCCTCCCAAACCGGCTGGACGTGGTGTAGGATAAGGTCGCTCAAGATCAAGGTGAACGCCTTATATACAGTGTTGAGGCAGGTTATAGGGCGGTAGTTCTTTGGATTGGACAAGTCTCCCTTCTTAGGTATTAAAACCGTGCGTCCCTCAGTCAGCCAAGGTGGAATTGGTTTTCCACCATTTAGAAAGGACGTGAAGATTCTGGCGAGGTGTTGGTGGGTGGAAGTAAATTTCTTCCACCAGAAGTTATTCACGGCATCCACTCCTGGAGCCGAGAAATTCTTCTTGCCAGAGAAGGCCTTCTTCACGTCACTTCGGTGACTGAAAGAGGTCCATCCACATCTTGTAGTTGGCGGTCACAAACCTCTTTAAAGAGGCCTATGGCCGGAGTGTCTCCGTTGACGTTTCGTATATTTCCTTCCAGAAACGTTCAACTTCTTGGACGGGTGGCGGAGATTCAACGACAGGCGGAGGTGGTCGAAAGAGACGGGACGGCTGAAGGAGAAAGGTGGCATTTTCTCTCACGCCCCTACTCCTCTTCAGGAGTTTTTTCCGGGCCGTGGTGAGTGCCCGTACTCTATCGACCGCGTGCTGCTTAATGGTAAGCAGCACGCTTTTATTCAGCGTGTGATGGTTTTAGCTGAGACTGCGCGCTATGCGCCGAACTTTAGGAGTGAAAGTTCGCCCAGATAAGATGTATTCCATCACACACTGAATTCTCGACGCCTGTTGCCTCGCCTGCGTGATCTTGGCCTCCAACTGTTCAAGCCTCTTTGCTGCTTTGTCCTCCCAAGAGGTGTTCTTTTGGGAGTGAGCCATAATTTTGGCAGCAGCATAGACCACGCAATTTACCGTCCAAAGGTCCGACGTTTCCGTTAGGATTTCGTCGATAAGACCATTCAACTGGGGCAGGTGGTTGCCCCGCAGAGAGATCTTCCGGTGGATGTCTCTCTGCCTAGGTTGTCCTTCATCACAGTTAATGGTGCTTAACAACCGCGTTCGTAGTTCAGAGACGGCCTGACCAGCTTCTTCCCCATTTGGCCGAGAGACAGACACGAATGTCGTTCTCGCCTCAGGCGGTGGAGAGGCTGCCTGTGTCGGGGAGGGTGGTCTGGCCGGTGGTGTGTTCCTCTGAACTGGCGGTTGGTGGAGAGTTTCCTTTTTCCACAGATGTTTGGCATAATCGCGCAGATTCTGCTGCGATAGGTGGCCGTTCTCTGGATGCATCTCACACCACAAAGAGTGCATCCTTGCCATATACCCCCTGCGTTCGGGCTCGCTGGCAGCATGGCATGCGAGGAGGTCGCCCCCTAGGGCTTCCGTCCACTGCATCCGGGCTCCCTTCTGAGGTGGTGAATTTTCATTGCCACACCCAACTGTACTAGGGCCCCCATCCGAAAGGGGCCGGTTGTGGGTGGCTTTTTCTTTATTCCTTTTTGGAACCAGATATTCTGCATGTGGGGTGGTTAGCCCCACACGCAGACGTCCACCATTAGCCAGCAAAAGCCGTTACCAGGTACGCCACGGGGAGGCTGGTGGTCCGGTTTTCGTACCCTTATTATTATTATTATTATTGCTGATGTGACCGTGGTATAAAATGGAAGTAAGGAGACGAAGTTGATGATATTCATAATTCTATTTACAATTCCGAGATAACTTAGAGCATTAACTTTACTATGCAAGAATTTGGGTAAATTTACCTTGATGTACTAGTCTTTCAATGCTTTGGCAAACTTCCGGTATTATTTCACTGATTGTACTTTCATGAATCCTCGTGGAGTACATAAATGACAGGTTACTTTCCCCAGTCGCTATGAATCGTAATGTGAGGGCTAATCTGTAGAAACCGGAAATAGTTTTAACAGAAACAAAATTATACTTACAAAAAAGGGATAGAAATGAGAAAACATCTTTCACTTTCAATAGCGAAGAAATTGAATTAATAAATAAATACACTCGCCTCTTCTCAGGAGGAATTGCTTCCCTCATCAGAGTGTCTTGACGGCCGATATCATCCCTCACGAGGTCGATAATTTCATTGAACTGACCCTCCGTCATTCTCATAAAATTTCTATATGCATCCCTATTCTCCAACGCCAGCTCCCGTTGCACCATACTCAAGAAGCCCCTTCCTCTCTCTCGCCTTCGAATCCATTCTCGGGTCCAAATGCCTCTCCTCCTCCTGTTACACCTCTGCATAAGGTCTCTAACATAATGCCCACTACCGCTAAAGTAGCAGCAATCACCCTTACCTCATCCGTATCCATTATATTTTCCCTCGCAATCAATTAAATACAGTGAACAAATAACTTGGAATGTCACTATTTACTTCTTACCAATCCGTGTATAACGCAAAAAACGTTGCGCAGAGAAAATCTTCGTATCTTCTGTTTAAACAAAACACTCACTAATTCCGAAAAAAACATCAGACGACTGAAATTCAGGAAAAGATGCCAACTTACGAGCACCGTATAAAGCTATAACGCATTCGTTTTCGCAATAATTATTGCACGCAAGATTGAGAATCACATGCTGCTTCAGATTATGCAATTACGTGCCCCGTGTAAAATGGCCTTTAACGAGTTTGGCCATCAAAATGAACGCGAAAGAGAGGGATCGAAAGAGCTGACGTGTTCGATTTGGCGAAAAGAATGTGAGTTGCCGTGAAGAGAAAACATTTTATTTCCGTCATTCGTTCGAATACTCGTCTTTTTGACGAGACGTTTACCATGGCGGAAGTATTTATTCGGAATAAAACGTTTGCGTTTGGAGTGGGTTGGGAAAAAGTTTGCTGAGCATTCATAATCTGTGTTTCCACGCCATTAAACCACTTTCACTCTGTTTACTTTGCTCTCCTGCTGCCCCTGAGTCAGCCATACCAGAGCGTCATGTGCTTCAAAATATCCGCATCTCATATCTCACGATTACACATTATCCATGTAGTCTACAGTTCAATTGTTCGGCAGCAAAACGCCTTCCTTCATAAACTCACCTCCGCAGCAACCTATTCCTTTTTTATACCAAAACCCCAATATTTAATAGAAAATTCCTTTTCGAATCGTAGGAATTCAGTCCTTTAAACTTGAAGGAATATTTTCAGCTGCAAAGTAAAATCCAGATATACCGTCATTGATTCATCTGAATTCTGTATTAATTTTGGTAATGTTATCTGCTATTTTACATTGATAAAATTCGTTTGAACTTAATTCGTGGAAAGGATAAATGAAACTAAAGTAATCACATTTAAAATTCATGAATAATCTTGAAACCGTATTAAAAAATTTTCCTTCCACCTGCAATCGATTATAATCGATTCAAATGCTTAGTTGAATTATTAAACATGTTCATGATATTGATACATATGCAACTCAACTAAAGTTCTGGTCAGACCTCCGGCGCGTTCGGACGTTTCCCGCTCCGAGCTAGAGGCAAGGCCAAGCATTGGTGAAAGTGTGCACGTCGTGGAAGTATTTTGCAACCAACATGAACTCGTGCAAGATGTGTAAAAAATCTATACGCAGTTCAGTTTTTTTGTCATGTGCGGATTGTCAATTCAAGTTTCATGGTAATTGTTTGGAAACCCCTCTCACTAAAGAAGATATTGAAGGAATCATCGCAAGCAAACAAGTGTGGAGGTGCCAACATTGCCGAGTGTCTCGCAGGTCAAGCATGAATCCTGAGCCTTCAAAAGTAACACCCAAAAGTGCCCCTCTGAGTGAATCTACTGATATATTTAATAGATTACTTCAAGAGATCAAATCAGAGCTCAAAGAAACAGTGTACAGTCGTCGTGAAAGCTTATGGCGTTGCGCAGTAGACGATTTTGGGACTGGAAGGGTCTATTTTCTAAAAACCGGTTGCCGCGGGTGGAAGGGTGGCACCGGTGGGCTAATGTTTACGATTTTCGTTGCCAACATTGAAATTTGTCATATGCCTTCAAAGAATTTGAATGCCCCCAGCTGTTCGCCGCAGTGGGTTATGGAGTGGACGTCCTCCCTTTGGACCTGAGCGCGCGCCAGGGGGTCACGGCCTGGGGATCTCAGGCCGATGGCTTGGATGTGGACATGATGTTGCAACAAATATTAACTATTTTCTACAATATTACACAAAAACAAATATCACATTCGTATTTCTTGCGATTTTCTTTCTTTAATAAATTACGGAAATTTTCCAATTTATTTTTGCATGAAATATATATATGTTCTCTGTCTCTCTAGAATATATTCTTATATTTCCACTCTTTTGTGTTCTCAATGTCCCATTTATTCATCGAATATACAAGTACATAGTGCCAATTTTTGACATTATCTCTTCAAATACTTTTTATTTTCTTATTTCAGTGACTGAAACTTTAGCTATCTAGTGGTATTCAAACTTCGATTACATTCATTGCATTAGCTAAGTAAAAGAATAATTTAGAATGCACTGTTATTTCGTAATTTTATGTTGTATGTCTTAATGTATCTCGATGACATAATTTCACACGGCTGAAAATTTTAGCAACGTTATTAAAAACAACGGATTTGCGCTAAGTTTGGTGTCTACTCAATCAGCGTTTCAGCGGAATCACGACTATATTTGTTATTTTTTGTTAATGTTGAAAAAATGTTAATGCGTTTAAAGTAATTGAAATGCCCAGCTGTGAGTCATCGCGTAAGACCACAGCCCGGGCCGCGAAACGGAGGTATGGCGGGGAAGGATCGGCTACCTGCTCCATGCTCCGCGAGGATTCGAATTGTCCAATAGGGCTCCGAATTACATTTTTACGCTGATACGCTAAGTTGGTCATTCTGCCTGCCACGCGCTCACTTTCCCCTCCGTTCGTTTCCTTTACCCCTCCCACACATTTCACCCCCCCACTGTTCTGCGCATCTAAAGGCCATAAACTCTCGCGATGACTGTAACTTAGGTGACTCTTTAAATAAGTTGCATGAAAGACTCGAAGACATTTCCTCTTCTATTAATGCCCATGGGAAGAGAGTAGATGAGCGTTTTGCAAAAATAGATGTGTTTTGACAGGAAAATATTAACTTGAAGAAACAAATGGCGGTACTTGAAAATAAGTGCAATGATCAAGAACAGCGTATGCTCTCTCATTCCATTGAGCTGCATGGCTACCCCCTAAACTCTACTGAAAATTTGATGGGTATTGTATCTCAAATCGGAATTAGCTTAGGGGTCAAACTGGAAGCGAATGACATAGATTATTGTTATCGCTTCAAAGGAGCAGGTGGAACCGGAGGAATTCATGTCAAATTCATTCGGAAACAGCTGAAGGACGACTTCCTAGCCAAAAGAAGAATGAAGAGGGATTTCACCACCGGTCACCTTAACCTTCAGGGCCCGTACTCACCGATCTATGTAAATGAGGCGCTTTGTGCGAGCAGAAGGCGGGTTCTAAATGCAGCGAAGGCAGTGAAGAAAGACAAGGAGTACAAATATCTTTGGATACGTGACGGAAAAATTCTGATGAGAAAAGCATAAAAAGAGCCGGTATTTGTAATTACGTGCATGAATGACATAAATAACTTGTAATACAATGTCTGTCTTATATAGTCAACTTAAGTTTCGTACGAACGCTCTTTCTATCGTTCACCAAAATATACGTAGCCTTAGAAGTAATTTTGATTTATTTCTGGTTCACCTTGATGGGTTTAAGAATTTACCAGATATCATTGTATTGACTGAAATTTGGATACATGAACATGAGCTATATCTATATAAAATATCCGGTTATAAATCCTTTGCTTGTTGCTGCAGTACCCGACGAGCCCGTGGAACTATGATTTTTGTTAAAAGTAATCTTAAGTGTGATTCCAAGCTGCTGATGACAACCATTGCTGACTGTGTCCTTGTATAAGTGAAAAGTGATATAATTGAAACAAATGTTCTTGGTATTTATAGGGACTTAAATCACCCGATACAACAATTCATTTCAGAAATAGACATGATACTATCGGATCTGACACATAATTTCGTGATCGCTGGTGATATGAATGTTAATATTCTTAATTCAACCAATGATTCTACCCTTTATATGCGTTTAATGTACTCTTATGGCCTCACCAGTCAAATTGATGCACCAACTAGAATTACAGGGATCACTTCCACCTGCATT
This sequence comes from Pyrrhosoma nymphula, assembly GCA_963573305.1. Taxonomy (NCBI): domain Eukaryota; kingdom Metazoa; phylum Arthropoda; class Insecta; order Odonata; family Coenagrionidae; genus Pyrrhosoma; species Pyrrhosoma nymphula. The sequence goes on along the minus strand of OY754328.1, from coordinate 177,024,285 downwards.
GACCATATTTAGGTACTCGCGACGAACCACTAAATTATGCGGAGAAGGCAAAAAGACGTACAGTACGCGTGCTCAGATTTCAAAAGGTTTATTTGCGAGTCGAGGCTACGAAAAAGACGAGTATCTTTCACGACCAGCTCGGCAGGCAGACGGGGCGAGAGTGACTGCCTTCAGCTCGCCAGGAACCGTCTCGGCCGCTTCGTCCTTCTTCCGCTCCGGCGGAAGGGGGCACCCCGGTCGGCGAGCACTGTACGAGTTGGGCGACCGAGTTCGTCGTCGCTGCCGCGCTGATTAGCGGCGCCACCGGCGGGAAGACCCGCTGGCACCACAGCCACTCCCTCCCCAGTGACCGCAGCCGGAGGCCAGGAGAACGACACTTTGGGCCGCGCTCGTCCGTGGCCTGGCCGCGTCAGTTGGAGATGTGTTGCAGGGGCCGTCTGTGGAACAGGCGCCGTCTGTGGCGCCGGTGGGTGCTCCGGGTGGTTGGGTGGCCGGTACTCGAGCCATGCCGGAATCTCAGGCTCCTCTGGGAGCTGCGTGGGCGTTGTAACAGGCTGGGGTGCAGCAGGCGGCGTCAACAATGAGGACGCGTCCTTCGGTGCTGCATGGGGAGTGGGCTCGTTCGAAGACTCTCGGTACGCCGGCTTGAGGCAGTCCGTGGAGAATGTCCGCTCCACTCCATCGAAGTCCAGCACGAACGCCTTCTCGGAAAGCCGGCGGATGACACGGTGAGGTCGAGTGTACGGTCCAGTTACGTATCTTCTCCAACCTGCAAAAAACATGGGTACAAGAGTTCAAATCTTTAAATACATAAGGTTTATGGGAGAAGTGGTTTGTGGCTGGAACTGGTCTGAGGGCGCTGAACAGGTTCCGGATTTCTTTGGCGAAATCGGCCTCGTTGACGGAGCGTTCCTGTGGGGCGAAGAACTCTCCTGGCACTCTGAGAGTGGTTCCGAAGAGCATCTCGGCCGGAGAGGCTTGGAGGTCCTCTTTCAGAGCTGTGCGAAGACCCAGCAGGATGGTCGGCAACGCGTTTGGCCACGGCGTCTCCGGCGTGCACTTGAGAGCGGCCTTGAGGGTGCGGTGCAGCCTTTCTACCATACCGTTGGACTGTGGGTGGTATGGTGTAGTATGGACGTGACTACTGCCGGTTAGCTTGGCAAGTTCACGGAAAATTCGCGCCTCGAACTGCGGGCCCTGGTCTGAGGTGATGGTGAGTGGTGTGCCGAACGTGCAGATCCACCCGCTGTACAAGGCCCGAGCCACGGTACAGGCTAACATGTCGGCAAGGGGGACAGCATGCGGCCATCGAGAGTAGCGGTCGATGATCGTTAGGCAGTACTGCAGTCCCTGGCTGAGCGGCATTTTAATTAGGTCGACATGAATGTGGCAGAACCTTGCGTCCGGTGTGACGAACCGTTGCAGTTCGGCCCGATTATGACGATGGACCTTAGATTTTTGGCAAGGTATGCATTGTCGTGACCAGCGATGGGCATCCTTGCGGACACCGGGCCAGAAGTACTTGTCTGAAAGGGACTTTGCCGTTTTTCTACCGCTCGGGTGTGACAGGCCGTGGACGACGTCGAATGCGACGCGCCGGAGGCTGGAGGGAAGATACGGCCGGATAACGTTATCGGCGATTGAGCAATAGATGTCCTCATCTGCGATGGTGAGCCGTTGCAGTTGCACGCGTGGGTTGTCCAGCAGGTGCTGCAACTCTGGATCCTCTGCCTGAGCTGCAGCGATCGTTGTCGTGTCCAGGCGTGACGGCATCGTAATGGTACACGTCCGTGAAAGGGCATCCGCCACGACGTTCTGCTCCCCCTTGAGGTACGCGAACGTGGCATTGTGCTGCAGGATGTAATCCAGATGTCGCTGCTGCCTCGGGGATGCCTTGTCGGACGACTGGTCCGCAGCGTAGACCAGGGGACGATGGTCTGTGCAGATGGTGAATGGCTGCCCTCCGAACAGCCTCCTGAAAAACTTGACGGAAGAATAAGCGGCCAAAAGTTCTCTGTCATAAGTACTGTACCGCAACTCTGTAGGCGACAGCTTTCTAGAAAAGAAGGCCAGCGGCCTCCAGGTTCCGTCAGGTTGCTGCTGGTTGATGGCTGCTCCAATGGCTGTACTTGATGCATCGGTGTGTAGCGACAGCAGGGCAGCCGGATGGAGGAATGCAGTGATAGTCGCGTCGGCGATGCTTTGTTTGCACCTTTCGAAGGCGGCGATGGCTGCGGGCGTCCAAACAATCTGCGCCTTCTTATTTACCCCTCTCAACAGATCGTGTAAGGGGGCCTGGAGGTCGGCTGCGTGCGGGAGGCATCGGCGGTAGTTGTTGAGGGCGCCCAGGAATCTACGCATCTCCGTGGCATCCTTGGGTTGCGGGAAGTTGATGATGGCCTGGACCTTGGGTGCAGGCGGCTTGAACCCGCTCTCAGACACATGGTACCCGACGAACGTAACCTCGGGGGCGCCAAAGACGCATTTCTCGAGGTTGATGCGGAGATTGGCGCTGCGCAGCAACTCCAAGACTTCCGTCAGGTGACTGAGATGTTCCTGGTGGTCAGACGAGGCGATGAGAATGTCGTCCTCGTAACATCTGGCGAAATTTAGCTTCCGCAGCAGATGATTCATGAACCTCTGAAGTGTTTGGGCGGAGTTGCGTAAGGCTAGCGGCATCCCAACGAACTTGAACAGTCCAAAGGGCGTCGTGACGGCTGTCTTTGGGATGTCCTTCTCGGCAACCGGGATCTGGTAAAAAGCCCTGCGGAGATCGATTTTGGAGAAGATATTACCTCGACTCTCCTGAAAAAGGTCTTCGATGATGGGCAGCGGGTAACGATCTGGCACCGTGCGGGCGTTGAGGCGGCGGTAGTCTCCGGTGGCTCGCCATCCTCCGTTTGGCTTGGCTACCAGGTGCAGTGGGCTGGCCCATGGACTCGATGACGGTCGGACGATACCAAGCTCGAGTAGCGCTGCGAATTCCGCCTTGGCTGCGGCGAAGCGCTCACCAACCAGGCGGCGCGGGCGTTCGGCAACGGGTGTTCCGATGACCTCGATGCAGTGTCTTACGGGCATGTCCGGCAGCGTGGCCATGGTCTCGACGGGTGAGGCGAGGTCTGCAAAGCGTCGCATAAGAGCTACGTATTGGTCGCCCAGGTGTCCGGTCGGGGTGTGGAGTTGTACCACGGTCGAGACGCTGTGGACGGTGGCAGGTCCAATGGTGCCGGCGATGTGACCGCCGGGGGCCAGGAGCCGTTGCCGTTGCATGTCCACCAGGAGGCCGTGGTGCTTGAGGTAGTAGGCGCCAAGGATTGCCGTGCCCACGTCGGCCACGATGAGTGGCCAGGCGAACTCTCTCCTCAGCCCGAAATCAAGCCGCATCTGTACCTGGCCGTACGTGGCGATCGGCGAAGACTTGGCGGCGTACAGCATTAGACTTCGCTGTGGCATCTGTCGGGCGACGACTTTTCTGGGCAGGAGCGAGACCGCGGAGCCGGAATCGACGAGGAACTTGATCCCGGAGTGGCGGTCGAAGACAAATAGGCGGTTTTTGACTGGTTTGATGCCGGCGACGGTCGCCTCGGTCAGCGCCGGCATCAGAGGTTTCCCTGTTAGCAGCAGATGTGGTGTTGGTGGCGAAGCTACATGGCGGTCGACATTGCTGCGCGTTGGCACCGTAGTTGAAATGGTACCAGCAGTAGCGCGCTGTCTCGCTGGCCGCCGGCGAGAACGCTCGATCAGAGCGGCTGGCGGAACGTGTACTGCGGCTGCCGCGGGGCACGACAGGGGCTGCGAGCAGTTGGCGAAGCAGCGTTTGTTTCTGCCTGGCGACACCTATGAGCTGTACCATGGATTGTCGAATGGCGGCAAGTTCAGCCGCGACGGCGTCCGGCGGTGGCGTCGAGTACCCAGACGTTGGCGTGTCTGGCCTGGACGGCCGTGCGGCGGCGACGGTCGTTGCAGCTATCACGGGTCCGCCATCAGTTAGCTCGTCCGCGGCGGCGGCGAGCTCTTCCAAATTAGGCGCCTTGAAGACAGTTAAAAGGCGGCGGGTGAAGGCTGGTAGCAGGTCAAGCCATTTGACCCTCAGAACCTCGTCGGAGACATGGTTTCCCGCGAGGTTCCGCATGTGCCGCAGCAATTGGGAAGGCTTCCTGTCACCCAGCTGAAGCTGGGTCAACACCGTATGTAGCTGGCTATCAGATGAATCCGTCAATCTGCTGAGGATCGCAGCCTTGAGGTTCTCGTACTTATCTGTTACTGGTGGGGCGCGCAGCACGTCTGCAACCTCCGCCACGGTTTCGGGGTCGAGCACGGACAGAAGCATGTTAAACTTTACCTCGTCCGAGCGAATGCGATAGAGTTGAAACGCTGCCTCGACCTGAAAAAACCAGAGGTCAGGATTGCGACGCCAAAACGGGGGAAGCTTGCAGTGCCGCACGGTGTCAACAGCATTGTGGGCCTTGACGTGCTCTGTATGCACGGGGTCCGCATGATGAGGTAGGTCCCGCTGCTGCTGTTGCTGCGATTGGAGCTCTGCCAGTTGATCGCCTCCCGGACGGACGAACCACTAAATTATGCGGAGGAGGAGAAGGCAAAAAGACGTACAGTACGCGTGCTTAGATTTCAAAAGGTTTATTTGCGAGTCGAGGCTACAAAAAAGACGAGTATCTTTCACGACCAGCTCGGCAGGCAGACGGGGCGAGAGTGACTGCCTTCAGCTCGCCAGGAACCGTCTCGGCCGCTTCGTTCTTCTTCCGCTCCGGCGGAAGGGGGCACCCCGGTCGGCGAGCACTGTACGAGTTGGCCGACCGAGTTCGTCGTCGCTGCCGCGCTGATTAGCGGCGCCACCGGCGGGAAGACCCGCTGGCGCCATACATATATTTGTCAGAATTAATAATGCATTTATATTGACATAGAATCAAATGTTTTAGACGTATCAATAACAGATCATTCAATGCTGGCTATTTCTATTTCTATAAAGAAAAATGTAATACCCCCTATAAAAACCAATAATGAAGAGGTGACTTTAATCAATTATGATAAGTTTAGGAATTTGGTTTTGGGTGTAGACTGGACATCTGTCTTTTGTGAAACTAATGCTTGTGTGGCTTTTTCTCTCATGCACGAGTATTTAATAAGTTGCTTATCTTCTTCTAAAATTAAGAAGCCATATAATTGCAATCGTAAAAAACTTAAACCCTGGATGACTGAAACATTACTTGCTAATTGCTGAGAAAAAATTATTTGCTAAAAAAATAGAGGCGCCACCCAACTAATGAGGGGCTTGCAAATGAATTTATCAGGTGCAGGAATAAGCTGAAAACTGAACTTAAGACAGCCTCCAATAATAATTATTTGAAAAAGTTCGAAATGCACAAGGGAAATTTGAAGGAGCAATGGAAACTTTTCAGGGAGCTTACTGGGGAAATTAGTAATATTCAACATAGAATACAGCTCAATGTAGACGGAAAGATAATTTCCTCGAGTATTGATGTTGCCAATACGTTAAATGATTATTTTAGTAGTGTCTTTGATAGTTGAATACCTCCCGGTAAATCCAATATAGATCAATTCCTATTTGCATCTGTTAGTGACTCCACATACACTGATTCTATGTTCTTCGAACCAATTATCCCTTCTGAAGTAACTAAAGTCGTTAAATCTCTGCCTCTTAGTAAATCTGCTGGTCATGACGGTTTGAATACTAAGTTATTAAATTTTATTATCAATGATATTGCACCAGTACTATGTTACACATTTAATTTAAGCCTAGCCAGTGGGTTTTTTTCCTAATTCTCTTAAAAAATCGATTATCAAACCTATTTTTAAGAAAGGAGATATACATTTACTTCAAAATTATAGACCGATTTCTCTTTTGTCAATTTTTTCAAAGATATTAGAAAAAATTGTGAAGCTTAGATTGATAAAATATCTTGATAAAATCAAATTCTTCAGTGGAAACCAATTTGGATTTAGAAAAGATAGATCTACCGAAGATGCCCTGGAAAGATTCCTTTCTCATGTTTATAACTCAGTGAACAGAAACAAGCGCACTGCTGGATTGCTCATTGATATCCAAAAGGCCTTCGATACAATTGATCATAATTTCCTCTTATTTAAACTCGAAAATCTGGCATTCGGGGAATCCCTCTTCAGTGGTTCCAGAGTTATTTGACAAATCGCTCCCAATGCGTGGTAGTTGATAACAACTACAGTGACTACAAATGTATCAGTTCTGGTGTCCCACAAGGCTAAGTACTAGGCCCAATTTTATTTCTGATATATGTCAATGACCTCTGTAACTTTCAATTTAAAGGCCATGTGACAGCATTTGCTGATGATTTTACCTTATGTTATGATGAGTCAACCTGGGAACAAGTTAGAAATAGTATGAGATAGACTTAAACTATCTAAAGAAATGGTTTAATTCAAACAAGCTTAAAATGAGTGTTAATAAAACGAAATATATGTTTTAATGTTTGTAATCGTTTTACATTTAATTGGAACTTGAAATATCATGACATAAACTATAATCCTGATACATGCTGTGATCCCATTGTAATTGAACGTGTAAATAGTATAACTTCTCTAGGAATAACCCTAGATCAAGGTTTGAAGTGGGCACAACACATAGACTCTGTAACTAAATTATTGCGGTATGCCCTAGCTAAATTTTATCTGTTCGTAACAAATGTTCGTAACAATCTGAGGTTATATTACAATGAATTAGTAAACTCTAAATGGACATAATGTATAATTGCATGGGGTGGAGCTTATCTGATCTCTATTAAACCAGCTATAACCCTGCAAAAGAGGATTATTCGGGTGATGCTAAAACAGAATTACTATGAGTCGTCTTTAAAAATTTAAAATGGCTCCCTCTCAGACACTTTGATGTGTATAAAGTATTTAGACTCTTTTTTCAGAGGAGTGGAGCATAAGTACCGGTATCAAATAGGCCGGGCAAGTGGAATTTTCGTAGGGTGTTGACACCCTTACCAAGGCCCAAATTGTCACTGTTCAGAAAAAGTTTCTTTAAAATCGTGATGTTGTAACAACATTATTTATACCAGGTTATTGAAACTTTAGAATCACAATGTGCTTGCTAGATTAATACTGCAATCTCAGGTAAAAATATATCCCTTTAAACTAACTGAAACACCCTTAAATCACTCTAAATTGCTTGCTGCAGAAACTGTCTTTAAATTTAAACAAAACCAAGGGAGTTTGGAAGTGGAGCAATGAATGAGTAGAGAAGCAGTGCAACAAAATGCTTTGCAAACTGCACTGGCACATAATCCATACACCCTTGTAACTGCGTAATGAGCTGGCACTCCTTTCCTCACTACACTAAAACACCATATCCACACCCCTGCCCTCTCAAATCAAAAATTTACATTTTAAATGCTATGTTGTTATTATTATGTGATGGCATACTTAAGTATTTTAAATTATCCTACCTAGTATATACCATAAACACCACAACGCCAGAAAGGACTTTGAATAACCAAAGCAAAGCAAAAACTAATAAATAGTTAATGAGGAATAGTCTCCTTTCTATCTATTGAGGCGTTAACCAATTCATGGCCTACACCAAATAAATTTTCTATGCATCCTGAAAATGAGAGTGCTGATTATTTTTTTCTCTGATTTGAATATAATGGCAGAGCATGACTTCAGTTTACACTTGTTGGAGCGAAATTACTGTGTCGTTTATGTAAAGGAATTCGTAATTCGATCCCTTTCATTCATAGTTTGCATAACTACAGGCTTATAAATGGCCATGGTTTATGTATATCATCATCATAAAACAATGTAAATCTTGTAGGTCAAAGGCATAATATCGTTGAAATCTATTTAAATACGCACAGAGAAGGTTAAATTCCCTTAAATGCAGCCTTTACAGTCAGTATAAGGTACTGCAAGTCTTGTAAACAATGGAAAAATTTCTTATCACCGAAAATGATAAAAGATCGAATTTTGCATTAGTTTTGCGTTTAAACTTCATATAATTCAGTTTATCGATCGATAGACAAAAATCGGTAACAAAAAGTAAACTCTTTGATGGATTGGGCTCATTCTGGGCGAAGAATGAAACATATATCTCAATTATTTCATATTTTAATCAATGAAAGAAAATACTCTACACGGAAATTATTCGTTTTTCCCCTTAAGTCCCATTAAAAAACAAAATCCTATCTGAGCACGAAGTGAATGAAAAAAGGATTTTTGATTTTTTCCTGACTCGGTACCAAATTCGAACCCTCCCCTGGAAATTTCAGTCTTTTAGCTCAATTAGAAATGCCCAGGAATTTGTATCAATGAGTGAGTCAGTCAGTTTTGAATCTTTATACATATATTACTAATTTTTGTCTGTCGTTTGTCTGTCTGTTTGGTTTTTATTCAAGTCTACAATATTACTCTGATATTTCTGGTATTTTTCAGACTAATAGTTCAAGACATTAGGAAAATTATAGGCTATTTTAAAAAGATCTCTAGGCGCCTAAAGGTCACAAAAAGGTACCTACACTTTGGTACACTACGTATTGGGTTTTGTGTAGTGGTTTCATTTTTGCTTTTTAAAATTACTTCTGCTCAAGATAGAGGGTTGGCATTTTTTTATCGAATGACTGAATAAATGAAGTTTCTAAATTTTTCAATCGATATCTTTTTACGGTTCGTATTATCTGAATATCATGAATTTTGCTGAAAAATCTCCCATTTTTCTCTGAAATCAACAATAGCATATTTCCTTGACAACGAGATTTGACTTTCAAAAGATGTTCACGCCTCTGGCATTTAAATATAACGTTTTCCTACAGGCCCATGATAGCACGTAGAAAGAAAATAGAAGAAGGGCCCCATAATAGATTGCTTTAGGGAGTAGTCAATTAATTCAATTCGTATTTACAACAAGTATACACTTCAATGTCTATTCTCAAAATAGCTCTAATAGGGTCCTGAGTTCTCTCAGGGTCACTGCATGCATCTGAGAGAACACTTATATAGTAAACGATACATTTATTAATGAATTAAATTGACTACACAATCAAATGTGCAAGAATACTTAGGTACTAATGGTAATAATGCCTATGTTTCTACAAAAAACACAGCGTTGTTTATTATCGTTTAATAATTAGATGTATTACACGTAGTGGAACCGTGTCCCTCTCATTGCAATTGCGAATTGTTTTTTAGACCAATTCCCAGATCATAAACGTTGCGAGTCATTTATAAATGTTTGAAGGTGTAAAAGTGCAGTTAACTTACAGATTACTTTCACTAAAATTACTTTCAGCGTGTCTACTACAACGTGTCTACTACAAGATAGGCTACAAACTCCTCAAATGACCACGCTGACTGTATTCTTCAGGTTTTGTGGTTTTCTTATAAAAGAAGTTCAATGTTTTTCACACCCGTTGAATTTCAACGGGCACCTTCCGCAAGTATATAAATAATAATTGATGAATTGGTGAATTACTTCAACTTTTACAGTCATTCCAAAGTCTCTGATTAGAAGAAGTATAGGTCTTACTGAACATATTTAAGATTATTACATATGGTGATTCGAACTTATAGACCATTTCTCTAGGACCGAATTTACTTTTTTTTACTGTTTTGATAGAAAATATGCCCTAAGTAAGGGCTTACATTTTGATATGAATAAAAGAATAAATAATTAAAGAAATATATCTTGATGTTTAACCACCAACTTGTTTCATCGATTACATGGTTCGTGATATTTATCGATGTGAATTTGCCATATTTTTACAGCATGAAATAATTTACGATGCTTCCGAAAGGTCACTCCCTTCCGATAGGCACCAAAGTGGGTGAAATTCACCATGAAAAACTTATTTCACATCACCGGGACTCGAACCAGAATCTCTTAATTTCCGGTTTAGGTGAGTTAGCCTGGATTATAAATAGAAGACGAGTGAATGAGTTGATAATTTGGGGAGAACAAAGAGAACCAGGAATGTGACAAATAGCGCTCAAAAGAGGAAGAACGTCGGGAGGTTGAAGCAATGACTTAAGCATGGGCTTTCCATATTGAATGGTCGTGATTTTTAATAACAGAGATTTTTAAGCAGACTTCCGATCCCAATTTGAATGATACGTAGAAAAACTTATATTTTAATACTCCCTGCATCGGATGGCACGTTTAAAATATGGACCATTTGGCGCCTCCCTTCAAGAGTAGGTCAATGCCGAGGCCAACCAAGATTTATAAACAAATTCTATCCTCTATCCACTACCTTTTTTCACCCCGCTACCAAACCCATAACACTCTTTCACTTAACAACCTTCATAATAACTCTACTCTAACGTTAACCATGATGAATAGAAAACACTAGGTCTTTTATTGTCCGGCACAAGTCGATCGGGGGGATAAATAAACTATTAACAGCTGCATAAAGTATTTTCTTTTCATCATGTAACAAAGACTAAATGGTTCTAAGTCAAACAGTGTACGGAAGTATAGGCCATTAGGTGAGGAGTGACAAAAAGAAAATGAATCAGTAATTAGCATCTACGATAGCTAAACTTTCTTATCTGTGTCTTCCACAAGATAAAAAATGTATTTACAGAGGCATATATATGAACTATGGGAGGTAACAGGTATTTTATGTAAAGAAAGACTTTGTGACTAGCAATGGTTTTTAAAATTTTATTACAATAAAATTATCACATTATTTAAACATCTGGGAATAATGTATTCAAATAGTCAGCGATGGAAAGACTCACTTGTGTCATTATCTCTTTCTCTACGATCATTCCAACACAAAACGAATCTGAAGAGCTAAAATTACACCTTAATGGAAAATATGATTTTATTTTGTGTATAAGCACATTGAATAATCATTCAATTATGAAAACACTAAAATTTAAACTTCAAAAGAAGTCAAAAACCGTTATTTGCACTGACGTATTCAATCCTGTCAAAGACTGACTTTGCGCCACTGGTGAAGACGTAGAAACAAAATTTCCAGGGGTTCAAAAATGCTGGCAAAAATAAAGTCACATCAGTTTATCCCAGTAATATAGGTGCTATAGGCATCTTCTGAGTGACGAAAAGTTAAAAATTATGCTTAATATTCGGTACTTCACGAAGTAGGAGAATCACATTGCTATATTCATCTTTTGGCTATTTACACATGTCTAGAAATGTCCATTCCAAACCTAACCATATCCTTAAAAAAGGGTTTTAAGGAAATGAAACTTTTCTATGAATTTCTATAAGCGAAAACGTTTTATCACCTTATGGACAAAAATTGAAATGTTGAATTCACACTTAAATAGAAAATTTAAGGTAATAGAGATAGCAAAATGTTTTGACCAATTAACAAAAACTTCGCCATTTACAAATTTCTACTTAAAATAAAATCTAAAAAGGGATATAATTAAATTATTCAAACATAATAATCAAGTTATAGATGTCACATCAGCTGATTGCCACTAGCATAGAGCAAATTATTTTTCAAGTTCATCAATGAGAAAACTATTTTCCCGACAGATTTTCCTGAGGGGCTTTCCTGTGACGTTTCTAATATGAATTTTGTTTACCGACAATCACAGGGTTGTCTGAGTACAAAGATTTCATGTTTATTTTCTGTTTTAAATAAGGCAGAATAACGTTTTTAATGAAATGTATAATTCATTCAATGGTATCGGAGCGTCCCCTTTCCACTTGTATTTGCCAAGTTTTTTCAAACGGCCGCATATTGTAGGGGATACTGCCGCTTAGCTCACGCATGTCTGCAGTGAAATCACGCATGTGAAATGGGTTAGCTCAAGCATAGCCTACCGGAGATAAGGGCCATGCAGTTCTGGCTCGGCCACTCATGCTTGTTTCGAGTCGATAGGGGCCCTCATTGCCCAGTATGAGCCAGCCAGCGGCCATGACCTTGCTATTTAGTGATCCGCACAAGATGTATTGTTCTTCCTCGCTGATGTGGCTGGACCCAAGGATATTAGTCATATCAGTGCAACTGCATAGAAATCCTAACTAAATATTTAAACAGTAAGATAAATATATTTTTAAATAAAATGCATTCCACGAAGTACAAATATTATATTCTCCCACCACAATTTAACCGAATTTCTATATATTCACTTGGTGTAAATCATTTCCAGTAACATATGACGAGATAAATTATTCATCGTCATTAAAATAACCAAATGCTCCATGGGAACTATTATTTTAAGCATCCTTCATCAACATTTAAAAAAGTTATTTTAGACCATCAGTGGACAATGTCAGAAATTGTGGTAAAACTCTTCGATTTTCGAGACCAAAATCCGCCAAAACATGAATTATTTTCTCTCTTACAATTTCCGTCACTGTGCCTTCCTTGAAATGGTTTAGGTCTTATCACCACCACCATATGTTCTTGCTGCAACTTCCGTGGTATTGAGTAGGTGTAGGTTAATATTTATTGGCATAGACCAACGTGTTAAATTCGGTGATTTACGCCAAGTTGTGTGTTATTGCACCCGATGAAATTATCATGGGTACTTCATTTATGAGTCATGCAGGATGTTGTGTTCGCATGAGTATTTGGGTAAGAGCTTTTATAAAATCTTGATTTACAGATTACTAATTCCACTGAAATTTGTAGACAATTGCTGTTTCTTTATTCTCATCCGAAAATTTATTATTTTCAGTATTTTTTTACACCGGGAAATTTCAGTTGCAATTGGTGGTCGGATACATTATTGGCTAAACATGGAGTAAGGGATTCATTGTCATTGAGGTGTTTTTCGCATGCGCGGAAGACGTTATTGGAGGTGGTTAGCCCAGAAGTATGGTAGTGAGATTAAAGGAATGGAAAGATGAAGAGGAAATATGAAAGATTAGTGCATAGCATACTGTGTGGCCAAAAGTAAAGGAAAGCACGGAGATGGGACTATATCCCCTGATTACATAGATTCGCTACCAAAATTGTTTTTTCTAGTCACCTCTTCCGTCCACTACATATCTCCCACCATCTTTTACGGGGGCTGCACCTAGCTTAAGTCACGTATTAACGACGAACAACAATATTTTTACTTTCAATAATGGGCACCGGAGTAACGTGGTTTTTACAGAGGCCGAGTGCAATGGTGGGATAGTGAAAATTATTTCCGTAATGATTCCCTCCTACTTTATAGACTTAAAGCAGGCCCGTATTTATTTTACTCCGTTTAACTGGTGAATAGATTCCCTAAGCGGGGGGGGGGGGGGGGAGAGGGCGCCGGAATACTATCTCGCACGGGAGAAAATTTTGTTTTAAGCCGGCCCTGGACATGAGTGTTAATGAATCAAGGCTACCATTGGGTAGGAAATAAACTATAGTATCAATTTATACTTATGACCTCAATTCCGTACTTTAATACGGAGTTTTCTTTCCAGGGTGCATAATAACGGTTTCTTCAAGTTCCTCCCCAAGAAGTATACTTTTTGGAACAAAATGGAGCAGGTGGAGCATTTCCATTAGTTATGTAGTGCGAAGAAAGAAAATGGTAATGTTCTACACCTATTAGAACGAGAACAGCAATGGCAAAGGAGGTGTTCACAAGTAGGAGACAATCAATGACGGGGACTCGGTGTAAGAACGCGAAGAGAAGACCTGTAACCCCGAGCAGATGCAGAGCGGAGCGGGATCTCGGAGCGGAGCGGGATTTGTCGTATATTTGCTCCACGACGGGAGTTAGGTCAACGATGTAAAATTTGCTCACAGTTTTCCACTGCTAATTGGTTTTGTAATTATCCGACGAATTCTCAATGCAACGGCTCTGATGGACCATATAAAAATATTATTGAAAACTTCTCGAAGACGTGGAAACAGAGACTAAATTCGATGCCATAAAGTGGAAGTTGAGACTTCTGTTTAACTAATTAGATTCAGAATCCGATGGACCAAACACCAAAGGTCCTCACAGTTGACCGGATATGACACCAATTTAAGTAATAAAAGCCTAAAATAAATATTTATTACAAACGTTTTGACGCCTTGGAGCCACACAAGGACTTCCAAATATCTTGACGGCGACATCATTATCCATGTCAACAGTGGAAAACTAAATGATCTTAACAACGGAGGTGAATAATAATGCAAAAACACACACATCGTACTAATAATTGAAATACTCAAGTTTTTGAGCTCCTTGAGGCCGATTGTGAAACCATTTGAAACTTATTCCGGAGTTTGGGAGACCGTAAGAATTAAATAGGAAGCACTCCCGAAGTGCGATTGTATTACTCATTTCGGTTCCATTTATAGAGCCAAACTCATTTCCTCTGGAGTTCCGTATTCTACGCGTTGCCAAATCTGCACTCTGAAAAGCTTCTGTGAATGTGCTAATGAATTTTCTGGAATCGGAAAGCGCTATGTATTCTCAACTTCCATTGAAATGTTCTAATATATCATTATTAAATTTTAACTCGTTGTTTTACAATTGGCAATAAATATGAATAAATGATAGGATACACATTTATGTAGAAAAACTTAATTTTGAGCATTACTGAAGTTTTTTTTAGTAAACATCAAGTTTAGGAACCATGTATGCACCAACAAAATCAAAGCTAAAATGAGTTTCAAGTCACATGGATAATCATATGCGTCTCGTGTAATTTCCTAAAAGCTCTGATAGAAAAATATTGCATTCAAGAGGATAAAAACCTGATAACCACGCATAGAAGGATATTTTCGTGTAGCTGCTTGGTTGTTCTGAAGAAAAATCATAGTTGTGGATGGCATAAGTGTAGGTATGTGCAGACTATGATAGTAAATGAGGTTCCTAGCTCTACCTCAACCATGATGAGCCGGTTTGTGCAAGGTGTGTGGACCTTTGTTTCTGTACTCATCCTCAAGTGCCTCAAGATACAGAGTAGGGTTTCATTTTGTAATTCCGTGTTTTAATTCTTTTGCGTGACCATAACCTCTGAAATTCAAGAAATAGACATAAACAATAATACATTTCATAATTTGTATATTTCTATCGCAATTATTCCCAGTAGAGTTGAATCTTGAATCTAATACAGGTTGAAAAGTTGTTAAATAAATGTAGAAAAGTGCATTCTCCTTTTTCTTGCACAAAACTAGTCACTTTTAGAGAAAATATGTAAAATATATAAAAAAATATCTTCTTTTGTAAAATTTAAATGCATTTACATGTGTGTCAAATTTGGATTAATTGTATTATAAACTCAAATAAAGAAGAATTAAACTGATAATAGTTGTTTATATGTAAAGCCTATCACACTCATTGCAAACGGTCATCCCTGAATTAACTTGCGAATACTCGCGTTGAAGGATATTTCGTGAAATATCATTTAAGGGATCACACCCGACCAACGACCAAGACAAGCGTTTGGAAAAACTAACTCCTTTGTTAATAAATATTTTTGAGTAAATTATAAGGCTGAAAAATTTTATGCTGTTTTTGTCTCTGCCAGTGTTCTACAGGGACAACAGTTTTCCAAATTAAAAAAGATGAGACTGATATCTTCAAATTTTGAAAAATGCAAAGATAATCTGACAGATGACTCGCGACTGCTCGTGATTGAACAGAGACTCGACTAATGTAGGGTTGAGAGTAGGGTTTTCGTGCAGTATGTATTGTAATGTTGGCTGCACGATGGCGTACATACTTACTTAAAACGGTGGGAAAGAAAATATGACAGCACGCTATTAAAAGACAGTTTAAGATATATCATAAGTTGGTTTTGATAAAAATGACTACAAGAAGTATAGTGGATAAGCTATAGCTGTTCTTGTAGTACTTTATTAAGTCCCAAACACGCGAGAATTGCTTTTTCTTCCCCAATCACGAGTGCCGGAAAAGGAAAAGATATCAGATCTAAAATTGGATGAGCTTGAAAGTTAGATGGAAGAAACCGTTACTGATGGAAGTGATAGAATGGGATACGACGTCTACGAAACGAGAGGTCTCGCACTCTCCACGTGTCATGAAAAGAAGGTGAAGGCTGGTTTTCCGCAACTGCTTGAAGAAATTTGCACACTTTAGATGGAATTCTTTTCCTAAAAACGAGAGCGACTCTTCCAAAGTGTGTCATACCAGCAAATATCCAAGAAGGTAGACGGCGAATACAGAAGATGATGGAAAAAATAAATAATATGAAACCACACAGAAAGATTTATCTTATTCCCAAAAAGGAGCTTTACCAAATGATTGAATGGAATTTCTCATAGTCTGTCAAATTTAGGGCCTCTAGAAGGAAATGTTCTCTTTCTGAATTTCGTTGCGCACCGATGAAAGAATAAATATTTTTTTCATGACTTATTTCCACTCGTGTGGTAAAAATGTTTCCCCTATTGATATAAAAATAAACGTAAGCGGTAGGAATAAATGAAAACATGAAACCACTCGCCACAAAAGTGAAAGGATCTGAAAGCAAATTCCCGGGGAAGAGACAATTATTCACATCAAAAGTGAAAGACAAAACAGAAAAAAAATTGAAAAATTGATTGGGAAAGCGATGAATTACCAGTTGCATGAGGTCCATCGGTACATGATAATTTATCGGTTATATCGGGTTTATGTATCGCTAAATTTTAAGTGGCAGGCCGTAGAATGAAATAAAGCCGCAGGACCCATAGGTGTTGAAGCTGAATTAAACTTAAAAACTACAGAACCACAAAACTTATGAACACCTCAGAAAAATATTACAACAATGCATAATGGGACTGAAATACAACAGAATTGAAAATCTCGTCTATGACATCCACACAAAAAAAGACGAAAAATCTAAATGTGACAATTACCGCGAAATAGAGATAACTAGTACCATATGCAAGAGTCATGAAGGATAGAATAGAGTATGAATGTTCAATATTCAATTCTTTCTTCTGTATCATTCTCCTGCTATAATCCATATTCATTTATTTATACCTACATATATGCTGCTGCTGCTTCATTTGCAATCTATTGAAAATTGGGCTAAGCTCAACGAAATTGGAAATGCTAATTATTTTATAAAAGAAGACGAAGTTTATTATTACAAAAGGTTAACCCTTAATATATAACTGCTAGCTTCCTCACCATCTTTTAAAGCGTTACGAATAATGTAAATTAAATATTTTGAAAAGGCTCACGGAGGAGATACTGCTTCACTCTGCATAGGAACACATCATGTCCCTATCTTAACAGATGAGTAGGTCTATATTTTTCTTCCAATGAAATGGAAAGCATTCAGAGGTTCCATTTATCGCATCGGTGAAGGCGGTGTCCAGGAGCTTTTGTGTGGGGAAGAATTATTGCTCGCGGCTCAAAGGAAAGGGAAAGGGAGGATGTGAGGTAAAATTCTAAACAAACCACTGCCATGTTCAAAAGTGGCCACACCGCGTGGCAAAAGAAAGCGAAATAAAAACGTGAGATATCAACTTCAGGTATTTTACCAAAGTGAGCAAACTTTCAAGGAAATCCTCCGACTTTTAACATTTAGAGTGACAGGAGATGAACGTTGTGTCGACTTAGAGTCAAGACAGCTTTGCTATATTGGACATACAATGGCAATGAGCAACTACGTTCAGTCCACAGATGTGTTAAATTTCGTTTAACTCGCTGAAAAATGGTTCAAAAAATAATTCATGGGCTTCACATTCTCCATCTTCGTTTTTGGGATGGAAGACAAAATTTCGGCTGAATGTAACATCATGTCAAGTTGGATATTCACAAAAATTCAGAAAACGCGTTGGTGGGCAAAGATTGCTGGTTGTTTGGACAGGTAGAGGTTTGAGTGGTTAAAATAATGTTCTAAATATTTGGGTTAGCATGATTTTCATTAGAGTAACACATACGAGAAGTTAAGTGTTAACATCAATGTTAAGCAAACATTTTGTGAAAAGTCATAGTTTTAAATGGAATCTCATAGGAGGTTTATTTTCATTTTTGCAAAATTCCTAATATAGCTATACAGTTTCGATATTCCCAATCCTATTAAATACCACAAGTTATACAATAACCAAGTTGATTTGAGCTGTATAGTGCAACAACAGCCTAACCCACAATTTCAAGAATTCGTAGTTTTTTGATTTTTTATTATCTCGTTATATTTTATGGTGCGACAAAGACCAAACCCAAATTCCATAATAAACCAAGTTAAAAAGAATTTATCTTTTTTGCATTTATAATCTCATTATATTCAGAGCAACGTGGCCTAAATTGTATTAGACTGTTGTTGTTCTGATCAAAGAAGAAACTTTCCAGTTTTTGTTTAATTACAGTAATTAACCCTTGCGCTACGAACGTCGGATATATGCGATTTGCGGCAAGGGTCCACGGTCATATGGTTGTTTATCCAGTGATTTTTCCAAATAAATATTTGTTGCTTTCGCAAAAAATATAAAATCAGAATTGATCTTCTTGTTTTAATGGGTGAGTGTTTACAACTTTTAAGCAAAATTCTACCATCAATATTAACTGAAATATTGATATCAAGATGAATCACATACCAATGTATGATAATGTTAATATTGATGGTAGAGTTTCGTTTAAAATTTGTAAATGCACAGTAAAAACGATAAATTCACTTTAAAAGCTACAATTTGAGAGCAAGCAGCAAATACACAATGTCATGTAGTGAAACCAACAGATAAGCAATTAGTTGACGGCGAACCCATGCCGCTGGAAAGGTTGTAAATCTGCGAAGGGCGGAGCATAACTGCCCCAAGAGTCCGATTATAATGGTGAGGTCCCCGCTTTGAGGGGTTGGAAAAGGTAGGAGCTGAGTGTAGTAGAGCTGCGCGAACATACTCCACGGATGCCTTATTAAAAATGGTCCGAGCAAGAGAGGAAGGAAGAGTCTCTCTTGGTACTCAGTTCAGTAGACATCCATGGAAGAGAATTCTGCCATTTCGAAAGGGTTTTGAAGAGGATTCATATACCAGTGTAAATATGGAGAAAATAAGGTCACAATCAGTTCCTGAAAATTAAAAAAATTGCTTCCGAACGGTAGATCAACTCATACGGCAAAATATACGGATTAAAATAGTTTATTGCCTTACATTATATCAGTGCACCACCATCAGTTCTACAATAAATCAATTACTAACCCACAAGCTCGAGATGACTTATTTGATTATGTAGAATTTGAAAAATAAAAAAAGTATTGACTGTTTGGACTAACCCACAAACGTTAAGGAAAATTGCCCAAAACATCAAATGCGACAAAAGACTAATCCACATAGTTTTCGTTATTTATTGAGCCATATCTTTATTTTATGGAGTTAAATGTAAATATGCATTGCTAATTCTATATTATTTGTCAAAACTGGTTATTTTATTCCATTTAATTGTATAAAAATATGTTGAAATATGCTAATTTCTTTTTTCCTAAATATCTCATAATTAACTCTGAGTGGGTTAGGCTGTTGCTGTGCTGAGTAGCTCATTTCTTTTCAGCCGCATGACAAATTACGATCAAAGAGGTCAATATGATCGAAGAAGTATTAGGAACACCATCCAATGTCAAGCATTAAGATCATGTATTCACAGGAAGGCGCAAGTAGCTTAGCACTCTTAGATTGTCATTTAGTGTTTAACCTACTGCTCTCGGTGGAGTAGCCTGTTTTCTCATCCTCCAATATTCAAACATGGTTTGGGTTAAATTCTCTGATTCAAGATAAAATTGGCTTATTAGTAGTAAGCACAGAGAGGGTTTAATTTTTACAAAAACCTTTGCCAGTTTGGTAGTGTTCCCCTACCAGTGATGAAGCAAAATGTTAAACAAAGGCAAAAATCTAAATATGTATTCATATTTACAGTACATATAAAGGAAAATACAAATTTATAGATTTTTTATAATTATAAGATACTCCATATATTCGTGGCATTAACTCCTTACTAGCCTAAAAACAAATATGGTTAAATATAAACATATTTATTAATATGTAGGATGTTGTTTTCGGGCAATGCTGCGTTTGGTTCATTTTGAAAACTCAATGTTTCGCTTCTCTTACTGGAAGCGCCATCAGGAGAATGAGATTCTACCGGCTTTAGTTCGCTCTTATATAGCATCGATGTCCATTGCACCATTGTTGGGCCATTTTCCTGATGACGCTTCCAGTAAGAGAAGCGAAACTTTGAGTTTTCAAAATGAACAAAACGCAGCATTGCCCAAAACAACATCCTACATAGATAAGAAAAGCTGTGAAAGCCTTCAAACAAAAATATATATTAATAATTCAACACAATTAATCTTAAGTGGGCAACACCAGCCGAGGACAGACACGAATGCATGAAATTTAAATGGATGATATTAAATCATCATCATGGATGAGGATGAGAAAAATATTCAAAGCCATAAACACGCTTGATTTTCAGAGTATTCGATTCATAATCATCATTCCGTTCAAACCCGTAGAAAAATATGAAGTTCTATGAGTTTCATGTTTTGATAAATAGATGTTTATAACGTTAACATAGCATTCCGTGACAGCCTCCAGAATAGCTTTCATGCTACATCACAGAAAAATCAGAGGTGGATGGGCATATACGAGGTTCTTAAAAATAAATGGGAGACGTAACCATTGGATAAAATAAAAAGTAATAAACGCATAAACTCTTTTCTTGCGAGTTTCGTCAATTACTCTAAGATCAGTTAAAAAAAGACTACTGTCAAATACGATAAGTGGATGTGTATATCACCAGTCGCATCAAGGTGCATGCACTCCTACTCCATTGAAAAAAAAAATATTTTGCCAACTGCATTCGTGTAAGAATCTAGGTGATTTATAAATGTTTATCTAATTTAATGTGCGGCTATCAGACGGATAGACGTGAATAGATATCAGGGGCGACCTACCCTCTCCGTAAGCGCCGTAGCTTGGGGCTGGCGGGCGGCTGCCAGAGGCACAACCCTCAGGGGGGCGCACTTTGCAGACCCACAGCCTTCGGATCACTAGGGCACAGGCACACAAAATTAAAACATGATGCTAACTCACATTAAAAAAAACTTGATTAAGATAGACGCCCCCACAGATTAGGAACGAAGCCCCTAACTTAACACACAAAATTTGTACCAAACCCTAAATAAAAATTTAAAAAAAACCTTACACAAAAACCAAAATGTTGTCACGCTCGTTTGTTATCAGTGGCCATTTTCCTACTCTTCAGAACACGCCGACCAAAGCTGCTGGGCGGCGCGGCGTGCCGGCGCCAAACCGGCGGTGTCGGCAGGCCACACACTGTGGGAGCGACCAGCGAGCGTAGCGAAACACTGTGTGGGGAATCTACACTATTCATTCTTTCTGATTTTTAGATACCTAGTGTTAAAGTCAGTATAGTTCAGTAAGAGTAAGTTATAATTTTTACTAATAGTTATGTTATTTAAATTATTTGTGAAGGGAACACAAAACATTGTTCTTAAGTATTTCCAATTTAGTCGAGATATTTATATGATTAGGTTTGTTTATTTTGAATTCCACCAATGTAAAAACCGTCTGGTTTCGAATTCCAAAAGATCAGAAGTGCACGCAAAGAGGAACAAAAAAATTTAGCCCACACATTAAGTAAATGGATATCGTCAAATCCAGAACAAGGTAGCACGGCTAGTAGGTACATCGCAGTTACAAAATGACACCATAGCTTCTTTTATAGAAGATGTTGAATCCCCACTAGATAGACACGAAGAAGAGAACAACGGTGTCATTGACGATGAACCAGCTTCAGGTGAAAAAGAAAACCATGGTATGCATTGATTAATACATCATATTTGTTCTTAAGTTCAGTGCCGTGGGCAAAAGTTTTATTTTATTGCATCGTTTCAAATTACATTCATAGTCTTACAATCGTTTTTTTTCAGGCGTTGCACCGGTATCGGATATTTTGGATTCGGAAGATGCTCATTTTGATAAGCCAAAGTGCATGAATTATTATGACTCTTGGTCATAGCCCAAGATGAATGACAAGGTTAGGTGTCGTCTCATTGAATGTGGACCACAGCAAGGAAAATACAGCGATTTTATGTTTTCAATGACTGATGATGTTAGAACAATTTCAGCTGATTGGTTTCAGAAGACCTTGTCAAATAATGATAAAATAGAGAGGGAGTTGCTCATTTACAGTGAAAACATCAAATCTATTTTTTCCGTTTATTATTCGGTACGAATGAAACAATATTTTCAATAAGTTTTCGTGATTGGAAACATTTAAATCCAAGAATAGGATAAGACGAGAACACGGTGGAACACCATAAATGTTATATAACATGGAAAGAAATGGAACTGCGACAGATAAAAGGTAAAACTTTAGACAGTGGGTTTCAATATGGTATATCTGCAGAAAAAGAAAAGTTCAGATACATTCAAAAGGTTGTAATAGACGTAGTACTATTTTGAGCCAAAAACAACAACCTGGCACTGAGAGGAGGAGTCGAACAAATTGGGCATTACGTAAATCTGATATATGTTTACTGTAGAACTCCGGGCCACACAAAATCTACAAATGAATGAACACGTGTCCTCTATTACAAAAGGAAGCCTGTCGTACGTCTCACCAACTATACGAAACAAAATAATTTCTGCACTAGGATCAGCAGTCAAAAATAAAATTCTGCTAGCAAAATATTACGGTATCTCATTTGATTGTACTCCAGATATCACCCACCACGAACAAATGTCAGAAGTTGTGCGCTATGTAGATAGAAATAATAGAAAGTGTACGGTTGAAGTAAGTTTTTTTAGCTTTTATAAAAACTGATGAACAAACCGGACGTGGACTTATGACGAAATTGTAAATAAATTAAGCCAAAATGGTCTTATACTATCAGACTGTCATATGACAATGGCGCTAGCAAGGCGGGTTCAAGGTGTTCAAGCACGAATCTTTAAACTGAATGAACATGCCAGATTTGTACCATAGTTGTAAAAGGAACCACTCACTAAATTTAGTTGGAGTTCATGCGTCTTGTGTAACACCAGAAATGGCTACGTTTTTCGGCACAGTGCAAAATATTTTAAATTATTTTTCAAGATCGATTGAATGTTGGCAAGCTTTATCAACTTTAAAATTGACTTTGTAGGGTCATTCTCATACGAGATGGTCACTAAATTTTATTTAGTTCACGCATTACATACTCTACTACCGCAAATAATGAAAACATTACATACTAGTGCAGGAGGCACTGATGAGAGAAGGACATATACAGCCGATTCTGTATATTCAGCTAAAGTCATTTTAATGATGATTAATTTCGAATTTATTTGTTTATTGGTAGTATGGAATCATCTTCTTAGAAGTATTGAGAACGTTAATCGCATTTTACACGAAAAAAGTTTCCATTGAGGTAACATCAAAACACTTGCAGGGCCTTGTGATTTTTTTAAAATGATTTCAGAAAAAATCTAAGAGAGCATTGTATTGATTCAGCAAAGTATCTAGAAAACCAATTATCGATAGAACCGGAGTTTTTTAAAAAGCGTAGACGATAGGTCAAAATAATGTTCGAAGAAAGAGCCGAGAATGATGCGGCCATATTGACTCCACTTCAAAAGTTTGAAATTCAGCTTTACTGCGCACTAGACACACTTATTCCTCATATGAGATTGAGATTTCAAAGTTTAGCTGCCGTAGCTTTTGACTTTGGTTTACAACTTTCATCATAACCTACCTCTAACCGGTAGATTACTCTATTGAATGAATGAATGCACGTAAAAAACAATATTACAGTAGACCAATGAATTAAAATACAGGGTGATAGCAAAAGAATGCGTCGGTTTCAAAAAATCTGTATTTTTCAAATGGTATTAGATACAGAGCTGCGCGACCTCTTAAAATAACTGGTACATTCTCAAGTTTTGTTAAAAAAAACATCGCAAATGTTCAATATGTCCTCCTTTAGTAGCCCGAACAACATCAAGTCGATATTCAAATTCCTCCCACACTGTGAAGCATGTCAGCAGTAACTGTATTCACACACAAAGTTAGGCGTATCTTCAATTCCTCGCTGTTAGTAGGCATTTATTAAGATTGGCTTTTCCCTCTACTGGAAGCAGATTCCAATGATATTGTGTTTCAGCCTCCTCGCAGTTGCGCACCTCTCATTTCGTGCTCATCTTAATGAAACCTACCCACAAAGATGGATTGGTCGATCTGCAAGGAAAGACCTCGCCCTTCATCTGTGGCATCCGAGGTCACATGATCTCACACCATGTGATTTTTTTGTGGGGATATGTTAAGACTCAAGTCTTTGTGCCATCATTGCTTACTTACAGCGAGGAATTGAAAGCACGCATAACATTGGCTGTGAAGACAGTAACTGCTGACATGCTTCATAGAGTGAGGGATGAATTTGAATATCGACTTCATATTGTTCTGGTTCCTCTAGGAGGACATATTGAACAGTTGTAATGTTTTTTTTAACTAGAAAATGTATCGGTCATTTTAAGAGGTCACGCAGCTCGTTAGCTAGTACCATTTGAAAAATACATATATTTGAAACCGACGCATTCTCTTGTAAAATATCTAAACAAATTATAATAATATTTAAATACATTTTTGGTGAGGTTGCATACGATTTGAGGCACATTACGGATTGTGACAATGAATAATAAACTTTTGACCAATTATTGACACACGACGGGTTTAAACGTTGCAATGAGTGTACTTCTACTGCCCATCCTACATCCACTTTTCAACCGATCCCATTTTGGGACGCAGGATACATAATAGGGAGAAGGATCTATGTCCAAACGCCTACTAGTTACTGCTAAAAAGGCCACTTAATCGACTGCCTCACAAAAATGTCACCCCATCGACCTCTGCAGTAATCCATCGTGCGCCTAATAGCTATTTTTAAGTTACAACTAATCTTCACCATCCAGTAGAGCCATTGAAGAGGTGATTGGTGATTCCACACTAATGGATCCGGTCCCTCAAGTATGAGGACAATCGGTGGCAAGTCAGCAGAAACGAGTAATGTGGGTTAGGCATGCATAATTCATTGGATTTTTGAGGAACTCTGAGAGCCATCCACAAATTAAGTGCGCATTATGCGTAGCAGAGTTTCAAGAGTGGAAAAATCCGCAGTAATAATGAATTACTGAGCAGAAAAGTTGCTGAAATGGGTGAATAGGTGCCATTAAAAAGGAATAATAAAAAGTAATGACAGTGATACCATTGAAAATATACTTATGCAGCCATTTAATTGACAAATATATTTCGATGAACACGACAAAAATATGGAGAAAACAGCATAGCATTTTCACTCATAATTGGAAAATAAACAAAAAATATAACTTCAGAAAGACTTGCCATCATTTATGAGCTTTTTCTCTCAAACCTGCCTTCGACACACAAAATGCAAATCAGATAGAGAGCACATTGAACTCTCTAAAGATCTTGATTTCTGCAGAATTTAAGAATAAAAAACAAGATATATTTAAGCATCTAATGACCACAAACGAAGTTCTGTTACAATAGAAATAATTGCCTGCATTTCTAGTAAAAACCGTAGCTGCATGAATTAAACACAGTATTCAACTCATTTACCACCATTGCCTTGGAAAGGAACACTTGAATACACAATGAATTCTGGTATTATGATTCTTATACCCTTCAAACTTAAAAATTACTTATTTGACAAATCTGCTAACACAAAAATAAAGTATTTTATTTGTTTACCTGAATTACACGTTTTCAAATTATCGTCTTTTAGCCGTTATCTCCCTGCTTCTTTCTTATTATAATTTTGCGTGATTTCCCAGATTTGGTACAGCTCGAAAAACGCAGAGAAACACGATAATTTACTTCTTAATCACAAGAAAGAGAGTTCATTCTCTCCCATTAAATAATTAATAATGAATTAATACATAATATTATTTCAGGGATATCATCGAGAACGTTAAATCAAGTGCCTGAAGAACAGTTTTAATCTTATCGTAATATGGAATATTAAGATCAAAAAGACCGTTTCATCATTTGAATGCATACATTTCAAGGCCGTCAACGATTAGAGAGAGGTGCCATTCCATTTATAATCCCTTAGAACTCTTTACCCATATCGAAGATTCCTTTCTCCGCATTCCCACTCATCATTAGCTCCACGTGGATGTTTGAATTAGAAGGAGAGAGGAGGAGTGGGTGGTTAAATTCTGGAGAGCGTTGAGGAAAATTGGGAAAATATATGGCCTGGTTCTGAAAATATATTACGCCGGCGGCTCCGTGAACTGAGAATTTTCCCCGGGAGATCGATTCGTAGGTTGGCTAGTGGGCCCTGCACGACCAAGCGCGTCGCGAAGAGGCGAGTTAGGCTGGGAGGAGTGGATGAGGAGGGATAGTGGAGGGGTGAGTGCAGTCAGGGGAATATAGAGGGCAGGGACTGATGGGAAAAGACTGGATTGAATGAAGGGGAGGGAGCCGGGAATGAAGAAATTCTACAAAAGCGAACGACTTAGACGCTCGTCTTTGCTGACTCTCTGCATAGAGTGCAATACGGTAAGGAAAAGAGGAAGAGAGAGGACGCGAACATGTGGAATCAGGGGTGAACAGGGGTAGGAGCAGGCTAAGTATGGAAGGGAAACCTCATTAATGATCAAGAAGCCTTTCAGTCGGGCAAGGCAGTGAAGTGTGATCAGAGGGATCAAAGGTTCAGAATTGTGGTAGAACATAGAGTATCATAGAATTGGTCTCTTTATTATATATTCTATTGTTTGGTGTATCAAGCATCCTCTTGGAACAGATGTACATCATTCTATTCTATACAATGATCAATTATCGGAGAAACTAGACTAGACTGGAAAATAGTGACTTTTATGAAACTTAATACAAGAATTGGCTGTTATGGCTAGTAAAATTGGCAAGTAAAAGGTTAGTATACTTATAAAATTTGTACTACCATGAAGCACCCATTATATAAGAGATTTTGACGAACTCCGTCACGAATAACCAGCTTCAGTAGTCTGTAAAGTGCAGAATTAGTGCCCATTTTTATCAATTTGATTTGATAACAATACCAATTCTTATATCTATGAGCTATACCTTTTGGAAATTTTTTTGACATTCAATATTAAATTCTCGATTGCTAAATGGTATTCTCGCACGGCCCTCACTTGGTATTATGCGAGTATAATACAAACTCACTCATAAATCCCCTTTGATTCAGTTCTAAAAATTCAGACATGCGGGTTTGTATTTGGTTGAAGCTTTTCTTTTTTAGGCAATCTCTAAGCAGTATGCCAACCTTCTATACTTTAGGAAATTTCCAAAATAGCTCAAAGGGAGAATATCGATGCTGAGACAAGAAGGACAAAATATAATGAAGGAAGGGGAATAAGTCACTAAGGGCAGGAACATTACATATAATATCATTACTAAGAAGAGAATACTTATCATGAAACGTAGATCAGTAAAGAAACAAAATGACCACAGCCGTTAGCGCATCCAAATATCAAATCAATAAATAATGGGTGCGAAAGGAAATCTGAATGAATGTGCAATGGAAAGGTGAACAGCGTGGTTGGCGAAATATTTTGCAAATTGTATAAAATGCACCACACTCCTTATGGGCAAATCCTATGTCAAGGTGAAATCAAAGAGGAGAGTGGGTGTTTTTGTTATCAAGGAGGGAGGAGAGGAAAGGAGGGAGGAGCCAGGCGTGGAGAGGAGTTTCCACCAAAAAGGGATGCATCAAGGCTAAACTTGTCGTTTTCTATCCCATAGTAACTTAGTAATGGAAAAAAAGTGTACCTAATATTTAATATGTGAGTATGGGAGAGCTTACAAACGCTAGCGAATTAGATTAAGCGGCATGAAAAACTATCGCCTTTCACAGCAATTTCCCACTCACCCTGGTGAAATGCTTTCACAACCGACAGTTTCTGCTTACATCATATGTTTTTTTGTTCGTTGAATCCACTTCTGCTTTGAGCAGGTACCACCGTCAACTGCAGTCTTGTTAAGTTCTAGAGTAAGTCTACCGGTCTAGCACTAGAAGCCTCGGTGAGAGCATGATGCCTAGAAGCCCCTCGGCGCACATTGGGGCTGAAATCGGAAAAAGCAGGCCATAATTCAAAAAGTGATTTTTTTCTCATTGATAACTGAAACTTCGCTCGATTATCACCCAATTATTAGTTCAAAAGTTGGTGCATGCATTTTGATTTTATTCTCACGCATTAAAAATGTAGGAGGGCTTCGCCAGCCTTCGATTTTCTCAGAAAATCTCTACATTCAAGCCACTGCAGAACCTTTTGTCGTTAAATATATTTTGATTTATTTATTATAATTTAAACGGAATTAATATATATCTTATGATATGAACCAGCTAATACTCCATAAATTAATGTAACTTAAGTGTATTTCAAGATGTATACATTCACTGCAAAACAAAATGGGGGCATCGTTTTAGTCGATTTTTTTAAATTTAAGCATTGAAATAGTTAATTCATTCGTCGTCATACGCCGAGATTTTCATTCAAGATATTCCGCAAAGCTTTCAGACTGTAAACTCAAAGAAAATATTTGCGTCTACTGTCATCGCCGAAAATAAAATCTAAATTACGATCGTGAGTCTAAGCCCGGCTAACTAAATATTCAAATATTCTCTTTCATAGGATAACAACCTTGTCGTGTTGGAAGGACTTGCGTGTTTCGATGACCCCTAGAGCTGAACTGGCGGGAGCAGTACTCCTGGTAGGGCCACCAATGTCAGATAAGTTGAAGGTTAGGAGACAGACGAATGGTAATCTGCGCAGCATCGGTACCTCAGTGAGGCGGCTGCAAAAGGCGTCTGACCCAAGTGGGGCGGCCTCTCACGTGATTGTGTCACGTAAAAAGTGCTATTGAGTAAGCCCACAGAATACTATCTCAGCAAAAAAAACCTTGAAATTATCGACATTTCTTCTTCAAAAATGAATCCTGCAAACTACGGGACTTGGCCCATTGGGCCAAGTGTCGTGCCCGACAGCGCTGGGACCCTGCAGTCGTTATCACACTAAGACGGGAAGAACGGACGAAAACCTTTTGCACTTATTCGTAGGATTTAAGAGGATAAAGTGTCGCCCGAGGACTTCGTGATAACAAAACTAGTTTCTATACTTATAAAGAACAGGGAGAAATCGTGCGAGGAATATCGGTCTATAAGCGCAACATTACTTAGGTAGTTCTGAGAATTATAAATAGTAGGGGAAAAGGTTAACGAATAATGTAGATTTAGGAGAGCGGCGGGAACACGGGACCCTATAGGAGTGATGAGGACGCTAGTAGAAAGAAAACTAAAATATGGGCAGGATGCTTTTGCTTGTTTTGTAGGTTTTGAGAAGGCATTTGATAGGTTGGGCTGAACGAAATTAATATAAGTCCTGGAGAAATTAGGAATCGATCTGAGGGAAAGACGTCTCATACGGAACCTGTATGTGAAGTAGACGGCACAGGTTAGGGTAGCCGATAAAGAATCGGGATTGATCGTAATAGGACGGGGAGTTCGGCAGGGGTGCCCACTATCGCCGTTGCTTTTTAACGTGTATTCAGAAGAAATTGTAAGGGACAGATGGAGGTAGGAATAAATGTAGGGGGGATCTGATTAAGTGAGTGAGATTTGCAGATGATCAAGAATTGGTTTTTCAGTCATCCAAGGCGTAAAAGTCAATAATGAATGCATTCGAGGTGCATTGCGTAAGGCATGAGATGAAGTTAAATCAAGAATACGAAGGTGATGAGACTTTCTAGAAGTAAGAAGGCGGGGTTGAATACAAGAGTGGGAAGGCGCAAAGGACTCTTCAAAAACCTACCAAACACCTGATAGAATACGAAAATGAATGAATGACTTCAAATATTTTTTTTAAATTTGGTAAAAGTTGCTATCTGATAATTGGCTGTGGCATTTAATTTTCCAATATATATTCAAGATATATTTTAAGTCACGGAAGCAATTCCAGACCGGGTAAAATTAATGGCGCCACAGCATCACAAATTTAAAAATGTCCCTACCTACATATCAAATGTACACTTCACTAACAAAACCAATAACCTATTTGATTATTGACCATAGCATTTAAGGGTCAGGTTCTCAATAACTTCCGACGTTTCAACGAGTCACTTGCCCATCGTCTTCAGGGATCAAAGAATCCAAATACTGGATTATTGGATTCTTTGCTCATTGAAGACGATGGGCGAGTCACTCGTCGAAACGTCGGAAGTTACGGAAAATCTGAATCAGTGTGGAACCCGGGAGCTCTTCGTTCAAGACTCAAATGCAATAACAGAAAGTAATTGTATGACAACTGTTATCAGTCGTGTAAAATATGTTTCACGTACAGTTATTTTCGTTCATTACAGCAAACTTTTAATTCCAGTAAAAAATCTTTATACGCTTCTTTATTTATATAGAGAGCATTTGGTCAATGGTGGGAAAGTCTAGGATTCAAAGAGAAATGGCATCGAATGTCGAGGTCATTTTCACTTAAAACTATTTTGCAAATCCCGTCGGAACAGAGGAAGAAATGTGAGTAAAAATGAAGTCTAATATGATAGTTTTCCACTTAGAATGTTATGAACTGCTCTATATAAATTCACATTGAAAATTTCTACAATATCCGCCCCAATTATATGACAGACTCTGAAGTATTGCAATTGAAGCTCATATGACGAATAAAAACGTGTTCTTGTGAGATAGAATATTAGTTTCTATGTCCAAAAATAGTTTAAATATGTAATATTGCACATATTTGGAAAGGGGTTTGTTGGAGTACTAAATTATATTGGTGGTTCTTCGGGTTTCCGACCGCGTCAAACTCTGCTCCATTTCTGCCGACGTTTCGATAAACGAGTCGTTAATCCTCCTCAGGGTATAGCCCTATGCCCTTATGCCCTGAGGATGATGAACGACTCGTTCATCGAAACGTCGGCAGAAATGGAGCAGAGTTTGACCCGGTCGGAAATCCGAAGAATCACCAATATCACTACATTCCGGGAAAGCCTTAGATATTTCAAGTAATAAATTAGTTTACAAAATGTTAATATAAATTAATATTAGAAGAAAATTAGAGTTGTCATAGAGGGCAAGTTTGTTTACTTAAAATTAGAATTCTCACAAAGAACCAGACACCAACAAGATGTGTTAGTGATTCGAATTATATCACTTATTATACGAATCGGTGTCTTTGAGTTGAGTTTATAAGTTAAGATTAATAAAACTTAATAGGTTTCTCTGAAAGTAAGGATAGAGGAGCTGTAGCCATTTTCAAAAGGTATTTTTTAGTGAAATATTAAGTGTAATACCAATCTGTTGTAGCTCGGAAAATATTAGAGGCACTGCTTTGCAATGTTGGAACAAGAGTCAGTTAGGCATTTTTCTAGCACATTGTGGAACTGTAGGTTCGTAGATATCTCCAATTCAAAGTCCTGGGTCCCCAAAACAAAAAGGAAACCTTTGTACATATCTCAGAAGAAGATGTAGATACATGGTAGACGAAAGTGGTTTTGAAAATGAAATTAAAAAACCCCGAAAGAATTTTTGATCTTTTAGTCTAAGTGTAGAAGGTCTAGGTTTAGAAGTTGGCAGCATCTTGAAAAATAGAAGGAAATTCGAAAAACGTTTATCAATAAAGTCAATTAAAAATGGAACTATCTATCTTATGCAGTTAACGGCGTTCCTTTTTCTATATTGGTTATCGTGGCTTTTCGACAAAATCTCTATTTTCGAAAGTCACCATAAAAAGTATATACAGAAATTTTCGTGTCATTGAACTGAATCGATCGATGTATGACACGTAGTTGCCGAAAAAGTGTTGTTTTGTACGTTTTTTGTCCTGCTTGGATCGTATTTTTTCTTCTCCATTTTTCCTTTTCTTTCTATTCGTAGTGGGTGAGTGCAAGTATTTTCTCCCCGGTCCGTCGGTGTTACGCCGCAGGTTGAAGACGGTCCTAGAAACCAGGAAAAGTAAACAAAACTCGAAGTTTACGAAAAATACGACGCCAGGAGGTGATTTTCCTATTTTTCCTTCGTTCGGGTAACACACGATCATGGGGGACCTTGCGCGCTACTACTAAGCCACACGTGTGCAGCATGGAGTTATATAATTTGACAGCGCAAGAATGTACATCTTGCAATAGTATGTAAAATGTCCTACTCGTGGTATTGAGCACATTACAAAAATATTTTAAAAAATAATCTAGTCCCTATTTTCACAATTTTCCGAGCATAAGAGATGAATATCCCTCCAATAGTCTCACTCTCTCGCACCAGAGTACCTCTCGTTTACCTTGTTTATTTTACAGGAATCATCGCAATTCCGCGAACCCTTTTCAGTATCCTGTTTACCTCATCCACCATCATCCTCATTTAATCCCACCGCACACTAAAAACAGCACTGCCTTCCTCGCCAATGCCCAACAAGCACCTTGTCATGAAATTCCAACGTTTTGGAGTTCCAAAAAATAACACAGAAAAACTCCGTTGAAAATGCGGTCGAAAGGAGATTAGGAACAAAAGCGCGCTACGTTTTCCCCAGGAGGACCAAAAAAAATGGCGTGTGTGTTATTTCACGTGCTACGTGTGGCAATGGAAATGAATTGAATGCCTTACTCTCATTTCATTTTTTCTCTCATCCATTCGCTTCCGTTTCCTCGGGTTTTCCATCCCTTTTCTTCTTACCTTTCGCAAACTTTTCGTTTGTAGCCTTCCTAATTTTTCCGGTTCGGAACCAAAATTCGCTCAACAAGGGGTCGGTGTTCAAGGAATTTTGAAGCTTAATTAGCTTGATTATACATTATACATTCACTATCTGTGCAATATAGCATTACTCATAGTGCAATTTCTACGTGTTTTAGTTTTTTTACGCCTAAAAATAATAACTGAAATGTTTGTTTCATGTGTGAGTGTTTTATTTTGCTACAAAAATTTAAGTTATAAATTCTATTCACCAGGAACTAATTCTACGCGTTCCTAGATTATATCCACTGAAAAGGAAATGGCTGAAAAATGTGGTTGAAAAGGAAAATGTTGTAATCTGAATGGCCAATGGAAATGGAGAATCTAGAATCTTTTCAGGGAATATATAATTTCCACTCTGTTTCCCCATATCGTTCTACTGTAAAAGGTTCACGGTGAATGTTACTTATTTTAATGGGGGAAATGGTTTGGGTTCTAATGTGACTGTAACCAAACAGGACTTAATGCAAAAATCTTGTCTTCACTGACTTGCGAAGGCTTCAAATTTAAAAAATACAGGAATGTGGAACTCTACAATAAATGAAGCAACCACTTTAGTCATTTAGGTTCCCACTGACAGCCGGGCAGGTCTGTTCCTAAAGTGCGTTCACGTCAGGGCAGGAATCTCCATCTATTTGACATTATAAAATATCAAAATCGTCAAAACGGCACCATAACTGAGCTAGAAAATATAGAAAAAAAACAAAAAACATTCGCTTTAAAACCCGCCGTAGCTTCATTGGAGTCCTCCGACATTAACGTGGATGTTAGGCCGAATAAGCTTGGATTCTCTATTTCCTGGAAAGTTTTCATGCCAAGTATCCGCGAGGAGTAGAATCAGATACGGACAGGTGCATTAGGCGCACTTTGATCCACTAAATCATTAGATGACTTGGGCATCTAAAATGTCCATCATATGACAACTGATAAACTATTTTTAAAATTAATAAATATAAAGAGCCAAAAGCTGATATGTCAAAAATCACAACTTTACAGGTGAGCACTTTAAGTTTTGGTTGAATTAACGTATTATGAAATTTCATGTTTCTTCAAAGTGAATTAGAGATGAAGTGAGTGGCATTATGTGTGGTAGCATTTCATCTTTTGACCATTAAAAAATATAACATTAAACACATATATCAATCAACACCTACAAAATGCATATTTTGGACATATCAGGTTTTGGCTCTTTGCCACAGTATATGTGTCTTACTTTATCCAATTTCAGTAAAAAGTAGTGAATAGATACGAGAGCACTGGGATTTTCAAGAATTTTTCTCTATAAAGGCCCAAAATTGCAGTCAGAAACTAAAATAGAATATGTAAAGGCAATTATTTCAAAAAGTTGAGAAATAAATTGTGTGGCGTGACTGGAGTTCCAGGAGTTTTAAAAATACTTTATAATTAATGACGAAAATAAATTGCTTATGCACGCAATTAGAAACGTTCGGCTATAAGATACATTTGGTCCAATATCAGTTACGTGTGTTGCCGTCAATAATGAATAAAATAATTCCGAAAGGAAATTATATGCGTTTATAACCTTTTCAAACAAACTCCTAAGCATATATGTAGTTTACTTGCTCAAAATTACAAAGCAATCACATTTAACTGTTCGTAAGAAATGGATCTTATGTGACTGATCGGAGCACTGTTCGGCATTTCTGGTCACAAGAGTCTTTGGCAATACTCTACACCAATGATGCGCATATTATCAATGCATTCTTGAAAAATATTGTTGAAAACATTGCGCATACATAGGGATGAAATAAAAGCGAGTTTTAGAATTACATAGTTCCACGGAGGCATATGGATTTATTTCAACATTTCGGATTAACATATATAATTTCTATACTGAATGTCAGTTTTAAATCAGTGCAATTTTCCACCGGAATAAGTGCGTGTAACTGATGATTCCCTTTTCTTTCAACACCTATACGAGAGAAGCATTGAAGTTAAACCATCCCACCAGAGCGTGAGATGGTTTTACTGCAAATGATGCACGAGGAAGCATGATGAAAAAAAATCGACGGTAATAGCGGGATGAGATGGTGAGAATGTTAGCCTAGAGGTCACAGTTTAATCGCCGGGATGCAAATAGATGGAGTGTCATTGGTGTGTTTCTGAATGTCAGATCTGTAATATGCACGACAGCAAAGTTACACCAGTAGTGTGTTTCATTCCACGACTCAGCTTTGTCCACTTTTTAAGTCCATGGGTCATATTATCTAAGAGGAGACGTTCCCTAGTATCCGAATTCCTCGCTTAAAGTACACCAATGTCTCTTGTGAATCCAAATAATACAATAAGAATTCTTAAAGTAGAAAGTGTCTTTGCTACTTACTTCTCTAGCCAAGCACTCTAGTTTTTTGGTTTATTTTTATTTTTTAAATAAGCACCATCAACACTTAGCACTACTATGTTACTATGGGAATCCTTCAGACTCCACGAGCGTGGGATCTCTGGCACTTCCAAAGCATTATAGAATCGTTTTAAAAATTACTTTTGGAAATGAACTAGAATTATTCATCAAGTTTGGGCTATATTTCGGGAAGGTACTGAAAAGAATAGGTTAATAAATATATTTATTTAGATAGTTTCGATATTATTTCGAGTTAAATGTTGCAAGAAGTTTTCCAGACCTCGTGCGCCTTCGTCATAAATTATAGAGCTTTCGATCATTTTATGGTTTTGGGATGAGCTTTTAACGTAAGTGTAAAGCATAAGAAAACGAATTGCAAAGTTTAAGAATATAAACCCTGAAAAGATCCAAAGGAGAAGATTGACGGGTAAGAACGACGTGCGCTATTAATTGAAAAATTAGGTGTTAGTATGTTAGGCGTCATGGATGAGTATATGATCTTGATTAATTTTAAAGTTTTTTTGTCATGCATGTACTAGAGGATACACGTCATGTTTGCTGCTCAGGAATTGGAATTTCAATGGGAGTACAGCCTCCGTCACGACGCCTACGTTTTAGCCCTCTTCACTATCAGAGATGCCATTCATTCAAAGATACTCCCTCAGCGCGTAAAACACGCAATCACATCATCGTCTCATTTCTGCCTTTCACACGCTCAGGCCCTTTACTTTCCCAGCATTCAATGACTGCTGCTTCCTCTTCCTCTTCGCCTCGAGGACGAGGACGGCAGAAAAGGGAACGACGCGTTCTTCGCCGATGATAAATCTAAATGAAAGGACCGCAGAGCGAAAAAGCTGATAAGGGGGCCCGGCAAATATTGCTTTCTTATCACTGTTCCAGGCATATGCTTATTTTTTCATTTTTATGCCGTGTACTGCTTGTGCCCTTCTTTTGTAACGCAGATGTTAAATCGACGATTTGGTTTTCTAGAGCAATTTAAAGTACGTTTGTACCTCATTCAGCACCGCTGAAATGGGCGTGGATATCTTTAGGCTGTTACGCCAAAAATTTAATCATTCAGATTATCTTGGTTTATGACCAATTGCAGGAATGTTGATGATGTCTCACTTGTGACAACTTAAGCAAAATATTCAATTCAAACACCCGAATGCCAAATTGAATATGATTTTGTAACCATAAAAATGTTTTTCATTACCTAAGGAGTAATATTCACAGTTTTCCTTATTAGTTATTTCAATTTTCGTGCTTTTCTTAATAAAATAATAACATTTTTTTTAAGGAAAATTTCTATGAGAACTCTTTGAAACTCTGATAATAATGATCGCGATAATGTAACTTATGATCAAATATATTTACTCTAACCTACGTACAAAAATATTATTTTTAAATACTTTCAAATGGGCTGAAAACTGACAATAACATTCATTTAAATCTTGGCGAAATAGCTTATCCTATATCACTGAAACAAAAAAGGAGACAGAGGTATTCTAAATGCCATAAATAAAGCAGTGCGCATATCGGATTCCACCAACAACACATTTGCGATTTTGTAAGAAAAATTAAAAGAAATAACGAACTCTCCATCAAAGGCTTCTCATATGCTCCAAACAACCATAAATTATACTTTTCTTGAAGATAGGAAAAGAAGGTACTGCAATTCTACATAAACATTTTACTATACGACCCGGATTTCACCACAGTGCAGCATAACCAGGTGAAACATGAGACCAGATGATGCTGCACTGTGGTAAAACCCAGGTCGTACTATAAAAGTTTTATGTAGAATTGCAGTACCTTCTTTTCCTATCATTATGATGAATAAATCTCACCAAGTGACGCCTGAAACCGTTACCATTATACTTTTCTTGGCATTATTAATATGTAACTTAATATGAAATAAACGAAACTGAGGCAAACTACCAAGGTATAGTTCCTTCTAATACGGAAGTTTCTATTCCTGGTGCCGATTCCTGTCTATGTCTATTCGTGATGCCCGGTGCCAATATTTCAAATAATACATCCAGAAACGATTCATGTTGGTACTTATAAGAATGGAGAGGTACTATAAAAATGGCAGGAAATATAAATGTAACCACAACATGCACCAAATCCTCTATTTCGAGGAAAACAGAATTGCACCTCTAAGGAATTAGGCTTTTGATAAGTAGAAAAATGAACTTTAAGTTATCAAGTCGAACAATGGTTCACTACTTCCCAAACCATATCTCTTAAATAAACCGGACAAGAATATATAAGATAATGTTTGCCCTTGGAACATAAATATAATAAATGGAACATCAAAACATATTACAGTAAAAATTATTTCTCACACTCCTATTTTACTATGAAAAACCTCAGTAATAAGTATTTTAAGATAAATTCATTTCTTCATTGAATTCATTGAAATTAATTTCATAGAATAGCAAATAGAAGATGGAGATGAATCTCAACTTTTTATTTCTTCAAAGGCTATAGGAAAAATTTATAAACGAATTTCACTTTTTGCGATATCAGAATATACCTCATGATACCATCCACTACTATCAACCGATAGCACCCACCGGCCACCACAGTTCCAGAACGGCAATCAGCACAGCTACCGCCACAAGACGAAGGACAGTAGGAAGTTACACACAGTTGCTAGACTAGAATAAATCTTCTTAATAAACGCTACTTAGTTCACAATTGAATAGATTAAAATCCACAATTGTCGAAGACCTCAAAAACAAGGACACCAGTTTTTCAAACTTAAACAAACATTTGAGTGAAATTATTTAAGAATTGTAAGGGCTGCAACTTCATGGCAGTTTATTGTTAGAAATCATGTTCTTCAATAGAGCATATTTCACGATAGGGGCGCAATCAGGATTATTGACTCCCTCACCATTTACTGCACACAGAGTAAGTGAAGCATTCTTTGGAATGAAAGTAAATGCACTTTCAAGTGATAATCACTTTCAACTCAATGGAAGAAGTTACTAATTTGAAAGTATTCGGTGAAAGCTTGTGGAAATGTGTCGCAGACTGCATTATAACAGAAACACTTTGTACAAATTTCCACAGCACTTTTTATTCTACCACCCTAGGTTTCAGCAAACATTTCCATTATCATCAATCTTGATAATGGCAATGTTTTGCCAAACCTAGGTTGATATAATAAAAATTGGTGTAGACATTTTTACAAAGTGTTTCTGTTATAGTGCAGAAAGAAATTAGTTTGAAGCATACTAAATTGCATTTTTCATGCTTCTCACACTCAAAAATATTTCTAAATTTTTTTTAAATAACCTCTCATTTTCCACCTAATATACAGGCTGTTCCGCTTTTTCATTGCTAAATGATCCAAATTTAAGTAACAATGCAATTGTTTAACATCTGTAGCCACCGATTTAACCTCGGATATAACGATCAATGGATAAGCAGAACGAAAATTATCGGCGAATATAAGTACAGAATATTGCAGAAAAGAAAACTGTTGGTAGGCACCGAGCTGTAAGCCATTGAAACCAAAAGGTAGTCGGCCATTATCCGTAGGCGGCATTGTTATTGCCGAGCCCAAGAAATAGCCAGAGGCGATTAACTTACGGAACGTATTCTCGAGAAAGGTCGCACCGTGAAAGGCTTCCGAAGTAAAACTCCCGCACTCCCTTTGCTCATACACTAAGATATATCATTTGCCATAAATGATTTCTATGCTCATTCCAGCCCTATGTTAAAAACCCAGTCGTACTAAAGTGGGTAGCTCTAACTGCACTAACTCGTTAAAACATCACACAACACAATCAGGCATCAAACCTAAGGTTGTTTCAAATGGCGAAACCCATCACTTCCGTATCGACGTGTCATGTTCAGGGGGCTGGGGGAGCAGGAGGATATATCCTTACCCCTCATAGCTAGTGGCGTCCTAGAAAGTCTTGACAGCAAGTCAGTGCATTTCAGATGTATAGAAAATTCGTCTGGATTAGAAATATTTCAGGCTAGGTGAATAAATAAAGATAAAGTTTTCACACTGTTTTTTACAAATCTACGTGAGAAAATATTTTTCTCTATTCTTATTTCTACTTTATTTCATTAAAATAAGGCGAAAAAATAAATGAAAAGGAAAACTTTGTCTTATTCCACCAATTTATTTTCTGGTGCTACGAGTTTCGACGTAGCGGCGTCATCATCAGGTGGAATAAGACAAAATTTTCCTTTTCATTTATAAAATAAACTTCCACAAAGTTGAGCCTGAGACGTTTGAGAGCGAAATAATATTTATAACCAAGCTATACAAAAAAATTAAAATTAAAAAAAGCGTGTGACTAGGGAAGGATCCAAGAGTAACTTGGTTATACCGAAACACCGCTTCTTCATTTTTCACCTTCAATGGCAGGTTAAATTTTTGAATGTTTCTGCTAGATTACGAGAAGAATATACAGCGAAATGCAACGGAAAACCTGCCAATGCTCAACTGTCGGAACAACAGTGACAAATATTGCAACAAGCTTAAAGTGAATGCGACTGGGTGTTATACGTGAAGAATACTTCTTAAATTTTTGCTGAATGGGTCTTCACACCTGAAAAAAAAATTTCTGACGGCCATTCACGCTGATTTTTTAAAAAGAGTTACATCATTTTTATTTTTTTATTCAAATAATGAGATATAATTCAATTTTTTCTGCAATATCTCTTTTAAATAATGGTTATTACGAAATAATAATTAAGTTTCCAATCTTCGTGCTCTAAATTACGTACGATTTATTATTGGAGAATGAATTAAAACATTTTTAACTGACAATCTTTGAATACATAGTTAACTTATTCATTGCCACACCCACATTTGGTATTTTTTTTATCCTATAGGAGATGTTAGTTACAAAAGGAAAGCATGAAATCCACGGATACGAAATATTTTCACATTAATCAATCACCTTAAGGAGAATAGTATCATCGTTGAAAGGGATGAGGATCAAATAACGAACAAAAATTGAGGAAGGGAGTAAGGTACGTGGAATAAATTTGGAAGCGGCTTGGAATCACTCCCTAGGGACAAGGACTAAAACTATGGTATCTAATGACTCATGATGCCCTTTGGATATTCTCCTTTAATCTTCGGTATCTCGCAACTGGAGAGACTTTTGAAAGTATTATCTCACTGATAAGTGGGTCAACACCCTCTGGGTTCCAATCGAAATGATTCCCACGACCCCTCTCTCGTTTTCGTGACAAAATCACCAAGACGAGTGTAGTGGAATGGTCCATTAAATTAAGTCTCTGGATCCTTCCATATATCTCCATCATTTGCACATCCTTCCACTCACACAGAGATCAGATTATTATATAAGGACCGAAACTGGACCCTTCCCAAAATCTTGAAAAACGTCTAACGCAAAATAGTTAGATGAAGTACTACGCAATGACACATAACAGGCCCATTATTGTATTCCATACAAAAGTGATATATGACGTCAAAGCATTGACACTGTTTTCTTCCTATTACTTTTTTGAACCAAAATATGTCACTGATTATGGAAAGTCTTTGCTCTTACTAGAGTGACACAGTAATGAGAAAAAAGCCTCTTAATCGATATTGACTAATGGAGTAGTCGACTGTTCGATTAATCACTTACCTTTTTTCTTAAAACATAGAACGAACTCTATGGTAGATTCATGAACAACAATTGTAATTGGCTACGATAGCAAAAATGTGCATCAGGGCACAGGGCGTTCCGGTATGGTCCGAGCCGGAAAACGGAGACCATTCCTATGCTATAGATGAGCGAAGTGCCCCTCCCTTAAAAACTTTCCCTAGTCCAGGGAGAAAAATGTTCATAAGGGAACTTAAAGTCTTCAAAAAGAGGACTGTAATACAAAGCGGAAGATGAGCCAAGTGCTGAAAATATAATCATTCATTTCGCGGAATGCACGTTTTGTTATTTCTACCTAAAAGGAAATTCACATCTCATAAACCAAATATAAAACAATTCATTGCGATAAACTGCAACTCATATCATACAAGAAAACTAAAGTTTTTGGTGTGATGGATATAAAAATAAATAATTTTAGCAAATAGCAGTAAAATTACTTCCGAAACTATAAATTGCGAGACTCGTCTTCCCCCGTCCGAGCGGGCCAACTAAGTCCTTAAGGGGCGTGGAGCGGCGCCGGTGACAGAGGCAAAGGGATGGGGAATGAAACCTTAATTGCCCCTCCAGGATACACTTTCACACTTAACCTCATGATTTTCATCTTAAGCGGGATCTAATGAATAATCGTCATGCAAAGTAGGTCATCTTCCTGCATAATAGTTATATAATTGTGGAAGAGAGAATCGACTGATAGGTGATAAGAATAATCGGCCTTAATAATCGATTATGAAATTAATTAGTTAGCTGAAAACTGATGGGAATGATACGACTAATTGAACAAATTAATCGATCATCATGATAATCATAGTCGTAATATTTAATGGCAGCCTCAGAGGATGTTTTTCAGTAATGTTTTATTCAGGTCCTTGTCCAAAATGCCGCAGAATCTGCTGAATGGGCACCACTTAATGTCACAGTACTATATATTAACCATAATAATGTTGATAAGATAAATGGCCAGAAAAATTGGCCTTTTTAATCGACAATGAATTAATCGGTCAGAGGGAAATTGATTGAAAATTTGCAATTAATCAAGCAAAGTAATCGATTATCGCAGTCGTATTCGCGCATACCTAGCCCTTACCTATGGAAACAAAAGAGTAACTTTGTAATCAGTCTCACTCGATAAAAAATAGATAATTTTATCTTTTTCTCAAAAATTGGACCCATATTATATGAAAACCTGCATTATATGTTCATACATTACTTACTGAGGAAGTTGGTAATTATGCTGTCACGTACTCGATTGGGAAGAAATATGATGCAATCGCTAATTAATGATTAAGCAATGCATTTGAGTCTTCTCATAACATACGGCACACGTAGCGTCTTATCGGACACGCCAGGGAATTAGATAAGCGAAGCAGCGGAGCTATTAGGAACCGGCACTCGTGGAAGTTCGACAGGATGTTCTATGAGATCTAGTTAGGATTCTCACCACCAGGGCTGAGTTCCACCAATCGGCGGGCATAGGATACATAATTATAATAATGAAAATTTTACTTGAGCGAAAGTAGAACTGTTAAGTCCTTTCTTACGATAAACTCATGTACATACAAAAACCCAAAGCCGTAAGTGAAGAATAAAGCACCCAGGTGGGACTCAAAGCCACGACCTTCGGGTTAGCAGGCGAAGACAATACCCCGCCGCCACCGAGGCCAGCATTGAAATAAACATACATTGTAGCAAACGGTCCACAAAATTTTCACTTTTTCTGGCAACGCTATAAAAATTTGTGTCACTCTTCAGAACTTCGATTCAAATACTGCTCACTATTGCTTTCTGTTCAGCGCCCTACACAGAGAAGTCAAGCATTTTGAATTTAGTATGATACAAACGAGAGGCAAGAGTAAAGATGAGAGAAAAACGCTTGCCATGCCCCAAGAATAGGCTTTCTAATTCTGCCATGAATGAGACACTTTCCAATTTCAAACGAAGTGAACATTTGTAGTAAATGTGCTAGAGTATAACTACACAAAACTTTGTTCTGTGGTCTTTGTATAGAAGAAATCAAAATCATCATTAACTACAATAAATCAAATTGAAATCAAACTCCATCTGTTAACTAAAGAACAAGAATTGTCAGATAATAAAAACCCTGATTTTGATGGAACTAGGTACTTGGAAAGAAATAGTCAGTTATGACAGTAAGGTATATAAACAGTGCAAAAATAGGCATATGATTTGGAATGTAATTTATACATGTTAGTGGAAGGCGTGTTGAGTCAAAGTCAGTCTTATAATACAAGGGAAACACCGAGTTTGAAGTAAACGGATTAATTTGAAACAGCAAATATATGTTCTTTGTCTAAAAATTATAGATATAAATATTTAACTTTTGTAACCATCCGTTTGTCTCAGTACACAGCAAGATATCTGTGGTAGCAATTTCGATCCTGCGACATTAATGTATTTCAGAGAAACGTTAATGAGTTTTGTATACCTTCCAGTTTATTTCTTGATCACAAAAAAATATAAATACAGATGAAAGGTTTTGAATAATAGTTCATTATTCAGGAAAGTGTATGGTAACGAAGAATATGACCATAAATCCAACGAAGTAAGTAGAACAAAATGTGTTCAAGCCATTTTCAGGATGGGCGGGCACAACTTAAGTCAGGATTCTAGGACATTGAAAATGTTCACATACCCAGGTTCATCGGAGAGCATTTTCAAAAATAACCTCCTGATTTCTATATTAATACCGCAGCTATATGACATGCGTCGGAGAATGAATTATTCTGTAGTTCAACAATGCAATTTTAATTTATGGAGTTAATATTTCTCACATATTATTATACAGAAAGTGCTTATGCCTACAGACAGCAAAAGGGCAAATTTGTGACGGACTTGTATGTTGTCTGTATCGAAGACAGTAGGTTGAAGTTGGATTCCAACTGAGAAAACTTAACAAAGTTACGCTATTAGAATGATACTGTGCATCCTTGAGACCATATTGCCACCAGGGATAAATGAACTTTTGAAATGAAAATATGCATTTAAAAATCGGTGGCATCCATCGATTCCCTATTAGTCACAAAAGTTTTCGGACGTCTGGTCAAGATGAAAACTGGCATATAGGTGTATGACACAATCTACAGAACAGCGAAATCATCGAATACTTCACCAATAGACAATAAAATTAACATTGATTCAAAGATATACTTGAATCAATGGCGTAGCAAGGCTAACCAAGTTATCACTATGCAATTTGTGAAACACACTTAATATTCATATGGATAAAAAAAGTAATTAATGTTTGCGGTGAAATAGAATTAGATGACCACATATTATTTTCAAAGTTGTCAAATTAAAAGCAACTGCCCAGCTTTGAAATTTACTCTACTAACTGTCCCCCCCACCCTACAAGCTAGCTACGCAGCACAATAGAAGTATGATACACATTGTAGGAGTAACAATCTCTGTTGGTGTAGCAATATTTTAGCCCCAGCTAAAAATTGCGGCTTTATTCTATTACAGTTAATGAGTAGAAGGAAACTCAACAAAATTTTCATCACACGGGTACTATAGCATTGTATGCACGGTACCTGAGAAGTCATCTCGCTCCTTAAAGCCTCCATGAAATTCACAGAGAGAGATCACGCCTGGTAACCTTAACTGGTAGAGCACTCGGCGCGAAATCGGGGTGTCTTGGTTCGAATCCCAGTCCAGTTGAATGATTTTTTCACTGTGAATTTCACACTATTGTGTGACCATCAGCGGGTTAAAGTTACTGCGCGGCCAGTTCAGCAGTTCTTTAAATCATCAAACTTTCATCAAAAAATCATTTTATACGATGATTTTCTATTGAAAAATAATACAAAGATGTTACTAAGGAATGGAAAAGGTAATGTGGAGGTCACACCAAATTCAATCGTTATTATTTTCCTCCCTGTATTTACCGAGTTCCTACAAAATGCGGGACCCTTGGAGGCCCGGGGTCCGGGCCAGTAGCCTCGCTTGCCCGGCTCAAAGGGTGGTACTGCAATGTTTCATCACTGGAATTTAGCCGATAGATATTTAACATGGAGCAGTTACTATCTTTGTGTCAGCTGGGCAGTATTGGACGAAATGGGATGGAGATTGGATATTGGTAATTGACAAATCTTCTTCTTACAATCATAGCTGCATCTCAGCAATATGATACGGGCACACATTGTTTCAGGGAAATCTGCAAGAGAATAATACTTC
Source organism: Pyrrhosoma nymphula (assembly GCA_963573305.1). Taxonomy (NCBI): domain Eukaryota; kingdom Metazoa; phylum Arthropoda; class Insecta; order Odonata; family Coenagrionidae; genus Pyrrhosoma; species Pyrrhosoma nymphula. Next base: position 176,979,422 of record OY754328.1, on the reverse strand, counting down.
ACATTTGTTAGTAAGCATCAGGAAATCATTGGGCGTTGAATTTTGTGCTAGAATAATTTCAAAATGTTAGGGATTATTAGCGGTACTCGATATACCACGTCTATTTCGAGGAGATAGTAATGAAATCCCTTGCTGTATGGCGCCAAGGAAGGACCTCGTCATGAAGCTCGGACTTCCTCTGCCATCTATCGCGCATCTTATGCACTCAATGAATTGACAGAATCTTCCCCGGGAAAATCGACATTTCCCCACCGTTGGCCCGCTCGAGTGCAATCAACAGGCTAAGCTACAGGAAGAATATTCATTCAAGTATTAAGCACTCCACGAGACTTTGAATTCTATAGATCACATCACCGCCAATAGCCACAGAAATTTAAGCGCAAGTCTTTTAATTACACAATTTCTTCTACCATCTTTTTTCGTGAGCCGTAATTTTAAAAAGTAGGAACCACTAGAATTTCTCCATGTTAATGTCTTTGTCGTTTGTCTCACCCTCATGCTCATTTGTCAGATCCTGAAGTCGGTAAGACCGTAGAGTCACATTACCACACTGCCATTGACATCGCTCAAATCGTTTCCCGTGCGACAAAAAATTGTGTTAATTCACATTCATTTCTCTAGAACTTCATAAGATACAATAACTAGCTTCAGAGAAATATTTTGTAAAGAGAAATATTTGAAGGCAAGGTAATTAGTAAGTAATCCCTGAATTAAGTGAATAGTTTCAGACTTGACTTTCATAATTACAGAAAGAAGAAACTTTCAAATTGTATTTATCCACACTGAATTGATACTAGCGACCCAGGTTTTAACGGGTAACCGTCATTTTCAAGGTGTCAAGGATTTCAAGGGTTCAAGGTTCAAATAACCTTGAAAATGACGGTTACCTGTTGAAACCTGGGTCGGTAGTATCAATACACAGTGCGGATAAATACAATTTGAAAGTTTATTCTTTCTGTAAGTAATCCCTGATTGAATCGCATAAAACCTAAATACTTAATACCAAAAAATGTATTTGACATCCTGAATTTTTCCACTCCAGAGAGCCAATTGAGGGGCTATTTTACCTCTGGAATATATTACTGGGAGGAGCACCATCGCATCATATGAACACATAGCTGTATCGTCTAGGGCCATAAATGTAGTACTTTCTCATTGTCTACCACATCGCAGTATTCCGGCCGATTCCGTAAATTTAAATCTCAACGAAAGTTGTGACAGTTTCATACCGAAACGATTTTCTTGCTCTGCACCATCAGTACCTTCCGCTCAGACTACTGCCTATCAGTACAGTGGGACCAGCCAAAAACTAGGGCTCGATAATCCGTGTGGCATGTAGAAAATAATCATTGTCTCAGTCCAGGATGAACGGATGTTTTCCATGTTCACATGTTTCCACCGACGCTTGGTCTCGAACCTGAAACCCTCGGATATGGAGTCGAACACGCTACCACTGGGCCGATAACGATTTATAAGCCAAATACGCTACCACGGGTGGTAGCGTGTTTGGCATTTGGTAGTTGACGGTGGAATAATATAAAAATGGAAAAAATCGGATTTTATAAAACGAGGCCACGAGAATTTTCTAAACTTTTTCTTCAACTTTCAGCCAGCCGGGGGTAGCGTGCTTGGCATATGAAATATTTGTGTTTCTATATTGAACTTGATCAGATATTAAGAAATGATTGCATTAAGTAGTTTTAAATGAAATAGTTTAAATTAATAAAAATGTTATGAGGAATATGATAATTAAAATTCATAAAAATATTTTTGGCATGATTATTTCTTTTGGTTTTGAATTTTTCTATTTTGTGAAAGCTGCCATTCAAAATGACTACACTTAATACATAATTTGGATATCGAAAAATACATGGAATGGCATTTCGTTTTAACAGTCATCGATAACATGTCCAGCATTTTCTACCATAATCATAAGAGTTAACGTGGTAAAATCATTACTTTTAATACAGCTAAGGCCAGCACACCTCTAAAATGTAAACCCGTGTTAATTCTGTCGGTCACAATTCCATTTTTTCGGTAATATTTGGCACTAAACTTATTACTCGACTTCGTACGGGGTAATTTCACCATACTTGAATCTAATATAATTTTGAAACATGGTCTACATTTTTATTGTTTAATCTGTTCGTTCTCGTCACCGACGGGTATAAAAAACTTTGACTCTTACTATGGACGACCAAGGGAACATGTGAAAGTAGCTGAAAACAGTTTAATTTATGTTATTTTTATATTCATGTGGAGCTCTCTTTCCTCCAACGTTTCTCACACTCTGGGTGAATAAGCTGTAATACGCGTCTGCTGTAGACGAAGCTCCCTCAAGAGTTTCTCAGGTGTTTCCGACGCTCGTATGGCTCCTTTGTTGGCTGCAAGTGTGACGGCGCCTCGGTCTCCCCTCTGGGCGGAGTCAGGTGTTGTGGGGAACAAATTGCGTGATGGATCGGGTAAAACAAAGGAAAAGGGGTGGGCACAAGTAGAAGAAAGGGAAACGTCCGACTGTACTCGGACGAGGAAGGTTATGTCTAAAAGGGCAGGAATTTCCTTGTCGTAATTCTCTCAGCGACTTACACTCATACCAAGTGTCGCGAGTCACGTCTCATCATCGAGAACCTCGAAAATTAAAGGGTAAGGCAGGAAAGGGAGATGGATACTCAAAGGAAAAGGACACCCAAGCGACGGAAAGAAACGCCGACAACTCCATCGAATCTGAAGTCCAACGAAAAATGCCGCGAACTCCGCGACCTCCCACAGGCAACAGCTCCTAACTCCACGACCTCCAAACAAAAAAAAATCCATTACTCCCGAGAAGCCGACGAATAAATACCTTACTCGACTCCAGCGCAACCACGCGGCCGGCACTGCAAATACACAAAAAAAGCAGCAACGAAAACGCATGCCAGAACCTGGCGCCAGCAATCAAACTGCACAAGCAAATGTTACACAAGAGTTATCTGACCAATACTATTTATTTTCTTCGATAGCATTTCAATAGGTTTCAAGTAATAAATATCAACTGGCAATAAAGAGCATAAATTACAGTACGCTTATTGACTAAGAGATTCGCGTGGTAAGTTTTGTTTTTGGTTCCCTTGGGAAACTGAAGGAAAGGATGAAAGAAATTTTCAGAAAGGGTTGACTCGGTGGGTTGGAATGAATTTTCAAATATGATAGTAAATAATTCGGAGCGTAATTGCTCTATTGGAACGGGTAAAAATGCATTTAGTTGGAAATGTTATGGGATTTCATAATATTCCCTTTTTCTTTGGTCAATTTCCTCACCGTTTTCCAAATATCCGTGAAAAACCGTAACACTGCACGATAGAATTTTAGACTTTTTACAACTTTTACAATTTGCCATAGGCTTTTTCCAAGGGGAATGGGGTTAGTTTTTCAAAATAGAATGCAAATAAAATATTTCTCTTGTTTTGAACTGTTAATGTGCATAATTTTATTACGAATGGAATAGAGTCCTATGTATGTATAAAATGCAAACAAACACAAATATTCTTTTTTAAATATTACCAGCTGTGCCCGGCACGAATTGAAATGCCTCTTTTATAAGTAGGCACACATATACAAAGCAGACAGATTTACACTTACAACACAAATAAAATACAATTATTTTTTGTGTATTATAAGTTGAAAAAATTTATTCACGTGCTTTGGGATATCCAATATTTTTGGTCTTACTGCCCTCTGCAAAAACAAATTTTTCGAGTGTTCCACTAGTAAGCATGTAATTGACCATGTGAAAAGCATAGATTTTCCAGATTTAATCCACACACTTGAAGCGATTGACCTTTTGCCATGATGATGGTCATTGAGAAAGCAAGGCGAACGGGGAACTGTAGTCGTTTGACTAAAACTATCAAATTAGTCACTGAACCTGGCCTCTAAATGCTGCAGGCGTGAATAGCCATTTATTAAATCGCTATCAAATGGATATTCACGCCTGGTTTCCAAGAAAATTTCTATTTTTGTAAAGGAAGAAAGATTTATTGAATTTAAAGATAAAAATGCAATACTTAGAAAAAAAGAAGCGTATAAGAAAATTGAATGAAATAATTATATACTAAATCATTTATGCGTTCTATTAAAAAAATTCCAACCCTTATCTTGAGTGCAAGTAACTTAAAAAAGCAATTAAAGAAACGTCTGCACCGAATTTAATGCTTTTCTTATGGGAGTAAAAGTTAATAATAATAATTGGGTAAAAATAACCCCAAAAGTTGTTATTTTTATAATGTATAATTCTTTTTTGGTGCGCGCACAACAACTTGTGGCGGGTTCGCTTGGAGGCCGAGTCAACAAGGAACACCGGAGAGGCAGCGGCGCCAAGGACGCGGAGCTGGCGAGAAGCGACCTAGCGAGAAGGAGTCAGCGGCTATATAAGGCGAAGACGTTGTGAATGTGGGGAGTCTTTCTGTATGAACGTAACAGTGTAGTCGCTCGGGCCCGTCCCAAATAAAAAGGCCAAAACCGGAACTAGTTGGTGCTAATTATTTCACGGGAACAACACACAACTCATCAAAGTTTCATTGCAATCGGATGAATGGTATTGGTACGCATAGAAGACGCACAAGTAAAGAAACATTCTTTTTTACATATTAGAATATGAATAGATTCTGAATCAGCTTTCCTTTCAGCAGATATATTCTAAGGAAATCTCGATGTTGTAGCACGCCTCTTTCTTGGTATTTCAAGCAGCTTGACGGATGCACACTCTCTTTTTCTCTTAGCTAGAATCTCAACGGATATCGCTCCTGCGCGAGTCACCGATTACTCGTTTTTTTGTTTCCCTTCTTCTCCATTCTCCCGAGTCAATGAGAGCGGGTTTCCGCCACGTCGTGTTCCTTTCTCTCGGATTTCACGTTCACTCCAAGCTGCTACGCCTGGAATTTGTTTTTTTGCGTCGCTATAATTTCCCCAATGAATACGAATGTTCCACAGGGCTTTCAATCACCGTATGTTTTTTTTTAAATACGACATTCTTCGCTCGAAGGTAGAGAAGGAGAATTATTTGAAGGAAACAGATACAACTCTAGTTCCACATCGCATAAAATGAGTGATATTCCTGAGTCAGGTTAAGCTATTCGTTCATATTATTTTATATAATATTTAATATCTGGGCATTATAAATACAGATGCGATGGTATTTTTTGTGACGAAGGAAAACTCTCCAGTCTATCATTGACCTTTCCTACCTATTGTCGGCTTATAGAAAAAGCATCAAAATGTCGCTGGCAGTAATAAATTTACAATTGAAGAGGGTTTAAAAGATTGGATATTTTATTGGTAATAAATCATACTTGACCGAGGTCAGGTTGTTACGAAAAGCAAATGTAATCATTCATTACATAATGCTCCTATCCTTCAACTTAGTTTTCATGGTAATAGACATTACGTGCAACATCAGATTTACTCTTGGAATTTTGTCGTTGCCATATATTCATTTTAAAACGTACCGCCCAGTATACAATGGAATACAAAAATATTAATCCGTGCCGAATAATGATTTACCAATTCCTTTTGATACAGCCCTGCAGTCTTAGTGCTCTTGAAAGCACTTGGATGGATATATGTGTTTGTCTCCACATGCAAAATCTATAAGTAGCCATATAAATTGTAAGGTTATCTTCAACCACAGGTAAGCTATGACAGTTTCAAATCTGGCTAAGAAGTTTGAAAAGATATTTATCCTTCGGAAGAGCCGGAAGAAACAATTTTTAGGGACATTTCCATAAGATAAGCGAAACATAGTAAAAGTTAATTACAGAGAATTACTTTACTGAAGCAACGGAAGTGCTTTACGTTTACGTTTAGGAAACGTTGCTTTAAGTTTCTTCCTGACAAAAAATGGTTTGGTATTTTGTTTAAAGTTTTGTTAAGTAACATTTGTACATATTGACAATTAAACGTAAATAACACCTTTAAACAAACGTTGGCTTTAAAGTCAGAAATGTGCCTCTAGTAGCAATATTTCGCAGAATTAAATTCAATGAACTTCGCCAAAATCTTAAATCCCAATGCAAGAAAGTAAGACATGAAAAATTTGAACCTTTTAACGTATAAAATTAAGGTTTTAGGCAAATTAAAACCCTGAGTGATCTTACTACACTCCCCCTCAATCTGTTATCAGCCACTTCATAAACTTAAATGTATATTCGTCTGACGGAAATAGACCGTAACGTCAAAATGCTTACGAGTTAACTAGAAACAACACGATAACACAAACAAAACGATTATTAGATAATTAGTTAGTTATTTTGTTTTTGTCAGTTTGTGTGATTAAACAAAATTTGGAGGTATCGATCCTTCCTCTCTCTTCTTTTTTGATACGCGCTTAACTCTATGACATCTTCAGCTCTCCAATAAGATAACCTCCTTTCAAAATTTACGTCTCTTATAATCTTAATTTGCTCATAATGGAGATAAAAGAAATACTTATCTTTAATTTACACTCCTATACTTGGTTTCATTAGTCACTGTTTCTAACCACTGTGAAATTAATTTCATAATTGATCTAAGATGACTTTATTTATGTAAATATTTTCCTCCATCATAACTTTCACTTATTTAGTGTCACTTATTAATTCCAGAAAAAAATGTAAATAAAACTTAAGTGAAGCAAACTCATTTCGCTTACTGAGGGGCATCATGAATACTTAAAAATTACTTTTTATACAATTACGTTTACCCAGGCTATTTCCACTGAAGAAGCAAGAGCAGCTCACTGTAATAGAAAAGCATGGCACGAATAGAAGAGGACAAGCGGAGAGCGGACGGTAAATAGCGCACGTGCGATAAATTCGCGCTCGAGGAAGGAAAACACTTGGTATTCGTTTAAGGCCAAGGTCAAGACTAGGGCGGCAAAGTCTGTCTAGGACGTGCACCGTATTATGCTCGCGAGCCTTGGCGTAAGCCATTTTGGGTGCCCCGAAGTAGGGGAGAGGGGGTGGCGCTCAGACAGCGAGTGGTACCAAGGGATCAACAGCGGTGGCGGAGAACCCCTTGACAAAGTCGAATGTCGCTATCCCCACTCTCCATCCCGCATTCCCCTTTCCGTCCATAGTCCCGGGTGCTAGACTACCTCCTCTCCTAGTATTTTCCTGGCGGTGGCCAGATGAGGTCCTCAGGGATGAACAGGAAGGGCAGTAATGGTGTAGATGTAAATTCGTCTCCGCCTCGCTCCAAGATTAGCATAGTGCTTATTCCCTCACACACTCCCCCTTGTACTACTACGGCCCTCCCGTTGGTGAACATTCCCTGCATATCGGAATCGAGGGCCCTGCTCGGCTCCCCCCGACGTCTTCCCACAAGCTGTGCTCCGTGTGGCCATTTGCAATGCAAGGAATATCAAAAGGATGTGGAGAGCGCACGCTGGAAGGGAAAAAAATCTTAACGCGAGAGGAATCCGAGTTATCCTTTTTTCATGAATGCATTATAAATGAATCCAATTGGAGAGACTTTCTCTCCGTCTCCCACTACTCTTAAGGAAGAAGAACGTAGGGAGGTGTATCGGAACAAAACGTAAAAAAGACTCTCCAACAATGTATGCTGGTTTTCCTGACGGTAACAAGGATTTTCGAGCGGTAAAATATTTCCCTCGATCTCTCTTTTCCTTGTGCTTTGGTTGCAAAATGCTCATTGTGAATGTTGTACCAATGTTGGAAAGGAGTAAGAGGAAGTAATTTCGCACACGTTGAAATGTGTATTATGAAGAGTAAAAAAAAACAACTCCGGCCGTACTCTGACAAAAAGGATACCAGAGATGCGGATGGAACACTGGCTAAAGAGTAAATTTAATGAGATATCTATCCTTCAATGAGATAGTTTTATTGAGATTCAGGGACAAGTACTTTGGATTTCTGAGTATGGTAAAATGAATTTAATTTATGCTTGTTATAAAAAATTCACTATATCTGCATTCGTGAGTTTAAATAAGAAAAATAACATATAGGTTAGCAGAGAAGTTGATTATTCGTGGCCTTAAATTGAAATGAGTCCTTTTGTCACAACAACCAGGTATCCAGTATTCTTCTGGGACATGTTTACCGTCGTTTTTTCTAATCTTCTGTTAGAGACAGTTGCAAAGCATAAGAAACAATTGGTAGTTTAGTAGGTAGGTTGGTAGTTTAATATGTAATTCGGTATAAAAAATTGTTAATTTAATAGGTAGTTTGGTAGCAAAATATAAGACTGTTAAGCAGCTATTATCGTTCATTGACCAAATTACCGACAACTAATGCAATTGATGAAAATACTCAGTTCACTACTGGGATTTATTTTAATTACTTCAGTCCCATGGTTACATTTACATTGCCTTCTTTCAGACGCTTTCATGAAGAAGCCTTGTGTAAGTAGAAAGATTTGGCCATCGGAGGAAACTTGCTACCAAGTTTCAGTCAATCCATGGTTTTCAAGTTTCCATTTCCTACAGCCGTAATGTGTATATCTCTTTGCTTTAATAATGTATTTATTCCTAAAGCTGTGCTTCGAAACTACACTGATCTACGCTACATTTGCTTCATTACTTGTGTTCTCATAGCAAATTCCCTACTTCTAGCGAGAAGTTCCTTTGAAAAAGGAAATCCCAGTGTTGTATTCAGTAAACCATAAGTGAGTCATGAGCAAAATTTTAAATTATTCCATGCGCACGTCATCTTTGGTTCTGCAATTTCGTTTCGTTTAGAAGAGTCCATTAAATTGAAATGATGTGAAAGATATATTGTTAACATTCGTCCAAAACATTGAGTAACTTTCTAAACAATGGAGATGCTTTAGTTCCCAAAGATGTCATCCCATTTAATTATTTCAACTTTGCGTTTTTACCTAGTTGCCTTTTAAATTTCACGTATTTAAGATATGTACTGACTTTGAGAATTTGGTTGCGAGTAAGCATTGCGTGATTATCCCCTAAAGTTTTCCACAATAATGGAAAACTTCCACATTAAAATGTATTGAAGAGAGGATTATAGCAACACTCCATTACTAAATCAAAGATTTCTACTTAGTTTTTCTGTGACTGGTGAGAACTTAACGTTTTTCATTCTGATTTCCTAATGCTCGGAGAGGAACCAATGGAATGAGAGGAGGAAGTGACGATGAGCCGAACACCTATAAATGCATTAAATGGGTCCTTCCATTATACAACAGTAATAGTCGTCACAACTTGAAACCAGCCGTCGCTAAATCCTATAGCGTCAGATGCCGTATCTCGCCCGAATCATGTCATTAGTAACGGTAATTACATAGTTCAACTGCGGCGTATTCGCATTTAATCCTCTCTAAACCCCTTTTCTTAGGACTTATTTATTTGTACTTGATCGTTGCTTGAATACGCCACATTAATTTAATAATACAAATGAACGAACTAAAGCCCCGTAACGAAATATGGGATATAATGTTTTCGAACAAAAAAAGCTAGGTCTTTTCATGTAAAATAGACTGGAGAACAAATAGTTGAAACCTACTGTCTTAACGTAACCCTAGATTGCCACGATACTTTCACCCTCTCCTAACCTTTTTCGTCATTTTCTTTCACCTTACGCGTACAACAAGAGCGAAAACTGAATTTAATCTAGATGTAAAATACCTTTGAGCTAAGCGTTGTAAAAATGTTACATCTATGCCCTGTTGGGAAATGCTAAAAACGAATTGGTTCTTCAGCAGGTGTTTCATTTTTACTCCCTTCAGAACTCCATTAGATCCTAATTTACTAGCGTCCTAATCATAATTCAACATGTATGCAAAGGTCGAAACCATTTCATCCTTCATAGTTGAAGTTGTTTAAAAACTGTGAGAGGTTGTGCTATATGCAGGATGGTTATCGTGGAAGACCTTTTCACTGGGCTGAGCATACCCACCTCTTCAATCACTTTCATAGGAGCTGGTGACATTAATCAGGCCAAGGCGCTGTTTTCCAATCTCATTCATTATATTCAATATGGAGCAGATTATGCCAAATGTGCAATATATTTATTCAAAAATATAAATATTTTCCCCATTCTCGGAGAATATCCTATCGAAGAAACCATTGATGAGTCTCGAGAACTCTTACATTAACTACTGCAGTGATATGATCAATACATGAAGCATCTGAACAATTTTCATTTTCTAATTGTGAAGGCTGAGAATGTAACTTGATCAATATTTTTCTATATGAGAAAAAAATATAATACATAGACTGTGTGACATTTTTATAAGGGTCCCCGAAATTCAATCAAAGAGTCATTTATGTTTGATGAAAAGACTCCTTAGCCACGACTATCAAATCGAGTTTCGAACACCAGTGCCCTGTGCCCCAAGCGGACTTAAGTGGTAGAAAATGAAGTTATTTCTTTCTTTCGGATTATGGCTAAGCACGCATCTACTTAATTTGATAAGAGCGTCTATCTAAACTGACTTTTACGCCTGATTATGCTTAGATCTGCTGCCTAAAATACGACTTCAATATAATTGTATGTGCCTACTTCTCTGGTTAAGACGCACAGGTCTGACGTTGAAATTACACCCTTTTTTTCAAATTATCCCTTAATAGCGAGACAAGTAGGTCTTTCAGATTTTCAAGAAAGTAGTTTTCATTGCTTGAGTCTTTCTTCTGCACTTTTCCTCCCTCCCGGGATTTTGCAAACAACGTCAGGCCCTTGAGAGAAGAACCAACTTTTTTATTTCTAAAGAGGACCACGACCATGTCGCCTCGAAGTTTTGCTGATCTTTTCTTTTTCCCTCGAGTCCCTTCCCTTTGCATTTTTAATAACACATAGGTATAGGTGCTAAATTTCAGTTCCTAAATTCGCCCTTTCTTTATTCTTGACAATGACCAAACATTTGGGATGATACGTGAGAGAACTTGAATTTTAAATGAATTTCACAGTAGTAAACATTTTTTTCCTTCAGCCGCTGCAAACAACATAGAATACGTTTTCTATTTAATCCATTATTTGGAAAACTCATCACTCAAACTTTTAGTTTGTTTGCCTATCGAACAAATGATAGCCTCTTATGCTAACTTCTGCAATTCGAAGACGAATTCTTTTATTGCTAAAAGTTATTCTAAAAGTAGACATGCTATATTTTATAAATAACGATACAGAATATGAAATTTTGTATTATATTAAAATGATAACATTCTAAGGAAATACGACTGTTTGGTAATCAGAGGTAAGGTTTTTGGATAATTTCGATTATTTGATTCATGCTAATTGGTTAATTTCAAATGCTCGTTCTTCCAAATCATTCAAATGTATGCGAAGATGATGAATTCCAATTATATGCCTACATGTGTGTAAAGGGCATTTTCATTCAGAATGTTTTGGATTCTACAGGAGATTCTGCGACAAAACAATTTGCATAATTCACCGCAATAAAGCGAGAATCATTTTGGGGTATTATCACTAAAAGCTTTCCAACTGCCTTTCTTCTTTAACTATAATGTCATTCACAGTTATACTAAACTCTTGTTTGTTATCACAACTACCAAGTAATGGGAAAAATTAAAACAGTTAACACTTTTCAAGCCTTTAAATAATCCGCTTTCATATTCCAATGGATAAAACACACTTCGGGAATAATTAGGCTTATAGTACTATCATGATTTCATGTTGAATACAATAAGGAGCGGTACGAATCTCCCATCATTAAATATCTCAACGTGAGAGCTAGCCTACAGATAATAGGCTATTATCAACATAATCGTAATACAAGTATTTACGCACTTTAATTACAATGCAAACATGGTACCTCTTGTATGCAGATATTAATCCTCTCATCGTCGTGTCTGATCTTTCATAAACATACCTGGTGAGTTCCTCTATCACCTTAAAAATTTACGGAAGGCCTCACGGACCTTTATTAGAGGTTCATCTTGATCCAGGACTAGTATCCCTCGACCATTATTCCTCTTCTCTATCCAGGGTCTTCTCCAGATATTTCGTCTTCTTCTAGCATTCTGCGACATGATTTTGGCTTCTACCATGATAATGGACACCGTGGCAGCGATCGCTAAAATTACATCCTTTTTCTCCATCACTATAAGGTTAACTTCCCTCAAATTACAGTTACGCTACGAACTTTGTCTCCGCAAAGGTGCACTATCGAACGATGTAAATATACTACTCATACCCATCTCCTACCCTCGATACCCAATAGCTATGATCGTAACAGCTGAATCGGTCGAAAAAATTCCGAGAACCGACAGGAAATATCGATAGCCGTACCGCTGCGCATCCTTTCGGCGCTGAAAGTTCACCGTGTAAACACTCAATGTTCCAAGTCACCATCAAAGTTCATTCGCAAATTAATGTTTAAATGATCGTTTGCCATGCAAAGCAGCCTTAAGGTTCATGAGTGGGTTCGTTGAAAGCGTTGCAAGCCTTTAGTTTGTTCAATAGAACAAAATCCACGAAATTCATTGCATTCATAAGAAAAATTGAGATTTTGAAGTTTTGAAAGATTTAAAATTTGAGTATTTCAGGGAATATGTCTAAATATCTCCCAAATGGCAAAGTAAGGAGGAAGTTACAGGATAAAAGAGGACCGAAGTCATAGTCTAAGTGGCCAGAATGGAATCCGCGGAACGTCTAAGGATCTCCATATCCATATCATCAGAACAAAGACAACCTAGGTCTTGGCCTAAATTATATGAAAGTTTAATTAAACGTTAAAACTAAATATTTAGGTTTTAAATTTGGCAAATATTAGTACATGACTCATTCCGACACTCGGGAAAGTTACTCCTTCCCTGAAATGAAAATTGGGCTGTTTAATACTTCAAAAGGTGAAAAGTGGACTGTATATGATCTGAATGCCGCCGAATGGTACTTACAAAACATCAGAGGCGTCAATGTCATGGCGAGCTGGCGCGATGTCGATGATGCAGGTTCTCCCTGGATGTCCGAAGGACACAAGTTCTTTTCAACAACTGTCCTCCTCGTATCGAGGATCAAGAAAGAACCTCCTTGCCCTCTTAAGGCGAACACAAAAGAATACAAAAATAAAACGGAATGCACCACTCGGTGGCAAATACGATTAAGAAGGTTACCGAACATGGGCTTCATAAGAGATATCTGCGACACAATTTCAAGATTTCATTTTTCATTCATTTTTCGTAAACTTTACCTGAAAGACAGTTAATATTTTTTCCAATCGTATACATTACTTCGAAAAGGTCATACATCAAGATAGTTTCATAGGCGGCAGCAAAGGAAATCCTATATGATGCCTGTCGTAGACTCCGATAGTCCTTCGATCGATCATCCTATCACTCTGGTGGAGTTCTTCTGGAGAAGATGAGAACTTTTTCTCATAACTTCGACTTCCGTCCACTTCCTTCCTCTTTTCTTCAAGTTCCTCCAGGCGTCCACCACGTATCTACTCACCTAAAGTTCTCCTTTTAGTTACAACCTGCGATACCCTGGTCCCTACAAATATTATCCCCCTTGTTCACATAACCTTCTTTCCTCACTTCTTTCGTAGAAGAACACTTAATACTTATATTTTGAAATTATTTACTATTTTCAAAACTTAGGTCCTCTTGAAAGAAATCTTGTCTTAAGAGTTCACTGCTTTTACATATTTATACTACTATAGCGAAATAAAATACCACATAAATCTAAGATAAATAGAGCAAAGGAATACGTTTTGAGGCATTTACCACATGTGATAGGTGTATTCCCTATTTTCCCAAAAATACCAACACAGCGGTGGGAAGTTCAGAAGAGACCGAATCATATTATTATTTTTCCTCTGGAGTAATATATTTCCCGAGCATGTTTTGGTACATAGCAAGAAAGCTGTACTAATATTTTCTGCGTAAAGAGCTAATAAATGTAAAAGGAGCAGTATACTTTTAGCTCTTACCCTAACTGTCATTTTTAAGCGTACGATTTCATAAAGAAGTAATTGGTAGCTGTCTGAATGTAGGTACATATTATCGTACAGAGACTGTAAATACTGCGTGGTCTGAGGTGTACGGAAAGCAGACACAATTGATAAATAGATGTGAATATGAATTTCGTTCACATTTCACATTCACTGGAAGTTAAAATGCCTTCCGAGTCATATTTCACAGCTAGCGTAATTTTAAAATGCTTTGCTTTCACTGTACAATTTTTTCGCTATAATTCAAGCGATAAACCTCACCCTTGAGACATCATATGTATGTTTCTTTGCTTATATAATGAATGGTCAGGGATCATAATTTATAAGGTATAGCCAATATAAATAAAATTATTTTAATCGTTCGTTCTTTCAATTATTGCGCATTATAACTACAATGAAAAATATGTTTGTCAATGTGGCTCTGCATTAATTTCATGCCTGATTACTCTACCTAATACAGAACTCCACAGTGAACCTTTAATATTCCACAAGCACTAACACAATTGTCATTAGCCATTCCCCTCCCTTACGAGTATGACTCTTTTAACACTAGAATGCCGAAGGGTGTCATTTTGACACCCTACGCGTACATTTTTTGCGGAGCGGGCCTTTAAAGATTGTTGTAGAAAAAATTCTTTCGTGGCTTTAATTCATTTTTAGTGCTTAACAATACGACAGTGTTAAGGGATTACCCCCTCCCTTTTTTCGTCTAAAAAATCCGAATTTACCTTGAATGCCGGAGGGTGTCATTTTGACACCCGGTATATTTTATCATTTCTTCTTTCGGTTTAGGTGTATGCGGTTTGATAATTACTAGTCCAATTAGTATTTTTCAATAGTACATTACCTTCATGAATGTTTATGTTTTACATAATTTAAATAAATATCGGCTCTTTGCAATTTTTTCGAAAATTTAGTAGCTCGTGAGGAAAGTATTCTCCGCTTTATTTTGCGAATGAATCTCCTTGAATCCAGCCAATTTTTACCGCGGCGACACGTGTTTTTTGACAAAGAAATTGTGTTTTCTTTTAAACAATTATGTATTTTAACAGTCGTAATTGATTTTATCGTTTGCAAATTTGCATTTTTGAAAGCAAACTTCCACATTCTAAGACAAAAACCTGTTGCAAAAATTATTAATACTTCTAAAAAGAATAAAACAAGATTTTCTTATCTTATTGATATAAGGTGTTTTATGCTCATATAATGTAACTATTTTTATGTAAACAATAAATGTTCATAAAAAGTATTCAATGATTACTTATTTATCAATTACGTGCGTCCTTCAACGTTTCAGCGTAATCCTCGATGGAAGACGCAGTACAAGAGAGTAGACTTTTTGCATAAAATTTTTTTCTTCAATGATAGTCTTTAAAAAAAAAAAATTTTTTTTTGAAAATATTGAGGAAACAAAAACAAACATTGCAATGAATTTGACAAATAAGCAACTACAAAAAAAATAATCTGCAACGTAACGCGGCTATAATGAACATGGGTGTCAAAATGACACCCTCCCGGCATTATAGGGGGATACAAAGTACCCGGCATTCTAGTGTTAATATGCTGATAAACTGTACATCAAGTGCCATCAGAAAATTAGAACGACATATTTTTTTTACATTTACATTCTTGCTGCAAATAAAACCTCATGCAAGAGAGAGAGACTCCGTAATTTTCCTTCCACACCTATTCCTCTGCATATTGCAGTTTTGCCACCCCCTTACATTCCACCCGCTTCCGGAGAGCTCTCTCTCCGCTTCCAACTCGTAGAGTCAGCTATGCACCGTCGCATGACCGAACATGCGGATTTACCAACAAATAAGGTGTCGAGGTAAAGTCACGAGGTGACGCTGAGGTGTGCAAGCGGGAGGAGACGGCGCACAGTGGTCCCAAATCGAAAAAAGCTGGCCAAAATTAATAACGCTGTCATTATTACGTATATATTTGATGCAAAGATTTATTTCCATAGTTTTTGATCCGCTAATTCTGGTTTTTAAGTATTTTTTATGTATTTGTAATACTTTTATTGTTATTTCACATTTTGTTTAAACAATTAATTAAAAAAACCCAATGGAATTTAAGATTACTTCCGCGATAGTAAATACAAATTATAAAACTGAATTAGATATTTAAAAGCATATATTTAATGAATTGTATTGTTTATTTTTGGACAATCTTTGAACAATTAATTGTGAATGAACCAAGAGAACATTTTCTACTTTCTCATATGCTTGATTGTATTTGACACTAAGCTAATCTTATTTGGAAGTTTATATTATGTCTATGATTAGTATTATTGTACTGCATTAATTGTTTAAAAAAATTATAATAACTAATTCTAATTAAGTAGACGCAATCAATTGTATAGTTCCTTGAAACGGGCCGATGGATTTGGAAGTATTTTAAACTGGGTCCCTTCTTTGACAATTTTCAATGGAGGCATTAATACAAGCATTGAAATGTCGTAAACAATATTTCATAACTCCTATGAATTCAAGTTATACACCAAATGTATTGTTCCGATTGCAATAAGCTCTTTTCGCGGTGGGGGATCAAATCACCGGGCACATAATTTGATACGAAAATTTTAATGAGATTTTCCATTCATTTGGGTTTATAAAACCGTCAACGAAATAAGTTAACATTTTTCCTTATCCAAAGTACAGTCATTGTTAAGAAAAAATTCTAAATACACTCATAAACTTTATCTGACAAACCCTCATAACTGTCATCATCACTCTGCTCATTCAATTCTTCCTGGATTAGTAAAATCTTTACCTCGGCAGGTAATGGAAGTAATTTCGTCCTTTGAACCTTTGAAATACTAGATATCAAGGGGTCTGAAGTTAGGAGTAATCTTCTAAACTGGTCTTCATTTGTTGCGATCCTGGAAAAGTTCCTGGTATGGTGCTCCCTGAATCTTCTTATATTCTTATTCCTCGCCTCCATTGCCTCCTCGGACAAGTGGCCAATAGGAAGGGCAGCTGCTTTGGCGATGGCTGATCCATGGAATATTAATATCACTCTAAAATCATCACAAATCCCGCATTAAATACTTACTGGAAAGACATTTAAATAATAGTGGAGGAAATTTCAAATTCCAATTTAGCCAATCAGCGAACTTTCTTCTAAAAAACCGTAATTTCTTTTGCTTTCCTTCCACCGGCGAAGATAAGTTGAGAAAAAACACTTTTACACAAAGCTTTTTAAGATAATGTTTGCATTAACGTCCACATCTAACTCTAGCTTGTTGCTTAAAGTCCAATATGTAATGTTTCTTAAACGACATAGATCCTTTTCCACTTTCAAGAAATTTTTCACGCATCTCAAGGCGCGTGAAATTTCTCATATCCACTGAGCTCTTAGCCGAGTGGTTTTAAGGTAAAAACAAAGATAGCTAAATCATATTCTCTTATTGCACCAAAAATAATCACAGATTTGTAAAGGGGTATTGAACTACACTACACCAAAACACTATGGCCTCTTTCCTTCAATCCTGCAGTCCTTTCAAAACTACGAGAATACTCGACCTCTTCCACGATTGAAGAAACTCACTTTCACGTATTTCTTTGGGCAAACTCTGAGTAAAACTGAATTTTAGAAATAAAATTTCGGAAAATTAAAAGTAATTTGGGTTTTTCACAGGGTGAGGTTCGTAATCATAAAATCTCGATTTTCCAAGAAAATTCACATGTGAAGGGTGAAAAGGCTTACTCCGTTCATCCTCGATGTCCGAAGTGCAATTCATTACTACTTGTACAGAGAGCGGTGGTTGGGTTTTCCCGGTGGGCGCAATAAATAGCTTAGGCCTTTTTGGCAGTCGTTTGCCCTGCATGCGGTTGAGGAGGCCACTACGGAGGCGACAGAGGGTCGCCGCGTGAGGACGAAAACTAATCCGTCTAACGGAAGGACAGGGTGGAGTAGCATTTTGAGGGATTTTTTTGTTCTGAATGCATTCAAGTTTTTGTAGATTACTATATACTTAGCTGCATACTTTCGTTCCGCAATTATTTCCATCCGCTGGAGTTCTTAAACTATTTTTAGGAGAACTTCGGCACGCGTAAATAATAAGTAAGGTCAACTGGAAACCATTTATAGACGCAAAAATATACTACTTATGAGAAGAGATGTTTATTGATGAGGTAAATATTTGTTATAGAAAATAGAATATGTAACAACATTGAATAATACCCATAAATATTGGATTTCCTCGAGCCCTACCACGCGCCAGCCCGGCCGCCGCCCGCGTCAGCGCATTGCATCATTGTAGTTAAATCAATGCTGAGGTCGGAGTAGCAAATATTAGCAAATATTTTCATCATTGCTACGTTGCATATACTATCCCCTTCGTATTCATGCAAAAGACTCCGCGACGGAAAGTGACGCTCTACTGTACATTTTATTTGAAAATTCGGGTCAAAAACGCTAAAAGTATAAAAATATATATAAAATAGTAAACATAGTATAACCCGAATAAAATGTATTTTACAATATTCGTTAATGTTTATATTTGTAGGTAAAAATGTTTTTGGCTAAATATGTTGTGCAAAGTTTGTCATCCATGAAGCTGAACTTCCTCGAAATAGACCGATTTCACGCAACTGTCATTTTTACACTGAATGCTCCAGGTTTGACGGGTCCCTGTAGCCGCTCTGATCAACAAAAATACCAAATTAGTAGCGTATTTTGTAGACCATATCCTGTAGAATCCGAATACAACAATACAAAATTCGAAAACATGACTTATGGCCAGCTTTTTTCGATTTGGGACCACTGTGCGGCGTTGCTTCGTGGTCAGTTTGCCAATGCGAGAAGTAAGAGAGTCACCACAATAAAGGTCTGGTCTCCACCTTGCTATAGTTCTGTTCTCTGTATTCCTTCTGACGGACCCCAAATCCTATCGAGAGCTAACACTCATCATTTATTAGGCCAAATCTCCCTTCAAAAGTTCTAACCATAGTATATTATCCGCTTTACTACCCATAACGCAGAAGATGTCAACACCAATAGTGAATTATATATTGACATCAAATTAACGGTACAAGGAAAGGTACTGGTTTCATGAGAATACATTAAGCTCTCCCGCATATCTCGCTCCGGTGAGTGTCTTAGTTTACTTCATTGAAACAATTTTATGAAGTGGTAAAATATTTGGGAAAGAAGGCTTCATTTGTTTTTTAAATCGTCGACCACACACTATTTTTTGTTCAAATCACCAACGTTACTGCTAAAATAAACTGTTTGTCATTTACCGACTGAAGGAGTTGCAAGGCTTAATCCATAGGAGGCGAGGTTTTCTGAAGTGACTTCAACTACGATTTCTATGCTTCAAGCATGGTATTTGTTGGTAACTCGGAGGACATGAATAGCACGGTATTTATATTGTAAAGTGCCAAACACATTTAAAGATCCATGATAAATTGAGTGGAGCATGGAAATAATTCGAGTGTTATACAATGACATTTCCCCTAAAATAAAATAACATGGCTGAAGTATCTGTCGATTGCTATAACTTAAGGTACCTATGTATCATCCAATGACTAATTAAGAGGAAAATATGCAACGAAAAAGACATTACACAAGTTAGTAAGGAGTTCTATCCGTTAATTGGTCCTTTTTTGCGTTTCAGAAGGAAATATTTCTACTTGTGTAATTTTTTTTATTTCCAAATTCCCATTACATGAGTCGTTGAATTTAATGAAATACCTTTATAATTATTTTTAAAATATAAACCTTCTTATTGTTTTCCTCATTTGTAAATATAAGGCATGAAGTTGGATGGATTAGTAAATAAATTATAGTTTTTTCGGTAGTAGTGGTACTTAAGTTAAAGTTCTCCGACGGATCTGATATAGTAAATAACTAGGGAGTAAAAAAGATCTTCATTGATAAATCGATACGTAAAATATTTCCTAAGGGGTGAAAAGTCGTTTTCAATAAATTTGGCGTTCGTAATAATAATGGAAATTATTTTTTAACCCTGTTCATTTCAATAGCATTCCTTTGGGATATCAAAATTGATCCAAGGCTATAAGGCATGCTCAGAAATTCATGTACTGTCCATGAGAGCTCCACCGAAGGACGATAGGAATAGAACTCGAGGCATTTGAATGGAATGTATTTTTGAGGCCATACCCCTCTAGTACGCATATGACTTTCGCGTCAGAACAGGGCTTGTATGGAGTTGTATCACTTTGACAAATGGTAGAAGTGGAGTTAAAAGCATTCAGAGCATTGCCATAAATTATTCTCGACTTCCTCTTGCACTCTAATGATGTGGACTTCATAAGAGTGCAGGGTCAGCAGGCCATTAGGAAATGCAATATCCGAGAGAAGTAAGGGCAAGTAAGCATTGAGTGAAATAGGTCCTTATGTCTTTCTATCCATCAACAAAAGGTCAGAATGCATATATACTTTAAGTTCGGTTTCCTATGTAAAATATCTAAATTGGCTGGCAGATAGGGGTTTCATTGAGTGGAAGATACTCTGCAAAAGACTAATATATTTAGTTACATGTTACAGTTAATGATTCTAAGAGAAAACTAACGTTTTTTTTCCAAAAACTAGATGCCTTAACTTTTAAAACTTTAAATAACATAAATATCATTTTCAGACTAGCTTCGCAATATTGGACGTAACTCAATGAAATTTCTTTTCAATTGAGGATTAAAATATTCAGTTTCAAAGTAAATTTTACAGCTTCTTTTTTGGTAAACCAAGGGTTTGAAAAAATTGTAAACTTAATGGTACCAATATTTTATTGGTATCGGTGAAATCCTGGCTGTGTAACAAAATATCTTACGTTATTTCAAATTTGGTCATATTTTTTTTATTTTCTCCTAGTTCAAAACCAATTGTATATACTATTACCAAGTTACAACATCAAACACATTGAAAAACTCGAACATAAAACGCGCAGAAATTTTCCAGTTTTAAATATAATTGCTCCTTTAAAGAGAGGAACAAGGTCCGACTGCAGACATCACCCTTTTTAAGTACCTTTATACGCTGAAAGAAGAAAAAAATGCCGGTCGACATACGGTTTACTCCAGTTTATAGAAGCTAACTCGAACGGTAGTAATCGCTAAAAGTCTAGTTTGAGATATCTAGTGCACAAGGTGCCATAAATGCAGAGGCCAATTATAGTACGCTGACATTCCAAATTAAAATTCAGACACGAAATTAATTAAGATTTTTGATGTATACTTAATTTTTTTTCAACTGATCAACATGAATGTAGTCAACTTCGCCTTAACTGATTTTTTATGATACTAACAATGAACATTTTAGGCACAGGCACTACAATTGGGGCTATCAATTGAAGTCTAAATATATTTGTACAAATATATGAATCACCACTATCCCCATACTCCGGTATCGTTACCATACTCAGGAGAGGACTAACAGTTATCGAAAAAGATTCTCTCTGTCACTTCATCCGTTTCTAATTAACAAAAGCTTGAAGAAAATTCTCTTTTTACATCCTTATGAAATGTTCTATTTCGGAAATATAATTTCTAAAATTATTAATTAATTTATATCAAAAGAATATTACCTAAATTAAATTAAATGGTAAACATAAAAATGTAACAGCAACTGCAGTAATAATGGTAAAAGTTATAGAAGGGGAAATAGCTGTAAATTAAAGTAATAGTATCTAGTATTACTTATTTCTGCAATAATAAATAATTCAAATTATAAAAACCACCTTCTTTCCTGATCACATTATTCACTAGAATGACCTGAAAAATAATATCTCAGCTTTCACAATTAAAAATATGTAAATATATTGTGAAAAATATGTGAAAAATATGTGAATAAAATATGTGAATCACTATGTTCACAAAAGCCTCCAAATGACGCGGTGCTTGCTAAGGGAAAAAATAATGCGTATTTAGCAAAACCGGCACAAGGTATCCCGGGGAAAATGAATCGAACTATAACTCAGTCGATAAACAAACATTATGTGAGCCAACAGAAATTAGTAGGGATATATTTATTTAGTTTTCAATTGCACGAGTTTTTCTAGAAAAAAAAGTTTTACACTTGGATTCAGGATTTTGCTGCGTGTTATTTATTCCTAAGAAACTCGACTTTTCGCTCGTCGTCCTGTCGAGCGTCGTCAGGAGGACCAGAAAGGCACAAATGTAATTCAAATTTTCACATATTTTCCCATAGCACTCCGAGGCGTAATTTTTCATATAATATTGTAGTATTTTTAGTATTACTACTACACTGCATATGACACGTGTCCCGGACAAGTTGATCCGGACGGCCAAGTTCGTTTGGGCATTTCTGGAGGAAAATGACAGCATGCAATGATTTTCCAGAGTCGACCGTGGCTGTAAGTGACGTTCGCCCCCCTACCACTTGGTCTGCCCTCAAAGGAATATCAACGCCCACGGATCTCTATGAGACCAACCCCTCCCCGTCATCCGTCCAAGCTCCTCCCCACTTCTTCTCTTCGATCGGGTTCCTCCCTCTCCACATTTTCCTTTCATCACTCCTTTCATCCACATTCTCTTCAGCCTCACTACCCCTCTCTATTTCCCTGTTCGAATGACCTTTATGCACCCGCCCCGCTAACCGCATCCCGGGATACTAGCTCTTTTTCCCTTCGGCGCCTCCTTAACCAACACCACCGACCGCTGCCCTCCCCTTCACCCTCTTCATCTCTCCGCCCACCTGCCCTCTCTTTCCCTCTGCCATCTCCAAACGACTCACCCCTTCGTCTTCAGAAGGACTTTCACAATCGATGCCACAAACCTCCCTCTTTTTGAAGGTACCAAAAATATCTCCATCGATGAAAACCAGTCAAACAAATATCCCGTATCTCAGGATATTGCCTCACTTTCATACAATAATACCTCTCCTTCCTCACATATCCTTAAGTTCTTGGCAACGTTTCCCTAACTAATAAAAAAAGCCCTCTGCTTTTCTTCCTCCTATCATTATTTAAGTACAAACATTTGATTTCTTTCAGCTCCTCCACTTCTTTCCCAGCCATTCTCCCTCAAACACTGCCACCCTTCTTCATTTTTGAGATCTTCCCTCAACGCCACCACCGTCTTCGTGACATCCACCCATCCCCAGACCCTCTCTGACCCTCCGCCTCAAGTTTCCTCCTTCTCAAATGATTTCCGTTTTCCTCCCAATCTTTTATCGTGGCTTTTTTTCCAGTTCCAAATATAAGTTACCCGCTTCCTTCTTTTCACCAACAAGATTTATTTTAACATAAGCATTCGGAAATGAAAAAGACGTCCCCGAAATCAGAAAAGTACGAAGTAGTTCCACTTTTCCCTCATTTAACTCTATTAGTAGAGACGCCACTTGATTGCTGTAAAACGAACAGTGTTTTTGCATTAAATAATGGACCAAAATAAATTACATTTTCATAATTTTATAATCTATTTAATTTCGCTTTCACCGCGGAAAATGTATGTCCATCATGCGTTTCTTATGCAGTATCTGCGAGAGACTAAGTCATGAAATCCTCGTGTATAACCACCCACCCCTCGCAAAGGAACCGGGTTTTGGATTTCACATTAAATTTGGTGAGGGTTTAACCAAAGGTTCAACCAGACCATAGCGTGGTAAATTACTAGAATATATTCACGTACAAGCAATAAATTGCAAGAATGTCTAAATCCTGTAATTAATCCACTAAAAATAGAATAACTTTAAAATAATTGCTGAAGTAATGGAAAAATTAGCATTTGGCAAAATGGAAACGTTTCCTTACATAATCCTCATTGGCAACAGTAATTCCTCTGGCGAATCTACGGAGCTTTTTCTATGTAATGCATTGAAAGGTAAGTTATTCCGGATACGTTTAAGAAAATTTCAGACTAGCTCTTACTAGGATCACGTACCTTACTCACCCTAATAGTGTATTATTAAAGGTGTTATTTGTATTATGCATGACGTTCAGTGCGTTTCATCATTGCTAAAGGTTCCATCTAATAGGTTTTTATCTCATTAAAAATTATTTTCTTTCAGGTATACTAAATATTATAAATCAACATATATGACACTCTGTTTAGTCCAGTTAGTATAACTGTTAGCATTTTGAGCTGCCGTTTGATGGGTATTATATTTGCTGTTCCATCGAGTAATTTTTTCCCATTTAATGACGTCGTTATTTCTTAGCTAGTAGCGCACAACATCCTGCCAAAGGACAAGTCATTACTTCTTATTTCTCCTCCTCTTATTTTTTACTAACATTAGAACTAACAAGGAGTCTATATTCAAAGAGCCCAGAAAAGTGAAGATTCTTCTTCCAACGATTCAGGCGCTTTCACTTCGATGAAGGTACTCCAGCCTTCACTACGAAATTATCAAGGTTCTTTCACTTCAATATTCCTATTTCCTAAAGTGTAGACAATGTTAGTTTGAGAGATAGTAGAATGAGTGCCTGCTTTTGGTTACCTTCATAACTAACGCTATTCCATATTTACAGCAAAAAAGTACGCAACGTTATACATCCAAAATTTGAGCAGTCCTACCGGTAATAATGCTTCGAAAATTTTAACGCAGTCGTGAAACAGGAAAATACCTGAATTATTTCAATTAACTATGATTCTACGAAATTTCATGAAGAATCCCATCATAAGATCACAGAGAAATATAAAATAATCGTGGTATTATTTTAATGATGCCCACTACTTTAAACAAGCACAATTTAAGTCATTAAAAATCGAAAGCTCATGCACCTCTGCCTGAAACTTCGTGCGCATGCACCTCCATGAGAATGTTTATACTACTTCGGTAGAGAGTAAGACAGAAAAATCTTCGAACCTTGAAAAACTTCTGCAGCAAAAGAATCTCACGAATAACTGCTAAGAAATCTAAAAGGTTCTATATTTAGATGGTTACTACAATAAAATTTAAAAAAACAGGAAAATGTTTGCATCAAATGAAGCCTATAAACACATAATATGTTAAAAGTAATAAATCTAAAAACAAAAGCATTTTCAGTGAAACTACTAATATTTGCACTTTGTTACGAGACTTCATGTTTTATAAACAGCGAAGTACATACATAAAAATGTTTTGCTAAAAGATTCGTCCGCTGAATTATCCCATGTCCTTTAATTTCCTGCACCAGAAGACAGATTAAGATATTTATGTTAAGTAACAAAATGCCATAAAGGAAAGAAAAATAACTGGTCCCGACCGCTACAAAAATTATAGATTATAGAATGAAATTTAATATCTTACCCTTGTCCTTATGTGGGAAGTTTCACATAAAATATTCAAGAAATAATATGAAAATAAATGAAGAAAAGAAGTTACTTAACAAAGTAGCCAATTCGTGACCATAAGTACGACATCACAAGATGCTCATATGAGAAAGAGACCAACTGGGCTGGGCAGAGTCATAAAACCTGTTTTCTCAATGCCTAATACCACTGAAACAATCAACCTTTTGGCGGAACTGAATGCTGTTCAATGAAGCCCGGAGTAGGATTGAGGCGTACCAAACGACTCCATTCAAAAATATCTCATTCCCGTTGGAGGGTCAAGTTATACACCAATCTCTTCACGTCAGTGAACGGTATTCTCGACGCTTAAAAATAATTACATATTTTACATTTGCTTTTCTTTCGTCTTCAGCATTATTGCACAAAGGCAGTGGATTGCTAGAGAGCAGAGACAGGTAAAGTCATAAACGTCATAGTCATAGGGTTTTATCATGGAATATCCAGTTTTTTTCCAAAAATTCATGAATTGCAACTTTATGGATTAAACGTCATAAAATGGTAGTGTTCACTTCAGGCTTAAGTAGGTGGAACCTCTCCAGATACATGTATCGAAGGGTCCAGTGAGGAAGAAAATTTTCTGACATAAGCGTAGGGAATGAAGGGAAAAAAGAGAAATGGCAAAGAGTAGTGAAGGGAATGAGCATTTAGGAAATGTAATAAAGAAAGGCGTGGGGTGCTTAGTTTTGGAGTAATGAAAAATTGAAAATTACAAAAATGGAGATATTTTTGTGACATTTTGACGCCATATTGCGATGTTTTTAGAAATGCCGGTTGAGGGATACGGACTAATTGCACATCTAATTTATGGCCGTACCCCACCCCCAACAAGGTTGCGGGCGTATGGAGTGAAACAGGGGTGCTAGGTGCGCGGCCTGGATATTGCGAATTTTAAAATGTGAAAAAGGCCATTCAGGGTGTTGAGGAAAGGCAAAATGCAGTATTGAGAAAACGTGAAAACAGAAAATCACATTTTTCAGTGGTGAAAAATAGGTAACAAGTGAGGAAATGGGCATAAGGAGGTTAATGGAAATGGTCATATATTAAAAAAATTCCCCGAGTGGGTTGGTGATTGGAGGGTGGTGTAGTTGTAGTGTCGCAAATGTTGTAGCGTATTTTTTTAGGGAAAAATAAATCTTCCGAGTGGGTTGGAGGTTGGAAGAGGGTGTAGTTGTAGCGTGGTCAATGATGCTGCGTACTTTTTAAAAGAAAAAATCCCCCGGAGTGGGTTGGTGATTGGAGGTTGGTGTAGTTGTAGTGTGGTTAATGTTGTAGCGCATTTAAAAAAACATTCCTCGAATGGGTTGGTGATTGGAGGGCGGTGTAGTTGTAGTGTGGTCAAAGTTGTAGCGTATTTTTTTAAAGAAATAAATCCCTCTAGTGGATTGGTGATTGGAGGGGGGGTGCCTCGTGGTAACATGCTTGATACTGCAACAGAACTTGAAATCAATCCCTCATTTGTCAGAATATCCTTTCCAGAGCCTTTGGTTCCATTGAGTGACACTGTTGTCACAGATCTCTCTACATATCAGGCTTATGGTTACAGAATAACTCAGGCCATAAGGACAGGTGAACATCCAACTGATCTGGCATTATTAGATATTGGTCCTGTAATCCACTGTCGTTGGTTAACAACTGCAAATAGGATTTGTCGCATATGGGTTTCAAAACATGGCCTTAAAGGCAAAAATTTGAAGACGTTAAAACTGCTTGTGGAATACATTGCTTACGTAAACTATCCTTGCTGGTTTAAAATCAAATCGAAATTCTCATGGGTGGAAGGACCTCGCCACATTCTTTATCAATTGAAGTTCCTAAAATCTCAGAAGAAGGCAGTAGCAGATATTGTTTTGCCAATAATTCAAATTTCATCGTGGTTCGCATTTATTGAAATGGTGCTTCAGACAACTTTATGCTCGGAGAACCAAGAAGAAAGGATAGCAGGGGTCCAGAAGATAATTGAATTAAGGAATGAAGATGATGATACACCAGGAGACCTATCTGTTCGGCCCAAGATATCACCTGCAGCAAATTCAAATGTAACTTCCCTTTTGTGAGATGTGTGAAACAAGTAACAGAGGCTTCTGGCAAAGTGTATACTCCCGAGAAACGAGAAGGATTCATTAGAGGCCAGGAAGCAAGCAGGAGAATGATGTCTAGGAATGAATCGATTAAGGAATGAAAGATTTTATGAATATTGCTGGTTGAAACTTTTTACATTTTTTTCAATGTATTTTAAGTGTAATAGAAACAAAATATAAATAAAATTGTTTGAGTTCATTCAACCAATTTTGAGCAAATTTTGTTGGAGTTTTTATGAAATTATACACTTTTTCGGAAATTTTAATATAAATTAAAATCAAGTGCAAATTTACCATGGTAAGTCTGTATGAATTAAGATAAAATCTTTTATAATAGGATAATATACATCAAAAGGCTTTTGGACCCCTCATTCACAAAAATCACGAATTTTTATTTTTGCCCTTCAAATTGACACGCCTTACTACATCAATAATGGGTTATGGATTTTTCATCTTACCATCTTTCTGTCAGTCGTACGATGGGAAAACTGGTCCCTTGGTGAAGTATATTTCCTCATTTGAAGGAGAAACTCGTTACCTGCATCCAATACCCTCTCACTGGAAACGAAAATACATACTCCCTGCGATCGGTCGTTCAGAGTTTCCTCAGAAAAACCGTAACTCAGTAATGGCACTTCCAATATCTGGCTTTAAAGTAGAGAAATCAACTAAAAAATAAATTACTGGATCTATTTCACTATCATTAGCAATAAAAGTTAAACATCACTGTGGCTTCCCTAAAGAAAATATAAGCCAACACCTCAACAAATACTCATTAACTCGTGACAAAGACCAGTTCTCATCTGCAGGCTTCCTAAAATAAGAATGAATGCAAGGAACAGATATGTAAGTGGCGTGTATGTTTAGGGTTTCAGCCAGTGAAAAGAAAAAGATCAACTTCATTACTTAGAATTTGCTATCAAGCTCAATTTTTGACCCATGGACAGCAATTATTTCCTTACTAGATACTCTGGCTCCATAGAATATGCCCCCAAAGTTAATGGAATTGAGAACGGACGTAAAATGGTGAAATTCTTCTTTCCCCTTTGAAAAACAAAAGGAACTCAATACTTGGCCGTCGCAAGTTTCTCAATCTTGAGATGAAGACGGTTAGCTCCATAGCGAAGATGCCGTGGTTTGTAATGAAGTTATTCTGTGTATTACTTTCTAAGAGGAAGAAAAATATTTCCATTGGAAGCAGTCTAATGAAGATATTATTTATGCCTACCTATTGGGTTTTTAGAATGCTGCTCCGTAACTGGGTCACACCAAAGAAGAAGGAAATTCAGAATATTAATCGAGCTTCAGAGAAAATCCGAAAATTGGATACACGAGAAAGGGTTAAAAAATTATATTTCAGGGAAGAATTACTAAAGAATTGTAGGTATATATCGTAAAATTCAATAAAACACTGAAGACTTTCACTAAAATAAACGCTACCACGAGAATACCTCTAAGGAAAGTGAGCAGTGACAACTTCAAAGTTCAAGTTCAATCCCCTACATAACGATAGCAAAATTATTATTATTTAGCGTTGTTATTTAAGCACGGTGAGTTTAAAGAAAATCAGATACCGAACGTTCCAGCTTATTTTACAGCTAATCGAGCAAACGCTGATATTGGTAATGATATATGATAAACTGCAGAGAAAATATTAGGGGATGCTCTCAAGAATTGGGAGAGTTAACGTGAAAATCTAAGTTTTATTCTTCTAACGAATTTGGATCTGAACCTCTAGATGGTATTATTAGGAGAAAAAAGTGAAAAATATCCTCCGTCTTATATTTAGGTATGCCAGGCATTCTATTTACATATAACCCCAGCCACTGCTTATGCTTCTCCACTACGATTGTTCCATCCTTCAGCATTCTCTCAAATCCGATTGGTCCGCGTCTGTTTGCCCACTCCTCCCATTCCTCTAGGCCCCTTCGAGCATCCTCATTCCCCTCATGTTACCCTGATCATGGTGGCTGAAGATATCATCAGCTTATTGGTGCTAATCATCTCTCTAGCTATATCCTTCCAGTTAATGAATGTTTTAGATGTTATTCTGCTAGGACAAATGATGCAAAATTTCCATAATTGTAATTTTTTTAAATTTTATTTCATCACAAATTATACTTGAAGATACTTAAAAAGTATTTTCATATTAATTGTCACAGATTTTTAGCTCAAATAAAAGTTAATCCACCTGGAAATTTAAGTGGGGCTCCTTGGTAAATTTCTCTGCAAACATCTATTTAACAAAACAAACAACAATTGTAGTCAACATTTATAGTTAATAATATATTTTTGTCTCATATAGTCACGACCTTGAGCAATTAGGAAATATTTTGGCTTGCATCGCGTGTCTGCTGCATGTATGCCAAATTCGAGAGCCGACGGGCCGCGAGAGAGAAAATTGTAAATGTTTAAGTATTTATAAAAAACGCATTTATGAATTGTTACTAAATTTTATTTTTGAAATAGTTATCCGATTATGTTTAGACTACGGAAAAAATGTTTCGACCGATTCTGACGTGGGGTATTTGAGAAAAGTTCATTAACAGTATTTTAAACATTAGTAATTTACAACAAGAAGGTATAGAAGAGAATAATTGTTTATTGATATATTTGCGTTTAATAAAAATGTAGCTTTAATAAGAGCTATTAATCATTGCTCTAGGACAATTAAAGGCGGATATATAAGTGATAATACGATTTAAGGCTCGGATTTTTGCTAAAAATGCAAAAAAGTTAAAATATGCATATTTCGCTCAAAACTTTTTTTTCACAAAACGGTTTGAGGGTATTCGGTTTGAGTTGATATTGTACCCATAAACCAATTTTTATAAAAATCTGAGACCCTAAGGGACAAACGTTTGTTGAATTGAGGTGGAATGACCCATATATTCATAATACTGTTACTCAAAACATAACTGTTTGGGTTCACTTTTTTTCTGGTACCACCATATGTTTTGTATTTGCATAGAATAGTCCAATGTTTCCATTCACTTTTCTTATAGTTTTTTCCATTGAAATTTGTTTGAAACACGTTTTTTGAAGAACTCGGCGTTGACACAACCACTTCGTCAGCCATCTTAAAACGTTATGACTTGCTACTGCTAATTTCTACCGCTAGGAAGTGGCATTTCAAAATTATTTTAACGGTGCATGTAAAGACCGGCACATACACCACAAATCACGAATAAAACGTATTTCACCCTGTGTGGCACTTACAACGGTTTGGCACCCCTCAAATAATTTATATCTATTTCAAATTATTGAACCAAATAATTGAAAAAAAAACAATATTACAATTCTTTTCTTCGTAAAACACCCAATTTTCCTAATACTTATGTCCCAAAATTCAGTATAGTACCTGCCGTTGGAAGAAATAAATTCTCTAATTATTATGAAAATGAAAAACAATTATGAAATTATATCTTCATAAATTCAAAGAAGAGTCACACGAAATGTTTAATAAAAATTGAAACAGATTTGCTTCCCAAACAGTATTATTGGTAATCCGAGAGCGCCAAAGCAATGCATGGCAGGTAGAAACGCTGAATTGGATTAATCATTTGATTCCGGAAAATCAGTCAAACCACTAACAGCTGAAATGATATGGTGACCAGCTAAGGCTCTGAATAATGGAAATGTACTCACCCAAGGCACTGAAAGATTGAAGAGCAATATGAAGTCCATGAAATTAACATGTGGCCATCACTAATCCAGCAATGAGGTTTGACATTACGCTCTCAATACTTGCCCGTTAGACTGAGGTGGTATTTCACCAGTTGTCCCCCGAATGATGAAATGAAATACATCATCGTGAAATCATGAATATATCAATATATTATAATGAATATCGTGGCATCCTATACTTTCAAACATTGTCCATTTCTAACTATTAAATCGTATGGCTTTATCTTTTTTCCTGAAAATCAACTGCTTTCATCCAGTATAAAATTAATACTTGATAGATAAAAGTCAATATATGTTATATTCTAAATAATAATGTCTCACCATCTAAAGTCACTCAAGCTGGAAAGCGTCAACGTCCCTGGATCCGACATCACACTCTACTGAGACACGGCAACGCCGCTGCCACGACCCAGCGTTTCGTGTGGCAAAACGTGCACCAGGACTGCCGCTCGTGGGCGCGAACGTGCCTCCCCTGCCAGCGAGCCAAATCAACCGGCACACGCAGGCACCGCCAGGAAACTTTGACCCGCCATATGGCCGTTTTTGACACAACCACATCGAAATCATCTATATGCCTCCGGCATACTCCTACCAGTACTGCCTCATCGTCGTAGACCGCTTCACCCGGAGGCCCGAAGTCTGGCCGCTAAAAAGGAACACCACCGAGGAGGTCGCGGAAGGCATGCTCAACTGCTGGATATCACGGTTCGGCTCATCCGTCTGTATCACCACGGACCAGGGCCGCGATTTCGAATCTGCACTGTTCCGCGCCCTCGGCGCGACCTGCGGGACTGAACGCCGCAGGACCAGCAGCTATCACCCGCGCGCCAATGGTATGGTAGAGCGCCCTCTCAAACAGCTCAAAGCTGCCTTCATGTGCCACCCTAACACGTCCAGGCTCGAGGCCCTGCCCCTATTTCTGCTATCCATCAGCAGTGCTTTCCGGCCGGACCTCAACACATCTTCCGCAGAGCTGGTCTACGGCGAGCTTCTGCGATTCCCGGGCCGAAATGATTTCCCTCTCTTACTTTCCTGAGCGCCACGAGGACTTCAGCAACCTCGTCATTCGGCTGCGGAAGCAAATGGCCGACATACGCCCGGTCCCGGGATCCAACCACGCCAAGCCACATCAATGTGTCTCCCAGGACTTAGGCACGTGCAGCCACGTCTTCCTCCGGGACAACACGGTGTACAAGCGTCTGCAGCTGCCATATACCGGGCCTTACCCCGTCGCACGGCGTTACAAAAAGACCGTCACCATTCTGGCCAATAACAAAGAGCTTAGGGACCCCATCGACAGAGTCAAGCCCGCCTAGATCATCCAAAATGACGCCGTGCCCAGCGCCAACCCAACTTCCACCCTCTCACCCGTCCCTGGCCGCACACCTGGTCCCACCCACGGACCTGGCCCAAGCTCGCTCACGCGCCCACTGACGCCCTCAGAAAGAGACTCCTCGGGGGGCTCCCAGCCAACCAGCCTCGCTCCGTCCAACCCCTGGTGCTCCACCGTTGGCGCCCCGGGAACCGAAAGAAACGTCCCACCAGCAAACAGCAGCTCCGCAAGCAACTCAGAACGGCCCGCATTACACAACTCGTTACGGCTGACGAGTACGGTTCCGTATACCTTGATTTCCGGTCTCTGTTGGGGGCTTCTGTCCCTCGACCTCTAAACCTCCGAAAGCCTCCAAGCCTGACCGCGGGGACACCCAGCAGTCCCCATTAGACTTCGTAAGCTTTCCAGGAACCCAGGCCCGGGAGGCTTCGCGACCCTTCTCGAGCCTTCTACTACCTGGGTCGAGAACCTTCGTCGTCCCTTTATAAGCCGAGCAGCCGGTCGACCCGAGACAGTTTTCTCTCCAGCACGATAACTCGGACGCCTCTGCGCTGCCTGACGTTCCACCCTACGGCCACTACGTTCCACTGTGAAGAACTCGTGATTGCGCGCCCCGCGCTACCGCACCTAGTAACATTGTGTACCTAGAGTCGGCAATAAATTCTCGTCTTTATTATTCGGTGATAATTCATTTTTCCTGGGCCGGAAGACGCCTCAGATACTACCATGTGGTTATGAACACGTAAAAAATTAGTGCTATTATGGTTATTCTAAACTTAAATGCAAAAATTAGAGTAGCTGTGTGAAATACTCAACATCAGTTCCATATGATTTGAGGATAAATTATGAGCAAAAACCGATGCATTACAATTGCATTTCAATGAAAGCAAAAAAGAACATGCAGTGAGTTTTTGCACTCTAAATCGTGCTCCCCATATTCTAGTTCCACACTCACTCCGATCCCTAAAAATCCATAAGATTACCTTTGATGCACATTTATACCCAAAATTGCTTCCAAATCCTGAATGCGGAATTTAACCTAAACATTCTTCCAATTCCGCGATACAATTATTTTATTATTATTTATTTACCAACGACACGAAAATAGCCTCTTGGGAAATTACATCGGGCGTTCTATAGCCAACAATTTTGGACATTCACAAACAGCTACGTCCCTTGGGTTGGTATACAAGGTCTTGCCTCCCCGCCATTGGGCCTGGGATTTTATTATATTCTTAGTGAAACCGATCAGCATTAACGATTCGAAGTTAGTTTTTCTTCACACTCCATTACGCTCTGGCTCTCTCATGTAAGGTCATAATTTATTTAGTAGATTAAACATTTACCCACGTTTATGGTACATGCAAATACATAAAATAGCACGATATCTTCCAACACTATACGACCCGCAAGAGGTATTATAGTCAACCTGAAAACAAAGGAACTCATAGCATAAATTATGATTATCATTCTTAAGCACCTGGAATCAACGTCTATGATTGAAACAACTAAGAGCCTGCGATGACATTATAGAGAATAACGTAAATTGTGCATAAAAACCCTGTGGTTTTGTAAGCGTATAGCTTTAAGGCTTAGGTGACTGATGTAGGATTTTGAAGAAATGGTTTCAATAGTTATACCTGGGAGGATTTGCAATACTTAGGAAAAAAAATATTCTCTCCTGGATATTCCAATAATAATTGAACTAAATATCACCAAACTCCAGGGCTGAATTTGAAGTCTTTCTTCTATAAAACTCTCATTAACGAGAAGGATAAATACGTAAAGTGTCAATGACGTAATATTTTTGAAAATACAAATCCAAATATTCATTATTAATAGCATTCGATTTATCTTCACTCGCATAATAAGTGTAAACTGGATCTAGGCCCAGTCAAAAAATACACATTTTATTTGTTTTTAACCAAGACACTTATTCATTCACAACGTAGCGATACAAAAGAGGAGAGGATAACAGAGTGGGAAACCTCGGATTCGTTCACACTAAGCAACATATGTTTGGATGTTGAAGCCCATTTTAAGGATGAAGACATCCATTTTGCAGGAAATCTGGAACTTCAAGCAAAGCCATATCAGTGGCGTCATGGTTTTACGCTGACGTTACCGTACGCTGCCAACTTACAGTGTAAATAGCTCAGGGTGCAAACCAAATAAACTATAACTCAAAGCAGTCTTTTTAAAGAACCCTTAATGATGCTACTTTAAATTTTATTCTTTCTCCGTCCTTTTTGTTTTGTTATGAAGGAATTCAAAGTAATAGGGTTTCAAAACAAATAAAGTATTGGAAATATAAAATTTTAGGGACAACCTTACTGTATAACCTTATAACAATAATAATTTTTTACAATTTTCAAATGAAAAGGTCGTTACAGCTAAGCCCTAAAAAAATACATTATTCAACAATGCGATAAAAACTTACTTTTTGCAGTCGTGAAAAATAGTAGAAATGATTTCTCTGTCTATACTTAAAACTTGTACTGATTCATTTACACAAACTGTTACGGATAATAAGACGAATAAACTAGCATCGTCCTTCACGCCCAAATTCAATAATTTTTTGCTATCACAATTTATACCCTCACACCAGACAGACACTTTTGCATCCAAGGCCAGAAAGAAGAGAAAATTAGCTAAGCTTCCGCTCACATCCACGGAGATCAAATTGAGACCTAGACGTTTGGCGAGCAGATGTGGAAAAGTTCATGGTGGGCATTTTAGATTTCACCAGCAAAGGGAGAGAAAATGAGAATGAAGAACTAGGATATCCGGCAATTAAGGATAAGAGAGGCGGAAGACGGTGCCACTGCGGCAGCCCAGGGCAAAGAGGCAGTGTGGGCCGGCGAGAGCATTATTTCATCGACGGAAGATTTAATTAATCATTTGTTTCAATTTGGTCGGACATCCCATTATCCCTGCGCGGATACACTGCACGGACGACCTCGGTATTTCACGGTGTCATACGAGCAAAATTAACGACTCTCCTTCAGGAAGTCCCCGGGCATTCGCGCTCACTTCGTGGCGCCGGGTAAATATAGAAGCGAATCGGGTGTCCCAGGAGAGAGATTTTCGTTTTGTGGATCGTGGAACAGCAATAACCGCCGAATTACGGTATACACCCGCACAGAAAAAGAAAAACTTTAATTTCAAGGTTGCCGTGACCGTGATAATGAACTTGACGAAGAACAGACTCCAGATAAATCAATGGAAGATAAACACAGCTTATTTGTGCAACATTTATTCAGTCTTTGCCATGTAATACGCTGTTAAACCTTTTATGGGTACTTACAATATTTTGTACCACATAATTAGAGGGATCTATTAACGAATAAGTTTCTAAAACCAGAATGGAACGCTATTTTTCAAGAGTATAAATGAGGTCACTGAAGTTTGCATGGAGTTTAGTAAAGCCAAATTAAAATATAGATCGTGTTCCCTAACACTTATAATTCTATTGGGAAGCTATAGACTAGAGCTACTGCCTGACTTCGGTTCGTTTGTAATAACTTAACGTAACGTGTCAAGTCTCACGAAAACATATAGGGCATACGACTTTTAGGAATAGTTTCTTTGCAATATTAGCAGCTTCAAAAAACAGCGCCGGCATTTTCTGGGGTGATTAAAGTAATTATTTTCATCCAGGCAAGGCCGCACTTCGGCTGCTTCCAATCAGTTCACCATATGACGCTTTCTTTAAACAGTTACTACAATTTCAATCCACTTCTCACCTAAAACTATAAAATTTAATTATTCTTCTTATTCACATTAGCATCACTTATAAATAAAATTCGCCAATGCAATATTATTTACCTGACGTTAATGCATTCGTATATATAGCTAATTTTTTGCTGAAAGCCACATAAGTTGCCGATGTGATCATTTTATCCCTAATATGATGTCAGTTTCTCGATATATTAAGTCGTTTACGAGGACGTGGGTGGGTATAAAAGTTTGGTTTGGGAAGAAGTTCTGGGAGAGAGACACTATAAAAAGTATGGTTACATGATGTACACAGAAGTAGGTATATATGAAAGCTATTAAGCGTAATTTTTAAAAGTTTAATTCCCCTTTTTTGTTCCTTTTTTACTGTAGTAGGTATAATATGCAGCTATTCATACAGCATATCGACTCCGCATTTGTTCTTATTGTAAAAAAGTACCGTCTCTGGCTTTTTTTTCTCCGTCTCACCGTCAATTTTTACACAGGGGTGCATACTACTAATAACAAGGACGTTTTTGTTAGATTTAGATTGATAACCGGTCAATGTGATTTCTTCGTGCTTATAGATAACAGTGCTAAAATGAGAATCACGATTTAGAGTCCCTACAAGGCTAGTTTTTTCTTCTTGAGTTCTTTCGCAAGATTCAAGGAGGTAAAGTAATTGTCCATTGTGACGTTTCTGCCCTTGTTTAGGTAAGGCTCAACAAGTTGTTTGACAACGTTTTCGCCGACACGTTCTGTACTGGACCTTGCCTCATATTTGCCTACATAGGGAATAATATTGAGCACGTACCTGTTTTTCGCATAAGTAGCGACCCAAAATGTAATCCCAAACTTATCGGGTTCATTTGCCATGTATTGTAAAAATGAGCAACTGCACTTTGTTGGATACAGTTGCTCATCAACAGTAATACTTTTGCCAGGTCTGTAGCATGCTAAGAAATTTTCAACAAACTAATCCAAAGATCTGATACCAAGCAAAATTTGTCGGTTTGTTTACGGACGCTCGGACAGTCACGAAAACACCCAAAAATCAATCGCAAAATATTTGAATTCAAGTATAATAAGCTTGCTGGCTACCGCGACGCAAATCATGTGACGCAACGCAGAGACAAGCCTACACATGCATATGGATCTGGCGTCGCTGGGTGGATGAGGAAAGCGCTTGAGACACGCTCAACTAAGGCATGTCCAGACATGCATCGGTCCAAGCGTGTGAATAAGCGTGCACACTGCCGTGGTAGCGAGCGGTGGGGTGGGGAGATTTTATTCGTGAACTTGAAACAAAGCTTCAAAGGAACTTGAAACAAAAACCTTATGGCCCTCAATCAGCAACAACTGAATGAAAGACGATTTTTTTAGTATAAAACCCATGATAATGATCGTTTATTATGAAAGAACTAGATATTAGCTCATAGGACCCATATTAGGCAGGAAACGTGCCCGATGTCAACGGAAACGCTTAAAATGCAATAGCGGTCAATTGACCGCTCGCGGACCTTGTAGTTAGACCCGCTTGTTGCGCCAAAATTACTTGTTAATTTCACAAAATATTTCACACAGAGGCTTATGCCCCTAAAATATTAAAAGTAAAAAAATCAGATCCGCACAAAAATTACTTTTTGAGTGAGGACGATAAGAAAGTTGCGAACGGTCAATTGACCGCTATCGGACCTTCTAGTGTTAAATCCCAATTCAGGTGATATACATATATATATATATATATATATATATATATATATATATATATATATATGTATATAATATACCAAGTGGGTGGTCGATAAAAATGTAGAAACAAGCGAAAGACACTTACAAATTAAAACTTCCAAAATTTTGGTGGTACTGGAATCCACCTTTCTCAGGGTAGAGAGTAGGAATCCTACTCTCCAAGGTAGATTCCTACTCTCTACCCTGAGAAAGGTGAATGCTAATACCACCGAAATATTGGAAGTTTTAATTTCTGTCTTTCTCTTGTTTCTACATTTTTATCAACCACCCTCTTGGCATATTTTATATTTATCACTCTAGTGATTCTTCAAGAAGTTAGAACCGATTGAGCTGAAATTAGGCATGTAGTGACAAAATGTATCTGAATGTAACATAAACCATATTAAGAAATCTCTCAGGGTCCCCAAAGGCCCCCCCTGGTGGTCCCTGTTGGTCCATGCTAAGCATTGGGTTCGGTGCAGTGGTTTCATTTTTTGCTTTTTAAAATTACTTTTAATCAAGATAGAGGACTGGAATTTATTTAAACGGATGACTGAGTAAATGAAGTTTCTAATTCTTCCAATCGATTTTCTTTTACGCTTCGAAATTGTCTGAATATCATGTTTTCAGCTTAAAAATCTCATATTTTTCTCTGAAATCAACAATACCATATTTTCTTGACAACCAAAAATTTTATTTTCAAAGAATATTCACGCCTCTAGCATTTAAGTTTTCCTGCAGGCCCATGATAGCAGGTAGAAATAAAATCTATATAAGAAGGGTCCAGAGTCCCAAGGGTCCCATGATAGATTGCTCCAGGGGGTAATCGATAATTTCAATGCATATTTACAACAAGTATACTCTTCAATGTCTATTCTCAAGGTAGCTCTCATAGGAGCACTGCAAGTATATAAGAGAACACTTACTTATTAAACCATACACATAAAGTAATTGAACGTACAAGAATATTTACGTGCAGCTAATAGTAATGCCTCTGTTGCTACAACAAACACGGCGTTGTTTATTGTCGTTTAATACTCAGATGCAGTACACGTAGTGGAACCGTCTGCCTTTCAATACGATTGCGAACGTTTTTTTAGACCAATTCCCACATAAACGATTTAAGTTATTTATATATGTTTCAAAGTGTTAAAGTGCAGTTAACTTACATTCACTCCATCATCAAGTTACCTATTCAAGACTCTCACTCCGCGCTGTTTCTCCCCTCCTTGGACTTAAAAAGATATCCATCAACATGCATAATTGATATAATAGTAACCTTTGGAACCAATCTCCTAAGGCAAGAGGAATTTCTTATTTGCGAGAAAATGAGCCTATGCAATAAAACCCCTCGGGAAACCCAACAAGGACTTGAACAGTCACCATTCTGAGCCTTTACCGCCTGTTTTATATCAGTTAAATAGGAGTTAAACCACGCTACCACTGAATGGGACAGCATTAACTGGCACAGTTTATCCAGTAGAATGGCATGATCAACGCAGTCGAAAGCTTTAGAAAAATCTAGAAGTGTGAGAATCATTAACTTTTTGTTATCAATGGAAAGCCGGATATCGTCTGTAACCTTTATTAAAGCGGATTGAGTGCTAAAACTTCCTTTAAACCCGGAATGGAACTCATCGATAAAATTGTACTGGAATAAGTGTTGTACCATTGCATTATGTACTATTCGTTCAAGGGGTTTAGATAATGCACACAAAATTGAAATTGGACGGTAATGGGACGGTTCTTTTGGATGGGCCGTACAAGAGAATATTTCCACGTATCTGGAAAACTTGAGTATGTAATAGAACAGTTGTAAATATCGAGGAGCATGGGCATAATTGTTGGAAGGATAAGTTTTACAATTTTGATGTTAACACCATCTATTCCTGTCGAATTAGATTTTATTTTGGAAATACACTCATGAAGCAAGTTAGGAGTAATATGCGGAAAATGAAGTTTGCTATCAACTCGATGGGTAAATTTTTCATTGTAATCATCCACAGAGTCAAGTACAAAACCAGTGTTAGAAATGCTATCATTGGAGTCGTAATTAACTTCCATTGGTGAGAGAAAGTACTTGTTAAGTTCATGTAGGGAGACATTAATCTTACCCATATTTTTACGTGGTTTTCCAATGCCAAGACGACATATTTCTTGCCAAATTAATTTGGCACCCCATTTGTTTGTAAAACATTCACAATAATATTTATTTTTAGCATTAATCATTAACTTTTGAACTTCATTTCTCAACAATTTGTATTCGTTAAAAATAATTTGTTACTTGGTTTGACGGAATAAACGTCTTTTTTGTCTCTTTTCTGCATCACGAAACGAATTTGAGGAGTAATCCACGGAGTGGGAATACGCTTAGGTTGCACTTTTTGCAGAGGAGCGTGAAGATCCATTAACTGTAAAACATTAGTTTCAAATATAGAGACTTTTTTATTGACGTCATTACTGAGGAACAGCTCTCCCCAGGGTAACTCGTCATAGGCAGCCATGAATGTATGCGTATCAAATTTATTGAAGTCTCGAAAAATAAAGTCCTTGGGATTCATTACGGGTATTTTAAAATGATAATTGACAAATATTAGGTCATGATTGAACAAAAGTCCGATAGGGTGCTGTCCATAGTTCTTTACTTTGTTCATATCATCCACTGTAAATATATCTATCCAAGTACTACTGCTCATTAGATGATATGTTGTCTGGAGTGGAATCAACGATAGATTATAATTTGTTACCATGATCATCAGTCATCGGCTATAATAACTGTTCCTTAATAGATCAGCATTGAAATCACCGCAGGCAATAATATTTTTGTAAGTTACAAGACAGTCGGATAATACAGGTTCAAATTGTTCACTTAAGTAGCCAACTTTAGGTGGTCTATACTCTACTGCAAGCATCACTTTATCACTAATACCACTTAATTCAATGAAAATGAATTCCGGTTTAACACCATGTCTCCATAGATTTCTCAATTACACTAAATGATAAACATTCATGAACATATATACACACTCCACCACCAACTCTGTGCGAACGATCATTGCGAACCAGATTTTAACTTTCTAGTTTCACAGAATCTGATGATATATTAGCATATAACCATGATTCAGTAACAGCAACGATGTGGTAATCACTTTTGAAAAAATGATCACGAAATTGGTCGAAGTGCGCTGGTAGTGACTGGGCATTCACATGACACATTTTTAACTCGAAGCACACGTCGGAACACGCCCGAGCTGGGGTGGGTAAGGTGTTGTTTACCCTCGTGTACGGGTCATTTATCACAGACTTTTCACCTTCACTTTTTATTGGGACTGGGTTGGAGTCGTTTGAACACGGGGCCTCATCTCATTTAAACCGCTCTAGGTCCGATTCACAGCTAATCAAATGGCGCTCGGATCCTTCTTTTTCCCGGGCATAAACCCTTCCCCCTCTGACCCAAAGGTATTTTATTTTCCCAGTTTTCTTCAAGGTTCTGGCTGATGAATATAGTTTCCGATTTGTACTACTCAACGCCTCATTTATATACACGATTTGTTCTGAGTTTTCTCCCAAACTTTGGTAGAGAAGTCTCTCTTGATACGGCGAGCCTTCAGGAATTCTTGTGCTAGATTTGCACGCTTAAGAAGGGATGCTTGTCCGATCCGAAGAACTACCGCCCTATTACCTGCCTCAACAACGTATACAAGGCGTTCACCTCTACCTTGAGTGACCTTATCCTACACCACGTCCAGCCTGTGTGGGAGGAGGTGTACGAGCAGAAGGGCTCAAAGCGGGGAGTCGCGGGATGCAAGGACAACCTGCTCATTGATAGGTGCATATGCCAATATGCCATCCGGCATAAGCGAAACCTATCAATGACCTGGATGGACTACAAGAAGGCATTTGACACCACTTCGCATGAGCTTATCATCGTCATGCAGAAATTGATGAAAGTACACCCAGAGGTTGTGTCCTGCATCCAACGCCTAATACCGGTCTGGAAAACGCGCTTTGTTCTGACTTCAGGCAAGCGCTCAGTTTCCATAGAGTTGGTATCATACCACCGTGGCGTTTTTCAAGGCGACAGCTTGAGCCCCTTACTGTTCTGTATTTCCCTCCTTCCCTGTCCTTTCGGCTGCGACGAGGTTGAAGATACATGTGCGGTGTTCCAGGTGACAGGAAGCATAAGGTCACCCATTTGTTTTATATGGATGACCTGAAGCTTTATGCTTCTAATTAGAAAGACCTTCACATTGCCCCGGACACCGTACTGGAATACAGTGAGGCTATAGGGATAGAGTTCGGATTGGACAAGTGTGCATCCATCCACATTGCGAGAGGAAGATTTTCGGAGATCAAGGAAGACGTGCAACTAGTTGACGGAAGCGTCATTCGTCACCTCTAAGACGATGATAGCTATCAATATCTCGGCGTCCCCCAGCGCCGAATGCAGGATGTAGCAGCAGTGAAAGAAAGGCTCACCGTCAAATACAGTTAGACTCGTAGGAACATATGGAGTTCTGAGCTGTCTGGCAAGAACAAGGTTCTTACCACGAACATGATCGCGGTTCCTACACTGCTGTATACCTTCATATGCATGAAGTGGAACGTCAACGAGTTGCAGAACCTCGATAGGGGAACGAAGAAGATAATGACCATCTACAGAAGTCCTCATCCGAAATCTTCCGTCGCCAGATTGTATCTCCCTCGCAATGTAGGTGGTAGAGGAATAATGAGTCTGGAGTGTCTCCACAACAGAGTTATCCTGGGTACAG
Source organism: Pyrrhosoma nymphula (assembly GCA_963573305.1). Lineage (NCBI taxonomy): Eukaryota > Metazoa > Arthropoda > Insecta > Odonata > Coenagrionidae > Pyrrhosoma > Pyrrhosoma nymphula. The sequence continues at coordinate 176,936,941 of OY754328.1, read as the reverse complement.
CTTGCCGAGTGTTGAAAAGCAGGGACCCCCTGCTCATTCTCGTGGGAGAGCACGAGAGTGCGGGATCAGGGTCGTTTCTTTTCCAGGCGGCAAAGAGGGCAGCGGACGAAACCGGTCTCAACTTCGACCCGCCATATGACGGCAGCGACAAAAACACGACTATCTCGTCATTGTAGGCAGACGTCCTCAAGCTCGAAAAAAATAAAGCCGAGCAGAAGGCTTTGCTCAAGGCACATACCAACCCTGGTAAAAATCGAACGCTTGCTCTAGCGTAGAGGCAGCGTCAACGGGGAGTTCTATACTCTTGGAGGAGCTTCCTTTACTCCCCGATAACTCTCCGAGATTTTTGACTCCAAACACGTTTCCCGAACTCTTCCGCAAGAGCGAACGGAGAGTGCCTCATGGTTTCTTTGACGCTTCGTTTTTCGTCTCCCCGTCAACACTTCTAAAACGCTTCCGGGGAAGGAAACGAAGAGTTGTCTGATGATTTTGTTTACTCTTCGATTTCACTGCTACTACTGCGAAAAAGTTGTAATTTTTGCTTTGGCTTGTGTAAATAAAAGCTGGTTGTTCAAACGTCCCAATAATATGAAATACATTTAGTTAATACCATGGTGTACCTTCGTAGACGGACAACTTAAACTTAAATAACATACCTGCGGTAATGATCGCTTCGTAATATTAGATAGGAATTGAATATTAACATACGGTTTAACTAATTAATTGGTAGCTAGCCAGTTCGTACATTTCCCCTCGGAAATGCGTTATTATGTCTATATCGTATTTAAAAACATGTGCATGATGTACCAACTGCGTATACTTCATGCATTCAAATGAAGATTCATTAAGGTTGATGGCATGTTTGGCATGGACGTTTGCTAACTTGCAATTATGCATAGAAAATAAAAAAATAGATACCATAGCTATGCATTTAGCACCTAACTTGTTAATCATCTAACATAATCAAGGCAGTCGTACACGAGGCATAGTCGCGGTAATCAATTTGAATTAATGGCATACCTATGCATAATTATAGAGTGGTGATGACATAATGACATATATTGTTCATCTTCCACTCATTTATACTCTTCACATCTCTCCAGTTGTGGAATAAAATGCTTGGAGGATGAGGAAGGTCATGAGGAATAGTAATCATGAAAGTAAAATGTAGAACAACATCGACATTAACAAGGAAAATGCTACTATAAGAAACATAGAGGAACTATTCCTCATCATTATCCCCAGTTATTCATAGGAAATTATATTAACTGGTCATTGAAAAGAAAAAACTCGTGAAATGCAAGCATCTAAAAACCTGTAAAAGAACAAGTCACGGTATGTAATAAGACTTAGACCCTGTGAAACGCTATACACATAAGCAGTGGTGATAGCCCAGTGATTAAGGTGAGCGACTATGAGTGGAAAGGTCACGAGATCAATGCCAATATAAGGTTCATTTTTTTTTGCTCTGTTTTCCTAAGTTTTTATTGTTTTAATTTTTATGTATCGTGTTCTTTATATCGTTACTTCAATGAAAACTATTTTTAGGCAATTTTTAGAATGCAAATAGAACCCCGTCTACGCTCCGTTAACACTCCAAGACGACGCTTCGTTTACTCTCCGGTGTTCCACTTTACGCTCCCCAGACTCTCCGTTCACCCTTCCTTCATTGACGCCCCCTTCACGCTATATTTACGGGATAAGCCCATGCATGGAGGTTTTTATCGAAACATCTAAAAGCATGGGTTATCGAAGGAGCTGACGTTTTCCTTCCTACGCTCCGCCGATCTGAAGTCAGAGACCAAGGGTTTTGTCCTCGCGTGTCAGGATGGTGTCATAAACTCACTCGTGTACCGCCGAAATATATTCAAGGCGGAGGTCGCGGACACGAGATGCAGGGCACGCCGAGCCCAGCCGGAGACTTTGGGTCACATTCTCTCCGGCTGTAGTTATTACGCCAATTCAGCGTATTTAGCTCGGGACAACGCGGCCCTGCGGGTGTTATACTTTCACCTTTGACACCATCATGGCATTGACTAACCACCTGTGCTGCCCTATGCCCCTGGAGATATCGATTACGTCGTGGATAACGATAAATGCACAATCTGGTGGAATTAATCCTTCTCCATCACAAGGCAGTTGGAGGCGACCAAGCCTAATATCGTTCTCCTCGACTACCTCACACGCTCCATGTTCGTGATCGAGTTTTCGGCTCCGGCTGAAACTAACATGGATGCAAAGGAGGTGGAAAAACGGACGGAATATGAAGACCTGCTTTCGAACTTCAGCAAATGTACCCCGGACACTCTGTTAAACAAGTGGTCCTCATCATAGGAGTCCTCGGTGGAGTTAAGGGCTTGCTGTTAAACTACATCAAGTGTATTCCATCCTACGTGGCACAGGCGGAATCACTAGTTGTACGCATGCAGATGGTCGTCATCCTGGGGTAACTCCGTCCACTGCGAACGCATGACCCGACCGCAGCGTAGCCACCCATCTGATGGGCGTCGGACGTGGCTACGATTACTGCCCAACCCCTCTCGAGTCTCCGGCCAATATGACGGCAATGAAACCTGATGCTTTCCGGGGACTCGGAGGGGTGTTACAACTGTAACAAATATATATCAGAAAGAGACATTTAAGAAAGGTAAACACAACACATTTGAAAATATTGGATGGGAACGGAATTGATAATAGAAGTTTTGGAAATGGTATGATCTGAGAAAATCCCGGTAGCACATTCAATTTGTATACAAACCCAAGGAGTGTGCACATATTTAATTTATGCAAATGGTGTTTTTAAATTCATGCTTTTACATCAAACTACAATAACCAATATTATCCCACTGCAAGTGGGGACCTATTTGTAAAGCATTATTATCTAATCGTTTATACCACCAAAATTATGCCAATATATATTTAATTGAATTATCGGCAATTGTTTGAATATATTACCATTTTATTGCAAATTAAAAAGTCCAACTAAGGTGCTCAAATTATGTCGGGGTCAACATGGTGTCACAGGCAGTAATGGAAGGAATTCGTCAGCCGCACACGTTTTCAAAATGTAACCTTTACTGCTCATGTCATCATCTACATGCAGACCCTTTAAATATTTTCATCGAGCAATAATACTCCTCATAAATTTAGCATGATTCCATCGAGAAAACATGCTTGTTTCCTACTTCGTAGATGGCCATCAATTATTTATGAGTCTGGAAGTTTTTCTGCAATGCTTGGAGCGCTTGATCACCTCAATTGTAGGCAAGACTAGGCAGAGAAAAATGCCATGCATCAAATCAGCGATCAAATGGCGAACAAAATGCTGTTTTAATTTTTCAGCGTCTCTCTAATAAAATAATGCTGTTCCACTCAATGTAAACACGAGACGAGTAAACATTTATTATCTTGCGGCAACTTCGATGTATTTCATCGCCATATTTATAGCAGGCATGAATGACTTCATACAAAAATTTAGGTTGGCCAAACAGATCCCTGCGACGTTATCAACCAAGATGTTTAGTTATGTCCACGCAGAAGAGTTCTATAGGCAAGTTTGTAGAAGTTTAGAGCATTATAGGAAACATTTACTTAAAAAAATAAAATTAGCAGGGCTAACTAAGGCAAAATTAACAGATTACATATACTTCGTAGTGTATTAGCAAAACTTAGCAGTTCCTTAAGGTTCCTTTGTTTATAAGGTTCGTAATATATTTTGAATAAAACAAATAAATTCATCAATTTTGGGTCAAATTTTCGACTAGGGAAATTGAGAAAACCCATGGGCTTACCATCAGATTTATAAAAATGATTTATGGATAAAACATGAACAGGATATAATTAAAGCAATCAAACTTGGTGCATAAAACAAAGGCAAATTATATGCCAAGGCCACTGAAACAAAGAGAAATATGACGCAGAAGAAAAAAGCAGGTTTCATTGTCAAGTAAAACGAGTGTGAAGTCAGTATATTCTTTTTTAAGACATAGAGGGATTTTTGGAATGCATTGGAGTTTCGACGAAAACCCACGTCAAAACTTCAATAATTATTACCCGTGGGTAAAAACTTTCCATAACTTCTTGCCTCAGATGTGAAATAAATCTCTTATCTCTTCAGTCATGAAAATCGAGAAGAAAAGCTAAATAATATTTAGTTCTTCCTTAGAAAATTAGAGAATCGAACAATATACAAGAAATGCGTCCCTGAGGCAACCGCATAAAAACAGAAACAATATAAGAACACATATAAACTGTACAAACAATGTAAGGCACGTATAAACTGGTAAAAAAAACGTATCATGAAAAAAATGATTGCACTTTCTTCAGGGTCGGAAATTCATTCATTCATCCATTAAAATCATGCAATGTTTCTAAACGACAAAGGTTTGATGATTTACTACATTTAACCCTACAAATTTAGTCCATCAACATAAATCACTGAAGATACTTGACTTTTGGGCCTTTGAACATTCTTCGTCGTCTATTCATTTCGGGTTTATCCGGACCTGAAGAAGCGAAATTGGGAATGCGAAAAAATATTGTCCTGAAAAATGGATAGACGCGGTAGAAGGCCCGAACGTCAAGTTTTTTCAAGTCAAAGACTATACCGAAGCCTTCACGTGAACTTATATTATTACGGAATTCAAAGTGTACATCAATTAACGCAAAACGTAATTTCATTTGTATTCATCTTCCAATAGCCACTGGTGTCAAAAAGATTGCTAAATACGAATATCACCGTAAACCCAACCAGGCTGCCGGAAATTGAAACTGGAGATTTGGGATCTCATCCTAAACTAGGCATTATCACAATTTAGGCAACGGTTACGTTTATCTAGTTACCATACCTTAAAGGTTGCTGGTGGCTGTCCCTCTTGACTACATAGGAGATGAAATTTTCGTCTTTTAACAATGTTCAGGAGTTTTAAATTCTCTCCAATCCATTGAAGCACCACCAAATGTTGTGCATTTATTTTCTTTTTATCAGTGTCCTCAATAATCTCTGAATATCGAACTGCCTTTTTATCTCTAGGTTCTCAATATCATTATATTAATCCTCTCTTCTTAGTTTTATGAGTTTTTCTTTTTAATTATTGCTTACTTAGCGATACATTGCTTTACAATACCATTTATGTATTTATATATTATTTTATTTTTCAAGCTTTTATGTTGTCTTTCAAGGTAGCCCTTATGCCTTCGTAATACAACAACCTGAATATTTCTCTGATACCTTTTTAATTCAGCTTCTCATGTAACCTTTCTTACTCTTCTTTATATCCCACCTGCATTCCCAAAACAATTTTTTATCCTATATTACTCTCTGAAATATAATTCCGCATATTCAGATTTTGTTCATCTATTTACTCGATTGCTTCTAGATTTATTTACCCAGAACTTTCGTATTTTCAAGCAATTAAGCTTTATTTAGTATCCATCATAAACAATACATGATTGTTAATATCATCCCACAGTTATACAGAGACCACCTTTACCTATTACGCACCTTTCTCCAGCAAAACATCATTTATTTACAATAAAAAATGGCGTAAATTGAATGTTTGACAACTGATTTCACGTCTGATAAAAACTACGACCATCAAACAGAGCAGAATTAACTAGTCAAAAACTAAATTTCTCTCCCATTATTCCAAAAATGTTAACATCTAGCGAATGAAATTTATTTCAATTAGAAAGATTGATTTTCACATCTATAAAAATGACATCAAAGTAGTGCCACAAATAGTCTTCCCCAATAGTTGGGACGGAGAGTAAGACTAAAAGTAAAGATAACTTAAGCATATAACTTTTGATGATAGTAATATGATTTCATTTATTAGAGACCCTGCAGTGCCAATTAGATCATCTTCACCTGTCTTCACCGTAATATATAAAAGTTAACATCAAATGCCGTTGTGCACTTACCCAATACTTTGATGGAGGGATGTGAGCCATGCTCATTTAAATTGACTACATCTTTGTATAAACTTATCGGGAAGGAAAACCCGCTTCAAATATTTCATATTTAAGCCTGCATTCCGAAAACAGATTTCAAAACCTTCACATTTCTGCCCACGTTACGCTTCTAAAAATATCTTATAAAGAAAACATTTCCTTTTTGATCCCACTTATTGGCCTTACTCAGCTTAAAGAAATCATTTGCGTTTTTCCTTGTCTAATAACTTCCGTTGAAGTGTTCAACGCACAGTGGGCTGAAATCGAAAAAAGCTGGCCAAAACTTAAAAAACAGGTTTTTTTCAGTCCGGTATTTAAACCTTTGCACGGTCATTTACCATAGATTGGTGCATATGATTTTGCATGCCGTTTTTCATAATTCGTACGTGTTAATATTATACATTGGCTCAAAGTTGGACAAATTTTGCAAAAATCGCCTGCCTTACTTTTTTCCGAAAATCACTGAATTCAAGCTAATTCTGAACCTTTTTTTTAGTAAAGACGAGCGGAAGGTACCCGTTGAAATTCAACGGGTGTGAAAAACGTTAAACTTATTTTATAAGAAAACCGCAAAGCCTGAAGAAAAACTGTATGCGTGGTCATTCGAGGAGTTCGTAACCTATCTTGTATGTTGTGTTCGTTGTAGTAGACACGCTGACCGTTTTCCAGGTGCACGGAGAGATGAGTGACTATTGGCCCACTTTCATGCACGGGAAACCGAAAAATCGGCCATACAGACTCATTACTACTTAAGTAGCAAAGGTTGATAGATGGTCACCTCGTCCCTACGGTTCTCTTGAGCCGTCTTCTGAGTGATTAACAGCTTGATCGCTTCCCTTGTGTGCATACATATATTTGCATTACATGACTTAATTCAGTTGCACTATTCAACGTTGATATGTGCTTTGAGTATTTTAATCAGGATTGGACATAAGGGTACAATCCAGCGGTTGACAACGTCAACAGGTGTAATGGCAGCAGAAACCATGTTTATTTGACCAATGAATCCTCCATCACCCGGACTGCGCCTTCGGCATAGCCATAATCATTGGTATCGGTTGCTAAATAAAAAATATATGGTGATTCTTCGTGCACTTGTCGATTTTCATGCACAGATGTCGTTAATTGCGCAGAATTTCCGTTCTTCTTTCGGGTAAGAAGCATGTAGTGACGTCATTATAATCCCGCCATCTTAAAACAGATTGAAGGTTCGAAACAGATGGTTCTGTATTTGAACCAGATTTAGAGCTGGGTACCCGTCCGTATGTTGGGTAAGGATGAAATTTGTGCGGAAACACAGCGGCGAGCGAGAGTCTTGAATGGGTAACTCAATGATTGAGTGAATGTACCTAAGTTAACTGCACTTTAACACTTTTAAACATATAAATAACTCGTGACCTTAATGATGTTGGAATTGGTCTAAAAAACAGTTCGCAATCGTAATTAGAGGCAGACGGTTTCACTACGTGTAATACATCTGAGTATTAAACGATAATAAACAACGCCGTGTTTGTTGTAGCAACAGACGCATTATTACCATTGATATTCGCTGCACGTAAATATTCTTGCACATATAATTGTGTGTGTAATCAATTAATTTCCTTTATGTGTATTGTTTACTACGTATGTGTTCTCTCATATACATGCGATGCCCCTTTGAGAGCTACTTTGAGAAAGACGTTGAAGAGTATACTTGTTGTAAATATGCATTGAATTTATCGATTAACCCCTGAAGCAATCTATCATGGGGCCCTTGGGACTCTGGGCCCTTCTTATACGGATTTTCTTTCTTTGTACTACCATGGGCCTGCAGGAAAATGTGATATTTCAATGCTAGAGGCGGGTAATGGGTATATCCTTTGAAAATCAAATCTATGGTTGTCAAGGAAATATGTTATTGTTGATTTCAGACAAAAATGTGAGATTTTTCAGCTGAAAAGATGAATTTCAGACAACTTCGGAGGTAAGAAGAAAATCGATTGATAAAATTAGAAACTTCTTTTATTCAGCCATCCGATAAAAAAAATTCCAGGCCTATATCTTGAGTGAAAGTACTTTTAAAAAGCAAAAAATGAAACCACTGCACTGAACCCAATGCTTAGCATGGACCACCAGGGGTGACCCTCGGGGGCTTTTGGGGGCCCTGAGGGCTTTTTAATATAGCATATATTACAACCAGACATGTTTTCTATCTACGTGCTAAATTTCAGCTCAATCGGATCAGTAGTTTTTGCGTGATGGAGCAACAGACAGACAGACACCATTACATTTTTATACATATTAGTAAAGATCACACCCTTAACCCTGAAAAAATAGGGTTTCGGTTAATTGAACCCTACAGTGTTTGTTATCTACCAGTAACAAACATGTTTTCCAAATTTCATCAAAATCGGTCCTGTGGTTTAGGAGGAGATGTGGAACATACATACATACATACATTGACTTTTATATATATAAAAAGATGTGAAATAAAACTGAAATTATTTGGTATTACGGTTCTTTTTCATTATATATTACTTATTTTTTGGATAAAGTTGTTATATTTGTCATCGTTACAGGACAAAATGTCGGACCCTGTTTCCTCGCACCAGGGGCACTGAATCGGACAAAATCGTCCAAATTTCCTTTGCAGCGCCTCCTCCGACGCCCTCGAGCAGTGAAGCAGCATCTCGGGTACCTTTTCCGTCACCAGCCGAGAAGGTTGCCACCTCCTCGGCCTTTCGTCGTTTCTCGGGGAGAAAGGGCGTGTACATTCGGCTCTCACGTGCCCCTCTTCGCCGCACATCCAACAACGCAGCCGGTCTCTACGCCTCACCCAGGGTGTTGAGCGCCGCAACTCAGGAGCGGGGCTGCGGTCGTCAACACCCGATACAGCGATTCCTCGCAAGAATTCCAAGACCTCTTTCATTGTCTCTGAATTCTGTCTTAATGCGGCCTCCACTTTGTCCTCGCGACCGCACCCTCGGCTCTCCACGCCATCTCCACGCCTTCGTGGTCCCGTGGTGAGGGTCGCCGGCGCCAGTGCATTTACTCCCCTGGTGTATGACCCCGCGAAATGGATAGCCTCCATCTCGGTGGCAACGCCGATAGCGTCCTCGAGGCAAGCAGGTCTTGCCTGTTTCACCCACACTCGGATGTTCCCATCAAGTCCATCCAAGAAACGGTCGCGCACAACGGCCTTTCTCGCATCCTCGGGCCAATAAGGGTATGCACGCCGAGCGAGGCGCCCGAGGTCCGTGGCAAAGGTGGCGATGTCTTCTCCGGGATTGCGCGTCCTTTGGATGAATCGCGCCTTTTCATTTTCACTCGCTTCCTTTGGGTTGAAACGCCGCCCTAATGCCTCCCGCGCCTTAGCGTAACTCTGCCGGCTTTCCTCTGGAAGCTCGCGAAACGCAGAGAGAGCGTTTCCCACTAGGCAGAGTCTCAGATAGAGCGTCTTCTGCTCCTCAGGCCACTTATTTATCTCCGCTACCGTCTCAAATTGGAAGACCCAGTCTTCCCAGTCCCCTGCACCACCAAACTTCTCCGGCATCACTATACACGCCATGGCTGCCGCCGCCGAACCGCACGCGAAATTTCCGGATCGAAGAACGATCCTACCGACTGCGCCAATGTAGCGTCGGTTGGCGGGAGAAGGGTTGGTAAAGGAGAAAACAACTTGTCGCGTTCAGAGCCCACATGGTACTGGTTTATTTTCTATATTTTACAAAGCATAAGAGGAGAGGACAGTCGCCTCTCGGGGTCATAAAACTCCCCCTCCCATCCAGGGTAAGGACCGCGCGCCCTCACCGACGCTCTGCCAGGCTGTCCAGCCGTTCACTCGCTACAGGTATACTAAGTTTTTGCTATTTTTATGAGTTCTCACATCGCCTATATTACACATGAAGGCAAAATTTGAACATTAAAAATGAATATCACGCGTTCTATGGAGTATATTTTTAAAAGATAAAGAAGCAAGTAAAGCTTTATTGCGGTAAAAACTATAGACGTATACGTTTTTCTATATCTGTGTAGGTAATTTATTTTGCTCCTTTTTTTGGTTTCTTGAATTCTGATCACATTTTCTTCACAAAAATCACCATTTATATTTTTTCTTCCTCGTATTTATGTTACATTTTGTAGTAGACAGAGCTAAGTCCATTTTATTTATTGGATTAACAAAATCTTGGCATGCATTGTGTCATATAAAAATGCGACATGCCATCTAAGTTTAAAGAACAATAAGTGAAATCTCGAAAACACAGGTTAAATCAAAGTATATTGAAAACGGTACATGGCTATGCTGACTACGTAAAAAGACTAGAATGACTGCAGTTGATCTCAACCAACCGCTGTTATTGTTTCAAAAGGAAGAAAAAGTTTGTATTTTATACCATATCTTTCAACTAGCTCTGGTTAATGAAGTCACATTTTTCCGCTATAGCAGTACCCACGCTCTCTGGAAGTATAATTAGAGGACTATAGTTATATTTTACTCTATAAGAAAATTAAATTTGAGTAAAAACCTCAATGGTATTACGCTAAACACTCTCTTAGCAAAATCAACTCTGTAAAGTGATGCCTTCTTCCACTTATTTTCATTATTTAGGTGGTTATCACATTATCCATTAACTTTAGAGATATCGATTATTCTACATGCTTCGTGAAATAGAGCTTATCAGATCTTTATACCGGATATATTGCAGAAGATACTGAGGGACAAATAAAAAGTTCAACACGAGTCCACCAACTTAATGTGGACTCTAGGTTGACTGACCTACATTTCAGATGCTATTGTGGATGTGCTGGTCTATTGTTCATGCACTAAAGTAGGACCAGAGGTAAATATTTGGATTTGATGAGGACTTGGATTTAATTTACAGTCGAGTCAACTAAGTACACGTATTAATGAAATATGCATCGGTGAAGACTAAATTTAAATCAAACTGTGAGCATTTTACTGGGCATGCAATCAGGATAGGAATTAGGATGTTTCTCTTGAATACAAAATCAGAGCCAGGCAGAGTTCAGTTTCTTGTTGCCCCCGTTCTATTATTTTATGCAACGTAACCTCCACTAATTCCGTCCACTCATATATTCAGCTAATTTGGGGAAAAAATAAAATAAATAATTACCAAGGGGAGGATCCGTAAACATGTGCACGAGAATGGATCCGCTGTTCATGAAGGATCAACGGCATAAACTTGTGAGGTCTGGTAATTGCTCCATCCCATTTTGCTGACGGACAATGATATTTATTTTTTTAGTTTTATTTTTATTTTGAAATAACCCAGTTGCCTATTCAAGAATGATTATGATGAAGTCAAAAATATATTCGAGAACTTCATAGAGTTCTTTATTCATTTACTATTTATAAATAGTGAATATGATATTTTGTGAAAAGAATATTTTGGATTATCGAGTAATTTGCCTGCTGACGAAGGGGTAAGGTTAGACAAAGACGTATAACGTCGGGGCATTTAATGGTATTTGGAAAATTTCCCGGATTTTCGCGCGAAACTAATTTGTAGACAAAGTTATTACACTTCGCGTGCTAAGTAAAGAACGATGTGTGACTAGTAGTCGGTATTGCTTTGTTAGAGTAACAAGTACACCCACCAATGACATAATATATATATCTATAATGTAGTTTGAAGGGATACGCAGTTTATTTATCATGTCACAGTGGTTTGGGCCCAAAGAAGGAAACAATTTTGATATACAAATCACGTTTTACCCGCTTAAGGCATAGAACACCTTTAATTCAAAGACATACTTCATCTTAATTTTACACACAGAACTTTCATTCTAAAAACTCTATCCCCACAGAGATTCAAGCCTTGGATCTTTAATTGTTGAGGATAAACCACAGCAATGTTTCTAAATTGCATGCCTATAGTTATTCTCACAGTCAGAGTCATAGAAATAACGTTTCGTTCCGAAATATTGAATATTACTTGTAGCTTTCAGGTAGACATGGGGAACAATCAATCTCAGAATATACAATAATCGTAAAATTCGATCTTGCTCACCACGAATAACCACTCTTGCTACTAAGGGCTCATTTTTCGTGAACCTGAGGGTCACAGTGGCTCGAAGACCTATAAGGGTCCGAGGGCTTGCACTGATGGCTAGCTCCCGGGATGTCGATAAAATTGAATTTCGCTACATTCTCTCGTATAATAGCACATTCTAAGTAGGCATATAGTCATTAAGAAAAAGTTTAACCTGTTTAAAATGTCGTTAATGCGCCGCAGCTAGAAGAAGTCAAGATTATGGAGCTTCATTAAGAAGTTTTTCATTACATCAAAAGTTCCACTGAGTAAATTTGCCTACAATTCATTTTGTCTACCGTTGACGGTCTCTTCATCAAAGAGCAGTCTTTATTTAGTAGTAAATGTAGCCTAGTAAAGGAGTTCTAGGACATTACATAAAGACCAAGACAACAGTAAAATAAATAATTAAAGTAACTCTTCGGACTGCTGGGTGAGGCCACATATCCTGAATTTAACCGTCTTGCCAAATCTATAATCTGCATTCCAAAATAAAGGGTATTGAAAGGTTGCCCCGAACGTATGTTAAGGATCAGCGGAAACCAATCAGCCAATAATGTATTATGACCTCCTACACACCGAATGAATTACTAGGAGCAGTTTTGTTCGCTCAAAGAAGAGATTTAATGTGCTCCAATAACATGGTATTTACTTTCTTTTACTATGGCCCCACATGCAACCAGCTTTCATCCGCTGCTCTCAATCAGATATTGGAAACAATTACAAGCACAAATGTCCAAATAATATGCAAGTAAAGTACTCATAAATTACAAAATAATCATAGTTACTAGGTTATAAATAATTTTGACATTTGCAGAAACATGAAAATAGGTTAAATGGATTAGCGCAAAAACATGAACTTTGGGTGTTAATTTTCAGTGGAATGTTAAATATTGCTAGAACGCGCCAGAATCAAAAAATCCAAGTCTACGCAATTTGCGTAGTGGTGATGTTCAATCCAATACATAGTTACTTTTTCATAAAAAATCTGAATAAATTCGTAGTAATGGCGATTAGAACGACAGGATCGCCGGCTTCCTATTTTTTCTTATATTTGAATGTCTAACACCCAGCGAAACAATCATTTATGCTGCAGCCTATCCCTGAGTCCCTTCCTCCAACTTTCATCCACTTCCTCCAACTAAACCCCCGGCCCGGCCAGCATGATTTATGTACCACAAGAGGTGAATTGGCTGATGTCATCGATCAGTCATTAAGTGGCCCAAGGCATGCCACACCGAGGGAGGCTTCGGAAGAAAAAGGCTTTGAACATTGAGAGCAGTTAGATTATGGGAATAAACAAGAGCGTAAATAAACGATCAAGTTTGTATAATGTAACAAGAGCGACTGTGAAAGCAACTAACAGGCTTAATTAAACTCCACAGCATTAATTCCTCCTCCCATGTACCCATTCCGGTGGCCTCCAAACTATACTTGGGTTAATAATAGCTTTTAAAGCTGATGTTAGCAGAGAATATCAAGGTATGACCGTTTACAGCACCCATTAAATCCCATTGAACTAACAATATTATCGAATTCAAGTGGAGTGAATACCATGCTCCCAATTTTGGTAAAGCACGCATGACTATGATCAAACCATTAGCATTTTGATTCCCGCGCGGTACACATCTCAGTGAATTACTAAAGTAGTTATTTTTATTCATGGTGAAATAAAATAAAAACTGCATGCTTTGATGTAATACTTTTTAATATAAATTAACGTAGGTTTCAACTATTCGAGTCATTATTAGGCTGCAAAATAGAGCATAGCGAGTCGTTAAATACAAAAGAATTGGCGCCTGAATTGATTTTTTTACTTTTTAATTTCACACCTTGAAAAATAAGGATAGATTATCCGACATTAAAGTGAAAACTGAGTTAAAATGCTGTGAACAAATATAGTACAGGGTCTAGACAAAGATCACTTCTATAAAATATTTTTCATTTAATCTGGAACAAAAAAAGTCAAGAAAGTATCTATTCTTATACTTTTAAAACATTATATACATAGACGAATAATGAGAGACAGGGAATTCATACGGACTGTGAGAAGTATTCCGATTTAAAAAAATGCCCTCAAAGGAAGATAGGTCTCATGACGCTAGAGCTCAGCATGTACTTGGCTCAAAGACGTGCAAAATTTAAAATTAGGAGTTAAAGCAGTCAAAGACATCAGCAACATGCAAAATACAACAGTCTAAGACATCAACAAAGCATAAGAGTTGACGTCTAGGCAAAGGTTTTTTTTATTAATAACAGTCTAACCACAATAGACAATAAACACTACTTTCGGTAGAATATTAACATTACTTATTCCAGGTACCATATACCATTTCTGATGAAAAGTGAGCATTGCTTATATCATAACAAAGGAAGAATCTGAGGCTGTATCGGAGAGTGTTCTGGGTGATGAGTTCTCGGGAAACAGAGGACTGAAAAGCACGTCTTTTGCTAGAATAACACAGGCTCACATTATTCCTCGGTTATTATTGCATTTTATATTGGATTGGAAACACTGCAACAAAGTAAAGTTTTAAGTTTCCAGAAAGTAGGTACGTTATAATAGTAATATTTTTTAAACGAAAACAATTTGAGATGCGCTATTTGATATAAGTTTTACGTAATACGAAAATAAGTAAGTAAACCACATAATCTACTGTTAGCGGCAAGAATTGAAATCCGCGCGGACGCACGAACATCACAGCGGAATGATACCTTATCAGGGGAGAACTATCTGGCGCAGCGGAATGTGTGCTACGGCCCTGAGCTGGAGAAGAGGAGCTACCTCGTCTGGAGGCGGTACATAGCTGTATGAGCCCTGGCCTGGGAAAGAGCTCTTGTAGTCTCAGAGAAACCAAATAAAGTTCTGAAAAGATACTAGTCCTTGGCTCACTTTATTTGAATCTAACATCAGAAGTGGGATTCCTCTCTACGCTCCTGACAACGTGGGAGGGACATTCTTGATTGTCTCTGGCTGCGGAAGGAATGGAGGAGTTACTCGCCGCAGTATTGAGGAAGATTGAGGGCAGCCAAGGAACTTCCGAGCATGCTGATCTTCCGCTATTTCACCCAGAAACTGACGATGCTCATCGTTGGTTACAGCAGATCAAAGAAATCAAGAAAGGACTTTGCTGGTCGGACGTGCAGATGCTTGTAAGAGTGGGGCGCTATTTGACTGGTGATTGCAAGGTATGGTTCGAGAGCTGGTCTCCAGCAGTTCGCAGCTGGCCCGTCTTTAAAACCGAATTTTTGGAGCTTTTTCCTCCGCGAAAAATTCTTAGCCGTTTGCTCTGTGATGTCGCTGCTTGTAATAGTTCGAAGTTTAATACTTTCACTGCATATGCCCATAAGAAGTTGGCCCTGCTTAAAAACTTGAGAGCTCAATGGGGAGCTGAGGACTTAATTGAATTAATTGTGCATGGCATTAGCGATGGGAAAATCCAAGAATCGGCTACTATGCGCAATTTTACCTCTGTCTCTGATCTCGTATCTTACTTAAGCTCCATTCCACATATAGCGCGTGCCGAGGTTGTCGACGGCGGTTACAAGGAACCTAGTCGAGAGGGAACTACAGCTCGCGCTATTAAACGGCCGAAACTTGAATTTAAAAGACAGAAATTCCCTTTAAAATGTTATCTTTGTGGACAAATTGGGCACAAGCAAAGCGCTTGTCATTTAAAAACTAATCGGCAAACTAGTTCGAGTTTGCCTTCTCAAGCAAGTTCTTCCAAGGGCGCTGACAGTACGAGTAATTCGAAAAAGTGTAACTTTTGTTATAAGCGGGGACATTTTGGGGATGATTGCTATCTCAAAGCCTCGATAGAAAGGCGTAGAAGCCAAATTAACCTTGTGAGTTGCGAAAAAACAGTTGTTCCCACCAAAGTAAAGGTTGACGGTAAAACCTATATGGGGTTGATCGATACGGGGGCAGATGTATCCTTGATGCCCGATGCCTTTTTAGACACCTTCTCCCCTAAACTAGTGAGGCACGAATTTCCCATCACGGGAATTACTCGAGGGAGGCTTGTGACCAAATATAATTTTGAAGCAACAGTAGAAATTACTGGACAGAGCACGAAACTTACTTTCCTGATAGTCCCTGCCACGTGCCTATTTTATGACGTCATCATAGGCTGTAATTTATTTAATGATACGCGACTTGCAACCGTCACGGATTGCGAGGGGACGCGAGTAGTAAGACGACAGCTCCCAGGTGTCATGCGTGTTTTGGAGGATAAACTGGGTACCCTCATTTTGCCTAAAGAACATTATTCTCAGATAAGTCTTGTTGTCCGTCACGGATTGCGAGGGGACGCGAGTAGTAAGACGACAGCTCCCAGGTGTCATGCGTGTTTTGGAGGATACACTGGGTACCCTCATTTTGCCTAAAGAACATTATTCTCAGATAAGTCTTGTTCTCAATAATTACGCTGATATGGTTACCACCGGAACGGCGGTTTCAACTGTGAATAATGCCTTCTTAGAGATCAATTTGACTGATAACTTCATTGTTAACCGACGGCCTTATCACCTGTCCGCAAGCGAACGTGCGGAGGTTCGTAAAATCATAAATGATTTGCTATTCAATCGCGTCATTCGAGAGAGTACGTCGCCATATGCTAGTCCTATCCTCCTAGTTAAAAAGAAACAGGGGACGTACCGAATGTGTGTCGACTTTCGTGAGTTAAATGCCCACACGGCGAAGGATAGATATCCTTTACCACGAATTGATGATCAGTTGGACAGACTTGGGCGAGGGAAGTTTTTCACGTCCCTTGATATGGCGTCTGGGTTTCATCAAATCCCCATACACCCGAATTCCATTCATAAGACTGCTTTCGTGACCCCTGATGGTCATTTTGAATATCTCCGCATGCCGTTTGGCCTGGCAAACGCACCTGCCGTGTTTCAGAGGTCAATTAACGCTGCTTTGGGGGATCTAAAGCATACCATTGCCCTCGTCTATATGGACGATATCCTCATTCCATCTGAGACTATTGAAATGGGATTGCTATGCCTGGAAAAAGTTTTGCAAGCTTTAAAAGCCGCTGGGTTTTCGCTGAATATAAATAAATGTAAATTTCTTCAGCCAAAAATTGAATATCTCGGACATGAAATTTCCGAGGAAGGCATCCGTCCAAGTAAGAATAAAGTCAACGCATTCACTAAATTGCCTAGTCCTGCGGATGTAAAACAAGTCCGTCAATTGATGGGATTAGCTGGATACTTCCGAAAATTCATTCCTGAGTTTGCGAGTCGTACTGCATGCATTAACGCACTTACTAAAAATAATGAGTTTCATTTGGACGGTTGAGCACGAGGAGACTAAAAATTACGTAATCCGCTGTTTGACTGCCGAGCCTCTCCTGGTGGTCTTCGACCACAACCTACCTACTGAGCTGCATACCGATGCGAGTGAAATTGGGTATGGAGGAATTCTTATGCAAAAATACGACGGGCAAAACAAAGTGGTCGCGTATTACAGCAAACGTACGTCTCCCACAGAAGCGAAGTATCATTCGTATGAATTAGAAACTTTGGCCATAGTTAATTCCCTTAAGCATTTTCGAGTGTACCTGATAGGGATAAAATTTTTAATTGTCACCGATTGCAACTCTGTTAAAGCGACTGTAAATAAGCGAGATATTGTACCTCGAATCGCCCAATGGTGGACATATATGCAGGATTTCAATTTTGAAATAATTTACCGCAAAGGCTCTAGCCTAAGCCATGTTGATTACCTTAGCCGTAATCCCGTTTCCGTATTTAGAACTTGTCGTCACGATTCGTGGTTGCATATCGAACAAAAAGGCAACGCGGAAATTCAGCAGATGCTTTCTGAGTTACGCGAGGGAAAATTAGACTCAAACCAACACGTTGAGAAAGATGGATTGCTTTGTCACCAACAGGTTATGAAAGATAAGCGGAAAGTATTACGCTATTATGTCCCCCACCAAAGTAGACTTGGACTCTTACGTTTATTTCATGACGAGCAATGTCCTATCGGAATAGAGAAAACGATAAATTCGATTTTGTTGCATTTTTGGTTTCCTCGATTGAGAACAATAATAAACTTGATAAGAATCGAGACGAGGTTGATGGCAGAATGGCCGAGCGTTCTGTGGAGGATTCAGTTGGTCTTGAACGCTACTTTGCAAAAAGCGGTGTTTGTCCGCTTCAGGTACTGATGGGTATAGAAGTTACCACCCCACTTATACAAGCTGCTTTAAATAATTTGTCACATGATTTAACACCTGTCAGAAATTTGAATGTTGACAGGAGGCGTGTAAGCGAACGACTCCAGCCAGACGAATCGTCCAGCGCTGGAATGAACTTCAAAAGGCGTGACACCATGCAGTACCAAGTTGGGGACTTCGTGCTGCTACACCGGGCGAGCAAACTTCACGCGAGCAAGACGGACTTCGAGTTTCTTGGACCTTACGAGATCCGGGAGGTCACACGCGAGGGCCGCTATGGATTGAAGCGGGTTGGTGCCGGCAGGCACAAGATCATTAAGGCAGCTAAGGAGCAGCTGCGACCATGGCCGAAGGATTGGACGGCGGCGACTGACATGAATGATCTCATCACTCTCCTTGAGAGTGCACATTGATAATGGGTAAGGACAGTTCTGATTGTATTCTGAAGTACCTTGTACATTAAAGCGTGGAGACGTACTCTAAAGGTTGAATTCCGAGGTACCTTGTGCCTCGAAGCGTGGAGACGGACACTCTTGTTGGCATTCCAAGGTATTTGATACCTTGAAGCGTGGAGACGGACACTCTTGTTGGCATTCCAAGGTATTTGATACCTTGAAGCGTGGAGACGGACACTCTTGTTGGCATTCCAAGGTATTTGATACCTTGAAGCGTGGAGACGGACACTCTTGTTGGCATTCCAAGGTATTTGATACCTTGAAGCGTGGAGACGTGCACTCTAATGATTGAAATCCAAGGTATTCGATACCTTGAAGCGTGGAGACGTACACTCTTATGTTGGTATTACGAGGACCTATTGCCTCTTAAGTACAGAGATGAGCACTCTGATTATTTGTTTTGGTTGTCAAATGTCTTGTTTACCCTGAGGCAGGTAGTTGGAATGTTCTCAGTGTGTGTTTTGTTTTCCGAGGTCTTGAGTGCCTCGTGGTATGGGTCTTATTGCCCCATTAATGCATTCTTTTAAAGGTGTGCCTCTAAGTTCCTTGGGACCAACGAGGGTCCTTGACATGCCTGCTCTGATGACTATAAGTGTGTTCTAGCAGCACTCGTTACAGCTTGATAAACTGGAAATCGCTGATTAGAACGACGGGCACGTAAGTTCGCTTTGTGTCCATTAAAACTGTGCTAAGATGAATACTTGTATTTTCAGAGATTGGCTTGTAGCAGTTCCGAGAGCGTAACTGCGTCAGAATGGCCGTGTTAGCGGCAAGAATTGAAATCCGCGCGGACGCACGAACATCACAGCGGAATGATACCTTATCAGGGGAGAACTATCTGGCGCAGCGGAATGTGTGCTACGGCCCTGAGCTGGAGAAGAGGAGCTACCTCGTCTGGAGGCGGTACATAGCTGTATGAGCCCTGGCCTGGGAAAGAGCTCTTGTAGTCTCAGAGAAACCAAATAAAGTTCTGAAAAGATACTAGTCCTTGGCTCACTTTATTTGAATCTAACACTACTATTACTGACGGAGTGTGGCATATCTCAAGATAAGTTTTTTAGCCAAGGCTGTTGTGCTGTCCTCATACATTATGGAAAATATTCGACCCAATACTTTACACTCGTATTGAAATATAGTAAACAAGTGAACCATGGTATCGCGTTCAATAAGGCATATCCCATATTGACGATGAGAAAGTTAAGCGGCTCTCTTATTATAGCGAATTATTAAAAACAATTGAAATCAATCTTATCGTGTTCAAGTCAAGGCCTCCTACAGGACGCTGTTTAGCTTCAGACGGGTGATTAAAGAATTATATTACTATTACATCTGTGAACTGAATTTCATGCTAGAGATAGGCAAATGATCAATCTCAATTCTATGACACAATAACTCTGGCTTACATTCAAGGAAACGCGAATTGCGCCGATATTCATGAATTTGAAAAGACGGTTGAATGAATGAATAGTTAAAATATATCAGTTAGTTTTGAACTGAGTGTACACCCTATTTCACAATACTTCGGCGAAAAAATATGCTGAGGCATTCTTAAAGACAACACTATTTGTTTTAGGTTCTTTTTTTAAGTCACGCCATAATTATGTTCACATGAATACTTTCATAAGAAGGGGATTTTTCACTGCGGTCCTGGGGAAGGATTCTAGCTTGTTTGACAAAGTGAATTACCTACTGTGTCTTCCGCAATACAATCGTTAATGCCATACTAGTGCCCCAAAATACACTCCGTGGCGCATAACTGCTTAGATGAGGACTTGCTCCCAATGTTATACATTTTTGTACAAAATAAATTTAATTTACAATATAGAAAACGCATTCTTCCAAATTATGAGGATCGTAAAAATATTCATAAATATTCACTATAATGCAACATGGTTTCCCGTTTTGATTTTACCTTTCGAAATGAATGGTTCTAAAAAGAGGTCCGTTAGCTACTATTAAAATAAAGTCAAAGGACATTGGTTTATGGATCTGTAAGAATCAAATCCCAAATACCAATATTTAAATACCTATATTCTTATAAAAGACACAACGCATAAGCAAACCTTACATTCAAAAAGTAGGAATGAGGTCAATATGCTATCCATTAATCAAGAACATTATCTTTGAAACCCTCGGACGACTAATTACTTCAACCACCGATTAAATCGTTTTAAAAATACTTTTTCCCCATTTAAAGAGGAACGCCGAAATGACTAGACATGCAATCTCACATGTTTCCAATAATTTGCCTGATTAAAGAAATATAATAATATGATATGGCATGAATCATAGAACGTAGGAGGGTTACCTCAAAAAAATGCCAGCGATATATTTTGACACTGAAATGGCTTGTTGAGCTGAATTTTTAGAAATAATATCAATGCAATGAAGTACTGCATTTATTTTTTTTGATGCTCTTAAAAAAAAGAACAGAAAATTTATTGTAGTTATGAAAAATGCACACAGTGCTACGTCAACATGAATAGTCTAACCAGAGAGTCTATTTTTCATGAGTAAAAGTAAATTAAAACGCAAAACCAGAGCCCACCGCCAGCTGAATGATAATTCACTGTTCTTCAAAATATTTAAACTGAGTGCCTAACCATTGACATTTGTGGATAACCCAGTCTTTCTTATGAATTTTTAGGAAAAAACAATACACTTCACATGGCGATAAAATTAAATAAATAAAGCAATTATAACAGTTAAACATTAATTGAAAACATTTATTCATTTTTTTGTAAGTGTAAACACTAATCAGGAGAGCTCAAATCCTCCGTAAGTCGGAAATATATTATGATTTTAATCAAGCGCGGCCGGATAAACTCTAAAATGCAAATTACACTTTCTCCATAACGGCAAGACAAATTTTAGATTCGCCTGAAGCTAGAGCGTGACCTTGGGAGTGCCACGTTACTCCACGTGCGAGAAGAGAGACGAAAGCTGAACATTGATGATCAAAAAACCCCTACGCCTTTTGCCTTTGCTCCGTGTGAATTTAATGAGTTGAGGAAGGTTTTAACTATAGAAGAAACTTCATTCCCTCTTAACCCATCGGGGTAACAGAATAATTATTTTACACCATCGCCAAATGTATTCCATATCCCTCAGGGGGAATTTTAATCGCAGTAAAACATAACACTCGATAAAAAGGACTTGCAATGGTACATTTATGTAAACGATCATACAAAAATATTTCTCTCAACTTTATGTATGGTCTTGGAAAATGCATTCCTTTTATTTGTGACTCATATTCGGGAATAAGAAATTTGTTCAAAGTTCAATTTAAGGCAATATTTCCAATGATTACAATTGCACAAATGATGTGGTACGCTATCACGTGCACTGGTTTAAAGATATACACTAAATTGGGTGAAATTCACCATGAAAAAATCAATTCACTTGACCGGTATTCGAAACACCAATTCATCTTATTTCAGCGGCAGATTTATGCGAGCAAGTTGTTCCCGTCCCCTGTCTACATTGTAGCACAGAAAACGTTGTCGAGCATGATATGCCTAAGTCGCGGAGAATAAAGCTAACATTTTCGCTTTAGAATGACTGACTTTAGACAATTTTTCCTGAGAGACTGTGTTACATACAGATGTGAATATCAACATCTTTGGTGGATATTTCAAATAAAGGTTTTGTTCAAAAGAGGTTCTGTCCAAATGTCAAAAAGTTTCTTCTTACTAAGTTCACAAAGAATATTTTCAATTAATTTTTATCCTATTGCAAAGCCATAACTTTTTTCTACCCTCAGTTGAATTCACGTTCCTTTTGAAATATAAAATTTATCTTTTCCTGAACATTAAATTTTATTTTTCAAAGCTATGCATGACTATTCATACCTTGTAAACCCGTAATATACTTGAGTTAGGAATACTTACTCATAAACCAGTGTGACAATTCTTACTTGATTTCAACTTTTGCCCAGGATAATAGCGCCTATAAAGGATCTACACAATATTAAGGATTGATAAAAACTTGAATCTCACTGAACATATCATCTTTTCATTTTAAAATATAGGAACTAATCCCTGTTTGCTTTTGCTTTTTATTCATTTCCGAGAAAAAAGTTGGATTTTCGTCGTTTGCAGAATTTTCAAGACCTTTATCAGACCAACCCGATATAAGATCGCATAGATTATGGCTATTATATACTAAAAACTAGAAACATAAAAGAGTTATTTAAATGCGAGTACGTGCTGGAAAACCTTTGCTTTCTATAGAGTTGTCGAGCGCCATAATCCTCAAAGGCCTAATCCCTACAAATGCAACCATTTCCGGGAAAAAGTTCTGAATTTCCATTTTTCCTCAAAATCAAGCAAACTTCTGCCATTTATCAAATTTTTCCCCGTCTCCCTATTTTAAAAGCACGTATCACCCAAAGTAGTACTCCAAACCTACTCACAAAGTTTCAATCGCATTAATATAGCTTCACTCATGTATTCAGTCGTACCAGATCAGTTAAAATGATTAATGAAAGGTCATTAGGAGCGTTCAAATGTGAAGTTAACCCCAACAGATTTTAAATTTAGCCACGAAGAGGGTATTCTGCATTAATTTTGGGAGGTTCTCTCGCTCTATAGCGGTGAAAAGGAAAAGTGTTACCTCGCGCAGCAAACAGCACCAATGTGTGTGCCAATATTCGAGTGGGAGAATCGTTAAATCAATCTATAAGGAACTGATAATGCCCGGCGTGACATCGTTGAAATGATGAAATTCCATGTTGAGAAAAACCAATTTTGTAATTTCCACAAAATATGTGGAAATTACAAAGTTGGTTTTTCTCGACATGGACAATCTATGTAGTTTTCTATTTCATTTGGCCTATTACCGGATTGGTGGATTCTTACCACGGATACTAGTATCCGTGATTCTTACAATCTAATCGCTCTTCCACCCGAAGTGGCTGACATCTGGTGGTCAAATTCGTAGGCTTTCGAGGGGGGATAGCGAGGACGTGCAAGTTGTTCGTTTTCAGCTATTCTAAAGGCCATTTTACACGATGAAAGATTTTGTACAAACGAATATACGTGATATTGTAGGTTTGTCTCAACGAAATTAGAGCAGGTTCTATTTTCCGTTCAGGCATTGAGACATTCGCACAAGCGTTCATAAAATTTTCCGCTTTACACGATGCATTTTCCCTCATGCAAGAGTTCAAAGAAGAGTTTGTATAAAAAAATGTACGGCCTTAAGCTAATTTGTGTGTAAAACGGCCTTAAGCTAATTTGTTCTTGTTAGGAGGCTATATCTTCTTTCTTTGTAAATAATTTGGTGGATTTGGAAACTGCCATCCTTAAATTATTTGGCTCCTGCGTATTTTTTGACCGCTCATGTTGATTTATTTTCTCGGATACTTATATAAATGCCGTCGATGTGAATACGGGTATAGAAGCAATGAAGACGTTATGACGTTTATAAGTCTAAAATATGCTCAGTTCCTCAGTGCAAAAATAACACCAGAGCACAAAGCATTAAGGTGGATTTGAAGAGGCAGGTTGCATCAATATTATTTGAATCAACTGAAATGGTGAGCTCGAGGTCTTCACTAACAGAATTCACTGTCAACTGAGCAGACCCTGTAGAGAACGAGAAAAAGAAGGCTTTTTTAAGGCGGAGAGTCGTGTATGACGCGCGAAAATTAGCTACTATACAACAAACGTGTATGGAGGCTGGTATTGCGAGGAATGACAAATGGAGTGAAAAAGTTATTGATCGGCAGTCGGCTCCATAAATGATTTAGTCACCGAGGAAGTTATTTAAGATGATAAATTCCGTATGAATTTTATTAGGCCTCTATACCTGACTAAAATAAGCAAAAAAGTCTGATAACTACATTTCCAGAGGAAGAAATTTATTCGTGCATGGAAGAGATCAGTACCTGCCAGCTTTCCATGGACGAATTAATGGCCGCAGTGATTGGGAAAAAAATATCACTAGGCACAAAATCCATACTGACACATACCCACCTGTATCACACAAATAAATGTATCCATATTGCACCTGCCATTACCTCTGTGCTTCGACCGCGGACGTTCCTGTCGTCAATATTGAGCAGCCTCTCCCTACTACTTAACAGAAGATTTGCATCTAAAAACTTAGAAAATATTCTCGCAAGTTTGGGATTTTGTTTATCCCTTTTTAGGGAAAAACTCTGGGACTCGAAATATTCTGGGTTTTTTTCTATTTTGGCGATGCTTAGTCATGTAAGATGCAGAATATATTATTTTTTTTTTGTTTTATTTTTCAAATTTAACGAAATACAGGGTGGGAAATAATTATCCCAATGACTCTTTTGCACTACTAAATGTTATGTGTGGGCGCTGGGATAATAATTTCCCACCCAGAAGGAAATGAGTCTACAGACAAAAGTTGTTAAAATTAATATTAATTAATAGCTTTTTAAATTTTAGCAAAAACCTATGAATCGTATAAAAAGTAAATACTTAGGATTTTTATCATCTATTTTTTTGAGTGTTGAACCCGAGTTTGGGGTTACAAATATTCTTCTTGGTTTTGATCAACAATCTCATGCCAAAATTCAAGTCTTTTACAGGTTGTTCCAATTTATACTTTATTTGGAATGGAGAATAACAATTTTTGCACAAGGCAACATTACACTTTTCACAGATCATATTAATTAGTTTTTCTTTAGCTTTTGTACTGCAATAAGCACAGCGTCGATATTTTTGGACTAATTTTGGTAAATGAACCCCTGCATTCACCAATCTTTCTGTATTTTTCAAAGTCAAGTGTCCTGCCGGATTATTCCTTTTTCTACCAAACCCTCTTCCTGGTGCAGGGCCTGGGCGTTTTCTGTTAGAGAATGTCCTAATCATCTGGTTTACCAAAAGGCTCCTGTATAGAAAATGCGAGAGGTGTTTCTGCATATTTTTCCTCGATTCTTCTCGGTAGAAAACGTATGAATTCACTACGCAGCAATCTAAGAAGTAATGGAAGAGTTTTAGCCACAATTTTCTTGATTTTTGAAGTATCGAATAATGTGACATGTGTTGGTCAAAAGTGTCTACTCCTCCCATGAATTTATTATAATCTGCTATGACTTGAGGACAGTCAACACTCTCCTGCTCACCATTTTTATTTCTTCTTAGAACTTTGGTTTTCATGGAGGGGTTATTCGTGCTGCTTATAGCTGACACGGATTTCTTTCCATGGTCTTTCCATTTCGTTACGGAAATGTCATGACACTGGACAAAATCACTTTCGCGCTTTTCTAAGATTTTATGGCTCTTTAGCAATTCCCTAGAGCAGCGGTTCCCAAACTGGGGGTCGCGGGCCGTTCGGAAAGGGGTCGCGAGATGAGGATTGTAATTACTTTAAAAACAATATCATTTGAATGTACACATTGTTTGTTATTTTTAGGGGGTCGCGGCTAAAACGTATGGGCTAAAATGGGTCGCGGAAAGAAAAAGTTTGGGAACCGCTGCCCTAGGGTAATGTTGCCGAGGGGTTCTGGGCGTACCACATGCAAATATACCCCTTTTTAGCAGTTTCTGCAGCTAAGCAGAAGTATGCTGCTGAAACAGTTATAAAAATAAACAGTATGATGGGCCTTCAAGCTTAGTAGAGAGTGTGGTGACTACTCTCTCTCTCCCTTTTTATTTGTTACCTGGCCATTTGCATATTTTCCTGTATAAACTTCAAACGCCAGCATATATCCTGTGACTGCACAACATGACACCCAAATTTTGAATCCCCTCTTTACAGGCGCTCTCAAGAAAATTGAGCGTTTTTCAAATATTTACAGTTTTCGCTAGGAAATATCTCGATAACTAAGAGGAAAAGAAATAAATGTATAAGTATATATTTTGTAGTACATTTAAATAGCTTTAATCTTTAATTCATTAATATTTTCGCTACCAGGCACCGTTTTCAAGATATGAGCAAAAACCAAAAAAGTGACCTTCGGCGCCTCCCCCTCCCTCCCGCACACCTCCTAGGTCCGGGGACTTTCAGTATATTTACCACCTATCAACTCTAAACACATCCCTGAAGTTTGGTCTCTGTTCTCTTCCATGTCCTCTACAACTCCTTTTTGACTGGACTATGAGTAATTCAAGGCGACTGCGTCCATATGTCGTACTGAAATCAATCCCCTCTCTATCCGCCATGACACTTTTCAGTGCTGCTCTCTATCGGCCGGTTTATTTGCCAATAACGAAGAAATTCAATCAATTTGGCGTCGAATGAGAGCACGAAGGAGCATATTAATAATTTGATTTATTTCAATAGAAAAAGATTAGCTTTATCTTAGTAATTTTCGATATCAGACAAGAAAACCCTTCGTCTCTTTTGCTGTCATTTTTCACGGGTGTATTAAGTAACACATCTGATATAAAGGTTACAATCGTGAATACCCAAGAAGTAATGTTGTGCTCCATGAGTATTTAAATAATGTGCACTAAATATGAGAAGTATACAACTAAACACGTAATTTTTTGTCAAATGATCCACCTAGGATGTTGAGCAACATCAGAGTCAAAAATGGGGTGTAATAAACCTATAATCGCGTTCCCTTATCTGGAGCGACGCCAAGAGCAGGGAGAAATATGGCAGTGTCTCGCACAGCTATTCGATGGAATAATGACACGTCACCGGAATCTCGTACCAATCCGACGATGAGGCGACGGTGCTCAGAATCAACTAAGAATGGAAGGAATTAACATCTTGTGCGTCGTATTGTCCGAAATCATCTCCTTGACCTCTTTTCGCTTGTCTCTTAGCACCAAAGCCATCTGCTGCCATGCCCAAGCCTAAGCCCTCTCCATTTTTTCCTTTTCACATCTCCACCCCTCCCATCAACGAGTTTTTCCATAAAAATTCAAATTCTTCTTCGGTTCTTGTCCCATTTCTCATCAAACTGCCACATTGAATGAACATTATTCATGTTTTTCCTTTTGAACTCTCCCTCAGTTATCTTCATTCCTACTTATTCGAACGTTAAACTCCACATTATAAACCAACCATCCCAGAAGCCAATAGCGACACTAATAGTCTATTCTACATTCCTCCCATGTTTTCCTTTTCTCCACTGTCACACACTTTTCTGCGTAGTTAAATTTCTGTTCCCACTGTTGTAGTTCCCTACTAATCCGCCAGTCCCATCTTCTAACTCTTCTTACAATCCGCCTCAATCAACTCGCACAATAAGACTGGAATGCGTAAGACGTGTATGATTAAAGTTATTGAAATATATCACGGTGAAACCATTAATGTAACTGAATTGTACTTGCACCTGCACGCCTTGAGACATTATAGATGAGTTCATTTTTTTTACTTTCATGGGAGCAAAGCAGACGAGCGTTATAATGTACTATACAATTAAATGAAAAATACTATAAACAGACTATTATTAATAATAATAATAGTCTGTTTATAGTATTTATCTATAGTAAATTTAGTACAACTATAATATAATATCATTAATAATTTACTAATAATATAGGATATAGACTCGAATAGAAGACGGTGATGAAATCTTTAATGTTCCTTGTTTAGGCTTTCAAACTCTTTCGTTAAACCAATTCTGACATTCAAGATCTAAATAAACTATTACTTTTAAAGTATTAAATTTTTAAATGTTCAAAATATATATTTATATTTTTTCTCTTACTACTAAAAGTAATGCTGTTCAATACAAAATCAAGGACAAATCAATAGTTTTCCCAAATTTTGGTGCATTAAGTGTTTTTTTCGTATATTACTGTTTTGAAATATATTTTCCTGATTTATAGTGGAGTTAGCATGAATCTGTAACGGAGAAAAATAATAACTTTTCGCAAACTCTATGTAGGTCCTAGAATAAGTCCCCACTCGATAATATCGTTATTGCATACAAAATCATGGTAATATTTTCTTATTAGGTACAATTAATTAAGATTAATAGCACAGTAAACACAAAACCTAGTACGTATCCCAGGGTACGTTTTGGGTTGACGCTATTGCCATAGGGTCGAATAATTTAAAAGACGCAATTTTTATGAACGCATTTTCGTTCTTCCGGACACAACTCAAATTTGTTTTGTAGGGCTGTGCCTCCAAAGTGGAACGAAGTGGCACTATGACGTTGGAGGGGTAATCAATGCATCGGTACGACCACCAAGATTAATAGGTGACCACCAAAAAATTACTACAGACATTTTCCAGGCACACAAAACACATTCAGGCCGACAGTGTGCACACCTAATAGGATAGGTTTGTCTATAAAGGAACCCATTTTACAATTCTGAGCATGCATTAATGTTCATGTAGGTACCATTTAAACACGCTTTAAAGGATTGCCTCAACTGTTTAAACGTGAGAGTTTGAAAATGATGTATGGAAGCGATAGTAAAACTACGAGTCCAAATAAATTAGTAAAAATTTAACGCTTTTGACCGTTACATCTGTCAATTATTGTGAGTACCCGGAGAAAGATACCTTATATCAATTAACATAGACAATTATATTATTGATTAATCATTTTTAGATCATCAGATGAACACCTAATCATATAACTCTCAAATACACCGGGTTTACAACCCCAAACTATGAAGGCTGATAAAATTTCTTTATATTTAAGAAAAAGCAAAGGAACACAGACAAAGTCAGCAAGTCGTTACGCATCTTTCATCCGTTTAGGTATTCGTCTTGATTTCAGAAACTATTTTGTAAAAACTGTAATAAAACAAAATAAATATTTTCAAATTCTAATTTCATTTTCAAATATTTTGGCCAGCATTGAGATATATCCGTGGATTTAGATGGTTGCTTTCAATGATCAAAGAGATACGATTTAGGATATGCCTTGATAGTTTGCAACGTTTTCTATCTTTCCTTCTCGATTAAACTGGATTTGTTGCTGGAAAACCCCATAAATATTCATGTGCCGCACATAGATCTTGAAAAACGGAAAATTGCAAATATTTCAGCCAGGCGATATTATACAGATAGAAGGCTATAACGACGTATTTATGAATAGAAGCCCTGAAACCCTATTTTTACATTGAAATGTTGTTACACTTTCTATTAAATATATAATTCATCTACATCTACATCTACATATTACCCCGCAAGCCGCCTCAATAGGCGTGTGGCGGGGGGTGTTAGGACACCAGCCGCTTAAAGATAAAAAGGAAACGCTCTAATGAAATTACGCCTAGCATTTATTGAAGTCCCTTATTGTTCGGGGGAAAAACGAATTCCCATACCTATCCGTTCGGCAAAATATCTCTCTTAATTTATCGTTTCTATCGGACCTGGAAATATAGTGGGGTTCTAATATGATGTTCTCCGTGTCGCTCTGAAAGATATCTATTCTCAATTGTTCAAGCAATCTAAGCCTAGCGCGCAGCCTCCGAGTCTCTAGCGGTTCCCAGCCTAATTCGTTTAACATCTGTGTAACGCTGTCAGTACGCCCGTAGCTGTTTTTGACGAATCGCGCAGCTTTCCTTTGTATTTTATTAAGTTCCCGAATTAAGTCTTTCTGCACCGGATCCCATATGCTCGCTGCATATTCAAGGTGTGGCCGGACGAGTGCGAAATAGCATCTCTCTTTTACTTTTTCATCCGAAAATCTTCCCACAATACGCTTCCCACAATACGCAGTAAAGATAATTAACGTAATTAGCAGTAAAAAAGCACATACAAGGTCGTAATCAGAAGAAAAGATAGTTAAACGAACATAAGTACCAAACTTCTGATCTCGGTTACATATACGCTGTAAGAATAAAAAATAATTTCAATAATAATCGTCATTATTTCGTGTAAAGCACAAAATTATCTCTCTGATGGGTCATATTTCTTAGAGCCATCATCTCATCACATTCAAATTGCCATCATATCTTTTTATTAATAATGGGAAAAATTCTATTAAAACCAAAGGCCACTTGTGGTTTAGTCATATACCTGCGATGCTTCGCAAATCATCTATCATCATTAGGGTGGTCATAAGGCATATGGGAAATTTTTTTCACCAATTCTTCCGGGTGGCTCCCTAAAAGTGTAACAAATGAGACACTCAACGTTTCAGCTCAACTTGACAACGTTAACCCGTGCCTCATCGAGGCAGAAGTTTGGAAAAAAGCGAATTTTGGCAAAAAATGGCAGTTTTCCCTCTATAAAATGAAAACCATTCGCAATTGAAACCTGATTCTTGTGTCATTATGTAGGAAATGTTATTGTCTTGAAGTTTTGTAATATGCCTTTTTTATATAGCGGTATTTTCGGCATATTTCAGCGGCATATTTCAGGTCAGGCGGTGCTCCATTTCCTCAAAGGTGACTTAACATGCTAAGACCTAAAAACTCTTAAATATTCAATTACAACTGCTTTCCAGGATTTGCTTTCTTTTTTATCATTTTATACGTTATAAAGGGTTTTGTTATGGAAGTTTTCAAAAATATATGTAGGAATTCCAAATTGGAAATGAACGCATTATGGGCAAAGAAGAGCAAGTAGGGTATAATGTGAGAACAAATAATGATGAAATTCATTTTATCCGAATAAATGATAATTATTATGTCAAGTTTTACGTAGTTTACTTTATAATATGCGGCAATTGAAATTGAACTCCAGAGAAGCTGCCAGACTTACAGTACAGGAAGTGCTATGTTTTGGGAGAGAGCTAAGGTACCAACCAGACACATGAAAGATTGTGTGGCAAAGATTGAAAATTTTACGAAGAGTGGAGAAAACTGCAAAAAAAAAGCTACCAGATCTTCAACCGTTTCTCAAAATCGAAAAGTAGAAGCTTTCAAGTCAACCCTTGACGACCTTTTTGACGTTCCTCATCAGGATGCACTTGAAAACACCACTGAAGAAGACAAGCAGTTTTTGTTACTCCAGAGAGGAAAAGGACGTCCTGGCCGTATGGGAGGCGTTGACATGAAAATTTGTAAAAGCAGAAAAACGTAGAGAAAAGAGACAATCAGCTGAGATGACTAGATTGAAAAAATCAAGAGGAAATATTAGTGAGTTGATTTTTTCTCACGTTTTTCATGTTAATTCATATTCCTTTGGCAGATAGTTTGGCATTTCCTGAATTTTATTTTATTTTTAAAATATGAAGATGTAGTACTGGAATCTTTGCAAAGCACAAGCAGCACATCACAGGAAGAGAAGCTGATGCACACACAGGAAACTATGATGATTTTCTACACACAGAGGAAACATGACCAGATGTAAAGAAGAGAAAGTACTTTCGTGGAACTGAAGAGATAATTACTGAAAAGTTGTCTTCGTTGTTAGATAGGAGTAATATTTCTGATAGAGATACATTGCGAATAATTTCAGCTCCTGTAGAAGCGTTACGTCAAGACCCACGGAGTTTAATTGTAAGCAGAAGTGTAATAAGGCTCCGCAGACAGCTATTCCGAAAACAAAGGACGGAGTTTATTAAAAATAGATTCTAGAATTCCAACTTAGAGGTAGCTGTTTCACACTAGGATGGGAAACTGCTTCCAGGCATTTTTACGAATAAAGAATATGTAGATAGGGTAGCAGTCTTGATTTGTTGTGAGGACGAAGAAAATTTAATAGGAGCTCTTGACTTTGAAAATAGTATGGGAATTACGAAGGCAAAAGTTGTATTTTAGGTAGTTGAGCAGTGAGGGCAGTAGAGAAAATCCAAGCGATTTTTTTTTGATACCACTGCATGCAGTGAATACTAGTCGCTTCAGGGGAGCCTGCGTTTTGCTAGATCAATTATTAAAGAAAACTCTTGTGTTTACCATGTCGCCACCATACTTCAGAAGTTATTTTGAAAGATTTTTTTAATTTTAAAATGGGCAGAACCACTGGCCCTCAGCTATATATACTTTAAAACTTCAAACTGGATGGTCAAAGATAGACAAGGCAAAATTCAAAACTGGAATAGAAGATGAAAATATTAGGCATAAAATTATTGATCCGGACCAAATTTCAAGTTTCCTAATTGAAAAATCAAAATACCGACAGCAAAGGGATGATTTTAAAGAATTCATACAACTTTGTTTGATTCTTTTAGGTCGTATTCCTCCATAAGTCATTTATTTCAAAGTACCTGTTGCTATTCATCATGCCATATGGATGGCAAAGGCCATTTAGCCTCTAAAAATATATCTTTTGAGGGATTACTTTTCATTAAGTGATTTAGAGAAAAAATCTATCGAAGATATTAGTTTATTTATAATCAATATTTATTTAAAAGCATGGTTTAATGCCCAAAAACCAAATATGGCCCTAAATCAAGACCTACAACTATTAAAATCGTCTGTTGAATATAGGAAAATTGACAAAGAGGTTGCAGACAGGGTGCTCTTTAAAATGACAAGCCATCTGTGGTGTCTTAACTCGGAGCAAGTGGCATTTTCATTTTTTGATGATACCTTGGGAAAAAAATATGAAAACAACATGGTTAGAAAATTAATGTGTCCAGATGAAAAAGAAGATTATGACTGTGCTGACTGGGTTATAAAACCAACACTATATATATGTCTAACGCAAGATATAACTATAACACAAGTTGATCATTTATTGGACCAAAAAGTAGATATTTTGTTTCTCCTCGAACTAAATTTTTTAAAAGAGATTTGAAATCAATTCCGAATATTTAAATACTGATCCCAAGGAATGGGGTGATAATCAGCACTATTTAAAAGCTAAAAATATTGTGAATGGTTTAACCCATTTTTTCCCAGTGTTCCAAATTTGGAAAAAAATTCCTGATCTCAAGAATTGGCTTAATCTTTTTTTCTGATTAAATATTTTGAAGTTATACGGTTTATTTTAACATTAGGAAACTGCTGCTGCCATCTGCCATGATAAGCTGCCATCATTTCGAAGACATTGCATGTTTGCCATGATGTTTGAAGTTACACGGAGCAGAAAACATGGTTTTAAATTTCTTATGCTATGATTATTATTTTTTTTTATTATAACACTTTTCGATCGTGGTAAATTAGTTATCTTGCTATTCATATTATAAAGCTTAATATCTATTTTATGACTTATGGCACTTAGATAAAATATCATTCATGCTTACTTTTCTACACTAACAAAAACAACAATGTTCCATTTTTGGAACACTGGGAACGGGTGGGTACACCCTTTTCATCCAGCATATACATTGCATTACTTTCAAATGCCTGGGCTCTGTGAACTCATGTTTATCATTTCTTCGAAATTAAGTATTACATCACAATTGTGTGTGAGTATCTGTGCTGGAAAAAGTGCATTATGTTGCAACATTCATCTGGATTTAGTCTCTACTTAGCTGCCAAAAAGAGAGGACACAGTAGAACAGCTCTTGCAGTAGATGGGCAGCGTTCAGCGCAATGATGAACAACAGAAGACAATTTCCAAGAGTTATGAACACTGAATAAGCAATTAGAATATTGGAAGACAACGAAGAAATAACGAGAGCAGACATTTTTATCACGCCACCTGATGATGGTGAAGGAAGTGCGGAGGACAGTGGTGATGAAGATGAAGGAGATAATATCAACAACCACCCCAATTATTTCTTTCTCTTACGTTATTATTATAGAATAGCAGCAGTTATACCCGTTGGTTCTCAACGGTAGGAATAAAAGTAAGAAATTATCCAGGAATTTTGTTTATACAGGAAAGAACATTAATTATCAATTCTTATATTATTATTCTTTCATTTAACAGAAATTGCCCGTTAGTAGCTTAAGAAAATCAAATACACGGCACCTCATTCCTCATATGTCAAGTGCGCCACTTGTCAACAGACCGGTAGGGGTGAGTCTCGCGCTCACAGGAACGGTACCTATATTCTAGGGATGGGCGATTACGTTATCGATTAACAGAATAATCGATAATTTTTATAAATTAATCGAAAATTTGGAATCGATTAATGCAATAACCGATATTGATTATGTATTCCCGATGAATTTGACCGATTATCAATTATTTCGGAATTTCGTGTCTGGTGAACTGTGATGGCTCACGTTCGTCTTCAGCTCGAAAATTCAACTGTGGCTGAACTCTGCGCGACTACGC
Organism: Pyrrhosoma nymphula; assembly: GCA_963573305.1. Lineage (NCBI taxonomy): Eukaryota > Metazoa > Arthropoda > Insecta > Odonata > Coenagrionidae > Pyrrhosoma > Pyrrhosoma nymphula. The sequence continues at coordinate 176,902,291 of OY754328.1, read as the reverse complement.
CATAGAGGTTTAGAGTAGAATGCGCATGACGTAACTCTACGCAGCACTACCTTTTGCCAGCCAGTCACGTCTCAAGTGTTATATGTCTATTTACGTTTGATATTTTGATAATAAAAGTGGTTATAATGAAGATTTATTTCTTTTTATCGGTTAGAATATGTTTATCGGTATCCTCTCCATGCTATAAATAATCCTTTTACAAAGGTCGTTACAAATAAATTCGTTTTCTCCAATGTTGGCGGCTTTCCACAAAACGCAACTTTTTACTGCGTACTGAGCTTTACGATCAGCCCATACGTATAGACTCAAAAATATTAATAGGAATTTTCTCAGAAACTAGAAACGAATGAGCTCAAATCTGAAAATTAATAAAAGTCTCAGGAAATTTTAAAAAATATATTTTAATGTATAATTTGTTTAAATATTGCTCTAAGCATGTATGTAGTAATAAAAATTCTTAATAATTGTCTTGAGTTCAAGTTACTCAACACTTGTTCCGTTTAATTCTACTTGTTCCTTTTCACAATTGATTAGCTACCGATGTAATGGATTTTCATCACTCGTTTCCTCATCTACGAACATGACATTTGTTAATTTTTTAAACAAACACACTTCTACTTCTTTCATTTAATAAAAATACTAAAAATGTTGGGCTATTAATACCATGCCTATAATGCTCTAACCTTTCTGAAAAGATCGGCCGTACCACCTTCTTAATAAGCCATTATATTTTTCTGGCTTTTCATGTCCAAGACCTAGGATATTTTTAGCCTTCCTCACCCCAAAATGGTCCATTTTCTTAATTTCATTGAGTTTACAATTATTAATCAACTTTACCAAAAAAGACCGCCCTTTACTCCATGCCTACCCCTAAATTCAATGCCATGGTAACAGGCATCAGGTCGTTAATTACATCAGAGTAAAAGTCGATGGAACCTTCATCTCCCTTTCATTCCCTTCCCGTTCATGGTTGGGGATTCCTTTCAATATCATTTTCCAGCAACAGCGAAGTTTTGACATTCCAAAATATGTTATAAGTTTTCATCACGGCAAAAACATTTTTTATTCCTTCAATTCCTTCATTTTTGATTCAAAGCTGACTGGTAAATTTCAAGGGGTAAATTAGCCAAATGCAAATGTGATTGAGTTGAGTAATATTAGATATCATTGTAACGAGATCTGAAGGTGTCATCTGTTTTGGGAAGCTTGTTTACGTTTAAATCCTTGAAAGCTTAATTAACTGTCTACCTCTATTAAGTTCCTCTCCTCACGTCTATGTCATCAATGGCTTCTCTTAAACTAAGCATCGTATGAGTATCATTCCAGTTAGATTGTTGCTCACTCTGTCGACTTTTTTGCCTTACATTCATTGGTCTTTAAAAATACACTCTTATTCCCATTCGAGCTATGAGCAGAAAAAAATCCTTAAGCCTTGTTTATACTAATTAATGGCGAAAGATAATTTAGTAACATACCGTTCTAACCTGAGACGAAAATAAAAATAATAGAAAGAAAATCTCCTTCGAAGAGAAATTCATTAAAATTTAATTGCCTATCAGATTCAAATTTCCCCTGTTTATATTTTTTTACAGTTGAAGACTTAAAAGGTTGAACTTCAAATGACTTTTATTCCATAAAATAATAATTTATTAGGAGTTAGGGCCATTAAAAATAATTGCACTTGACATGAAGCCTTTTTCCATTTAAAATAAATCATTCCAGCAGATTTTTCATCTAACCATCCAATGATCTCGTTCACTGCGTCTCAGAAGAAATCGTTTATAAGTCGGCCCACTTAAGGCAAACTCAACTCAAAAATAGACAATACGATATTGCTTTTCATACCCTTTTTTCTCTGCTCTCACAGATTGGTGTATTTCCGTTTCGCTAAAAGCCTTACTCAACTCAAATGAAATAAATAATTAAAAACAAGGAACGACAACAAACGTGGAGACAGGAAAACGTCTTGTTCAATACAAAAGTATACATGTTACATAAGTTTAAGAACTACAAAAGTTCACTTTTATAACTAGTCATGTCAAAAAGCCGTGTCTTTTCCAAATAAGTACGTAAGATATAAAACAACTTTCAAACTTTTCGTGCAGAAATCCATATTCTCTAACAACTAAAAGATCATTTGAATAATAGTTTGTATTAAAAAACTTAGTTATATGAAATTGGATTATGAATAACATGACTATAACGACTAAAAACTTTTTCATAAGTAAACTTGTTTCATCCAGAAATAAAAGAGCAAACAATTGCTTCAAATTAGTATTCAGCTCTTTGTAATGATAAAAACAAAGTTGGTGACAACACGTAGACGCCTCCGCAAAAACTGAAAGTTTAGGTACGCATATTTTCTGTGGTTTATCTAGTACTGTCTCTTAAAAATAAGGTACAACCTGTCATATTTTTAAATATCTGCCCATAGATAAGATCATAAAGACTGTTCAGAAATTTCATGTTCAGCCAATTCAGTCCGCCGGTTCACCGAGTACATAATTTATTTCGGGATACATTATTATACACTGCAGTTAGGGATGATTCAAAAGCCTTCTGTTTGATGAATGTAATATATATGATGGCTACTACCTTCGAAAATAATTAGAAGTGGCAAGAATTGACAAAAAGAAGATGTATATGTGCAATCTATTCCCTTTTTGTAATAATGTTTAAATTTTGATGCAACACGCTATGCGTCAGTAGAGGACACCAGATTTTCTTTATTCATCAAAACTGTAGCCACAAAGAGATATCTGAGAATGCATTGAATAACAAGGAATTACATTATGATGTCTGAGTTTACAACATTTTTAGCATATACTCCTGTGATCGTTTGTTCCAATAGCTACAGCTAGAAAGCCATCCAGCCTTTTCTCTTCTAGCGAGAATTTTGAAGATTCTGGGAGGCATACACTAAATTTGCGGTCACACTCAAATTATGCCGTTAACATGGCATTTAGTTACTTTTTATGAGTTTATCTGCACAGTAGATGCTGATTTTGCAGATTAATTTTCATAGCATGTTTGGACAAGACAGAATAAAGAAAGTGTTGAATCGTGTGGCTTGAACTTTCTGCCGTTCCATATTCAGAAGTCAATCGTTTCATAGCCATAAAATAAAACCTTTAGTACGAGTAGTCAGCCATTAGTCTTATTATATGAACCAATTTATGACGACAACATTTACTCGTTTAAGAACATTTTCCTTCTCCCTTGAAGTGACATTTAATAGCCACAACTGGTATATGACTAAAAATATATAAAACTTGGAAAATATGAATGAAGTGGTTGGAATAATGCTGTTAACTTCAAAGACAGATTATTACTGCACAAACAATAAGATTATTATTGAACTTCCTATAATCACTATAAATGTCATCACTCAGGAATAAAAGCCCTTCAACCACAAAAATACTCTGTAGTTGTAAACAGGGCTCAATCCGTTAAAACATTTTTTTTAAAGATGCAATGTGTTTGTTATGCGATGGTGACACTCGTGTTATGTGTTATGGTTTTATGATGGTTTATTAGGAGGGGTAACTGTAGCAATATATAATATATTTTAAGGGTGGTGGTGGTGTGTGAATTGTAATCAATATTTGCTGAATTTTGGGAGAACATTACAACTATGCGGAGAAAAGAAAACGGAATTTTATCCTAGAAGACCAAATAATACCATATTAAAGAGGCAAAATGCTATGTAGAAAAATCCAATAGCTATAGCCTCGTGAGATCAAACGTGCGGGAGAATTACATGAGAATATACATTTAAGCTAACGAATGGAAAAAAGTATATAATAAACTACAGCACGAAGTAAATATTTATATATGCTATCAATTTATTTTTACGAATCTCTGCTAGCATTCTTCATTCAATATATAACGCGGAAACATACACGCCACGTGGTGCACATGTATCCCTTCCTCGAAAACATTTTTCTTCCCTCCTTTTTTTCAATGATGAAAGACGTGATAATTTTCCAAAGAAAATCAAAGCGATAGTATTAAATTTTGGAAGCTGAGGCAGGGAACGAATACGGTGTCCTTAATGCCGAAACATTGGAGGCGAGATGATTGGTAGACGAAATTCAAAACGTAATCAATCGCGGACGAAATGAGAGAAGTTGGATACGATTGAGCGAGGGAATACTCGAGTATTCAAGGGAATGGAAAGGGAACGGCGAACGGAAGGAATGAGGAGATGAAAGGGACGGAGGAGGGAGAGAAAGGGCGCGTAGGCAGCCAGTGTCCCTGCTCTCGCGATTGGCAGATACCCTCGGACCGCTCCCTCGGCCCTTCCCCTCTTATCGCGTCTGTTGCAGCCTTTGGGAAACGAACCGCTCCCTTTCGTCCCCTCTGCCGCACCCCGCCTCTCTCCGCCGCACCCCCTTTTCGAGAGGGAACGCGCGGCTCCCACAGTCACTGCGAGTCTGCCGGACGGAGCGGTTCGAAGAGGAACGCAGGGATCGCTCGGCGCCTTCCTCTCCATCCTTCCACAGCGAGCAGCTGTTGCGTCGCTCAATCGCCTCCGCAGCGGATATCGCCGCCACTTGCTTCCCGCCGAGGAACGCCGCGCCGAGTCGCGGGGAGAGACACGTCGATGGGCCGCGGGGGGTAAGACGAGCGCGCCCCGCGGATGCAAAACAAGAATCGAATCAAGTTTTCCACAGTTACTCTTCACTGGGCTGACTTTGTGTTGCGAGGACGGAGATGCGACGGTGACTCTGTATTCTAAACGAAACGTGTGGTAATCATCTGCCACAGAGGAGTGTTCACCTTATCACCAACTGTATAAGAGGAGAAAAGGTTTTGATTTCGTTCGTCTTATCAACACGTCGATTTTTGAAAAACAATAAACAGGAGGCATTCGGACTTGCAAAGAAAATTTTATGGGAAAGTCAAGGAAAGAGAATTTTCTTTCGAGCGTTCGGAAAAACGTAAGCAACTTTCCTAGTTAGCGGAATCCAATTACATCAATCAAGAGCACTTTTTTTTAAAGAGGTGATACGTGATTATGCAACTGGTGAAGATATTTATTCACGTGCATGTGGATTTTATTTTATCTTCAGAGATAAATTTAAGAAACGATAAATAAGTAAATGCAAGTACTAGGATTCACTGTGAGTTTTTATTGACTTCAACGACACCTTCTGATTGCTATTTTTTATTACCCGAAGTGACAAAATGAGTGCCAATTCCCAAGGAAAAATATACGTTAGCACAGAAGATGAAAATGTGATCATTTTGTGCTCAAGAAGATATACCATACAAGAAATTCCAGAAACGAGTCGAGTACTGTTAACGATCAAAATTCATAAATAGCTTTGTCAATTACATCTTGTTGCATCTACAAATATACCTACACACAGATTGATGCAAGAAAATAAGGTAAAGACTGTGATTCCTACGGCCACGAGACTTATATGCGTAGGTTGTTAAATCACAAAACATACCATTATATGTAGGCCTTAGCACAACTGAAGAAATATGAGAGCGGCCACATGTTCAAAGGTATCAGTATATTGCCACATAATTAACTTTAAGTCGTTCCGAATGTGAGAAGAGGTAAAGAAATCTTTAACTTCAGTTCGAATACTCTTCCAGAATTAAGTATAATAACATGGAGTGTTACATGGCTTGAAGAAAAGAGTAACAAATCGTGTTCCGGCGCGAGAAGGCGAGCACCGGAGGCCGGTCGTTAATCGAAGATAAATCACTTCGTTAATGGAACATCGCTCAATTCTAACTTTAGCCGTGCGTTGCCCTGGCATGATCGCCGAACCCACATCCAATTCCCGCCCTCAAAAACGCGCTGCAACTGGCGTCCGGAATACGTTCGCCTCCGACCTCTAGGTGGAGCCTTCGACGTTTGAGTTCCCTCAAGCGCCGTCGTCCCGGAAGCCAAAGAAGACATTCGAGGAACACGTGCGTCACCCGACGGGGCAAGATGTCCCTTGGAGTCCTCGCATCCCTCCATGACAACCTCCCTCGGAGGCTGTGACCCCACCGCCCTCGTGCCCGGAGGACTCACCTTGAAGCAACTCTATGAGCTCATGATGGAGGCGGAGGAAGCAGAGCGGGCAGCGGCGGCGGCGGCGTCTGCCGGGGGCGCGGCGGGCGCCGGGGGCGTCCATCGCGTGGTGGGAGGCGACGGCGGGGTGGCCGGAGGGGGCGTCAACGGCTCTTCCGCCGGAGGGCCGCACCGCCAGGACGGCAACGCCGGCGAGTCGGACGTGGTGGGCGGCGTTCCCATCTTCAACTTCAGCATCCTGGAGGCGTGGGAGGTGCTGAGGGAGCGGCAGGGCGCCGACCGCAACCTGGGCTCGACGGCGGCCGAAGCGGCGCTCATCGCCGTCTACGCCACCTTGATGACGGCCGGGCTGGCCGCCAACATCATGCTCTCCGTGGTGGTCGCGAGGAGGCAGCACATGCACACGCCGAGGAACCTGTACGTGGCCAACCTGGCCGTCTCCGACCTCACGCTGTGCCTCATCTGCATGCCTTTCACGCTCGTCTCGCTGCTCAAGAGGCGCTGGTCGCTCGGCGAGGCGCTGTGCAAGCTGGTCCCCGCCGCTCAGGGAGCCAACGTGATGGTGTCCGTGGGGACCATAACGCTCATAGCCCTCGACAGGTACTTCGCGATCGTGAGGGGCGCAGGCGGGGGAGGGGGGATGGGAGAGTCGGGCGGGGGCATGCACCTCCGGCACCTGAGGAGGCGGCGGAGGGTCCTCTTGTCACTGGCGCTCCTCTGGTTAGTGGCACTGCTGGCTGCGGCACCCGTCCTCAAGTTCCAGGTGAGGCACGAATGTTGACCTGATAATATGCGATCAGGAGTAATGCTACTCCTAATTATAGTAGGCAAAGCTTAAGTTTTTAAGAGCCAGGGTTTAAGTTCTTTAACCGTTAAAATGGGTGAGATCAAACATACCATTTACAAGTAAAAATATAACCTCCTTTTTCTCCAGCTCAATTTTGTCCTCGATTTGGGCATAGCAAGGGACATTTTAGTTCAGATGGATAACCCTACGTTTTTATTCATTGGAAAAGAATTTTTTCAATATCAGCGTCCAAAAACTCCAAAAAGTGATTTTTTATTAGAATTTTTTTTATTATAATTTTTCAATGTCAGCGTCCTTTCCTTTTTCCTTAGGGGATGAGTGAGTTTCTCTTTAAGCTGAAAAAGGATGCTAGGTACTGGCTGTAAAACCTCAAATAAATTAATGATCTGGCATTTGGTATCCTTCAACAAAATTTGTAAGTAATAAAAAATCTTTAGAGGCTTGGGACCTCGCAAAAATCTCCCAGTGCAAAAAGGACATAAACTTGTATCGTTAAGGACTTAAATGGTTACAGTAAAGAATAATATCACACACAACCAAAAAGTCAGATGAGCAGTCGAGTAAACAGAAATTTAGTAAAGAACAACATAAGATAACACGGGTGAGCCAATAAATATGCCAAATCATTAATTTGTTTGAGGTTTTACGGCCAACATTCTTTTGCAGGTTCAAGAGAAACTCACTCATCCCCTAAGGAAAGTAAACACCTACTTCCCTGATCAATACTAGGCTGGCGGTTAAGTGTGAGTTGTGCTTACGTTTGCTATTTCTTCTCATACACCCTAAAAGTGCACTGTTTCCTTCCTGTGCGGAAATAGACGGATTAAAACACTTACGGAAAATTTGAGAGGTTCTTGGAAATGACGTCCACGCAGACGCAAATTGGCATTCCTCATAAAAACTCTTATCTTTTCAATCTCTCCTTATCGGCCCGAAGTTTCAATTTACTGTCATCTATTTTGCGAGTCACATTCCCTCTAAAAATGGAAATCTTTATGTCCTTTTCTAAGAAATTAACTTTAATGTCCTATTTTTTTGTTCGAGCACGATTCCAAGTAAGGGAAAAATAGCAACTTTTATTCAGTTGCTTACATATTTGGGCAAGCTATTAAGAAATGGTCCTTGGCTGAAATAATTGCAAATTCTCAGGATTCCAATGCGCGAAGAATGATTCAGTAGAAATTCTTACTGTGAAAAAGAGCGGAATGTATTCAGGTAGCTTCAGAAACGAGAATCTCAGCAAATACCTTGTTTTTTGTTGGGTAAAAGGGCATACTGGGTTCAAAAATAAAACGGATAATGTAACCTTTGCGGTTGAGGTTTACGTCTGAGAACGGTTCTTCTCGGTTAAAAAACTTAAACCAAGATATCAGTGTAAAACATTAGCATATGCTAAATTTATTTATATCAACTTCAACGTGTTGAATGCTATACATTTAATTGCAAAAATAAGCAAGACATTTTTAATTATTATGAGAATATTTACTAACCTAATTGCAAAAGCTTGCCAAGTAACTTATTCGAGAGGGAAGTTCGTCACTCGATGGTCAACCTGCTGTACCGTATGTCTTAGTTATTACGAATTAGAAGCTCCGGAAAAAATTAATATTACGTCATAATTTTTAACGTATAGTCCATCATATTAGCAATTACTTTGTGATACCAGAATCTAAATCAACCCCACCAATCTTGTCACATCATATCCAGCCATGTGGGAGTCCATTTTTATTATACGATAATTTTTCAATGCGAAACTGTCCCACAAGAGACTTTTTAGCACGGAATTAATGCTTGGTTTCACGCCAAACCACCACCTTATTTATCCAGACTCTATTCTCTAACCAGGAACAACCTTTAAATCTCACTGACCCTCAATAATGTCACTTTCACTTTCCCAATATTTTCCAAAGTTACAACAGCATCTTCCTATGCCTACCGAATGAAAGAAAGAAATTTAGAGTGTTTCGCAATGAGCCATTCCCTTTTTTTTAGATCTCCTGAAATTACTTTCATTTTAGCTAGCAAAATAGTTACATATACGCATTTTTACTCACTAAAGAAGCCCAAAATGTAGCAAATTAAAAGAATGAAAAGCCAGTGATACCAAGTTTGTTTTCTTAAGATACTTGTATACCAAACGCTGACGTATACGGGTACGCAGTAGATGCTTCTTATAACAGCTTAAGGTATAAGGTGTAGTTTTATATGTACATTCCAAAAATATATCTAAAAATATTTCCATTACTATGTGAAAAATCAGCTAAAGCAACTCCTTTGTAACAGAAAAAATATGTCCTGGGAAACTGTGATTTAGTATTGGGAAATTCCACCTCAATAAAGAAAATAAAAATTAATAAACTCATCTAAACCACAGTCATTATGTGAGACACATTCCGGATGTTATAATGCCTGAGCCACGCTAATAAATTTCTTGAAACACAGGAATTCTTCTAGGTAAATTCTGCAAAATTGTATGTTATAAAACCTAATTGAATATAGGGCGAAGAAATATTTCCGATGGAAAAAATGAAGTATAATTACCATTCGAATTTTCTAAGAAATCATCAAAGGAAGCAATTGGTGGAATAGGTTTATGATGGGCGAATAGGTTTCTATAGGAAATATGATAGGTTTGTTATTCGAGCACTCCCGTACTAGCTATTGGATAATTTAGTTATCCAAGAAAATAGAATACTTAAGCATTGAATGAGCAGTTCAAATAAACTGATATTTTATTAGCTGCAAATTAAAATAAATGCAATTGAAAATGCTTTTTTAAATTATTCCATCAATTTCATCCTTAAAATCCTTTGATTCAATTCCACCAGTTTCTAATTTTTCAAAACCAATAGTCAATAGCAAATATTTCTCAGTGAAAAGGAGCCCTCAGAGAAAATTAACCGAGGTGCATGATCAAGCGAATGACAAGTATATCGTGATTTGTTTACTTTTTGAGGATGCATGTAAATTCTGGTATTAAATCATCATGATCACTTTACTGGGCGTTAAAAAACTGCTTCTTCCCGATTTCTACCCACTACTCTCTATAGAAATACTTTACAGTGAAAGCACCTCGAATACTAATATTTTTCTCTCTAAATGATAAAGATATCAATTTATCATGAAATTTAAAGGAAGGTTCAGAAGACTTCGAATTGCACCCGTACTTGTAAATGAAGGATTTTACTGTTATATCCTGAGAATGGAATTCCAACTAGTTACATCGCATTTGACGTATTGTCATCAGCAACTACGGACAACTAAACGCAACTGCATTTTACGATGTACGGCTTTGAGCGAAAATGATTTACTAAACCTTAATTATTAAAACAATACTACCTACTACTCGAGTAAAACATTGGAATATTTTTTAGTAAAAATATACTATTTTCTCAATAATCTTGAAAATTCTGTTAATTATTCATACAAATGCCGATAGAATATTTTGTAGTGTCGAGATTTAAAAAGAAAGTCTTACAAGTTACACGATATGATGCTAGATTATGATCTTAGCCATATAGATAATCCCAAATAGTATGATTATCGAAATTGTCAATGAAGAGGCTAGAAAATAAGTTGATGTATTTTGCAATTATAATTGAGAATTTTTCAATTATAAGTGGGAATCATTAAAACATTACTGATAAAAAAAAACACGCACGCATACGGTTGTCATATTTTTCAAGTCTTTCGATACATGAGATATTTAAAAGACTCTTTGAGTTTTATGCTGGAAGTTGTTACTGATATTCTGCTCATTATAATAATTTATTTCTGTTTCAGTAATACCTTGCAAGAACCCTCAAGTTTGCTCAAGAAAAAGATAAAAATATAAATGATCGTTCTTCTTATTTTTGGGTTTTCTTCACAAAAGATATCGTTATGGGTCGCAATAACTCCTCCGGCGTCAGGAGTTCATTTGACCGATCATTGTCTCTCAAAAAAGCTATTCCCTTGTTAGGTATTTTGGTTACAATAAAGGCTTCCAATGTGTTATCGCTTCTCGGCCTTATGGCTACGATCAAATTTATACATGTTATTCCGGTCCTCGGGCGGCAGTTGCAGGGTAAATGATGGGCAATGCTATTTCCCATCACCCATCCTTCACCCCATCTGCCCCAACCCTATTGACTTATCCCTGTAGGGTTAAGGGATCGGATTAACATTATTCGGTAGCCCCCGAAAACTGTGTTATTCTGAAGAGAAAAACGGGTACCTTATTTTGGCCTTTATACTTTTTACTATTAACACTTTCCCAGGCAACTTCCACTTAATGTTGGCATCCTCCGAACCTTTTCTGCAATAAAAAATGCACCGTGTACACTTCCTTGAGTTCACAAAGAACAAATGATAACTCCAGGTGCTCTGTAAAAAAAGACGAGCTCAATTTCTCAGGACGTGATAACACCCATCGTTAACCGACATTGGTGCACGCAGAATCGGGCTTAATTAATAGGTGAATAGGAGTACTATCCAAATGAAAGACTTAAACCAAGTTTCCTCAAGTTAATTTCAATCTTTGGGAGAGAAATATCTAAATGTACTAAAATGAAAGTTTTATATCTAATAATAACACTTTTTCAGGATGGTGAATTTGGATTCAATATTCAATTATTAGACTTGAAAACCACATATACTATTGCAAAGCAGCACGCGTACATCTCAACAGCAATAGGTGGATGTGAATGCTTTCATTGAAGTTTACCTTGATTCCCAACATTTTAAAAAACCACTTTCTACATATTATCATATAATTTCCTTTCCCCTTTAAAGTCTGTAGGCTGCAAAAGTAACTCTTGAGCACTAGATGCTTTCTTGTATTTCCATATCAATCCTTCCTACTTAATAATCTTTTTTGAATTAACATACAGAGACATATATGATCGTTGTACTGCCTATATCATATTGATTTAATTTTACTCAGACAACTTTGATCTGCCCTATTTTTTGTATGTATAAACATGAATACAAATAACTGAAACTGTCTTTCATCAGATAACCACCCACTAATCGAATTATCAGGGTAATATAGTTATAGAATGCTTAAAAAACAACTTTTGACGAGTAACACAGAAGAAATAGTTCTTTCATACTAAGACATTAAATTCCGTAAACGCGAAGGCGGGGAAAGACTTGGTCCTTCAATATTTTAATACGGTTGCATTTTGATTCTGTGACATTTATCTACATGCGGTATTATTTACCGGGTTAACATTTCACTTTTAATGCCGTTTTACCCGAGGCACTTAATTTTACAATTTGATGTACAGATATTACGAGAACGTTATCACGGAATTAGAGCATTATTTTCCATTCTGTTGTTTACGTGTTTGCGCATGTATTTTATCAATTTACCGCTTTACCTGAAGACATTTTTAATGCACATCCATACGTGCAATAAAAAATCTCGTGTATAACGACCTTTGAAAAGAATTTGAAGCTCTCAGAGAAGACAAATTTATGGAATTTCGAGAACTTGTTGTATTCTCGAGGTTGTGTGTTGTATTTTGCATTTGCTGCCCTGCACTTGACCTACTCTCTGTTCCGTCGCTGGAACCGTGTGAGTGTTGCCACTCATTCCTACGAGCTACCTCTCGGAATGCCTGGGACGTGCAGTGGACACTGGAGTGATTAATCGCCGACTGGAACGAAACGAGGTCCGGGGACGAGGCATAGGGACGTAGGCCACTCGCCACCACCTACCTCCCGAAGCCTCTGGTTTGCATTTATCTTCGAGTCATCGATCCCCAATATATCTAGGGGAACAAAGTCCCGTAGGCTCAGCGTGACTCGGGCACCACGTACGTCGCAAATTTGATAGAACTCCGGAGAAGTGTCTCTCACGTGAACGTGAACCTGAACGTGCCCTGCGGATCCATGATTCATAAAATCAGTGGTTCTGACACGTTCAACCACTATCACGTCACCATAATATTACCCAATGACCTCAACGCCTTTTCTAATTTAATTTGCCAAAGTTATCTCACCATCAGAAGTGATAATGAATGACGTTTTTCAACAACGCACTGCGCAACCAAACTCCGAATAGTTTCATTAAATTCTATGAAAATAAGTAACTACTAAATACTACTGTTTCAGGCTGGATATGGTGGTAGTTCTCGATATTCATAATGAATAAAGACACTTGGTAATCTTCCACAGATTTATTTATTTGACACGACGCGTTTCACCACACTGTGGCATAATCATGTGCTGGTGAAACGCGTCGTGTCAAATAAATAAATCTGTGGAAGATTACCAAGTGTCTTTATTCATTATGAATAAGTAACTTCTCATATTCTATTGATGCGTTAGCCATAAGTTAAAATTTGAAAATATTTTTTGAAAAGTTTACATTTGAAAGGACCATATTGGTCATTTACAATGGCTAGATGTCAAAGCAATCCCAATTAATCGTGAAATAACTCGCAAATGACACCCTGTCATGTCCATATTTATTCGCAAAAAGATGAATATAAATTTCCGCTGGAAAAATACACGGGAATATTTACATTAACGCTGTCCGATTAAAGTAACATAAATACATAATCACAAAAGGTAAATGCCGAAACACTAATTTGGGGTGATGTATCAAAATTAAAAATAAGGCTATGCAAATCGCTGCCCTAAACAATAAAGGACAAGATTGACAGATTATTTCTCAAAAATTTGCCATGCAAGATTTTTTAAATGAATTTAAAATAACATTTACTGGAATATATACGCTTTTACTTTTTATGTAACCAGAAATTTTATTAATCAGGGAAGGTGTGCGAGTTATTAATGGAGCAAACGCAAATGTTCGATAAAATCACTCCGAAAGAGCCCCAAAATTTTCCAAATCTCCTGTAGGTTTATTAGTGGCACACATTTCCTAGCCACGGCTAACTACCAACTTTATCTCCACGATAGAGTGCGCAGGGCCATAGTTGCCTCAATTATACGAATGCGAGCCCTAGATAAGCTGAAATCATGCTTCAGTATTAGTTCGAGGTGAAATTTTCTATTTCTCTTCCAATTGCCTTGAAGTTTTTTTTTTCTGTCATGCAACGGAAGTTCATTCATTTTCTCATGCAGAGTAACGTGGAGGCTAATCCGTCGGTTCGTCTCACCCTATCCCGCACCCTGAAAAAACTTGCATAGAAATCTCGCCGCACACTGAGTCGCCAGTGTGGTTAAATACCATCCTGTTGGAAAATGAAGTTGGGCTGCTGATGTTCCATCTGAGGGAAAGCATTGAGTTTCATGATATTCAGGTATGAGGTAGCCGTGGAATTTTTCTAATGAAGGGAAAGCGGTCCGACATTCATGTCACGCATAAAATCGCATCAAACGTTAAATTTTGGGCTGTCTAGAACGTGTTCCAATACGCAGTGAGGATGCTAAGTTTCCTAAATGCAAACATTATCATTATTCATAGCACCATAAACATGAATTGAAGACATGTCGCTCCTTAAAGCCCCCATAAAATTCACAGTGAGAGAGAGGACGCCTGGGTAGCTTAACTGGTTGGAGCACTCGGCGCGAAATTGGGGGTCTGGGTTTGAATCCCAGTCCAGGCGAATGATTTGTTAATCACTGTGAATTTCACACAATAACGCTTTTCTGCTGAAACGACGCCATGAATAAACAAACTGCTCCAGGCGGAGGCTAAGAGAAACTGTTACATTCTGGGGGAAACGTAAATGGAAACATAACACAGGAAAATCAACAAAACCGAAAAAATATCAATTATGTGAATTTTATAACTCCAACGAAATTACGGTACGTATTCGATGTATATATTTCCCTGTATTTCTCCCATGGGCCACTCTCCTGAGTAAATCCTTGAGCACATAGTTCTAGCTGTCATTTAGTAACTCACTAGACCTGGGGCTCTTCATGGATAAAGTTCATTCACCGCTTTTAGCTAGTACCCTCAAATTAACTTGTAGTTTGTTCCGTAACTAGTTAATTACTATTAGCTGCTTCGCAGTGTGAAAGTCGATCCACCTTACTCGATGAGTAAGAAACAAATTGCAGCTAATGAGGCTTCCATTTATCTTAATATTCTGACCCCATATGTATTTTACCAACAGATATTGGTTGTTCTCGGAAAGTCTTACCTATAATTCTCAAAACTCGGGGTATTACCAAACGTCTCCTTCATAAAACAAACTGATTTTCCGATATAAAATTCTTTTAAAGACTTCATATCTTTTGTCTAATTTTATTACGTCCTAAATTCGTATTATTGCCCTCCCTATTCTGCACTTATCGCGCATTCCTTCGCCCTTTTCCACATGACGTTATACCTCACCTTCAGCCTAGCATCCATTTTTGCTGGCTCCCAATTTCTTACATCAGCTTCCCAACCTACTTAACCACAATTTTCACTTTCTGCTAACACGGCCTTACATATTTATATCGTCCTCAAACTTCCTCACCCACTCAATCTTTCCCCATACCCAAGATTCTAAATCATCCAATTTACGACTCTTCACAATAACCAAATTCATGAGCCAATCAACACTTAACAGATTTGATTAGATTGGACGATGTTTACGCATAGGTTTTATTGTAGAAACCAAGTCTTAATTGCTTTAATATTGCACGAATTGAATGGCTTCCGAAAATATTTTTATCATTATCTTTAAAGTAATGAATAGTTATATTATTTAAGTGCTAATTTTTCATTCGTAATTAATTTTAAACAAAAACATAACAAACAATGTGCGTATGGTGTATTAAAAATTACTAAATAAACATTTATCTACATTGGAATATGCGTAACCTTCTGTTATCATAGATCGCGAGCGTTTTTTACATGATATTGAGATATAATTGTTCCTCTTTGATAAATTAATATTTTTCCTCATTCGTTGACGTGTTAGGCAAATGATTTGTTTTAAAACGTTAATACTAAGCATCCAAGAATTTGAAGACCATCAATGAACTACATAAAAATGATTATGGCTTGCAGTGTCATGTTGTCTGCGCATCAATTAATTCGTTACATATCTGGAACAAAACTCATATTGGTACATGGTGAAAACCTCCAGTAGAAACAATCTTCTTAACAATAAAGGATGCCTTTGTTCATGGCCGGAGAACCCCTGTGCTGTTTCCTTAAATATATTCCCCTATAATCGTGTCACAATTTTTTGACAAGATGAGGGAGAACCATTAACTTATTTAGAGCAAGCAAAAGACGTTTTTGTGTACAGCCAGCCTACTGGATGAGCATGTAAAAAAATAAAAAAAATAAATAGAACGCAATGCCGGAATCGGTACATGAGGGGGAAAGAGCTAAATATGTGAGCAAAGGTGATGGAATTAGTGGAGTCTACATTCAATAGGCATTTGTCCTTGCGGACATTATCGTTGAAACTACACTCATGCACTGAAAATCACAAGAAAATTAACAGGCAATGGAATGGTCGTTCGATCGTGGCAAAGAATAATCGCGTCTACCTGCTTTGCTTTATTCTCACCAGAAGCAGAAGCGTCCAAACATTGTGGGTCTGATCTAGAGCAGAAGTTATATTATTATTTAAACTATGTCATTTCCCAGACCATGTTTTTAAAATATTTTATTTTTGTTAATGCTGCAGGTTCTAAGTTCAAAATGTTCAATGTAAGGGCTGACTTCGACTGTTTTTGAATATTTAAATAAATCAAATCGAATAAATTCTTTGGATTGATAAATGTGATTCAAGCGTAATAAATGACTGTGGTAGCAGAAGAGTATTTGGGACAAAAGATTGTCAGAAATATTCCGTTGAAAGTGAGGGACAAATGTATTCTTTCTACTGAAACAGTTGCTGAAATCTAATTTCTGGAACAAGAATTATAATCAAGGCTGTGATGTGAGCAGCTCAATATTGCATGTAGATATGATTTCAAAAATCGTATGATGCAAGACATCAAAGTAGATCTCTTCCCTGTATCCATCTTCCGCCATGACTTCCCATAGGCCCGTTTTACCTCATTCCAAATTGAGCTTCTTTATACCGCACACTTTATCACACTTTCTCTATATCCCCCGACTCTGTGGCTCCATTTCTTTATCCCAGCTATTTAAATACAGTTTGAATAACATGAACTTCCACAAAACCGAATGAGATAGAGACGCATAGAGATAGAGAAAGATATTGGTATTGGCCTCTAATATCATATGCATCCTGTGGTTTTGAACATTAAAATGGTTGACAATACTATCATCAATGTGGATAAATAAATAGGTGTTTTCGACTGCAACAACATTGTGACATAATATTGCTACGAAATCTTCGGCGGTGATTATATGACTCACGTGTTTTCGGGTTACTCCCGAATTTGTTCATCCTTGAGTCTCCCCTGCATTCCAGTCAGCATCCTTAGGTCCAAAGTGTGCTTGTAGAGATTTTTGGCCGCGATATAGAGCTCTTTGCCCGCAATATATAGTGCATGGGATAGCCTGGGGCACTCTGATTGGCTGTAGGGTCCGTTGGTCTTCGATTGTTAAAAATTCGTTTGAAAGTGGAGGAGAGGGGATAGCCATCTTCCCTCTTAAAATTGTTGGATGTACTTAAAATTTTTAATATCATCGCCAAGTAAAATAAGGAATTCCCGGGACTGAAACCGATTTTCAACAATCTAAGTACAACGAACCCTACAGCCGATCAGAGCACCCCAGAATAGCCCAAGTCCTACATACTACTGACCAAGGTGTGTATAACGGCCAGAAAACTCACAGGGCTTGCACCTCCACTGCACCCCCAGGGGACCCGGTGGGGTCCACTTCTTGGGGAACCTGACCATCCCGTTTCATTTTTTTCCACATCCCACAGCATACCATGGGAACCTCCCTCATCACCCAATTCACTGAAGATCCTCTCTCAACTGCGTAACTGGAGCTGATCACCGATCTATTTCACGACCTTGCTCCTAATCAACGTGAACGAGAAATTTGCTACACCCAACCTGACACTGCTGCAAACCCCGACTAGTCTGATCCTTCACCTGCTGCCGATTCCATGCCTGCCAACCCCACGAGAGTTTCCTCGTCACCTGTGATTCCCTATCCTGCCCCGATCCTTCAAAGATGCCTCCGCCCGCCACCAACCCTGCTAGCTCGAGCGACACTCACCTTTCTGAAGCTCCAAAAACTGCTAATACGCATTCCTCTGATGACGAATACACGCAACTGCGCAGCAAACGTACTGCTAGAGTACGCCCCGCTGCCTCTACTCTCGTCGTCATTCAGACTAATAATCGTCATTCCCTCCTTTCTGAGGGTCCCACGTGAGAGGGAATTAAATTCCCTCCTTTCAAGGGCCACGAATTCAGTTGCTAACACTTCGGCCGCCCCTCAGGAGATGCAACCATCCCCTTCTATCACTCCCGATCATCCTTCTTCGAAAGAGCCGCTTTCATCTGATTAAGGTAAAAAAAATCCAGCTCATCCTTCTTGATTTGATTGAAGAGTTTTTAAAAAAGAGACCAAATGAATAGAGGAGAAATAAAAAATATAATAAAAGAATTAAAATTAAAATTAAAATAAAATACTTTAAAAATCTAATAAACGAATTTTAAAAAATGCAAATAATAAAACTTACAAGTCTATGACCCCAAAAAATGCTTTCTTTCATTATCCTTTTGGCTAATGTGAAAAGGACTTTGCTAATATTCACTGTTCTCGGTATTATTAGGTTTCCTCCTTAATACAAAACATGTCAATTGCACACACTCGTAATTAAATACTCTACTGCAAATACACCGGTTGTGGATAGCATCGCTCTCCGGTACGGTTGGTTATACTTGGGTCTTCGGCGTGGTGATAGCTACGTGTCTGAAAATTATTTTTGGACCTGAAGATGACGACAGAATTTCCGTCGAAAATGTTGTCCTCAATAATAAAAAACCCGAAAACCCTTGATTCAAGGTTGGGACATACACAGTAGGAAGCTTACAAATTCAATGTTTCAAGTTAATATCTCGTACATTAGGGCACCATGAAATTTTGCGAATGAGATTTTATATCAATTAAAAATTAGTAGAAATGTCTAAAGAAACTATTCGATATATGATTATTTAAAAAATACCTGTTACCACACGGCACAGAAAGGTAGCGAAAGGAATTATTGATGTAATTAAAAAGCGAAATCGGCTATTCTGAATAGGTCAAATATGAAACAAAAACTCAAGGAACAAAGGACTTAGGTAAGTAATCGTCGTGGTGCAGTGCTGTTTTGTCTCAATAAACGAAAACTAAAAATATATCACGAAAGAACAGCATATTTACACAACTTTACTGGAAAACATTTTTCAGAGGTGCCATTTTTTAAAATTCAGTTGCGTAGGCATACGTGTCTCGAACGACATTTTGTCACGCTTTCCTTTCCAGGGTGCGTTATTTGACTTGAAGATGCCCCGTAGAACGGTATAGAAGCTAGTTTAGGTGGTATGTAGACGTACTCGGCTCAATTCCTGAAAAACTGACCTAATTGAACAAGGCAATGTGAAAGAATTTTATTCATTTTACAGGATTCACATTCGTTAACAAAAACGAAGATCCATTTCCTCCTTCAGTCCATGATATTTACGTGGGAAGTCTTCTCAAGAGGGGTAGATAAATGAGAAATCTCGTCGAATCTCAGTCACTACAGCTATCACCGCCTAAAAATACCTTTGCCGCATGCATTGATGATACTAGCTTTAATCTTAATGTCGATACCAGTCATTACCCATGCAAATGGTTATGAATGCGACCTTGCATGGCCATTAACCTCCTGCGTTCTCCTCCATCAATAGGGAGCCACCGTTAATTGAGGACGGTTAACGCCTCCGCCGCTACGATCGATCATACGGGCGGTCTGCTACTCACGTCACTCGAAACTTTCGCACATTTCTATCCCCAGTAAGTAAATGATACACAAAAAGTGTGAAATATTTCCTCCCCTCTAAACGTATTCATCTTGAATAAATAATGACTTTCCTACCCTGAAAAACGTTAAAACTACGTACTTGTCCAAACAAGGATGGCTGTTGATGAGGAATTCATCAATGCTTTATTGTTAGGTCAGAAAATCGATCGATCCTAGGTCAGAAAAAAACCGAAAGCAAGTTCATAGCAAATACTGAAAATGTTGCTGCAAAGTAAATTTTTGATGAAGTAATGGAGAGGGCAGCTGGGTAGAGAAATGTGGAAATGAAGTGACGTGTGATTCTGGCTAATTGAACTTTACACCTAAAATGCCGCAGGATTAATGGAGGGTTGCTAGGTCAGAAACAGGTAATGCCATATGTCTATAAATGATCTCATATGTAACTCGAAAGGTTATCGGTCCGACATAAATCATTGGAGGCCGATAAAAGTTTTTTAAAAATTGTGAGATTATACTGAAAATGTCTAATTTTCCTGACAATATTAATGTAAATACCAAGACTTGTCGCTTTATGTCGGTAGCTAACAACCAAATTAGAAAGTCTAGCAAAATCAGTCGAAAAATGCAATTATGCTGTGCTTGCTCAGGATAAAAATGTTCCATAAACCTAGTTTTTACAACTATTTTACTAGTTCAGGTTCCATTATCGAAAACAATTAATCACTTTATAGATGAAACTTTAAATGTGAGGAATATGCGTTAACTATTTCGTGACTGGCTTTTTTACCTGCACTTTTTCAAAAATTAATATATATTAGGACGTATTTGACGCCTCCTAACCACAGAATTCACCACCAAGTTAGGCTGAAAGATTAGAGGAATGCGCTTTAGTGCCCAGCAAGAAATTTCCCTTCTCATAAAGGGAAGTCTGAAATAAAAAATAACCTGTATTATCTCCGCTGTGGAAATACCTACTAAACATCTGATATTATTAGAGTGTATGAGGGTATATTAGCTAGGGAAGGAAGGGAAATCAGTGCATTTTAAAGTTTTCCAAGTATTTTTATTTGGTTTTTCGAAATGGCAAGATTGAAATTAATATTTTTGCTATTAAGTTAGATATCTATTTTCCGCAGTAAAAGGGTCAACAACTAACTTTTCATAATGCTAAGAAACTAATTTTTATCTATGAGTCCATTTTTAATAAAAAACTTTGTACTTTTCCACACTTTATTTCAAAACTGCGACCGGTTTCACCATAATTTGGCATCTTCTGGCACATTCTGAAGCTTTTTTTTTAAATGGATATCTATCACTTTCACGAAGTCAACCCTGAAACAATCAAATTTATTTATCAATTAGATTTAAATTAGCAGTTAAATGACACTGCTTTTTATCGGTCTCAACTTTCAAAGCTTTAGTCCCTCGGCCACACCTAGTACTGGGAATGTGAACATTGCTCATATATACTTTTATTTATATCTTATTTTCCTGTCATATTTCATTTGTTTGTGCCCCTAGCCCTATTTTTTCCATCCAGAATCAATTAAAATGGTAATTTCTAGGGACTTTTTCTTTATTATATTTCTTGTATACGTGTTGAGGAAATTTTGAAATGTATACTAAATAAGGGTGCATTCAAAATAGGAAATTTTTGTAATTATTTTTAAAAACATGCTTAACTGGACAAGAAGATTCACATTCCCGAGCTCTTTGTTCCACGTGTTCATTACATATTTTTACAAGAAAGTGAAAGGAGCATAATAGACACCAAGTTTGTTTACTGTGAAAATAATAATTACCTGTGAAAAATGTTCCACCTGGATTTAACATTTTAAAAACTTGGTGGTCATCCCCATGGAATCCACCAAAGAGCTGGAAGATGGCAACAAGAAGTTTGCCGAGCAAGAAACCTATACATGCATTTCTTTCTTTTCCCACTCATTAAAGCAATTACCTCTTACTTGACTGCCTTCCTCGCATCTGCTTCAACACTGTAGTCATTATAATTATTACCGGTAAAGGTAGGTTTAAATGGAAGAGCGTAATAATCCTCTACAATTTTACAGAGGAGAATCCTATCGATTTTCCTTTACCTACCTACTCAATTTCTTCTTCCTCCCAGCATGCGTCCTATCTCTCCTCATCCCGTCCACAGAACCTATTCGCATCGTTTCCCATCCATGTCTATCCTCTATCACGGTCTTCAGCAACCCTTGGCCTTCTTTACCTCTTACAATCACCTACTTTGCCTCCCCCTCCACCCCACCACATTTTTATTCTCCTCGCTCACCATACCAACGACTTACTCGTTTGCTTCCTTCTTGTCTCCTTTCTACCGCACACTCTCCATTCTCCTGAATACTCAAATCGCAAATGCCTGGAGAATTACAAAAATCGACCTTCATCAGAGAATTAAAACCAAACTAGCTATCAACTGGAAGGTGGGATAAACTGGAAACGGCGGGGATCATTAAACACAGGACCGAATATGCGCGACACAAATGCGTGTTAAATTCACACACCAGAATACGAGAGTCACTTCCTTTTCCTGTGCTCCATTGACCATCTACGAAATAATCGACGAAGACAATCGATAAAATAATACTCAAATTCTGGATACCGATTCATGACATTGAATCATTAAAAAATAGATTTTTACTGTTGCACCGTTGTAGACTACTTCGAAATAGTCGAAAGCCTTAAAATAACTAAATGAATAAATGAATTTATTTCCAACGATAAATATGGCTACAACAAAAAATCAGCTTGGAAATTTACTGACCACGTTTTCCAGTAGAGAGGGCATTGTACAATATAAAACTTTTATAAAAAAACAAGGTCATACAGCAAATGAAAAGTAAAAAAATACAAATGAGTTCAGTCTTCTTACATAACTTATGCCATCTCCTGCAGCGTTTAAAACATATCATTATAAATTTAGTATATTTTACGGCAACATTTTACAGAACAGCTTTAAAAAATATTATTAACAAAATGTTACATTAATTACCATAGTTCATTTGAACCATTATTCTAAAATATTACGCAAAGAATTTACATGTCTTATTTGAGTTAACCAATTTTTAATTGCATTATTAAACGATTTAATTGAACTACATTGTTTTATTTCAATTGGAATTTTGTTATAGAGCATAGGTCCTAACAAAAAAAGAGAGTTCTTAAAAACTGACTTATTAACCTAAGGATTCGTGAAATGTAACTTGCCTTTACTTCTTGATCTATAAAATAAATTATCAGTTCGACTAAATAAAGGATTTAGTTCTTTCTCCGCGAATGATATTTATAAATAATTCTCGGGTTTCCAGCCGAGTAAGATTTTGGGTTGCTTACACCTTTCTTTATAACCAGCAACCCAAAATCATACCCAGCTGGAAACCCGAGAATTATTTATTAATATCAGTTCGACTATTCCCGCTTTTAATGTAGAACAACCTTAACACTTTAAACACAAAAAGAATTTGTAAAGGTTAATTTAATCTGACTCACATTTATTGCCTAAATAATGAACCAGTTTAAACGGTTTACTCAGGCCCAGTGTCGTTTTATTTATCACATTTCTTAAATGATCACGCAATATATATATATATATATTTACAATGGACGTTCATAAAGGCCTTCTTTTAATTAAGTCCAATGGTCACATTTACGAGCTCTTTTTAAAGCAATTTATCATCATTAATTAATATTAAGTTGTTTTATTAAAAATAAACACCACATTACTTTTGCTTCTGTAAAAGAACGACGTAGTAAGTAATTGCATGTATATTGAGAGATTAAATTCACGTAATAAAAGAAAATGTCTCATAGAGAAAAAGATTTTTCCATGGAAAGCCAGAGGAAAGTTGAGCATACGTCAGTTGGGGCTCGTTAAGAATTTATGAGAATTTCAAAATTCAACGATGTGCCGGATATTCAACCGCAAGGGACGAGATTTCAACCGCCGGGCGAGTCACAGAATGAGAGAAAAAAATCCCTATTTTCCTCAGATAAAAAAATTGTGTGGTTACCAAGAGAGATGTTATCATAAAGGTAATAATCAAGGCGGGTATATTTTTATTGGTTTAAAAGTGTAAACATTCTTTCAGCGTCGCACATGCGTCATGAAAAAATACCTGCGGTAACAACAGAGATAAGGCAGCTTCTCATCTCAATGCTAAACGTGCCATAAACAAAGTGCTTTGTAAATATTTGAATTTCGTAGCAGACGTTGTATTCATGGAGACATAAAATAATAATTAGTCTTCATCATGTTCTCAAAAGTAACTGGACGCGTTTATTCTGCCCCTCCAACTAGGTAATCTTGCAGCAGTTATACATAGGTAGGTGTCACGCTAAACATTAAGGCACATCCTTACAAATATTTCATTTTTCAAGACTTTCCATTGTAGATGTCACCGAAATTATGAAATTATGATCTTTTTGCATTAACACTGGTGTTGAGGATATATGATGGAATAGAATGTATGAATTGGATGTAATGGATGGAAGTTATCGCAATTTCAATATTTCACGTAGGCCAATCACTTCCAGGACAAACTCGACCCTATCGATAAAGGCTCAAATTTCCATTCCTGATCCCTAAATGAACGGCTCCGAGGCCGAGAAGCGTGGAATGGTGTAGGCGGGGTCTGCTTTGTTTCCGTTTATGCTTACGTACAGCTTATTAACTACGATCGAGCCATTCCTGTGGGAATGATGCGGCAGTGGAGTGCGGACGATGGGAAAAATAGCATTTGGAAATGAGAATGCCTGGGAGTTGCCTGTAAGAAAGAATATACTGCTGGAGGACTAGCTGGCGGGGAAACTGAACCAGGAGAAATTGTAGATGAAAAAAACAGCCTCGTGTAGCAATAAATACGTCAGAAAAAAGAGAGGAACTATCATGAAAATGTTAATTGATAATTTACCTGAAAATCCATACAACTGCGTTAATATCATAGGAATGATAAAATTTGGTGAATTGAAAATTAATCATTCTCCAAAATCAAACTATATAGCTAATACATAAATCCGAGAAAACCAGTATTAGTACTTACCTTAAGTTTCGGAAAGTATTTCCTAATACCTTAAATGTTAATACTGAACAATAATTAAAAATAAAACGTCTCTCAAACACCATGTGGAACACAAGCTAGGTCAAATTAATAAATAACTATATGAGTCAATGCTAGAAGAGCATTAAAAACAAGGCTTGAGTATTGGATCTTTTCCTGAAACGAGAGGAACTACAGACAACTGTAAAGTAGGTTAAGTAGTCATTCAGTTTAGAAGGGAGGTAAGGGATTCAAGAACCAAAGACTTTCAACGTTGAAAAGGAACCTGGTGCTATTGTTTTTCACTCGTATTTGAGAAGTCAGGGTAGGGACCTACAAAATATGAGGTAATATTTTTGGAAAGGGTTTTTTTCCAAATGTGGGGGTTTTTTCTAAGAAGGCAGAGTTATTTCACACCTTTCCGGTAAATGCATTAACCAATTATAACATTTAGAACAAATTTTCTGACAGTATTACCAATGAAATGAAAGAGCAGACGCAAAATATTACTTTATGAAAATAATGAAGGATAGACCAAAGAAAACTGATTTTGTTTAGAAAAAGGCTTTTTACCAAATCTGAACCAAAGTTAACATAAGTATTAAGCGAAAATACTAAATTAGCTTTTAAATACTCTATGCTCGAGAGGCGGGAAGAACGATTTTCAAGCTTTGGATACGGAAGAATGTAGGTACAATTAAACGAGCTAATTCGACGAGAATGGAATTTGAGGACCTTAAAAAGGATGATTTGAAAATTTTAAAAATCACCGTGATATTGTGACGGAAACACAAAGGGATAGCTTTCTCATCAGGCAAGATAAGATATAATGAAGAAAACTTTGGATGTTTAAAGGGAATTAAGATTCCACTCAGTGCTGTCTAAGCAAGCATCGATTGGCATAGAAAGATGTTGCGAAGAGAAAGCATTTTTATTTCTTACGAATTTAAGAACAGCATCTTTTCAGGGAATTATGTATGGAAGTCATAAACTTACGTGAAATGTATGGCTGTCTTCTAGAGCAAATGAGAACTGCAATAAAACTTCAGTTCCTTTTTATATGCTAGCAAATGTCACAGTAAATACTAAAGGCGCTAAATCAATGTCGTGCCGAATCATCTTCACGAGAGACGAGAAAACTAGGAACACCCTATTGGTTGCAGACACAGCCGAGGGACGAAAACTGACCCCTTATAAAATTTTAAGGTGTCAAACAAAAGCAAAGGAAAACCTTTCATCAGGAGTATTCTTCCGCGTGCTGGAAAAGAACGGATGAATGGTGAACCTATGCATGATAGACTAAATTTAATCTGAGATAAGCGCCCGGGTCCATTACTTCGTCAAAAGGGGAATGCTCGTACTCGACGTTTTCAAGGCCTTCGTGAAAAAATTAAAGAATAGAATGAAAGAAAATAATAGAAGAGGAAACCTAGTTATCTTTAAACAGATAAAATATTTCTCCAATGGCCGTAAAATATATGCACCACTCGTCAAAAAATTAAATACTTACTGTGTTGGTTTGCGGGAATGAGGTTCCACAACAGGGACCAACCACAGCCTCTCCACCAGAATACCCTCCTGTGGTAGTTTACGGGAAAAAAATTTCCTCGCCAGGGACTACCACAGACACACACACACAACCCAATTGAAACACACCACACCACAGACACACACACACTTTCAACCTCGTGTTGCTAGTGTTTTTCCCTTCAGCTCGCTGAAGAGGACCACTTTGTGGTCGAAATACGCGTATACGAATTTCACCCTCGTTCCCTGTTTGTTGTTTTTCTATTTGACAACGCTCTTTTTGAGCTGTTCTCCCAGAAATCTGGGGCCCTGCTGTGTGTGTGAGTGAGTGTTTTGTATGATTGCGTGTGTGGTTGTGTAAATAACTTGGCAGCCTTAGTAGAGTCACTACAGCTCTCCGAAGGATCCCAGGTTATAACCCAGGAATCCTGAGCTAGGTCTCATTAGCCTACAAAGGATTCCAATTGGGTTGTGTGTGTGTGTCTGTGGTAGTCCCTGGCGAGGAAATTTTTTTCCCGTAAACTACCACAGGAGGGTATTCTGGTGGAGAGGCTGTGGTTGGTCCCTGTTGTGGAACCTCATTCCCGCAAACCAACACAGTAAGTATTTAATTTTTTGACGAGTGGTGCATATATTTTACGGCCATTGGAGAAATATTTTATCTGTTTAATTTATAGAGGCCGTAGAGCTCATCTACCTTGATCTAGTTATCTTTGCCAGAGCAATGTCATTAAAATTGCACGGTTGAGATTACGTGATTCAAAAGCCTTTCAAAGATATAGAAACCTTCGGTCACTGTAGAAGGGAGGAGATCAAAACAACTTGGGATAATAACCACAGCCAGTCTATTGTTCATGGCTTTGAGAAGTAATGTTCATCCAACATCATGGGTAGTAGCGAAGACGCTGTTTTTTGGGAAGAAGAAAGTGACGGAAAAAATCATATATAATATCATTCTTCAAAAAGGGAAACAGAAGTAATGCTAACTGTTACAAAGGACTTAGTATTACTAGTACCATCAGTCGATTATTTAAAAATACTACAATCCAAGTTAAGAATGAACATAGAAGGCAAAATAAGCGAAGATCAAAATTCATTTCTGAGAGATCATGCATAGACAATTTGTTTACAATTCAACAATCAACAGAGAAGATTATAAGAAGAGGAAATGAAGCGCAATTGGCTTTCATAGATCTAGGAAAAACATATGACACCGTCCCATGGGAGACGCTATGGAATGCTCTTTATCTCTTGAGTACAGATGATTGGTTAATAAAGATTATCCAAGAATTCTATAGAAATAATATGTCGTACATTTAGTATAGATAACGACTGTCAAGACCCATTGCAACAACTAAGGGCTTACATCAAGGCTGTAGTTTACAACCCTTACTTTTTAACGCCTACGTAGAAATTGTATTTAAAAAATGGAAGGATTCTTGCATAGGCGTGGGCTTCCCAGTGAATGTTCACTCTTTACCGACATTTAACTTTGCTGAGGATGAAGTAGTACTGGCTCAGGATACACTTGTATTGGATTTTATGATAAAGAGATTATACTCGGAATATGAAAAATGGAGATTTAGAGTAAATTTAAAAAATACTGTGTATTTAGTAATCAATAGTGAAGAAAAATCCAAAATATTGATCGAAAATGTAACGTAGGTCAACCAAGTGGGGGAATTTAAATATTTAGGAGCAATAATTAATAAAAATAATCGAGGAAAAAGATAAATTAAACATAGGATTCCAGAAAGTCAAAAAACATTATCGGCTGCTTAAATGGCCTATGGCGGGATAAAAATATATCAACAAAAAACAATAGACAAATTGGCCAAACACTTGTAGAATCCGTGCTGTGCAATGGCTGTGAAGCCTGGGCGATCACCAAAGACCTAGAAAGAAGGTTGAGAGGTGCTAAAATGGATTACCTAAGAAAAAGTGCTAGGGTGTCGCGCATCGCCGTCTCTCCTCCCCATCAAATTCACTCCCTACTGATGTTGTTCCATTTTCCCTATCGTCTGAAAATTTCACCAATTGAGCGCAAAACAGTTTCCAGAAATAATCATCAACCTAGACAATAATCAACAATAATCAGTACACCTATTCCATCTTCGCTAAGTTGTTTTTTTGTTTTGTTATTTTGTTGTTTATTTGTGTCTAATTTTGTGTGTTACAAGTGCACTTTAAATTGGAAATTTTGCTAAATGGGTAGCATTTTATTTAAAATAAAAATATTTAAGAAAATTTAACGAGTTACAAACGAGAATATCTGCAATCGTATGGGAACGACAAAGACGGTAATCGACATAATGGAGAAGAAAAGACTGCGAATGTTTGGCTATTTGTTAAGAATGCCAGAAAATTGATGACCTAAACAAAACTTCCAGTTCGCTCCTCTTGAAGGACAAAAACGAGGTCAACCTAGTCAGCAGTATACGGAAGGTTTTATTTTTTTAATTTTAATTAATTTAAAAATTTAAAAAGCTATAGCAAATAGAGAGCTAGAGGAAGAAACAGCTCAGGATAGTGAGGCTTGGAGAAGGAGATTGAACAGGTAGCATCCAGCTGTATGATATGTGTGTGCTATGGAACATAGAAACTATGAAATATCAAGTCCAAAAATAAAAAAATAAAAAGCCGGAAGTGACTTGAGCATAAACCATGTACACGTAAGGGACATTTCCTTGCGTTTATGCTTCATTCCTCACTCCGTCACACACCGATACATCCTCCTTTCGAGCCGAAAGGATCAATTCTGTCTGCCATGCGCTTTCAGAGACTTGAAGGCGTATCCACACTGTGGAAATGGACGTTTTCAAGGTCCGCGGAATGTATATCTTCATGATAAACGATTATTTGGTCAGGTAATTAGAAATCTAAAGCTGGAGCATTATCGTGTGGCTTCTGCCACCACGATCTTTCGTCAAAGTTAATGCATATACCCAACAAGGCGCAGAACAACAAAAATATTTCATAATTGTTTATTTATAATAAACATCAAAATATGCGTCACTCGCACCTACATGTGAAAATCGCGTAAAAATTCTTACTATCACAAATGCGCAAAATGAGACTCTCTAGTCATTGGCAGTAGATGTGGCTCAAATGAGGGCGCAAGCAATCTGTTACGATTAACACTGATGAACTTCAAACATTCATTAACTGTCCAAGGTGGTAAGCATACTGTCAAAAGCCATTCTTACCTCAACCTATTCCATCACTGTCCCAAGGGAGATTAAGGTCAAAGAGAACATTGTTTGAAACCATGTTAATTCGTTGGGAATGCTGCCATTCATTCTTCTTTTTCAAATATATATGGTTATATCTAATAAAAACATGAAAAATAAGTTACTCAACCGCAAAAAATGGAACAAAAAATGAATCATTGAAAGGTAGTTTCTAAACAGTTCAAATGTTCCGCTTTCGATTTAAGACTTGGTTACAGACATCTGTATATAAACAATAATACCTTGCAACCTTTTCAGGTATTGCGATTAAAATAAATCAGCCAATCAAGCTTCAGAGGTGATTTTTCTATACTTACAACTTTACGGCTACTTCAACCTCGACGAAGCACCTCGAAGTCCTATTAGTCTCGAGTTGCTTCCAATAAATACCCCTCCGTTCCCAGAGATTGCAATTTGGCAATGGAATATGGCAATCATTGTGAGTGCAAAAAATTGAAGGAATAAAAAAGGACTGCAATAGTAAAGCGGGTTAGTCTCTGCACATTTCCCTATCACAGTCAATTCGACTAAAAGAGAAATATACCAAAATGTACCGATATAAAATATTTATCCAGCCGAATGATATTTGACTAATATCAAATCAATGGTTTGCGAGTTCACTTTGTGGAATGAAGACGTGATAGTTTCAAAAATAAACTTTGTTATATTCCACACTGTATTTATTAAAACTCAACCGGTTTCGACCTTTTCAGGTCATTCTCAAGAGGTAACAAACAAATTTGTTTACTCTTGAGAATGACCTGAAAAGGTCGCAACCGGTAGAATGTTAATAAATACAGTGTGGAATATAACAAAGTTTATTTTTGAAACTATCACTATGACTAACATTATGTAGAAAACTTTTAAATAATATTGGGCACAAAATGAAGAAAATTAAAAACTCTCCTGACAGAATATTTCAGCGATAGCGATCAAAATGAAAATGGAATCGCTGGCTGAATCGCATCATCGGAAAATCTGAACATTCGGCAGGAAGATAGATGAAGGGTAATAAGCACTTACAGGAAATATCCTTTTCTCTGACATTCATATTGATTACAAAGTCAGGGGCGCCCGTGAAGCCGAGTTTAACGAGGTTTGGAGTAATGAGGTTGAGCATGGGCTCGACGGGGTAAAAGGAGAGAGTAATTCGCCGCCCCTGATCTATAGTGTCCGTTTGTTGGTTACATTTACATTCTTTTCAGGGAAACAATACGTAACGGAGATAAAGAGGACTCCTATACGCACGTGCGTGGGGCGTTCCCGACGGCGCGCGGGCAGAAAGTGTACGTGGGCGGGAAAGTGATGAGCCGAGATGTATCGCTGCAAGCGCAATCAATCCATGTAACGTTCCACGATGGTGTGCGGTTTCCACAAAAGCCGAATTTTGAGGGAAAAACTCCTCCTGAAAGGATTAAAGAGTTATCACGCGATATTCGCAAACAGGAAAATCAGAAGCTGTTTCAATGAATTTTCCATCACGAAAGCATAAAAATGCAAATATAATATTAGTCAGAACTTCAGCAGTTACATAAATAAATCAAATTATATGTTTTCTCGACCTCTAATATTATACTGTGCAAATATCAGGAGTTTTAGGTCAAATAATATACTTTTCAAAATTTTGCCAACGTTTCGGATATGTATTTATCCATCTTCTAGGCTACAATTAAATGATACATAATGAAAAGCGTTTTTCACAATCCATTTTATATGATAAAACAGTTTACATATATAATTAACATTCATTTATAAGAAATATTTAAGGGCATAATCAAGATTATGTTACCTTTCAGGTTTTTCAATGTTTTATTTACAATTTTAATTTGGTTGCTTGGTTTTATTTCATTGTTGAAAAATTATATTTCATTTATTAAATTATGGTAAATTTTACTAAGAAAATAAATGTCTGTCCTTTCATTGCACTTTTTTGTTTCTGGAGATATGGTACATTTCTTTGAACAATCTTATTGATAAATGTTGTTCTGAAATTAAAATTTGGGCTTCTTCGAAATGAAATGAGTGACTAATGGTAATTGCATGATTTGCTAATGCACAAGTTGAAATTTAGTACTAATTGAAGTTTTGTGTTGCAAAATTCCATTTTTTAAATATTGGAATAAATGGCCTATATAACTACTCTCACAGTCTTTACATTACTTGTAACATAAACGCCCTGTGCCGTTAAAAATGCGGTGGAAAAAAATACAAAGTATATTATTTAGTATGGAAAGAGTAAATCTTGGAGTAATGAGGTTGAGCATGGGCTCGACGGGGTAAAAGGAGAGTAATTCGCCGCCCCTGATCTATAGTGTCCGTTTGTTGGTTACATGTACGCTCATGGTACATTACATGGTTACATGTACATGTACGATTTCTGAATTAACATAGATTTTAACGCAATTGATAAGTACCTGCATCGGTTGAGAAAGAAAAAAATCGGCATATGATGGAATGTTTATGGGGGCATTGCGCAATAGCGAAGAGTGGCTTTTGGGTGTTTTTTATTTATTTATTTCCAGCAATTAATCTTTTTGCTAGTCTCGATAATGATTCTGTTTTTCCCAGCTTATTTACTTACCTTACTTAAACACCTTCCCATTGACGTTTGTTAACCTCCTCTGCGACCCGCAAGTTACACTCAGTCTTTCTGTTTTCCCTCCACTCAATCCTTCCCTGAATCTCTATTTTTTATGTCTATCCTTCTCTTACACACTCACGTGAAAAACGAGTAACCCCTTTTCTCTAATTCCGCTCAAAAAGGTATTATAACTAAAGTCGATGTTTCGTTTCCAATGAAAGTACACTAAAGCTTTTCGGACCATTTGAATGGCCTTATAATACGGGCGAGACGTCGGGGTAACAAGAAAAGCACAAATAGTGATGGAGCAATGCGGCTAAAACCCTGAGACACAG
This sequence comes from Pyrrhosoma nymphula, assembly GCA_963573305.1. Taxonomy (NCBI): domain Eukaryota; kingdom Metazoa; phylum Arthropoda; class Insecta; order Odonata; family Coenagrionidae; genus Pyrrhosoma; species Pyrrhosoma nymphula. The sequence goes on along the minus strand of OY754328.1, from coordinate 176,869,868 downwards.
GTCAAAACATGAACACTCCAAACAAGGTTGAAAATTTAATAGCAATTTTCCACATTTAACAATTTTATAGACTTCCTTACCTTAATAGTAGATAAGTAAAGTCGTTTAAAATTTTAATCTGTGAAAGATTGCTTTTAGCTTTTCAAACATATTACGTCATATGCCATACCGCCTGAGTATTCGAAACTCATAAATTCTCCCATTTGACACTCATATGTGCATAGCAATGAGTATATGTGGATAAAATGTGCTCATTGCTAATTTTTTCCCGATAGTTACTTCATAATAATTGAAAAATAAAAAATTCTTAATTTTAAAACTCTACTATTCTAGCTGAGGCATAGAGTTCCAGGTTATTTAAACCCTAAAATCATAATTTCTATATACTCAAATAGGTCCGGGTGGCAACATGTCGATTTCAGTTAATCCAAATGCATACATATTTAGCGTTAAAAACTAAAGTATATTTTTCATTATGTTAAAGCCCGACACCCGGTTTTCTGTCCAGCGTGATCAGTTCTCAACTCATAGTTGTGGTAACTTGTTTAAAATGGTCTACTAGTGTTCCTCAATGAGCAATGCTAAGAGTGAAGAAACAGCAGGGATATTGTAGATTACGCTCGCTCCACTCGTATTCGCATTCCTGCTCAAATGTTGGTTGTCAAGTGCCAAATTAAGTACTCAAGAGTCAAGACAGAAAAATGATGCTGAAAAAGATGTCAGTCATTATTGGAGTGACTCATGAAAATGTTAATTGATAATTTACCTGAAAATCCATACAACTGCGTTAATATCATAGGAATGATAAAATTTTGGTGAATTGAAAATTAATCATTCTCAACTCTATATAGCTAATACATAAATCCGAGAAAACTAGTATTAGTACTTACCTTAAGTTTCGGAAAGTATTTGCTTATACCTTGAATGTTAATATTGAAGAATAATCATAATAAAACGTCTTTCAAACACCATGTGGAACACAAGCTAGGTCAAATTAATAAATAACTATATGAGTCAATACTAGAAGAGCATTAAAAAACAAGGCTTGAGTATTGGATCTTTTCCTGAAACGAGAGGAACTACAGACAACTGTAAAGTAGGTTAAGTAGTCATTCAGTTTAGAAGAGAGGTAAGGGATTCAAGAAGCAAAGACTTTCAACGTTGAAAAGGAACCTGGTGATATTGTTTTTCACTCGTATTTGAGAAGTCAGGGTAGGGACCTACAAAAGATGAGGTAATTTTTTGGAAAGGGTTTTTTTTCCCAAATGTGGGTTTTTTTTTCTAAGAAGGCAGAGTTATTTCACATCTTATCAAGTGACATTTTCCCTTCCCATTCAACATCCCGATACAACAATTTCCTCGCAAGCGACTAGTGCAAGAGACAAATATGACTAATATCCCAATAATATGTGCACGTCGCACGACCGCAAAAACAACAACTTACCCATGGCTTAGTCGCATGTATGACTGTGTGTTTCATTCGCGATATCACTGGAGTAAAGGCTCGCCGAATGGATTAATCAACAAGTAGCTGTAATGGCTACAGGGAATCGAGGAATGCCGCGACCTGGAGCATTTGCATAGCCGAATGCCTAATCGACCCAGATTCCGGTCCGTCGGAAATAAATGAAGTAATCCTCGGATGAGGGTGGGTGCATTGATGCCGAGAACGTATTTCGCGGAGAGGCAGAACGGATTTTCCTATTACTAATGAATCACTAATGGTGCACTACAATTATTTTCATCCAGATCAATCCTAATTTTAGTGTTGATATCCAGCTGCCCGTGTACGGATAACTACTAATATGAATAATCGACATGCATTCAGGTGACGGCTCTATACTACTAATTCAATACTGCCGTCATCATTTTTTACTGCTATGACTTCGGTAGCTCCGGCATATAGACCCATGTTGCATGGGGTTTGTGAAAATAGGCATCACAGAGCTATCATCCACTGTTTGTCTGAAAGAATAGCTTCAAATTTACGGAAGTTATGGCACTTTGCAACATGGCAAAGTTTGCAATGTTGTAAAGGGCCATAGCAGAAACTGCTTTTTACTATCATTCGTAAACTTTTTACTGCTGGCTTTATTATATTAATATTGACTATTATATAGTTTAAAGGAACATAAAATATGCATTGAAAAAGCTAATAAATTCACTGCTAAAGCGAGACAATTGGTAAAAAGAAAAATATTGAAATCGGTGACCGATTTCCCATCAATCTCTTTTCTTCTTTCCAGCTGCTATTTCATGGCAATGATGTTATGTGGCAGAAATTTAGCACAAAACGGTGGTAGTAGCGCTTTCAAGATTTACGGTTTATTGCGTAAGAACTACATCTCCATAGATAGTCGTATGTAGTCTCCGCGTTAGCCCACCAGGGCTCCTAAGGTCCCAAACCTTGGTTGCCAAATTACAGTTTTTCAATCAGTTATTCGCTGTAAAATTCGAATATGTACCATTTGCCTTGGTGCTCACTGTTGCTCTTAACCCAATATTTAGATGTGCTCCTCTGATTGGGTACGAACAAAATCAGTGTATTTTCATGAAACCTTTTTTGGATTGTGAACATGTCGTGTAACTGTCGTGTACTGCTGACCAGGTCTCTCAGGTATAATGTAATCATTTTGGCAGCATCATTTACTTTTCTCCACAGTAAATATAACTAAGTCGGAGTTTATATTTGTACCTCCACAGTTAAATTCCCGAAGAGGACTAAACAACAAATGTATAAGTGATTATAAAAGACATGGTGAAACATTAACGGAGAACTCTAGTATCACATACACCTTGGTGGCTCACAGTAATCATCAAAAGTTATCTCTTCGCAATTAATATATTCGGTGATTTCAGAATGCCTTAATATTTCATGAACTAATTTTCTGCGTTAACTTATTTTTTTTGAAATGACGGACTTCTCACCAGCCTCGCCCTTTGAAATGACAAAGGAAATAATATTTATTTCATCAAAGAGGCCACTATCCACATGTTAGTAATGACCCCTGTTTGATTGCATGAAAGCATCAGTGTATCACGGACATCACTCCATTTCATTACCTAAAAATACGACTATGGTCTCAGTCAAAGAGATACAGTTACATCATCTGAAGTTAAGTTCCTAGGTTGGACGAAAAACCTGCAAGGTTTTTCGTCCAAACTAGCCCATTTCCTCATGGGAAATGGACAGCTGGAGTGTTAAAAAGCTTTTGCGACGACCCTTCGGAGTTCGGAGCAGTCCCTAGTGGGCTTAAAGAGGACATCCAAAGCGTTTTATACTCAGAAATGCATCCAGTAGTATACCTACTGAAAGGCAGACGGAACCCAAACTAGGCTCGTTCTCTCAGCATTTCAAGATAGTTCCATCTCCGTTCCGCACGTCGGGGGCAACTCGAGGTTTATTTGAAACATAATGTCACGATCCGTCCATGTGTGCTCGTTGATACAGCCATAGCATTCCGTCCAAGTCTGTCAGGCTCACGATAAGCGCCTCAAGAATAACGACGGCTGCTGCATGAGACATACGCAGGTTCACGGATACGTTTTAAGAGATAACAAAGTTATCCAACCAAGCAATAGAATCCCCGCGTATTATGAAGTGCTGCTCTCAACAAAGGACTTCATTCGGAGAAAAATAATAGTACAAATTTGCTACAATAAACGTATACGTATACATTTTACTTCTTACCTCTTGCTTTACGCCTTGCTTTTACTCCTTCCGAGGTAACTTCATAATCAAAACAGTGCCGCCAGTATATATTAAAAAATAATGCTTTTCAATAAAATAGATTCCGGAGGCTCCATAACTATGTAAAGCATTTCAATCTCAAAGATTTTACATTACTCCATCAATAAAATTGTCTAGAAATTTTATATATAAACCGTAATGCAACAAAAAAACCTGAATTAGGCCATACGTAAGGTCATAGGAGTTTTTCATTTGACACATACCTTAATATAAAATTTATTTTAAAAATTTACACGCGCCTTATACAGCAGAATCGGTTTCATTTAATTTCCAATGCTCGTAGTTTAGTTTTTTCTCCAAAGTAATGGCGAGTCAATGAATAAGACAGCGAAACAAGTGTGTAGTTAAATCTAGGACAATCTAGTGCATTTTTAGTTTTCTTTTTTTACAATGACATTTTTCTGGAATCCATTTATTTATATGAATTAATAATCTAACGTCTAATATGTTTAATCATACAAAAGCCCCTTAAAATGCCTATAACCACTGATATATCTGATACTGTGGAAGAATTATAGGACAAAAGACAGGTAGGATGGCCTATGGTTTGGGTAATTGGAAAGTACCTAGACCAACCCGTTGCGATTTATATGAATTCAAACGCCTAAAACATTAATTAAACTTCAAAGGTTCCGCAAAATAAGACTAAGAAAAATATTACCTCACCAGATAAAAGGTTTTACCATGAATATTTGGTTGTGATTTTGCTAAGAAGTGCTATTATTAAAATAATAAATACGATGGTTTTTATATAGAGCGCGATGCCGGAGGCAATTATTATATCAACAGTGTTACATGTAATGAAGCAAAAGAATTTCTCCAATCGCAACCCCCAATGTTATATGGTGGTTTAGCACTGTATGTTTCACGATCCGGATTATATGCGCCCGCCGTTTAGTGAATTTATTTCGTGAAGAATATGTTCTGGACCAGGCTAACGCGGAATTGCATTTTAATATTAATAATAATAATAATATTTATTTGCTCTGGGTACAATACCCCTAAGAGCACCAATTTTACAATGGTGGTGAGCTTAAGGTACTTAACCTGCTATTGAACATATATAAATATATACATTACATGCCAGTTTTATATCTCTAATCACAGAAAAGACATACAATCAAAAATGCATCATATAAAAATAAAATAAACTTAAACGAAGAATACAATTAAGAAAAAAGTGACATAATCCTTTTAGTGTAAACATAAGCAAAAACAGAATCTGAACTGGATAACTGAAGAATAATTTTTTAACATATTTCTAAATCAGAATTTACAATCAAAGACATTTTAGTGAATAATAAACCAATGATAAAACAGTAAAGAAAGTCGTTGCAGCTTCTTTTTGGTATAAAATCAAACGAAAAACTAATACTGAGCAACAGTTTCACAAGTTCATTTTTGGTGTAGACTGAATCACAGAATTATGTTTTTTTTGTAGAAGGTAAGAATAAAGTTTTGTCTTGAATGTCTGTGTGTTTAAAATATTCTTTAGATGAATGGGGAGGAAATTCCATAATTTTGTAGATTTGACCAGGAAAGAGTGATGATATTTGGTGGTTCTATGGGCGGGGCAATAACGGTCAGATTGTGCACTTCTTGTATTTATAGTTCGGGACTGTGGTTGGTGTATAAACATGTCTATTAAGTATTTTGGTTCTGAAGCGGAGAATAAGGAGAACAGAAAGACACTGAGCGAATAATTACGTCTGTCTTTGACAGTTAACCAAGACAGTTTTTCCCTATAAGAGGACACATGTTCATCGTAGCGAAGGTTAAAAATGAATCTAATACAAGAGTTTTGGGTCCTCTGAAGTTTGTCATTAAGTTCTTCTGAAAGATCACCAAATACCAAGGAACAATAGTCTAAATGGGGAAATGCTAATGCAATAACTAATTTCGTCCTAATGTGAGTCGGTAAGACATGTTTCTGGGTTTTAAGCTGATACAGAGTAATGTTTACGCGGTTGGAAATTTGGTTCACTTGATCATGCCAGGTGAGATTGTTATTCATAAGAATTCCCAGATTTCTGACTACGTTAGAGTAGTGAACCGTGACATTATAAATCTCTAAGCGCGGTATGGTATCGTAGTTAATTTTATTGGTAAGCTTAGAGCTCCCAATAATTATTGCTTTAGATTTGGTGTTATTCAGGATTAGTTGGTTGTCTTTGACCCATAAGGAGACAGCTTCAGCATCACATTGGACTTTAGCTATTCCATCGTGAAGATCATGCAGGTGACATTGAAAGTAAATTTGCAGGTCGTCGGCATATAGCATATAACGACAATGTTTTAATGTTTTTGGGAGGTCCAAAACGTAAATTGCAAACAAAAGTGGGCCGAGAACAGACCCCTGAGGAACACCATGCTTAACTGGCAACCATGAGGATAGGTTTCCAATGGAGTCCTTGACTGCCTGTTTACGGTCTGTGAGATAAGAATAAAACCAGTTCAAAACGGAGGCAGAGAAGTTCAAACGCTTCAATTTATCGAGGAGATTGGCGTGATTAACTCGGTCGAAAGCTTTGCTTAAATCAAAAAGAACCAAAATGGTCACCATTTTTCTATCGATAGCCAGGCGAATGTCGTCAGTTATTTTCAGGAGGGCGGATTGAGTGCTAAAGTTCTTTCGAAAACCAGACTGGTAAGGGTCTAGCTTGTTATTTTTAATTAGGAAGTCACTGACTTGCTGGTGAACAAGTTTTTCGAGAACTTTAGATAAGGTGCAGAGTAGAGAAATGGGGCGATAATCAGATGGTGAAGAGGGATTTCTCGATTTTTTAATTGGTAATACTATTGCTGACTTCCACATTGATGGATAAACAGATGTGGATAAGGAATGATTAAAAATTTCAAGGATGGCGGGGACCAAGACGTCACCAGCCTTATTTATGAAGTCGATTGATATTTCGTCGATACCCAAGGATTGTGACTTGCAGCGACGTAGGGTTTTCGTAAGAAGATCGGGAGTGATATGCTTAAAGTAGAAGTTGTTATCATTGTATGGGACTAAAAGTTCAATGTTAGTAATACGATGCGTTGATCCACTCTGATCACCCTTGGTGAGACTTGTAAAATATTCATTGAACTGGTTCAATAAAAAATCATTGATAACTAGGCCTTCCTTCTGCCGCAGTAAACCAAGTTGCCGTAGTTGTCGCCAGACTGTATTAGAGTGCATGGGTTTAATGAATAAATTGGAGTAGAATTGGCGCTTGGTTCCATTGATGAGAGACTTAACTTTATTCCTATATGTTTTAAATTTACTGTGAACCAGGGGATCTATTCAGTTGAATTGCATTTTAGTAGGAATATATAAAGATATAATTTTTAGTATGGTATAAATAACTCCACATAAGCATAGATAATAATGAAGTATTCGGGTGAAGAGGCTGACTTCATTTAACGAATCTTATGAGAAGAGGTGAAAATTACGACACTCAGGTATTGTGAATGAAAAGGACTGGCAATTTTCCACAAGAATATATTTTAAATCGACCGGTTTCGGTGTACAACACCATCATCAGGTGAAATCATATCTCATACATCCGTATATATACCAAATTGCTATGAGGGGAGGTAAAGGATGAGAGGGGGTGGGGTTGGAAAGAACAAGGATTGGGAGTTGAGAGGTAGGGGGGAGGTTGATAAAGGGTAAAACCCGCAGAAAGGAAAGGGTCGAGCGGTAAAGTCTGTCACTCTCCTCTCCATCACCTTCCCACGAGGTGCACACTCGTTAGAAGGACTGCCGCAACCATAGTCACTGAAACCCCCCCCACTCCTCCCCCCCCCCACGACCGGTTCCCTTGTGTTTCTCTCTCCTAAAATCACATATTTGCTCTCTGCACGAACATCCCTTCCTCCTTTCCACCCCCTCATCAACCATTGTGTAAGACCCATCCTCTTAGCCTACTACGGCGTTTGCTACGTGACAGACTTTTGAAGCTCGACCTTTTCCTTTCTCAACGAGTACCAGGGGTCGTAATCTTCGGACCGAACACTCTCTCTTTCCCTTCCCCCCTTCCCCCCTATTACCTCCAAGCCCATGCCCTCTGGATACCTTTGGAGAATACACCAGGAACCCCAAGGAGCTAATCCTCCTTAACCCGAAGTCTCCGTCGCTCCGATGGATGCCAACGCCTGGTCAACCCCTCCACTCTGGACTTCACGTGGACTTCCGAGGATTCATAATGACCAGGGCCTCACCCAGACCCCCAGCATGCGAGGTTCCACCCTTCCATTCTCAGGAGCACAGAGGACATCAACAGGACTCTTGTTTGGATGTCCTGTGTCTCTTAACGACCTGTGACTTCCCCAGATCACTACCATGCGGGTTTTACCTTTTAACAACCTCCCCCCCACCTCTCAACTCCCAATCCTTGTTCTTTCCAACCCCACCCCCTCTCATCCTTTACCTCCCCCCATAGCAATTTGGTATATATACGGATGTATGAGATATGATTTCACCTGATGATGGTGTTGTACACCGAAAACGGTCGATTTAAAATATATTCTTGTGGAAAATTGCCAGTCCTTTTCATTCATGATGTTATTCCATAAAATTAAGCCCGAAACAACAACTTTTACTCAGGTATTGTGGTAGTTTGAACGGTTTTTAGAAGAGGTTTTTGTTTTTCTAAAAATGCATGAATCAACCGATTGTTTTATCATCAGAAATAAATTAAACACATTTATAGGTATGTAACAGAGCATCTCAGGGTGGTAATTCTATTTACGACTGATTCTGTCTATCCGAGGGGTAGATATGAATCACACCAAAACTTAACTTTAGGATTTCTGTTTGAGGCTTTCGCAGCGCTGTTGTGATGGTATCTCCATGTTTTTTCGGGCAAAGCTGCGTCGGTGTATCTTTACGATGACGTTTCGTAGCCAATGCAGGCCACATCTTCAGATCAAGTCCGAACTTTACTTTAACTTTTTAACTTTAGGATAATCAGAGAAACGAATCCCTAACAGCCGCTCCGGGCCACGTTGGTGGTAAAGTCACAGGACTCGTTCCCCATCACACATCTACACTCCTGAGGGTTCAAGGAGGATTTCAGGTCTCTCTTAAAGAAGGAACTAGTTACCATTCTATAGATAAGGCCTTTAATCCCGTCATTCCTGTGTTAGCTGTCAAACGTTCAACAAAATTAGTGGCAATCATGAAAACGGAACCCTCCAAACTCCTCCGTTATCGCGTCACCAGCCTCCCACTCCCTTTGAAGCCATTGGTGGGCTTCACGGCGGTGATCAAGAGGATAGAATACACAACGTATGGAGCCGATGTGTGCCAATCGCGCAAGGGCCTAAGAGCAGGAGGGTTCGAGAAGGTGAGCCCCCTTATAGGTCTGGGCATAAAGGTATAAAATGATCATGCCAAGGTGGGGCACTTAAGCAAAGGGTTCTCCCTTCCTAAGTCACCCCATGGGGCATTATCGTCTTCGAGGACGTATTTGAATGTTATCAAAGCCTCCTCGTCTCTCCGAGCATTAGATTACCCCCCTTCCACACTAGCCTCTCACACACCCTGCAAGCTCTTTGCATTTCATACCCAATGAAATGGCGCATGGGGACTGCAATTATGGTAAGCATATGGAGATGACTTTTCAAAGCATATTCTAACGAACAGTAATAAAAATATTGCAATTTGGTGAGAGATGTCTTGGAAGAGTTATTTGTATTACAGCTCAAATATATATAAAAATAAAAATTCAGACTCACATGTAGCGTTTCAACAAATAAGTCGTGCTCTAGGCAGGTTTCTCTGTTTGGACATGGAGAAAATCACAGAGTTAAAGACAAAATTTGATAATTTCATGATTAATTGTACGATAAGTAAATGAGTGCTCGGTGAAAATAACAAACAAACTTCATTCAAAATCAATGTATTTAATATATGAAGGCGTTTAGATCTAGATAAGGTTCGTCAATTAAATAAAATAGAATTATTACCACTATGCATTTATAAATTGATTACTGATCATGAAACTTTCGAGGCATTGGCTTTTTAAAATCTTCATTTCTACCGGCACAAGAGAGTATTGTACCTATATTTAAAATAAAATTTACTCAAGTATTGTTGTATATAATTTATGAAAGAAATGTAAGACCGTGGTGAATTTTTAAAGATATTTTAATGAGCATATGCTAGAATTCCATAACGCATCCCGCATCTTAGTTGCGCAAACTATTTGAAGCTAAATATTCATCAGTTATATTTTTTGAATGATATATTGAACCAAGGTGAAACACTCAAATAAGTGAATCAAAAGAATGTATATAAATATTCTAACAGTCGCTCCAGATCTTTAAAACTATACATTTATTATGGCAACACACCATCCATTCAAGTCGGATGCTATCGACTTGAAAGAATGGTTAAAATGGTAATTTGTCATGCGGTATTTCCAAGTAAAAGCAACTGGAGCAAGCAAAAGAAAACCTACTGGAGCAGAAACCATGTATTTCAAATTAATAATGATGGAATAAGACCAACTTGATAAGAAGAAAAGGCAACATATTGAACTAGGTTTTAAAAGGCACCCGTGGTGCCCACTCATTCAAGGAAGACATTGAAATAAAATGGCACTTGGTATCATGAGTTTGTTAACAACACAAAAACATTACATTCTGTCCGTTTATTTGATCGAGAGAGCAACGTGCAGTTGTCTGTGTGTGAATACTGCTGTTTGGAGTTGAATTTCAACGTGGTCAAACGAATGACCCTGTGACTTGTTTATTGTAATCGCATATGCCGGAATCACTGGAAATGGTCGTCGTCGCAAGATGAAAGGGAGCGTTGTCTCAGTCGGAGCCAAATCAGAAACGATTCTCGCTTTTATGAAATTTCTTGCAAGCAGGTGAATAACGGCATTTTAAAATTTAAGTGGCTGTGGCTCAATCTTACTGCGTTCCTGAGTCAGTGAGTGAGTGACAAGGGCTTTTCTTGTACAGATGTATAAAGTATGTCCTCCATATATTTAATTTTCTCAGGCGTTACTTTATTGTACTCCATTAATAGATAAAAGAGAAACTTTCAATTGTCCACGGCAAATTTTTTATGTACCATGCTGACCGATGTTTCGACTTACACAGTCAATTTCAAGGCCTTGATAATGACAGTGTAAGTCGAAATCTTGGTCGGCATATCAAATAACAATTTTACAGTGGGCAACTGAAAGTTTCTCTTTTACCTATGTCCTCCATTCTAAGGAAATGAGTTTGCTACCCAAAATCGTGTTCCTGGCCCAAATCTACTTTACTTACAAACAAATATGTCATGCATAGGGAGAACCTTTTTTAAACGATATCCGAAAAAATTAAAATATATAACTCTTCCACCCTAAGAAAAGCTCCAAAACGTCTCCTGATGAAAGCTACCATAAATTTCTTACGACGGCCAAATATATCTCGAAATGACGAAAGAAAACGCCGCTGAGTTCTATGCTAACCATCTCTCTGATCCCTCCACTCTCCACTTCCCAAAGACACTGTAAGATTAGCAGGGCCGAATTCGGAACGTTTCCAAACACTCACTTTTGTTTTGACACTCGCGGAGCAAAAGCACTAAAGAGGATGAACGAATTTGATCGCACAGCCCACCACAACGTTGGGAAGTATAACATTTTCACGGAAGGATATATCCGTAAAGTAGAAGGGCTAGAAAAATGACAAAAGCATTCGGGATGATTGATAAATATTTATGTTTTGATTGGAAATGGGTTTCGCAGGGATGCGAGAGGTTAGAGTGGCTTTGCCACCCACACACAATCAGCCACACGAGCGATCAGTGGAGAGAAGAGGGGGGGGGGGAAGAGGGAGGCGGGTAAGCTAACGCTGCGCCAAGGATATCCACTTTCTTCACCAAACTCCCATTACCAGGGCCAAAACAATGTTATCGCTTTCAAAAGAAAATGAACCGCTGAACCAATGCCAAAGGAAGCGTTTAGCATAAAAGAACTGCGTTGTACCATCTGTGTCTAACATTACGCCTGAATCAACGCCAACAATTCGTTCCAAAATGAGTGTTAAAGCAAATCATCATTACCACTGGAATTAATTTCCAAGGTATGACGATATACATTTGTGTAGATAAATACTGGAACGAAACAATAAATAATAAAACTTCATAGATTATAGAACTGAGAGCAATTGGTACTACCTATCCATTATATAATCTACCTAATCTCTAACATTTCTAATTTATTCAAAATACGCTCAAGTTGTGTATTTTTTAAACAAATCAATGTTTGAGACATAGCTTCTGCCTGCGTAAACTACAGCAGGAAAGTGCAAATGTATAGACCTTGATGCAGAATTTGAAACGAAATATGTAAGTCTTTTGAGTTCATACATCAATTTAAATTGTAATCCACATATTCTTCCAACACTTTACTGAGCAGATTACCCGCAAAAACCCGCGCTCGTTTCTTTAAGGAGTACAAAAGTCAGAATTTTCTTTAGAGCCACGGGATCCATACCATTGGCTATAATTATTGCATTTTATTTTATTGATCACATATTGGAGTACATTTCATGCAGCGCCAATTTGCTATATGAACATCGAGTGCACTTGCATACTCTTCGAAATGTCTAATTGTAAGTGATTCCTTGGGAAGTAGAACTGGGTTTTGTCCAGGAAATAGGAATGCAATGAAAAAGCAGGGGTTTAAAAGAAATTTAGAAAACTCTTAGAATTGGCAGTTTTGGTCGTATGGGCAGAATTGATTTTGTTTGAGAAAAGAAGATGGATGCAGATTATTTAAACAAAAATTAAAAAGATATTCAAATTCTTTGAGAGAAATATGATAGTTGATGTAGTTTATGCTGTCGGCTGAGAATTAAAATTACGATGAAAGATTTCGGAAAACATTTCAAAAACGGATTAGCGGAAAATGGGTGTCGTCGAGGTCTACGAGAGAATATTAGATGAGGGAGAGAAAATAATCAGAGATAAAAGTATGGACGTAGAGGTAAAAAAGGATTTTACCCCGTAATTTGAATGGCCATTGATGCTTCGGTAGTTGGGAAGGGTGAGGAATTTTCGTGAAGTCATTTGAATCCCCAATCATTTGAATTTTTTCCGGCCGTTAGTTCAAAGCGTGCTAGATTAGTGGACGGTAATAAAGATTTGCTCACATAAAAATCGTGGTTCAAACCGTATCTATATTTATAAAATAAATAATATTATTATTAAAATATTAAAAAAAACACGACTGAAAAAAATAGCAAAAAAAGATATAAACAAGATTGGTTTTCGCTTCGTTGTTATTCATTAATATCTGTTAATAATGTTTTATTACGAATATAGGTGTTGGTGGTAATCCGCAATCACATCTGTCTGGTGGTATGCCTTTTATCAATTGGGAAATTTAGACCTTCGATTGAAATTTTCAATGTATTCGGGGGCTGTTTAGACAGTGTAGCATAACAAATGTATACAGATATACAGACAGCCCCCGATTGCATTGAAAATTGTAGTCGAAGGTTAAAATTTCCCAATTATTAAGAAGGCATACCAGGTGACAGATGTGGTTGCAGATTACTACCAACTCCTATATTCGTAATAAAAAATCATTAACAGATATTAATGACTAACAACGATGCAAAAACCAATCTTGTTTTTATCCTTTTAATGCTATTTTTTGCAGTCGTGTTTTTTAATTTTTTAATAATTTTATTATTGACAAAAAATTCTTTTGTATGTTATTATTAACGAGTATTATGAAGCCTATGACACTTCCAGTAGCATAGCGGTTGCAATCAGTGTTTTTGCATCAAAATCGGTACAGTCGTTAAGTTTCTACGGTGTAAAAAACATGCATACATTGTCAGCCGCTGAAAACATAACACTCCGTTTTTTTGGACAGACGTGTAAAAATTAATAAATGGTTACCTCTCATTACAAAGGATTAAGAAGCTTAATGAGGCATACGTATATAAGCGAGGGCCAGACGCTTGGCCCACCGTGCTGGCCCGTGGTAGGACTGGTTCAGGCTGCGGTGAGGGAGAACCTACCGTGGTCCCGTGGTCCACACTGACCGCAGAGGGTCCGGCCACAAAGCTAAAATATTTCGCACAAGGGTACCCATGTCATAAGGCTCCGCTTTTAGGGCCCTGATGGGTGGAGCCACCTCTACCGGATAGTTGCTTCATGCCCAAATAATCGGCGGAATTAACATCTAGAAGTTTGGATAAATAGGAAATGCAGACATAGAGGTTCATGAGAATCACGTCGTTTTTATTGATTCAAACCCAGTTCTATTCATTACTTCAAACCCTGCCTTCCAGGAGAATGAAGATTTTTCTCTTCCCAGCAATCTTTTATCTGAGGACGGTCGGATGGGTTGCATGAAGGGTTCATAAAAACACTATCACTAGGATGACTTTAAAATAGGGTGGAATTGAAAAAGAGACGGTTTCCCTGAGAAAAATGTACACTCTGGCATTCTGTCTGCTCCGCTCCTGCGACCTATCACCAATCGCACGAACGTCATGCAAATCAGATACGATCGCTGCGCCTGATCTCTCGACTGGGATGGCTCTTGGCTCAAGGAAACACGTCACTCTTACTCCAAAAAATGGGTGATTGTGTTCCTCGGAGCGCTCATCGAAATATAAGAGTCCTAAGCTTAAGTTCAACTACAATGTCTCTTTGAATTTTCTCTCTTTTATTTCTCTTCTTATATAAAAACAGCCAATTTTCCTACAACATAACTTTGAATACCAACACGCTTCAGAGAAATGTCGTCAAGAAACAGTTCTATATAACCACAGTGACCGAGAATACTTACGTTAAAATTTGGTCCAATTTGGCTTTAATACCACATTATGCACTGGAACACACCCACATGTTTTAGCTTTAAAGAAGTCAGTAGAACATCGTTTGCCGAGTAAGTCCGTTAAAGATGCGAAATCTACGCTTCAGTTTTCAGCCAATTTCCTAGTCGTTTTGTGTGGATCGGACTCCATAGCTTTCAATTACACGATAAAAGTACACTGGATGTTTATGCATGCCTAACTTCAGAAGCCATAAGGAATCAAACACACTTTCATTCATTGCGGTCTGGGATTGGACTGTATTAATTACGTAAATTAGGTTGATTTGCTGATTTGAAATTAATTAGCTAAATAGTTCAAATTTTTTTTTGATGAATCATTACAAAAATAATTAAATCGGAACATACAGCTCTCTACCTCCGCAACGATGCCTTTTCAAATATAAATAAATGCTCAATTAATTGAAACACGCAGGACTAGGCAATTAATTTATTTCTTTCAAAAATATTGCTGAATCAAATATTCTAATTTAAGCAGGAAAAAATTGACGATTGGAATTAATAAGTGACCTTCATCACAGAATTGAGCCACTAAAATCAATTATACCGTCAATAAGATCGCATACTAATTATTATAAACCAAAAGTGCATTATTAATTAAGACAAAACAATTATGAGTAAAGTCTCTTACACCCAATTATTCAATCACAATATTAATAAAATATCAGTGTCAATTATCAATCAATTGTTTAGGTAAATTAATATATACATATTTTTAAACTTTTGCCGACGTTTCGGACCTTTATTGATATAATATACTTTTAATATACCTTATACTTTTCAATATACCTTTCACCTACAAATTTGTTGATGACTTATACTCAGCAATACCAAATCAAATTCAGGATGACACTATATGTTGTAAACATTTTAATGATTTCTATCCTAAATTACAACTTTTAATAGAACAGGAAAAAAATAAAGAACTTCCTTTTCTGGATATGATCACTAAAAGAAACTCTGACGGCTCCATAACAATAGATTGGTGGAAGAAACCGCATAAAGCAAAGAGATATTTAAATTTTCATTCCCACTTACATCTAAAACATAAAATAAATACGGCCATTGCACTCAAATTTAGAGCATTAAGTTTAAGTCATAAGGTTTTCCACGATAAAATTTTGAAAATAACTGGGGATATTTTAGAAGAAAACCACTTTCCAAAAAATTTAATCAATAATAAACTCGAATAAAAAACCATCTTCACATCCTCACAATTCAATAAATACAACAAAAGTATCAAACACTAATACAAACCAATATCGGGGGATGATTTATATAAATGGATTATGAGAGCAAATTACCAAGGGATTCAAAAAAAAGTTTATAAAATAGCACATAAAAACCATAAAACTCATCATAAACCCATATATTCAAAACTTAAGTCAGAAACCCCTATGCGGCTATGAAGCAATATAATTTATTATATTCCATGTAAAGACTGTGACAGTAGCTATATAAGCCAAACACCCCAAAATTTAAAAAATAGGAACTCGCAACATAAAACGTCAATTTCCACTAAAGTTCAACTTTGTGCATTAGCAAATCATGCAATTACAAATAGTAATTCGTTTAATTTCGAAGAAGCCAAAATTTTAGACTCAGAACAAAATTTATCAAAAAGATTATTAAAAGAAATGTACCATATATCCATAAATAAAAAAAGTTGCAATAAAAGGACAGACATTACTTATGAAAGCAAAATTTATCATAATTTAATACATGACATATAACTTTTCAACGAAGAAATGGATCCAAGCAACCGAATTAAAATTGTAAATAAAAACAGCACTAAACTTTAAAGGTAACAATCTTGAATATGTTTGTTTTTTATATTTAATGACTGTAAATTAACCATTATGTAATAAAAAAATAATTGCAAAACATTTTCAACATCATGTATCATTTGTTTATAGCCCTGAAGATGGATCAATAAGGGTCCGAAACGTCGGCAAAAGTTTATATATATATATATATATATATATATATATATACTTATATATATATATATAAACTTATATATCTATATATATAATTTAATTGACCTAAACTCGTGAAATTTGCACCGTATATTAAAAGAGGTCGAGAATAAATACCATTTAAAATAGCAGTGTACGGCAAGGTGCTAACATTTGTGATATCACCCGAATAACAACAATTATTTTAGATTACAAACGTACATATCGGCGCACTGAGAGACTACTTCAGCTTCCATTCAGATAATATGTCCTCAGAAGCAACGGTTTCATTGGAACGGGAATCGCTGACTGGGTCCGTTTGATCCACAATATCCCTTCTTCATCGCCATTGGATAAAGATCAGACACCCTTAACTCTCACCCTTCCACCTTTGGTCCCATTTCGATCCATCCCTTTGCATGATACATATCTCCCGGGGCTAAGCCACTACGTAATGTCAATTCAGCACCACATTTACGAGCAATCACTTATCAATGGTCTTTCCTTAAAAGCAGTTTGAGGCAGCATTATTGCGTATTTCAAACGATGAAATATGTTTTGAAAATTCGGGACAATAACACTTTCCCCTCGTTTTACACGTATTTAATCAAGTATATGAAATGGCATTTTTTAAATGTAAAATTTTAGAAATATGTTGACAGTACACCTAAAGTAGGCCTAATTATAAAAATTAAGATTCTATTGTCAGAAATTAACGATATTTTAAGTGTTCAGGCCGTTATTGCAAAAGAAAAAAGTTTTGGGACATTTAAATGTAAATTTTCTACACGAAATTATCCATAAATACCAACAAATATGATGTTAGGAATACATGAGGAGCATTCAATTGAATTATGCCGCCTGCTCATCAAAAGAATTTCAGTTCGGACCTGTGGATGTAAAAAGAATAAGAATGCTATAAAATTACTATCAAAAAATAAAAGTTTATGAGAAAAGAAATTGAGCCAAAGCCACTGAACAAAATAAGAACCTCACAGATACACAAATTAACGACTAGTGATCCAAAAAAATGACATTTATCCGAAAGAATATGCTTGAATATCGATTTTTTGCATTGTTGATTCCGAAATTTCAATTTTGGTGCTATGTGCCATGACCTTATCGATAAGTATATTTTAAGCAAAATTATTTAAGGAATAGAGTTTGAAAGGTAGCCTGATGGTATTTATCTTTGGTTTAAGAAGTTTAGCCTAATAATACTCGCCGGATGAATTTCCTTATGCAGCGTAACTCTTCGCTTAAGTTCAGTATCGACATTCAGTGAGAAACTGGAGTGACAGACTACATTATTCACCGTTCCCTCTTTAGAATAGTCTGCTAGCAACGTTTCCTCACGTGCACCACTTAAACATATGAAAAAACGAGTGTAAAAGACGTATAAAAACGAAAAAACAAGCACATGTAATCTATGACTTGATATTGTTGAACTACATGACCGTATTTCCATGTAATCAGCGCTAGTTGAAAAAATAATATTTGCAATCATATATGCCGTCAATCTTTATATATCGAATATTTACCACTTACCTCTAAAGCAGTAACAGTTTTTAACTAGAAATATTTTTCATGGACTAAAAAAATGACGAAAGAAGGAAAGTTTAATATTTATGAAAAATATGAATATGATGCGTCCTATTTGCTAAGGCGGAACCTATAATAATAACAAAAAGCTCCCGCGTATGTTTTTAGCAATGTATATTCGAATTTTCAGTCCTTAATATCACATGGAAATCAAGTTAACACGTGAATCGACATCATCCTACTACCATGAAATCGGCCACAGTAACATGTGGCACGTAAGGAAGGTTGGTATGGTAAGCCGTAAAAAGATCTGCAGAAGACAGAGACATGAGTGAAGTAAAGTGAAATGTGTTGTGGTGGATGACTGACAAACATTGCTTCTGCTGTATCTGTGAACAATGCATGGAAGAAATATTTTCAGAGCTCATCTTAAGTCTTTGTTCAATAGTTCATGGTATATTATCTGATCACTTTCGCCTTAAACAGTCATATAGTGTATGCCTGAAATAATATCTCTACGTTCACTTGAAACATCTACGCACGATCCCACGCAGAAATGATTAGCAAGGTGTGTTTTGATAGAGTTAACGCGTCTAGACCTGCTCTTGCTGCAGTCGTATATGAAGCAAAGAAATTATGAACCTGTTTAAGATGGGGATTCGTTCATATAATTCTAGAGGTATTGGAATTTGTGGACTAAATGGAATGAAGAATCACGTGGTAATTTCCACACTTTGTTCAATAGTTCATGGTACATTCATGGTATAGTTCATGGTATAGTTCATTTTTACCAAGTGATTCTTCCTATTTCCAAATAAATTACCAAGTGATTCTTCATTCCATAATTTCGAAGTCGGAAGTTACTTCGCCTACCATCGAGTTATTGTAGACTAAAATTATTGATTTTGTGAGAAAACACAAGTGTTTCAGGGTTAAAGATGAGCTACCATCCATAACCGTGAGGAGGGGTCAAAAGTCAGCATGTTCAAAGAGTGACGTTTTTGTGGGTAAAACAACCGTATTAGGGAAATTACGTCGTTTACTCGGTTAAAATGCATGCGAGACAATAGTTTCGCCCATTTGGCGGATTAGACGGTTAGATGGAGCTACTGTCACGTGCTTGGCAGTGCGTAACATACAGTTCCATGAAATTCCCAATGAAATTTGAATTTATTGCATGTTATAATTTATTCACGAACGGAAATTTGACTTTCATTTATTTAACTTCAGTTTTACGTGTTTTGATAAAACAAACTGACCAAATAACTAAAACTCAGTTTAGCATTTGACTTAGTCCTTTTTCTAATAGCATCATCTGGTCATAATGCTGCTACATGCATAGGATGAAGAATGTTATCTGATGATTTCCTGGCGTGTGCTGTTGATGAAGTCTGCTCGGGTCCTCCACCGGATGAAAAACATGAGATGAGCTTCAAACTTATTCTTTCGTCTTCTAAGAATATTCGTCTATTATCGTAAGAACCACGGTAAGGGAATGAGTATATACTCCTTCTCTGATGATCAAAGACACTTTACAAGTCGACATCATCCGATGCGATCCATTGAACGGTTCAAATAGCTATTCAGTCCACTCCGCAGCCTCCGCCTCTCAAGATCTCTCCGCTTAGGGTCCCCTTATAGTATGCATGGGTCATGCGATGTGAGGATTTTCAAGCGGGCGATGATTACGCCAGATTAACATGACCAGCATTCCCTACGTGGGGGATTCTTCCTGAGTCCGTGCTCCCGCACTCAATGCGAGGACACCCTCACCGGGGAACATGTCCAGCTGCGTTGACTGGACAGGAAGAGGGATGCTGTCAACCGATCCTAACTCAGGGGTAGGGCGATGTACCCGTAAACCACTTGTACCTTCAAATAATGGCCAGGTAGAAGGGCTGATGTCCACGCGCATTCAGGGTGTTTAGGGGGCGACTCTAAAGATTACATTGGTAACACTTATTTTAGGTTCTGTATCACGTATGCTCATTGCTATGTAGAAGGATGAATATAATTCAGGAACAGAGGTGATCTAAACAGTAGTTGCTTCCACAATTTAAAACAAAATAGGACTAACTAGGAAAAATGCATTATTAAGCCAAGAAATAAAATACAGAAAGCTAATTTATGCCCACGTACATAATATATCCACGGTCCAAACGCGTTTCTGCATAACTCATAAGTGATTGACGCTTAAAAATCTGTTCGTGAAAAAAGTAATGAAAGTAAACGATACTCATCTCATTACCTCCCCAAGACAATTATACGTTGCTACAGTATAATTTACTAAAAAGTACATTTTTAACTTTCTTACGACTGTCCCAGAGCAAGGATTAAAAGTTCATTTCCTGGACTCAACCCACATCCACTCAACTCTGTGCTAGTTCATTATTCCTTTAAAAGGATGCAAAAAGCACATAGCCACTAGTTAAGCCGCAAAACCCAGAGCACTTATATTTTTCACACTTGTTTAGAGGTCTTGGAAAATTAGACCAACTAGGCCACGTAAAATAAGGGTGCATTGTCATCACTTCCATTCATACTTCTATCTCTGACCAATAAATAATATGATCTGGCATCGGTCAGGGTGGAAAACCTGCTGTCAAGTTATTTTACATTAAGATTAGAGCAATAAAGGAACATTCTTAAATTATAGACTGAGGGTCAGTTTTATCAGAGCAAAAACTACTACGACAACTTCAAGGAAATTCTCTACCATTTAAAACCCTTAGTACTAATTAAACATCTTAGCATCTCATTCCATTTTATTTTTTTAAGACATACCTAATTTATATCTATTCATTACAAGTAATTTATTTTCTTAAGAGGTCTCAGCGGATAGAGCAGCAAGAGAAATATTTTTCGTGTATTAGAGAAAAAAACATGGTTTCCCCAGGCGTAACAGAATTTTTTCAAGCATGGAAATTTAGTTCCTAAGACGTTAAGTAAAAATAGCGGCAGCTTTTTGACTTTAAGTACATAGATGGAGTTCCGCAGATTTATTTGTCCCCTGCAAACCTGAAGGGTAGTAGAGGTTTTTGGGTTGTGAAGAGTTTCAGAAATAGGGCAAAGGGGAAATATCAAGAAATGGTGAATAGAAATGGCATGAACATGATAGATACTGGATGGAAATCCGCCATCTTGTTCCGTGTAAATCCCCAGTAAGCGTTGTTGTCGGTAAATTCCGCACCCTAAAGAAGTTCCATTTTCTAAATGTAGGTAGTTGGTAGGTAGCGTTAGTGTCGCTATACCTTAGGTGATGACACGAACTTTACTAATGTAATCCGCCATCTTGAATCCAGATCGCCGTGGAAATTCAAATTTTCCATGTAAATGAATGGCTGACATAGGCTAAAAGAACTACGGATATCTTAATACGTAAGATGAAACAATAATATTTGCGAGGACAATAGGACATGCTACTAGGGAATGTCTTTAGACAACCGGGCTTAAGTCTTCCGTTCGGCTCCAGAAAAATTGTGAAATTACCTCAGACTCCGATTATTGATAAGTAACACGGCAAACATAGGCAAAAAGAACATAGGTTTCCACTTATCCAGCCGGCAGTTCAATACCCTTACCTATCTTCTTGTTGGATCAGTAGGAAAATAAGTAAGTAATTTGTAATTGCAATTTTTGCAAAGGAAACAACCCTGACCATAATGGAATACCCGGATTTCTACAGCGGTTTTTTATAAAAATGAATTGATGAATTTAAGTCTTTTTTATGAATATTAGTTCCAGACATCGGCATTTAATCCAATATAAATTTAATCATTGTTCACTTCCTGAAGCGATACTAATTAATTTACCCGATTAATCATGAACACAACCGTTAGTACTCGCTCTGTGGCCAGTTTAACCCTCATATGGATTTACGAATTTAGTTACGTCGTTGGATTTACGGCGCCGCAGCGGCGCCGCGTTATAATTTGCCATTATCTTTCAAACTTGGACTTTCTTAGCATTTTTTCTGATTGTTAATGCTAGTGACTTCTATTTTCTTTATTTTTTACCATGTTTTGCTAGATTTATCCCATTATTACAGAAGTTATTGCTAAAAATCTATAATGCTGCTTTATTTACCGTTTTTTGCCGTAATACTCTCGTTTTATTGTCCCTTAGATAGTTATTTTCAATTGAAGGTTTTAATTTAATGTGTAATAATTGTTTTATATCTTTTTTCTGATATGCAATGATGGATAAACTCCGCTGTATCATGTGCACATTGTTTTATTTTTTATGCATCCAAATACTAAAAATGAGATTCGAATAAAAGTCGGATGGTTCCATGTAAAATAATTTTGCTTTACTACGTCCACCCAAATGTTATATCTTTGTAGTGTTCGCAGAAGCCTGAGTTCTTAAACGTTAATAATTGAAAAAGGGTAGGTGGAGTGAGAAGAGACGAGTGATACCGTCGTGATTTTTAAGTGCTAAATTCTGACGATCAAGGCATATGTAACGGACATTCTGGGAGCTTATATCCTGCAATTTCTAAAAAAAGAAAGTGTTAAAGTCAGATGGTTTGTGAAATATGAGGAATGTGGAGCAATCAGCGACGCGTCAAAGAGTTCAGCATTGGACGGGGGGCTAGAAGAGCCGGTATTTTAGGCCTACAGCGGAGCCCATTCCCTCACTGAGGATGTCTCCATAGAGATGGACAGGTAAAAGTTATGCGGAGGAATGCGGCAGATGAGGTTTTGCTTCTGGATTGGTGGAAAAGGCCAAAATAATTATTTCTAAGAAGTTTGGGTTGTAGGTGGTAAAGAAGAAGGAGCAGGAAATGGAAAAAACATGGAATACGATGGCGTCTATTTTCTTCGGTCCGGCGCTGCGTGAGGGACCGATCGAATAGGAGCTTGTGTTCTGGGGTGATCAAAACACCCTCATGCTGGGTGGACCCCCCTCACCTTTTCTTTCCGTAGCATTGCACTGACCCAAACAATGAGACCATCCATACTTTCCCACTAAGCTTCCTCATTCGCCATCCTCCGCCTACTTTCTTCCCCCCACAAAAACTGATTGAACGTCTCCCCGCCTCCAACGACCCACCCAAACTAGACCTTCTCGGAATGAAGGGAGAACTCCGGGGCGCTTTGCGATAAGGCGAGGATTCCCTGTCCCACACGCAGCGCTGTAAGGATGAAGAAAGAGCAGCCTATTGTGTCTAATTGCCTCCTTCCTCTCTCAACCTTTCTTCAAGATACGCTTACCTGGCCCAACGATCCCGGTATTCCCTGATCCTTGGCAGTCGACTCACCACCAAGTATCTCCACCCCTTCACCTCAAAAAAACCTCCATGGAATTACCCACCTTTCTCCTCATCACTCACCCCTTCACGTTAGTAAACATTGGACGACTAAAACCTCTGTGCATTTCGAGTACACAAAGAAACGAGAAATATATTAACAAATTTTCACTATGTGGAAAGTATTTCACGAGTATTTGTTCATCATGAAAAGATGTTTAAGATGTAAATACTGAGTGAATATCTCCTGCAAAATTAAAATATAAGGGGAAATTATGAAATATATCAGTACCATGTACAAGTATTTGGGAAGATTAAATCATTCAATTTATTTCTAAATAAAACTAGCATAACGATAACTTTCTATGCATTTATTTACATTCATTACAAAGTAGTTTTGAATTGTCCATTAATTTTTTTCTCAGGAGCTGATAATTTGTAAAATCTGTCTTTTCACCACAAATAAGTGACACTGTGAGCGTTTTAGTTTTTTTTAGAATTGCTTACATATTGAGGTTTTACTGAATATTCTTGAAAATCTGTCATGCAGCGCTTCAAAATCTTTGTCTTGACATTCTATAACCGTCTCATTGTATGCGGACGAACTAATTCCTCTGCTAGTTGTTCCAAATACATTCTTCTTCTTTCTAGCTTCTTTTTATTCCAGTTCGGGTATAAGGTTGTAAATAAAATTAAGCCAGAAATGCCACTTACATTTAAAATATTCATAAAGAAGGCAAATGGCCATCGATTGGTTTTTCCTTGGTATGTATATGAATGCGCCATTTGGTCCACCAAATCTGTACTTCCTTTCGCTCATTATAATGCAACGCAATTTCTGTTTTGTTGTGGGTTTAATCGCTAAAGCTACTATCATGATGCATTGATGACAGCAGTATTACAGATTTTCCTCTTTTGGGGACATACGAAACCAATGTTAGGCTTTTTGTGAACCCAAACCCAAATATGGAAGAAAGTTCCGGTCGAGATCGATTTGGTAAAAAATTAGATGTAATGTAGGGCTTCATCTACTTCCACAAAATACCCTGCAAGCCACCTCAGGAGTGTGTGGCAGGGGGTGAGTATTCACCAACATGCATTACAATATAGGTACCTTAAAGTTAGTGTAACTACGACTAATTATGCATTGTCATAAATCGCTAATGCTTGTCACGAGGTGAAGCCTCACAATCATGCACTACACTACAGATATGCTCACAATGGAGAGGGCTTATTTGTACTAAGTGTCCCCAAGAGTGTTAAACCACTGTTTTCAAATTCAGTACTAGCTTCAAGGTCGTGAAGACATTATCGCAGGTCACGATCCGATTGGAGGCAAAATATGGGGCACAGAGCATTACCACTACACGTTCACCTAGGTTAGGCGCTGCTATCACTACGTTCTCCTTTCCTTGGTAAGGTCACCTTGGGTAGCCTGTTGCCGAATCGTTAATCCAAAATATCTTCACACCATATTTATCGGGTTTTGATGGAATATATTGTCGGAAAGGACAACGCCCACGAAAGCCAATCAGTTGCTTATCAACAGTGAGTGAGTGTCCGGAAACCAAATAATGTTGAAAATCGCTATCGCAAACTTCTGAATCGTCTCCCAAGCTTCTGCTACTCATTGACCGGGAAATTTCCACACGAAGGTAAACAGGCATTATTGTTTAAATTCTGAGAATAAATTGTGGTCAAATTTTCTTGGGATTGCTGCTTGGTATAATTCTATACATAGTAATCCTGGAATGTCCCCAAAGGTGACCATCACCACAGCAGGTACGCGAAGCGGAGAAGGTACCCAAAAAATGTAATTCCGAAGGCCATGGAAAAAACACCCTTAGGTTAGCCATGAGTTTTTAAGAATTATTCTTGCAAATAGATGAAGTTTTGTCAATGAACATTATAAACAGGCAAAAATTATGATTATTATATAAAAGACGAAGAAAAATTGGCATAGTAAAATTTTCCCTTTGTTAAACAATTTATTTTTGTTTATAAACTTTAAACATTTAAATATTATGATTATAAATAGAAGATAACATGTCATACGAAACATTATAACTTTTAAATTGGTATTGAGAGTGCAGTCCCCGACATTGCGACGAGGAAACTCTCGGCGCCGCAGCGGCGCCGTAAATCCAACGACGTAACTTTTTTCAATAGAGGCCAATAAAATGAAAACTATACACACTATACACACAAAAATATATTTGTGGTCTAAGAAACCAGAAAAAATAGACTACTGAAAGTTTCAGAAAGATCCATGCGAATGGAAAATTTTAAAATCATTTTTAAAACCGCGGGCGCCGCTAAGGCGCAGTGAATCCATATGAGGGTTAAACCGCCGCCAATAGTTCTACCAATGCCCGTTTGTTTGTAGCGCTGCCATCGCCTCAGTCGCGGTAGCCTAGCCTGCGGAATTTTCGGCAACAGATCTGTGCCATTGATTCCCATCCAGTATTCTATATTCATGAGCAATGGCAATGGGGTCACCAACTTTGAATAGGAGGAGTGTTGACAGGAGGGAAATTTTACCACCGATTCGGAAAGAAAAATGTTAGGTCAGCGAAACCGAACAGAAGAGGGAAGCTAATCCCGTTGGATTTAAATTCGCCGTTATTCACTCACATTGACCAACCAATGGAGTGGTAGCATTTGACGAAGAGTTTTAAGTGCTTATACTGCTAAGTAATTATCGTACCTTCTAGCATTAGGCATTTTTATGGCAAACACAACATCTGTCCCAGAAGCGGAATCGGACATCAAATTCTAACAATCTGTAAAATAATGGAGAATTTGAATAAATCGATAATTGTAATACCATGGTCTATTTAATAAAATGGACAATGGTAGTGGCAATTATAGCCTCTATAGAACCTAACCTCTTTAATGTAGTGTTCTGCAAAAAAACAATGTTATAAGTATATCAATAATATAGCATTTTTAGGACTGCAAAATAATTTGTTTTAAAAAATAAAAGGAAATATAACTCAATGCTGATAAACACAACACAGAATACAACATGTTTTTAAAGGGAACGATAATCTAAAGAGAAGATCATTAAACAAATCACCAGAGAGCGTCAACTTAGAAAATCTCGGCAACTTCTTAAGTAGTTAAAAAACAATCCGGGAATCCGTGCTGAGTTAGAAATTCGCGCCCTTAGTATCGCCAATTACAGCATTTCGCTGCGAGCTGTCACGCATGAAGTCCCTCGATCTGATAAATTCTCTCATTCCCTCATACCCTTGTTCTCCACGTCCAAAGCGAGAGTTCCGTTTTGTATTCAAACCCTGTATTCAATATTTCCCCGCGTACAATTTATATCTCCCCACACGTGCTTTTTCCTGAACGGCGTTCTGAAAACTGTCATTAACTCCCTAACCCCAACTCTCCATCCTCCCTATTTTGCTTTTACTGACCGGTCAACTTCCTTCCGGGGAACGTCCATCCCGAAAGGATTCATCCCACCCTACTCCTCGAGCGGAATTCCCCTTTCGCAAACCACCGTCACTTCCATCCCGGGGAAACTCTCGCGTCCATAAACACAAAGGGAGCGGCTTCGAAACAGGGAATAAAATGTTGCTGGAGTTTTGAGATCAACCCCAGTGAGACCTCCTGCCGGCGGGTGGTCGACGATCGGGTGAGTTTGGGTGGTGGCCGGGCAGGTAGCGTGTTTTGCCGGACCCCTTCGCCCAGGTGGGCTACAAGGGGACGGGCGACACTGCCGGGGTGGCAATGGAGTCGGAAACGGAAGGAATTAAAAATGGAAATATGGAAAAGAGTGCTCTGCGGATGAAGAATGGCGACCTCAGGGCGAGTGGGACAAAAATTATTAAAACGGACTTTTTTCAGGCGACATTTTCCAATGGTAACAGCGGTAAAATGATATCTGTGTTCCTTCGGAACATTCATTCCAGGAGAACGTTATGAATCCAACTTTGAAAATCTGTAAATAAAGGAAAAATATAATTACGCTCCCCGCTCATGCGGTTCCATCTGAAAAAATGAACGGCGACCCGATTGTGCAAAGCAGCCTGGCGTACTGCCGGGTAACACAATGACTCGCTTGCATTATTCACAGCAGAAGTATTAAGGGGTACAAAGGAAGGCACATAATGGGGATAAGTTAAAACGTTATATCTGGATTGGAAAATAAAATTGAACTGTCGGAATCAGAATACGAGTGTTACATACAACGATAGCACGACAATGACGCCATTTACTTGGCCATTATTGAAAGAGGCATCAATCCGAAAGAGGCATCAACATTTTCGAAATCCGAAAGCAATGTGACTGAAACGGCAAAAAGATGTTTATCAAATATACCGAAATTTGATCTGATAGTGGACTCAAGTGATTTCATCAAAGTTTTATTCCACAATCTTAAATGCATGATTAATAAAACCGCGAGGTTAAGGTGGTTCCACCGTAAAATGACTTAAATGTCATTTTTTTAATATCCTGTCAACTTGTAGAAAAATTTATCCTCTATCTGATATGAACAACAAAATAATACCTTTCCACGCTATATTACTCTTTAAATGAACTTGAAATTACTTGGCGTTAAATGGAAGTATGGGAGAAACACGGGGAAAAATAGTATTTTTCCATAAAATATAAATGCCATTTTTGCGGGAAACTATTTATAAAAAGGAAAATATCCGGAGAAATTGAATAAGATGTAATATAGGCATCTTCCTACCTTATTTCTTTAGTTATTAGGGAATTACTGCCGTAATTGAAGTCAAAATGTGGTAATTCGTAGGAATTGGCGCTGCAGTCGGCTCCTATGGATGGAAAAAAGTGCTCATTTAAAATAAATTCGTGGAATAATCTGCAAATTTTGTACCTTACTTTTGGATTTCTCTAGGTAACGCATCAGTGAAAGCAGGATTTTTTGGACAAAATACAAAAAATTGTGGAATTTAGTATTTGTTTTTACTCACATAGTCGCGGCGGAATCTCCTTAATGAAAGGTGAATGGTAGTATTAAAGTAAGAACAGCGTGAAACTTTCACTTGAAAAGTATTCCAAAATATGAACAACCATGTATTCAGAAACTATAAATTCAAATTGTTTCTCCTGGGTACCGACCCTTCAAATAATGTATATTCGAGTATGTATTGATATCTAAATTTATATTTAATGCCGAAGTACAGACACAAATATTTTTCCTGTAACCTATAAACAAATCTTACAAGTCGTAAGTACAAATACTGTAATCTGAATTTTAATTACCTTTTGTAATTAAAAATCTGCAGCAGAGGAATTATCATTGCTGATTATATAATTCAATTTAATTTTTTGAAAGTAGATATTTTTATTGGTAATAAGAGAAAAAACTAATTTACACTATCAACGATATTGTTATGCTGAAACGTTAATTTTAAAGCTAATAGTAAGCTCAATTAGTCAAGACGCTAAAAAATTGTAGAGAAGGAGAAGACAATCAACAATATGGTAATTATTCAGCCAAATCGCCATCGCAGTCAGCCATAAAGAATGCAATTGGTAGTATAATTTTACTGTAGTGCATTAAAAATAAACATGGTTAGAAAACTATGAGGAATGGATTTTAATCTGAGAGAGAAACAATATTCAATTTTAATTTAGCATTATGAACTTTCCCAAATATTCATGAATGATTTTAAATCAATTATTAAATGCGAGCCATAATCGAGGCTCGCTAAAATAAGAACAATATATATTTAGCAACAAACGAGTAAAATGCTGGTAAACAAATTAAGTCTCTACTCCAATATACAATAGCGTTTAGCACGAATGCTATACTATGTACACGGAGAAAATTAGTTAATCCAATATGCCTTTGGATTTTATGCATTCTTAAATTATAACTCTTTTTAAGTATATCACTCGTATTTGTACTCTCACCAACAGCAAAGCTATCACGATCTCCTTAAAATGTAATAAGTAGGTTTTTTTGAGAGGGTGTAAGTAATGAAGCTAAACTCTTCTGCCCCTAAATTGTACCTCTAACCACACCTGAAACGTCCTTCATTCAATATTGGAATTAGCAAGATGTTCTATTTATTTTTCAATAATACTGGTATGGTTAAAGTTGAATACATTGACATATATTACTCGATCCGTGACCGGTAAAAGCATGAAAAGGCATCTAGGTATACATATATTATATGATGTATTACGGGGCTGATGAGTTTTGCCTTAAAGTAATTTTGGCAACATTTTGAATGCATTTGATTCTGTGCAAGTTGCAAGCTTTTACGTCAAAACAAGTTTTATCTTTTCCCACCTTTGTTCTTTATATTTGTTCGCAAATCATTTTTACAACGTTTTGAGTTACAATGAGCTTTCAATATCAAAGTTCCATTTATGCAATAGGTATATGTTTCCTATTTTCTATTATTCCCATGCCTTACCACTCTTCTCCTATTCCATACCAATCGTAGTGGAGCTTTCGTTCCGCATTTGATAGATGATTCGATAGATGATAGATAGAAATGCCGTCAAAATAACCTCTAAATAAAGGCAATAGTAAAATAATTTTCATGGAAGCATTTTGGAGCATAATAGCAAAAACAGCATGAGTAAAATTGTATGGGTAAAATTCCGAATGAAAGTAGTTTTAAACAGATCAGGTTTAGCAAAATATTTATGCTATATTACCATTCATAAAAAAAAACCTTCAATAAACAATAAAACCTTCAGCCAAATCGACATGCTTCAAGAGGCATTCAGAGACGGATATTTGGATTTTGCATTGGGAACCTAGAAATATCCGATATCTTCCTTGTTTCCTTACGGAAGGTAACTGGAAAAGTGCGAAAAAGTCGACAATAATAATGGAGCTGATTTAGTAATTAATTGAAACAGGAAATCATGAGAATTTTTACAAAAAT
The DNA here is from genome assembly GCA_963573305.1 of Pyrrhosoma nymphula. Classification (NCBI taxonomy): domain Eukaryota; kingdom Metazoa; phylum Arthropoda; class Insecta; order Odonata; family Coenagrionidae; genus Pyrrhosoma; species Pyrrhosoma nymphula. The sequence continues at coordinate 176,839,632 of OY754328.1, read as the reverse complement.
ATAACCAATTAATAATTATTAATCGGAATTAGTTAACTAGAAATAAGTAATGTAATGTCTAGGTAATTGCTCGATTATTTGTAGAAAATTGATGTGAACCCTTGGTTAACCACTAGGAAATCATAGTTAAATACTGAGAGCTAATTAAAAACCTGTTCAGAGTATCTACATTTATCGTTGGAAGATACATTTGAATATACTGAAACTTACCTACTCTATAAGCAACGATGGAACAAATTTTCGCAAACTTCCGCAAGCTCACTTCTGGAATACACAATGACCTTCCTATCTTTGCAGGTGGTGGAGGGCTTTTCATTCCAGCGGATGCTCCTGTACGAGACGTGCATTGAGAGGTGGCCGTCGAGGGCCGCCAAGCTCAGCTACACCGTCTCGATGCTCATCGTGCAGTACGTCATCCCGATCGTCGTACTCGGCTGCATCCACGGGAGGATCGCGGCGCACTTGAACGCGAACGCCCGCGGGACCGTGTCCAACGGCGCGGCGGGCGAGGCACTCTGCGGCAGCCGGCCGGCCAGGAGGGCACTCGCCCGGAACCGGAGGACCACGCTCCTGCTCGCCGGGGTCGCCGTGCTGTTCGCCGTCAGCTGGCTGCCCCTCAACGTCCTCTCGTTGCTCGCCGACGCCTCCCCCGACCTCTTCACCACCTCCGCCAACGAGCTGTACATCGCGCTGGCCGTGTGTCACGCCACGGCCATGACCTCCGCCATCTCCAACCCCATCGTCTACGGCTGGCTCAACACGAACATCCGCCACGAGTTCATGCAGCTCCTGCCTCCCAAGTGCGCGGCGTGCCTGGGCGGGCGTCGCGGGGAGGCGGGATCGGGCGGGGGGACGACGGGCGGAGCGGGGCGGAACGGGGGCAAGTCGAAGAGAATCGAAGAGACGACCACGAGGGTGGAGAACAGGCGGGAGAGCGTCTCCCTGCTCGTGGTCCCCGCCGGCCAAGGGATGGCCACCCCCGCAAGGAGGCTGCCCATCGTCGGTGGGCCCGTGTCCCAGACGACCGTGACCGCCCTCTAGTGTCCCCAGTCGGAACCATGAAGCGGTCATTGAAACACCCTGGGACGATTGATTCCCGCAAACCCTCGAGTTCATTTTCATTCCCTCAAAAATCTCGTCCTAACGATTGCTAGAGATTATCTTTCCCGTTTTAGTTGCCAACTACGACCTTCTCTGCTTTTTGGATTTTAAGCATTTTACAGAACACACAAAACATTTGAAAAAGCGGAATAATTCTGCCAATAGCCACAGAGAGTAAACCGCTAAATGCTCTTCGTAGAGTATAACCCAAACCAACAGTTCCCTAAGAAGCATAAGCAAGTGGTGGCGCCTTTAGACGCCTATTACTTTCGAGTAAATTACTCGCACGCCGTGGAGGCTCAACGCGAAATCTCTAGACATCTCAACGAATTTTAAGAGTGCTCACTTAAAATATACAATTAAATAGAAATTGAGAATTGCCATATTTTTTTCACTGTCCAAAATTGTAAAAAAGAGGCTATTATTCGCTACGGCCATTAATTGTGTAGTCATATGAGGTAGAAATTATGATATGGACATTTGCGTGAAAAATTAGCTCAAGAAAGTGGGAGGCTTTGTCATACTACACTATAATTTCGAAAATATATGGATAAAACATGCTAGCGATCAAATTGTAAATAGTATATGCGCATTCATGAATACGCATAAAATGTTTCAAAGAAAGCCTAAGTATCAGCAACGACCAATTTTGCTCCTACGGACGCAGCTACGATTTTAAGATTTATCATAATTTGTTACTTTTCTAAACTTAAAGTATATAATTATATATTCAAACTTTACAACGAGCTTAATCTTATATTTTCTACTTCACTTTATTATCCATAATTAGGGAAAAAGTGGAAGTTGACAATATAATAGCGGTATATGTACATTCTTCGTCAAGTGAAATTTATGACCACATAGTTGAACTAAATAAAATACTTCCAGGAATACGAAAATGAAGCAAAGACTATTCCCTAATGAAGAAAAACATTTATTCTCGGCGATTCATTCATTAATAACGAGAGGAACCAAGCGTACCCGAAGGAATTACATGCTAAACACCATTTCATGGCAAATGTACACAATGTCCAGAGTATCTACTGCTGCCATGATGGATATGGTTTTCGTATTTAATCCCAAATCGTCTTAACTCACCGTAAGACTGAGAGTCATATCTTCAAGATCCTCTTCTTTCAGTGTTGAAGGTAACTTGTAAAAAATAAGCATAAATTGAGTGTGATTCCCGCTTGTGTCATGGAATGAAAGTATATAAAAATCACTCATTATTCGCAGGTGGAAGTGTGCATCGATAAAATATTTGTGAGCGCGTGAGGCTGTGAGAATGGTTCGTTTTTGTCGGAGAAGAAGACCATGCTTGTGTGTGCCAGTCACCCTGGATGGACACGAGGCTGACGAGGTCGGGACCGCCCGCGAAGTCTGAGCCCCTGAAAGCGGCCGGCTCCGACCCTGCCACCCTCCCTCACCCTCTCTCTCTCTCCTCCCTCTCTGGTGGTAACCCAACCCCATCCAGTCTTTTAAGTCCTCGTGTTGTAAAAGCGTCCCTATTCAGATGGAAAACAACTCTGTACACCCACAGGTTCCCATGTTCTCGGTAAACGTGAATGTTCGCAGTGCCGACGCCATTATAGAAAAACACGGAAAATACATGGGAGGGTAATGAACGGAGCGTGTATTTTTTTCTTAAAGACAAAAAAATAAAAAATTACATTAATTATTTAATGAATCATCGATTAAAGACATTTAAAGTTATAAGGGTCATCTCTCTCAAAATCCTTTGCGAATAAATTCTGCTAAAAGAACCACTTTCGCTTGCGTTCCATTCATGTGAATTTACTGTACTTTGTATTCTTTCACGTTTCTATGTCTACCTATTTAATATTGATCTGTTATACTTGCTGAAAATAAAAAGGATGGGGAGCTACAATCTAAATGAATCTCATGTCCTCTATCATTTAAATAGATGAAATGAACTCTGGGTGAAATCGTCAATTCATTTCCAAAACTAGTCATTCACAATGAACGACGCTTATCACCGCGTAGCCATTCTAAAGGTGCTCTCAAGGAGCATCTTTAAGATTTAAAAACAGAAAACTACGGGTAATACGTTATTATTGAGCTACACCGCATTGAGTATTAATTGAGCTACACCGTGGCTCCACTTACACATCCTAAAATCTCACTTATGTCGTCGATGTGATTTTGTCAAGTCTTCCATCCATCGTGCAAAGAACTTTACATTATCAAACGCACTAACAATTTCAATTTAAACTTCAACACATAAATTCTCCTAGTTAAACAGAGCAGAGAAGGTTAAAGAAGGGTGTAAAGACGGTAGCAAAGAGTCGTTATTAACGAAAGTGAATCTTCCGTTCCCGAATTCTTCCCGGAGAAACCGACGAAAGTTTGGAAATTCCTTTCAGGGGATATGAACACGGAAAGTTTCTTGGTAGCACTCCGGTTCAGTGCGTGACTAACACGCAGCATACCTGGTTTAATGGTAGAACTCTACATGTTGAACGTCAGTGCTCTTTGACCGTAAACTAGGTATGATGCTTGCTTCGTTTAAAATCGTCTTCTGTGTAAAAAATCAACAGTCAAGCACGTATCCTTAATTTTCGCAGCGAATGTTTGCTTGTCTTTGACTTTCGATCGTCTTTTATTTACGCTACGCCTTTATTCTCGTTCCTATTAGTTTAAATTATGATGCATTGTAATTTGAAAACAAAATAGACGGTTTTGAAACACCATAACACTTCACTACTTCAATAGATGCCATTAAGTACCAGTTCCACAAATCTGAAAAGCAAGGGCGCATTATTATGCTAGACCAAGCAATATTAACTGAAGAATGTTAACAACAGCTTAAGCATAGTTCAATGCTGTCGCTGTAGCTGTCGACGCCCCGAATGAACCCAACACAACTAATACCAAGGGTGCAACAGTATGGTGGTCACAAGAAATCAACGATAGAATTAATAAAATGTGATAGGCGAAATTTCAGCTCAACTAATAGAACTAACCCGTGCCTCATTGAAGTTGAAATTGACTGAAAATTAAAACCATTCGTCCTAGAAACCCGATTTTAATTTCAGTTCATAGGAAATGATGGTGCCTTGTAACAAGAGACACTTGTTTTCTCAAACTCTTTATCTATTTAAAACCTTATACTAAAATATATTTAGCGTTTTTCAGTTCAGGCCATGGTCAATATCTTCAAAAGTGAATTTTTATGCCATGGCCTAAAAACATTACAATCTTCAATTACATCTGATATTGCTACTTGTATCTTTAATTTTTTTAAATGCACACTATAAAGGATTTGGTGCTCTAAAATGTAAATGTAGCAAAATCCAAATTGAAAATGAAGAAATTAGGGGAAAAGAAGTAGAAGGAAGGTATAAAAAGGAGAAAAAATAAGGTTGAAACGCATTTTAACGAATATATGATTATTATTTACGACTTTCAAAGTAAAGTTGTGTACACTGAGAAGCTGTACTTCCAACAGAAACTGAGCTTCTTATTCGTCTTTCGTCAAAATGGAATTGAAGTCTTGGATTAATGCTACCCCATACAGCGTCAACAACCTTAAAACCGTTCACACCTTTATTCTTTTTAATAATGTTAATGGTTACACCATGCATCGAGATCAGTATTTAATAGTTCTGCATGAACTTTAAATCCCATAAAAAATTTAGTTTGAGGAAATATAAAAATTCAACTTCTTTGTCTAATAAATTATAAACTTATTTGACTCTACGTGCTGCTTTTACATTCCTGTCATCGTTATCATCTTCATAATTTTCTACTTAGAACGATTTATTTCTAGCCATGGTTGTTTTAAGATTTTTCTCAAAACATCTTCGAAAAATGAAAATGCAAATTTCTTCAAGAAATTTATTTTTGAGGAGACGTCCAAAAAGAACTAAATCAAGTTGGATGATTTTTTTATAACCATCCCTCGGCTGTTGGTTATTTGATTGTTAAATTAGAAAACTTGAAATTTGGAACGTATTACTTATTAAATGTCTAATGATTTCATCTTCGATTACAGTTTTTTATTTCGTCTTGTCTAGCTAAGACCACCAAGTCTGAAATTTTTAAAAATATATCTAGCTGAGGGCTAGTAGTTGTGCCCATTTTACAATCAAAAACTTATTTCACAATAACTTCTACATGGTAAATACAGAAGAATTACTCTAGAAAAATGCAGGCTCCCCTAAGACGACTAGCATTTACTGCAGTGGTTAAACGAAATACCTGGATTTTACCAACTACCCCATACTGTTCAACTGCAGAAAATACAGCTTTTGCCTGAGTAATTCCCATAATTATTTTCAAGCTAAGGAACACCTATCAACTGTTCATCACCCCCACAACTAACCAATACCACTGCCCTCTCTACATTTTCTTCATTCAAATTATCTGGAAGCAATATCATATCCCCGTGAGAAACCGCCTACCAGTCCCTACATCCCCCTCTAAATCGGAATTCTTGAATCTACTTTTGATTAGCTCAGTCCTTTGTTTTCGGAATTGCTGTCTGTTGAGTCAAACAACGCTTCCACTTACTGTTCAGTGCATTACCTAACGCCTCTGCACTAGCTAATATTAATCGCAATGTGTCTCAATTAGAAATACTACTCCTTTCTTATAATACAGACAATTTATTAGTAACAATCTCTTCAGTTCCTCGAGAGTACTTCCTCTTGTTTATCTCTGATCCTACTTTCTCTGTGCGTGAAAATTATGCTCCACATCTTGTTGCATCGTCTCCTCTTCCTCTGATGTGCTGCTTGTGCTTTGTAAAGATTCCAGTTCTGCGTCTTCTTTATCTTCTTAAAATACAAAAATAGTATATTAAAGTTTTAGTAAACGCGTAACTATCTACCTAAGTAATAGATAATAACGTGAAAAAAGAAATGAAAAAATAAAAACTAAAAAATGCGTACACTTTTTCTTGATAGTTCCCATTTTTTTAATATCAGCTACTCGTCTCTATTCTCGTAGTCGTCGTCACTTTTACGCCCATTTCATGTCAACGCCTCCCATACAGCAGGGTCATCCTTTTCCTATCTGGAGTAACAAAAATTGCTTGTCGTCTTCAGTGGTGTTTATAAGTGCAAGTGAGGAATTACATGAAATTGTTCGTCGTGGGCTGACTTGAAAGCTTCGATTTCGAGCGGCGCTTGAAGATCTGGTAGCGTTTTTTTTTTGTTTTCCCCTCACGTCATACAGTTGTTCAAGCTTTGCAATGGTCTTTCATGTGTCTGGTTGGTATCTTAGCTTTCTCTCAATAAGGTAGAACTTCCTAGATTAACGTAAGCCTTGCTGCTCCTCTGGTGCTCAACTTCACTTGGCGTATATTGCAAAATAAACTGTGTAAAACTTGACTATTTGATGGCAACTTACTGTCAGTGATATGATGAGATTTTAATTAATTAAAAATATTGTCTTTCTGCCTTGAAATAGGTATGGGAGGAAGGAATCGTTTCTCATTATATTCGATTATTTGCTTCAGATTCTTTCGATTAATAGTTCTATAATGAGCTAACGATTTAATTTCAGAATTGATTATTAAATCCCGATTGTGACTCTGGAAAAATAATCGGCGGGATTGGTCTAATTTGAAAATTTACTGCAGAACTTTGTTTAATTTTTTTCGAAGTTGTATGTGAACTGTTTAGAACTACTAGATTCAAATGGCACATGCCAAAACCTATATATAAAATTTTCTGTTTGAGCTGTGATGACAAGACGCGATCTGCGAGAAGACGAGTGGAACTGCCGCAAATAAAAAATATGACTCAAATGCATGATGGTTTTATGGGAGACGCGGTCAAGTTTACGATTCTTCATGGCAAACAGCTTCATTGCAAAGGTAACGGTAATAACAAGTGACACACTATTAGTTAATTCAAAACCAATTTCAGGTAAATAAGTTAAAAATAATAATTTAAATATGCAAATTGTAGAATCTTCAATTTGGTACTTTTTTACCGCTGTATTTCAAAAGGAAGGTCTAATCTTTGTAAAGAGTCAAACTACTCATGTTGCAAACACACTAGTTTAAAACCTACTTTTCTGTAGAAAAACCGGGAAAAAATTATTTACCCATGAATGCAGAGAGAATACTACAACTATCAGTTAACTGTTCTGTTTGTCAGGTCATGTTTTTCGCGAATAAACATTATGAAAAAACTTTTGAAAGAAAAATTCAAGAACAATCAACATTAATGATTGACTCTAACTTTTTATTATTTTAGAAATAATAAATATATTTTTGACTCAAGTATCATATCAAAACTGAGCAATATATATTACCATCATTGTAACTCCTGCAGCAAGCCGTGTCTGAACTAGAACTAAAGCAAGAGTAGCGCCGGATCGCCGAAGAAGGGTTGATCAGAGAACACAACTTCTCTCGTTCAGAACCCACACGGCACTACTTTATTTTCTCTCATTTACATAAAGATTTTCGGAGAGGACCGTCGCCTCTAGAGGTCATAAAAGTCCCCCCTCCCATTCAGGGGACTTTCGCAGGGGTCCAACCGACCGCGCGCCTCCTGCCACTCCACCAAGTAGGTATTACTTATGGAGACATAAGTTCATTGAATTACAGGTACCTACATTCCTATTTTGTCTCTATCTCTCTCCTCTGCAAACCATTTTCAATAGTCACAATTAGTCACCGAGAGTCTAAATCAGGGTCTAAATAGTCTTTAATAATTATTCTTCTATTTTTAATTAGGGTATTTTACATAAATGCACCGTAATCGACTACTTATAAATAACGACCTCTCCCCGGATAACCTCACATTATTGTTCGCTTCAGTCAAAGAACATAGTAATATATCACGGTAACAATTGATTTCATACGGCACTGTGGAATCTTTTCACCTGAGCAATCGTTTGAACGTAAAACATTAGGGCACATCGCTACCTGTTGCGTATTCTTGACAATCATCCCCATGAATCAAATTATCAATCCACAGAGTGAATATTCCGCTCGTCACAGATCATTCCACAGAAATATCACAAGATTATTTTCCGATTCTTCAAACAATCGATTATGTTACTCGTCGAGCATGTGCAAAGTGAATCTCATTCTTGACGATCCTTCACATGCATCATACGATTCTTCCGCTCGTCAGAGAACCAACAGAACTTCACGGAAATTCATATGATTATTTACCGATTCTTAAAAAAATCGATTATGCCTCTCCGATTTTTGTACTGAATCGATTCTCCCGACCCGATAATCTTATGATACGATTCATCCATTACCAAGAAACGCCTCCCATCTCTACCTTGGACTCTGCTTGTTCATGCTGTAGAAGCCGAAGGCAAAGCCATTGTCCCTCAATCCTCACAAGAAATAATTCACTTAACGAACGTTCACTGATTGAAAACAAACGTTAACTAGAGATTCCTTTCTCGCCCTTTCAATACAGGGAGAACCCTAGCCTATCTTAGAGGAGAAGAGGACTGTACGAAACAAAGCGGTACATGTACATCTCATTTACAGTGATTGTTCGTCATCCTTCGATGATGAAAATAGGGTCCTTATGCAGACTATGTAAGCAGACTATGTAAAGACTCGGATCTTTTAGGTCTTCGTATTGAATGTACTTCAACTGCAATACAAATTGAGCACCCTTCTTATTGACGGTTAAAACTAGATTCCTATCAAATATAATTCGTGAAAGTATTTATAAAATTACAAAAGATTTTCATTTAAATGAAAATTAGTCTTTTAATTATTTATCCTTTTAATGCAACAAATACAAAGGAAGAAAAACACGGTCAAACAGTTAATTAGTTCCGTCGCCACATTCAAAAAAGGGCGATTTTGAGGATATGGACCGCGACCTGACCTGAAAAATACTAAATACCTCTAAATCTTCAAGTTTACCAAAAAGGTGATTGTTTTTAACTACAGGATAACACAATTTCCAATGAAATGAAACAAGAACCAGGTTTATACACTGAATGGCTTTTATTTTACTTTTTTAAACTGCGAAGTTTTGGTAAAAATCGCAGTTTTTTCTAAATTTCAACCTCAATGAGGCACGGTTAAATGTTATCAAGCTGAGCTGTAAATTTTCCAATCTCTTTCCCTAAATATTATATTACCATAGATAAGAATAACAGTAAGTCAAAGAGGCAACCCTATTTCTTATATCTCGAATGTGTGCTTCCATTTGCCGATGAAAATTTCATCCTCAGCTGAGCAAGTATTGTGTGTAGATCTAATTAGACTTCATGAAATAATTCTAATTATTCAAATCTCAGTTAATAAACCTAGCAACCCAAAAATGGAGAGCTTTGATATTTAAACCATTTAAAAATGTAAAGTTTTACAAAAATAGAAATAATGACTGCTGCATGGTAATGATGCAGCTTCAGTGAAATTTTTAGGACTGATAAAACATAGATAGCAAGAATGAGAACCATACAAAGAATATGAAATTCAAATTACTAGGATATTTATGATAATAGTTAGTATAATAGTAGGGCTACGTCTTCAATCAAAGAACAAAGCTGGGTTAGAGAGTAAGCGGTAACATATGGTATTTCACAGTAAATATATTTTACAACAATAGTAAATGAAGGGAGAATGAGTAATCGGAAGGAGGGAATGTATGAAGGAAGGTCATACCCAGTAGACTTGTAAGAGGCAAACGGAAGGCCGAGCAATGGGGTAGTTGTTTTTAAAGACATTTTAAAAGTAGCAATTTAGATCCCAGGGAGGGAAAAAGAATAAAAGAGAGTAAAATAAGAGATGTTACACAGCAGTTATCCGAAGAGTCCGGAGGATTTCCTTCTAATAAAACGGTGATAGGTCACGGTGAAGTCGTAAGTCCTCTGAAATAAAGCTGACACGGATGGAGACCAGGGATTTGACTCAAAATACACAAATTGTTTCCAACCCTTAAAGGGGTACAAGGCGCGTCCTACAGAAGTGACGGCGTCGTGGAAATTTTAAAGCCGCACTCACTGCTCTCCATGTAAGACTCTTCCTTCTCACGAAACAATTTTCCGTGAACGGAATGTGCTTGTGCATCAGCAAATTTTCACCATTTTTCCTGCATGAAAGTACTACTATGCTCCCTAAAATCGACAGCACAAAAAGCACGGTTGAATCAGCTTGTGCTCTTTTGCTAACATTTTCACCAAAACAGACGTTCTCATTGCTGAATTATTCTCCAACAAGGGAACGAGTGAACTGCGCTGATGTTTGCTTGCCCAGGCGTCGATGAATTTCGAAATTAGTCTCATGTGGAAATGGATTACTGGGGAGGGAAATCCAAAGCATGTGAAGAGGACCAAATGGCTAGCAAACTCTTAATAAATAAAAATTAAATTAATCGCACGTGCACGAATTCAGTCACACAAACGGATTCTGAAACTTTTGGAGAGACAAAAGTCATGGGATGAACTGTCTCTTTACGGAATTCACTTTTTTATCACGGGAAAAAAGATTGGCAAAGTGCCTTAAATTCAATTTTTAATAAATGATTGAAAATATATTGTCAAGGAGGCTTAAATTCAGTGTTTAGTGACTACAGTTGTTTTCTTTTATGAAAGTGAATTTTGAACAATATATGCCACTCTAAACACGTTTTTAATTGTCGTGTTTTATCGGCAATAAGAGTGGTGGGAACGAAATTGACTTTTTCTATCAAGTTTTAAACCAACATGGTGTACCAACGAATAAATCAGAAGAGGAAAATTTAATCACTATAACAGTTGTATTTAAGCTATGAATAACATTTTAAGGCAAATTTGGCTCCAATGGTAATATAGAGTAAACATTTTTATTTTATTCAAAAAATGTAGAATTGAATAAAAATTAACACAGGAAATTCATTTATAGACTATCATTATTAGAGTATACCATATTAAAAATTGATATCATAAAAGAATATAAAATAATTAGTGTTTCTAACACCAATAGTTACCATTTCTGTAGGAAATGAAATGAAACTCATATGTTAAAGATAGAAAACGAAGTACTGATCCCAATGAGATTTGCATTCAAACATCATTATCTACTGCTTTAGGCCTAGAAACACAAATTCATCAATTTTCAACAATAGTATAAGAATTATTGCGATCCATTTTTCTCAGGCAAGTGAGAATCCCTTGAACACAACTAAATCACAGTCGAAACACGACATTTTCTCTTGGGTGTAGTGATCCCTCCATGAATTCGTAAAAGATTTAAATGTCCATAACAAATCTTTACAATATCATGAAATTTTAGTTAAAATGAAAACTTGGTTATATTCTACACAATTTTATTAAGAACACGACCGGTTTCGACCTTTTCAGGTCATTCTCAAGTGTTACAACACTTGAGAATGACCTGAAAAGGTCGAAACCGGTCGTGTTCTTAATAAAATTGTGTAGAATATAACCAAGTTTTCATTTTAACTAAAATGCATTCATTCTACGAAGTAAACTCGCAGACCATTGATTTTATAATATCATGAAATGTTAACAGACTCAATAATACACGGAAAACTTAATATAATTAAACCTTGTCACGCTTCATACTAAACAGTTTCATTTGTGGATAACTGATGTACTAATAGGTCGATTTTAAGAGACAAAAGTAATGCGTAATCTCGTAAATCTCGTAAAATTGCGCTATCCGTCCATCGGAGCCCCATCTGAATTTTACAACTCTCGTTGTGATGCATTCCAAGACATTACCGTGAGGATGTCCTCCTGCTACCCACAAACAAGGCCCTCGTGGAAGACTTGGGGGCGGTAGTTTCCTCCTCCGCTACAATTTTTGAAGAGTTAGTTTCTTTCTTAAATCCCTTCGGCACTCTCGTCGTAAACTCTCGCCCACAATGGCGAGCGGGAAAAACAAAGCGAGCGGCGGTGCGCATGAAAGACCTCTTTCTCTTTCCCTCGGGTGGACTAGTGCTGTTCTTTTTATTTATTTTGTCCTTCACGTCGCTTTCACGCAAGACAATGGAGCAGCACGTCGTTTCCGATTCTCGCTTGTTTTCTTATTCAGGATTTGATATGCGCGGCGCGACACCCACACTCTGCGCCTTTCCTGTACCATCTCCCGCGCTCTGACTTGAATGCCGCGAAGAATGAGGGAAGACAATATGAATCCCAACTGCGGAATCATTACCCTAAAAGGTACCATTTCTAGCATACGCAATCGAAATCCAATTTGGAGAATGTTTGTACAAATACTATTGCCTTGAAGCAAAGATTTAGTTTTACTGACTTAGCTGTCAATTAAGTGTGTCAATAGATACGCTGTATCAGAATCGAAGAATGATGAAAAGTACATCATGTTAATGTAATATTAGAATGCATTTGATTCTCACCCACTTTAAAAGATGGACGTTACAAGGATTGACATTATGCGAAGTCCACAGCCAAATCATTTGCATTTTAAGGCAATGAATTGACAACCTAAATGGCACGATGAATTAAATATATTCTATCATCAAAACAGTCAAAATAATATTATTACTGTTAAGCTGTCGTTGAGCCATTCAGCTGATATTTGCCAGATTGTTCTTCTAAACGGAGATAATTACTTTTTTTCCAAATTCCTTCGCAATGTATAACAATTGCATTATTACCAAAGTGGTGATGCAGAGCCGAATTATAAAAAAAGTGTACTTTATAAAGTACTCACGGCGGAATCTAGATTTTTGCTGATCCTTGAGAAGAAAATATTCTCTAGGAGGCCCTAGAATCTTTACCAGGAACCTGCAAGGGTGCTGACCTTAATCCAGATTTATTTGATTCACTTAAGCATCTAAAGAACGTGCTCTTGTTTGATGGAAATACAAAAAAAAACAATTTCTTCAAAATTATTGCAATAGCATCATTAGACCGTAAAGCAATTGTAGTAAATAAGCCATATTCCCTCCACTCAGCGACACTAACTCCTTTCTCCAATCTGCTAGTCTGGCGTAGGATGGAGTACTACAAGGCAGTCAATAAAGCCTTCGATGTTTGAAGGTGATGCGACGAAAATGTTTAACAGGGTAACCTATGTGAATAAAATGAAAGCGTAGTTAACTGCCACAAACTTATAATATGATGCCTCACTTAACAGCACCAAATGGGTGCGCACTGACTGACGATAGTTTGTTTGAATTACATGAAACAGCGAAGTGAGCAAGAGAAAAAATACCAAAACGCTAATTTAGCAAGTTAAGAAGATGACTTTCCTTCCAGTTGATTGTCGAAAATTAACTACTAATCAATTTAGCTAACACAGTTTAGTTAGCAAGCATTACAGTTTCCAATTAGCTTTCACCGAGTTGCTGTTTTTCGATAGCGTCAGAGAATTAAAAATACAGTTTTATTACTTTTCGTGCTAATGATACTTGAAAGTTCATGCTCCCTGGTTTCTTTTAAGTACAATACCAAAGGTACCTTTGCGTATTTAAGAAGTCAAATTTTGAGTTGAGGGGGAAAAGACTGGTTTCCCATTCACAGAATTACATAAATACTTCATGGAAAAAATATTATTGGCTAATTTTCTTTAAGAGCCTATTATTGCTAAAGTAATTTCCACTAATTACAATTTTTGTGCAGTAAATCTGAAAATGACTGCTGCATAAAATATATCTGTACGGCAATATTGCAACACGAAACGAGCACGCTGAAAAAAGCAAAGTAATAATAAAAAGATATGTAATTCCTACCTATTTCTGTTGATAGGCCAGGAAAACAAAACATGATAACCAGATAAAAACACACACGCCATCAACTACATGACATTTTGTAAGTCCTTTATACTCTATAGTAATGTTTTTCCCAAGAACCAGAATAATAGGCCAGTGGGAATATTGCGTGATATCCTTTCATTGCTTCCACATAAACCTCGCATGAATTCGCCATTCTATAGCCATTTTATCTTTATCAAATTTTCAATTGTAATTCGGCAATATCACCCAGCATAATAACCTTCACCTTAGAAGCTAAGCATTTGTGAAAGACTTACGAATTAAATATTGAGTTATCACCCTACAATCAAATAACGAATATAATGATCAAATTTGCATGCAATTAATATCTTTAAATGCAAGTATTTTACTATAAACACACACTTGAAACATTTTTAAGGCTTTGAAAAGGAGAATTAAACATTGATTTGAAGTAAAAAAAAGCATGGTTCTTTTGGGAACAATACAGAATGATTGAAAGGACTCGTTATTAAAATAAATGACGCCATAGTTACACTTCTAAAGGATTTTATTGCGAAGCATCAGGTAATCGTTTTCATGGCATTATATTCTTTAGCATTTCCAAAGAATGGCTTCACCCAGTTTAGGAATATCCAGTTCAGTAATCTGACGGTATACAAGCCTAAGAAATCAACGTCAGACGAGGCGATTCAACAATGGCCCAACGCTTCTGGGGAAAGTAGGTAACGGGAATGAAGAGAGAAATAAGGAAACGAAACTACAGTCTGTGACACTCGAGTTTTTTTTTCCTCAATCGTCGCAATTAAGCTTTCCCTGGATCCCTAAGACCATTCATGCACACCGCCCCGCAGCTGATACCAGCAAAAGTGCCTTTGCAACAATTCCCAAAGGATTGTCTCCTTATCTCCCGTTTCACGTGGAGTAATACATGAGGGAAATAGCGACTGACCATCACAATACGAAATAGTAGGCCACATGTCGATAAATATTGTGCCATTAAGTTTGTGACTTTTAAAGTAATATTTTATTGCACTTGAAGGTAACGCATTATTTTGCGCCCCAACTCATGATATGGAAAATAAAACGATTAACAGTTATGAATTTTTAGCATCAAACTTATTGTGAAGAAACTTATCGTCTTACATGCATTTTTAAAAGAATAAATTATACTATTCATCAACCCTCCACTACCAAAAATACCACACGAATCCAAACATTTTCCTAAAATCCGAAAAATATGTAACGCCTGCCTTCATGAATATTAGGTAATACAAAGTTTTACCTGATACAGCAATGCTCATACATTACCAAGGACAAAAAATTTAACAATAATTAATGATGAAAATCTCATAGAATGCTTACAAGATATTCCTTATAATAAGGAAGCTTTTAAGATGGTGGGGTTACCCTTGCCAGCAAATATCCTTATGTTACGGATTTGAGTCTCAGCTGGGTGCATTTTTAAAGACCCAGAACTTGGGAGATTGCCTTGTAAAATGCTATCGGAATAAAAGATTGCAAATTAAAATGTAGAATTATCTGGGGGAAACATATATTTCAGCTTTCCATCATATATTCCAATAAATAATAAGTAATATAAATTCCCATTTCTATATCAGGGAAGCTTTAATGAACACTTCGTAACAATTCGTGATTCGTAACAATGAAGTCTAGCTGCTATGTAAATGTGTGGAGTATTCTTGTCCTTCATTATCTTCGCGAGGGCTGAAATGATGTCTTGAAATATAAATGTTGGTTGCATACTTGCTTCTCATTATTAAATATTTAGAAATAATGAACACTATTTAGGGTTACATAGCAAACCCACTCACTTTCATATATCACCGTTAATACTTTTGGCAATACAATGAACAGAACTAAGCTTCACTCATTCACATTCAGGGAAAAGAGTGGAGTAATTAAAGAATAACGGCAAGGGTAAAAGTGAAACTAATTGAGCTTAAAAAAGACGCCCGGGGAATTCGTAGTGTAAATTATTCTCGGGAATTCCACCAGGTTTAACTTGAAAAAAATAACCGTTTTTCTTTTCAAGTTTCCCCCGGTGGAATTTTCGGGAAGAATTTACGTTAATGGACGTCTGGAATTTTATAGTGTCTTTAATGACAAGAGCAGTATGAAAAACGGAGAAATACGCCAGTCTGAAATACATATTATAAAAGCATCCATTGTACGGCAATGATTGAGTGTTTTGATAAAATATCAGCCTCTGAAGTACACGACAAACTTATATTATTGTAGTGTTAGTCACAAGTACTGGCTAAAAAAAATACAATACGATCAACCAAGCTATCTTCTCCAATTATAGATAAACAATCAGCTATTATACAAACAGAATTTTATCATCAAATAAATTGTATTGATAGTATTTTCAACTTCTGAAAATAATTGCTACTTGCTGTTAAAATCACTGCCATCCCGGGGAAAAAATTAAATTTTTTACGTATTATATGAAATATATTAAAATTAATAAAATAAAAACAATTAAGTTGAAACAATACACGAAAAAATGTTTTTATAAAAATAGTATCATGCAGTAGCCACTAATGTCACACTCGAGTTTCTTAAAGTGCCTCCGTCATGTATGAAAATAAGAATTATTTAAAAGCATTAGGAAAGGAAAAAACTACCAGTGAAATTAAAAATGACGTTTTCTCGAATTTTAACTAATTCTCTGCGTGTGTATAATTAGTTTAAAATACTTTATCAGTGCTATGAAAAAATAAATTAAACTGAAATGAAATCCGCTTGGCTTAAATACAACCTATATAGCTAGATGATATCGCTGTGAGTGCGTTGCGCATCAAGGAGACGGAAGAGCCTCTTCAACGATTTATCTCATATTATAGTATATTGCTGCGGTAAAATCTTAATATTTTACATAGGTTGCCGCTCGTTTCCGAGAATATAGAGGATCTGACTTTGGCAATAAAAAGCGCATATACCTACTTTTTTGTGGTGCTTAACAAGGGATAGACAAGGGAAATTTCTGAATGTCAAGTCCGCTTTGTCTAACCAATATAAAACTTAATGCACAAAGGCTAAGTCAAGATTTGGTTCTTAAGAAAGTGGGGAAATTAAATATAAAGTTATGGATGAAATAATGCTCCATAAACGAAATATCTCCCACCACAATTTTGTTGAATAAAAGTTATATTAATGAATACGCCATTGAATAGTCTTCATGAGTAGAAATTCTTTACACAGAACATGATTGATATTCACGAACAAGTTTAAAGAAAGCTAAGACAGCAATTTACGAACACTTCATTATACTATGGGCTGAAATTAATTCTCAGGCTTCCGCGGCGCAGCTCAGATGATCGTTATATACAAAAGAGAGATTCAGATAGTAGTGGTAAGTGGAGGGAAATGCTTAATGCTTGGAGAGAGATTCAGATAGTAGTGGTAAGTGGAGGGAAATGCTTAATGCTTGGAGAGAGATTCAGATAGTAGTGGTAAGTGGAGGGAAATGCTTAATGCTTGGAGTAGGGAAATGCGTAATCGTTCGCCAACTCTGGAAGCAGGGTCACATCGAGAGGAAGGTTGCGACTGTCATCAAGGATTAAAATGATAGGGGTAAGGAACAGAAAATTATTAAAAAGACCGCAACGTGTGCTCAAAGAGAACGCGATTAGAAACGAGTAGGCACACATTCAATCGTAATAAGAATTTGGTTTGAGACTTGAATCATAGTTAACCCTTGTGTGTATACCCGGGTACTCATAACGCCAAAAATCGAAAAAAATCAATTTTCTGGTACGTACTTTGCCTTAGGCCTTTGGACCCTCGCGATTTTATCTTTTGACTAAGTAATAAGGAAAAGAACGGTATAAAAAATATAAAAATTATATGTTTGGCAACTATTTAAAAACGTTACCTTCCCAGGAACGGCCATGTACCCTGGTACCCATACTTACCCATCTTTCATTTTTTTATCTTAAAATCGTTACTATTCAATATAATATCTATTTATAAACATATATAATGCAAACGTAAATAAAACAACAATTTAAGTCAAACAAATTTGTAATAAACAAATAAAGTAACAATTTTGATTTTGTTTCTCTTGTCTTACAATTTGTGCAGCGTATATTTAGTGATAACTTTCAAACGTCCGCTATTTACAAAATAAAACGTTTATTAATTGGAACATTAGTAACTGAATATTACTTATTGTATAATGGGGAAAATGCTTTTGTGACACAATGTTCATTGCAAATAGGTTTATTACAAGAATCACAAGAGTTAGTCAAGAGTATGCATACTTCACAATCCGGCAACATTTTTTCTACCAGTGCTATATCTTGGAGTGGAAGTACTAGACAGTTCAACATTCTGCACACTTCCGCCAATGACACCTCCAATGGCATTTTTTGTTGAAAAATTCCTCATTACTTACTGATTATGAGCACGATCTTCAATCAATGGTTTTGCAATCCCCTTTGAATCCTCAATCAATTGCCGCAAGAAAAGTCGACGTTTGTATGTTCTTTTTAGTATCGTCTTATTATTTTCGTGATATATAATATAAGCTGCAAAGGCAGCAATGTCTAGCATGTTATAAAGTATAATAATAATAATTGCGTCTTTATTTAATCAAGTGTATTTAGGATCATTGGGTCCTCTCTTACAATAAACTTGAACAATCACAAACATCCATGTCCTGGGAGGAGAAAAATCCTCCCCTGGGGGGATTCGAACCCGCGACCTTTGGGTTGGCAGGCGAGGACGTTTCCCCGCCGCCACCGAGGCCGACAAGGCCGACAAGTATCGCAAATTGCCATATAGAAGTGCGCCGTTGGGTAGTGTAGCGTCCGAGATTTTGGTCCATTGCATCGACACAAACGTTGTATTTGTTATAGTCTAATAATATTTCTGTTTTTTTCTTTTCATTATCTGATATATTCGTGACATAATGCATCGTTTATTCGAGGAGAGTGCTACATTTTCACCAAAAATGGTGGAGTACACTTTCCTATCCCTCGAAGCAGCCATAGCCTTCGGAATATATGATATGCTCTTTTTAACAGTGCCAAGAATCGTTTTATTCCATGATAGCAGAAGCCTTGCAATAGCTAATGCTGTAAAAAAGTTGTCCATGGTTGTGTTTCTCCCACTACATTTATATATCACCGCGAAGTTTTTTACTTTCCCTTTGATTTTTTTCGCGAATGTTTCCTTGCTTTCCTGTGTATATAATGCCGTGAAGTGGATACCCATTTTCAGCATCGAAAATCCACCATATTTTAATTCCATACTTCCCAGGTTTACTAGGTATATACTGGGTAAATCTCGTTCGTCCACGATATGGGTGAAGCTGGTCATTAATAATTAGATTTGCAGATGGCCGGTAAAGTCTTGATAAATATTTAATTAACATGGTTCATAATTCCCTAATTGGAGCTGCTTTGTCTTCGCGTGCTCGTTCTTTTCGCTCCTACTTTCTTGCGTGTTATTTGCCCCCTCCACCCAAGGGCATTCTCCCCCACCACTATCTTTACTTTGTAGCAAATGATGTGCATCTGGAAGTACGTACAAACTAACAAACGATATTTCAAAAGTAGATACTGTTTATTTCACTTATAATCATTTTGGGTACCCGAGTATGCGTTAATGTTAGAAAACCCGGGTATACAGACAAGGGTTAAACCTAGCCGAAGAGGAAGAGAAACTTTCAAAAGATGATACTAGGGGCAGATGTTTAAGATTAAATGGAGTCACCAACCGAAAAATTAAGAAGAATACCGAGAAGCTCAACATTAAGAGAGAGGCTCACAAAATTAAAATGGCTTTGCAGAGATGATCAAATAATTGGAACAAATCTCTAGACGGAATTTGTTCAGTGCGGCACTCAGTATTTCATAAAGAAAAGTTATTTTCGAAAGAGGACATAGTTGATGACGAAGTAGAGCCTCAAATTAACCATTACACCTTACATTAACCATTACACCTTACATTAACCACAAAATAATTCCAAGGTCATTTGGATAATAAATCCTCTACTAGAGTTAGGTCGAGAGGTCAATGCTTATCGTCCATTTCCTTAATGGCTCTACAGAAACGGATAGAGTAAGTCACTCTCACAGCATTCGAATGCCGGTCGCCCAGAATCGATTCGCCCTTGTTAACAAGGGAACTTCCCAGAACACCACACTCACGAAGAACAACCAGTGCGATGTACTCAGCCAACCCTAGTGGGTAAAGTTCGTCACCGCGGAGAGGAGGCAGGAAAAAAACCGGTTAACTTTAAAAAGGAAGGGACAGTTTACGGTGGCAGTGGCGGCGGTAACAAGGGCTGGTCCACATTCAACCACACACCCTCATGGGGGTGAGTAGGGTGTAGGAGGAGTAGGGGGGTGATCGTGTGTTATCCAGATTGGAGCCTGTGTTCTGCCGCGCGAACGAGAGGAAGTTGGCGGAAAAGCTGGTCATGGAAAAGGGGTGAGGCAAGTATAAGTTAATCGAGCACCCGGCCTCTCAAGGGTGTGCCTTACCTTGGCTTCGCGTTGGCGGCATAGCCACGCGGGAGGCATAGCCATGCGGAGGAAACGAGAAGGAAGATTATCAGCAGGAGCCTTGAATCACGGGAAATACGGTCAACAGCAAAATCTGAGAGCAAAGATGGTACAAAGTGAAAGGCATCGAAATATGTTGAGAATACAAAGAAAATTAGTCATGTTGAAACACAGCAAACACCCAATGGGGTGATCTAAAAACTGCAAAGGTCGTTTTCAATTTCAATTAATGATAAACTCATGAATTCTTAATACAGCCTTGGCTCTGTTTCCACTGTCAGAGGGTGTTGAGATTATTTCTTTTCGTTTTATTTAATGAAACAATGTATCGATACGGTTTTAAGAAAAAATTTCTTATGACCTAAAGTCGCATAAATGTAATTAGAGAATAGAGAGATGAAAAGATGAAAATTTAAAGATTAAATTTCAAATGTATAACACTCATTACATGAATACTACAAGTAATCCAAACACAAAGTTTCATTCAGTAACTAAAAGTATTACTCCAATATTTTAGACCATACTTGCCAGTACCGCTGGTTTCTGGCAACAGACGTCTAAATCACTCTCATTTGCCTTCTCTCTAAATCATGAATTTCCTCTTGAATTTGAATGGTTTCAAACAAGTAGCAATCGGTAGAAAGCATTTACTCGGATATTCAACGAGGTACAATGGTTAGCATCTGATTGCATCCATGAAATTATTCAAGATGATTGATTTCAGTTAAGGGCGTAAGAACTGAATTATAACTTAGTTTTTAGAATTAGATATTATGTCGACACGTTTCTTAGATATGGTGTTGCTCGTAGACTGAGTAACGCTTCATCAAAAGATCATCCCCCAGCAAAATGAAATCCAATTCAGAATGATATCGGCATTGGCACTTCTTAACAATCATCAAAACCTCTTCTCAAACGCATTATCTAATCAATTTGTTAAGAATTCTGTTTACCTTTTATTTTTGTCCATCTCGGTCATACTATGGTCAAATATAAGTCATTTTGCACAGCTGACCTTTGAAAAGCACAATTTTTAAATTAATTTGCCAAGTTGAAATCATATTTAATATGAACATAATTGGTTGATCATCGATCGATTGCGACTGTGTATTTAGGCATTTCTCTGATACCCTCGGTATCTTCATCTACGAAGTACCGTGCAAGGCACCACTAGGGTGTGTGGCACGGGGTGATTCCATACCAGACATGCAGCACTCGTACCAGCACAAACCAGAACCTCGCACGCTCCCCAGGTCGCTAGGCGCAGGCCAAAAAGTAGACCCCCAACCTTCAGAAAAAAAAACAATGATACTGATGTGAAAAGTTATACCCATGCTTGATAAAAAAACGAAAGGGCTATGAGAAGAAAGCAGTCTTTTAACTGAAAACTTCTCAGTTTCTCACCCCTTTCTTACCTTCATGAAGCCGAAAGCATCGATAAAACTCTGGACCTTTTTTTCGCATCAGAAACTTTGCCTGAAAATGAGCCTTAGTTGAAGGATCGAATGCGAACAAGTAAAAAGAGTTAAAGGCATAGGAAGAAATGGGATAAAGTAATGAATTCATTCCATTTTACTCCTAGAATGTGACGGAAGACGGGGGAAATAATTACCGGAGGAAGGAAGATGTGAAGGCAATAAAAAAGATGGATAGGGGGGCGTTTGAAAAGGGTACCAATGGATGAAATGAGACGAGACGTCTTTGATTTCCATGTCAGAAGGAGAAGAAAGAATCCAAACAGGGTTTCCTTCTCTCACTTGATGAAGCAAAAGAGGGTAAAAGAAAGGATTGTAAAGCAAATTAACGGAGTTTGATGCAGAAAGAGGAAGAAACAAAGGGAAAGGAAGGGAAGAGAAGAAAAAAAAGGTACGATACTGCAAAATACATGTACATAAAATGTACAATGACTTGGTTTTACGAGAAAATTACGACTACGTTTTTTTAAAGAATATATTTTCACTCCACATCATTAGAATAAAAAATATACATTTTTTTAGTTAGCAAAACACGTCAAGTAAAATCAAAGAACTCAATTTCTAAGAAACAATCATGAAAAATATTTTATTTCCGCCTAAACGCGATAAAGTAACGTAAATGAGGGATTTAGGAAAATTCAAAATGAAAAAAAATTCAACTATTCACAGCATTCTTCGGAATTTTGGGGATTGATGGGAAACAAGCGGCGTATGATCGTGAAGGGCAGAAGCCGTGAAGATGAAACCGTTCACGTTCCGGCGAGTTCTCATCCCACCTCTATACGTCAATTTGCAAAAAGGATGAGAAACTGTGATCACGACTAAGCCATTTATATAATATTTTTCGGTAAATTCCACATTTTCCTATGAGGTCGAGAATATATAAAGTATTTACGCAACACAATCCGTAGTGGTATTAATTTTTTTAGTGAAACAAAAAAAATACCGAAAACAAACACTTAGGCGTGGGTTTCTTTCTGGTTTTATTCGAATAATGGCCAGGGAAATTATAGTATTACACCTGATCTTATTTTAACAGATATTTTATCTAATCCTTTGACTAGTCCTGTTAACTCACCAGTCGTTCCGGGAGGGACGCACAATTATTTGAACCCTTCTTGGCCATCATTGTTCTGAACCTGTCGTCACATTTACTCAAGGAGGGGTACGCGGACAAAAAAAATGAAAAAGAAACAAAGATGCGTTGCCTGGAAACCGGACCCTACAGAAAAGACGTTGATGGATGATGAGGAGCCCGGCTAAGGCACCCCAGCATTTTGTTGCGGAATTTACACCGACGATGTTGGTGGAAAATAAATTAAGAGAATCAAATAAAGAAGCTAACATTTTAGAGGTTCCACTGTAGAGGCAAAAACAAATACTGAATTCCTACTTTTCGGTGACATTGTTCTAAAGCCTCCTGCTTAACCAGAAGCCATGCCTTCGCTATAATAATGTCAAGGTATAAAAAGACATTATTCGACAAATATTTTTCCTAATTATCACTTTTTTCCTGGCAGAGCAGGTGACAGTAGCGCCATTTCTATGGTACTAACGCATTTTCAACTTCAGGTCTTGGTATTGTTTGCATTGGTGACTTAATATCGTCACCATTCGATTCCCTAAGATAAAACAAATTCCCTTTTATGTAAAAATGAATTTTATATCTGATAGAAAAAATGTGTTTTGCCTGTTTCCCTATTTTTGCATTCATCCCCCTGTAATTTAAAATTCGATTTGCGAAAATAATAGTGGCAAAATGCAGGATTTTGTTGTTCATATCACTCAAAGGACTATAAGTAGCCGTAGAATTAAATCGACATCATCAGTAGTCTTCAATCCGAAGATTGGTTTCCTGCAGATCTCCACTACATTCTCCTCTCTGCCAATACATTATATTTAAGTTATTTAACAATTGATCAATCTTAAAAAATTACAAATTGGTGATCGTTTTGATGTTGTAGTCACACCACTCTGACACATCCTTAAAATTTGCCGCTAAGGAGGGACTGCATTTCGCAGTTATATTGCAGTTATTTCAAAAACTGACACTGCCTTATCCGCTCTACAGTGTTTCTGAGTATATTATATAAGTTGCGACTCAGCAAAAGCTGCCACGAGTCGACGATACTGGTGAACTTCAAAACCTCTTGCTTACATTCTCAGAGAAGTATTTTTCGGTATAAAGCCGGTCTCGGTGGCGGCGGGGTAACGTCCTCGCCTGCTAACCCAAAGGTTGCGGGATCGAATCCCGCCTGGGGAGGATTATTCACTTTTCAGGGCATGGTTGTGTGTGCTCGGCCATTGTTAATATTGTTAATACCCCGATACAAAGGCCAATAAGTGCTGTTTTCGGTGGTTATTGAAAATAAATAAATAATTAAAGTAGAGATTCAAGTGCTAATTAATTCACGAAATTAACACTCTAAATGAGAGCTATTTTCGATTTATTGCTATGATAATAGAAAATACCACCCTCAATTTTGTGGTTAAAAAGTTATGACATTGATGGTAGTTATGCCTTTGACAGTAAAATTCTCAAGCTTTCTTGTTCAATGTTCTTAGTGTTACGCTGCAATTCTAATGTTTACTATACCATTTTCTTAAAGAAAATATTAAAACATATTGCCGAAGAAGAATGGGAACGAAATGGGAGAATATTTTGGCTGACATGTTACCGATATGTTTCTATAGAGTAAATAGTTAGAGATAAAAGCGTTTATAGAAAAAGTAGCTTAAGAAAATTAAAAGCACACGAGGCGCGGTGAAAGCTATTTCTATAGTGAAACTTATAAAAAAAATAATGCTAAGAAAATACACTCATAGAAAAGTGATGAATATTAAGAAAATAGGTGTTGCTTTCACATGTTATCCTTTAAGGACTACATGACGAGAGGATTCTGTTTTTAATATCCACAAGTTTCGAATAACTTCGTCGCGCAGTTGATGTTTAATATCACTATTCTCACCTCACCTAGCACCCAAAGAGAGCAGCTAGCATGAAAATTAGACCACGATTTTGGAGAGCGACTCAATTCACAAACCAAAATCAGGCTAGCTTCCCCTCTCCCACCAACCAAAGAAAAGCGAATGCTTTTCAAAAATAAATTTATAAAACAGCCAAAAAGTAAATAATTTTTCAAAGAAGCAATTGAAGTTGCGGGAAGAATGCAGCACGGGTGGTCTACGGGGCTCAGACTTGGAAAACGGCGATGTGTGACCGGCAGCCCGACGAGGTAGGTGTGTCACGTAATCTTCTATTACCAAGATGTAGTGCAATGAAACCAACGATATAGAGCGTTCGAAGCCTAAGGATTAAAGCATGACGCTCATGTTAACTGATTTTCGTGTTTTCCACATCCTCATTACAGAGTGCTGCTACATTGTACACGGTCTTTTTTTCACGAAGTTTGCCATTTTTTTTCAGATACGGTATGCAGCCAATTTACAAACTACACTTGCCACATGATCCATTTTTACTCGCCGAATGGTGTAAACCGGTATTTTTAATCTACTGATGAAAACCCTTACTTTCAGAAAACACCTTTTCAGGCAGATTGTCCACTCCCATAACTCTCTGTGAGCTGCGTTGCCTCGGCGTGCATTATCCATCCCTCCAAAACATGAAATATGGTTATTGTTTTGCTTTAAGACCTCTTTCCTTCGAAACTGAACGCTCTTTGACAGCCGTTAGGACGATGCACGACTCCGGCATCAATACGTTGGCAAGTATGAAGAGCCTTCCCCGGTGAAGAACCCGAGAAGAATTCATGAAACACATTCTCTGTTCTCTCGAAGCAGTAATTAACGAAGCGCGCGGATTCCGTTTGCATTTAATTAACTTTGAAAATTATATATTCCCGTGAATATATTCTTATGAAGCTAAACATCTTCATTAGAGAAATCTGCTATTTTGGACTGCTTCTTAACATTTTGTGTCGGGCAGTCAATAATACCTTGTACCTTTAAAGCCCCTTAATAATCCACTGGAGAGAAGGACGCCTCGGTAGCTTAATTGGCTAAAGCAGTCGACGCGATATCTAGGGATACGGACTCAAATCAAGGCGAATGATTTTTCATTGGTGGAATTTTACAAATTTTCTTTTCTCCTATTAACTAAGTTGTTCCTTAGATGAAGCATTTTCATCTGATTTAAATTATATAAATCATTTACGACAATTACCTTACGATTTATTCACCGCAACTCTATCTGCTGATTTCCATTTAAGCGGCAGAAAGCTGATGATTTTCGTAAACCTTTAAAGAGAAAACGTTCGTAAAACGTCTGAGGCTCTACCGGCGTATGCTGTTCGAGACGACTGATTTAACACTAGAAGGACGGGAGTTTCGCGCCACCTAGAAGGACGGACAGGGGTTATTTTGACCCATAAAGTTTTTCAGCATCAATTAGATACTTTTTTCGCCCGGTACTTTATTTATTTCCACAAATGACATTAAGAAGGCTTTATTTACACATTATTAAGAATTAAAATTATTTTTACTAATTAATTGTTAATAATTAAAATTATTTCAGCTGCTCCTCAACAATAGAGCTCATTTTAGGCTATTGTCAAGCATAACAGTTTGAACAAAAAGGCACCTGGCAAAAATTGCGCATATTTAGATAAAGATCCTTTCATTTGATAAATATTAGTTTTACAAAACCTTTTTCAATTAAAAAATATACATATAAATCACATCCATGCACAGACATGTACATATTTTTGCAAAGATGTAATATAACTTTTTTGCACAACTTACACATATACTTATTTTTTAAGCATAGCTTCCAAACACACTTCTGTTGCATTGAGGACATACATTGGGCGTTTGTTTGTGCAAGTTTTCAAAATTGTACAATGTTTTCTTTTCTGACCCTTTGGAGTAATAGCGTGCGTTTCCCGGGAAGATGAGGGCTTCGTTTCAATTGCCATCTCCACCACTTCTTCTAACAGCCTTTGAGTTTACTTCTTTCTACTAATTTTGCTATTCGTAGTTTCTGCTATCCGCCTGGTTGCCTCATTACTTTCTTAGAAAACCTCCCTGTCCTAGGAGTACGTGAACGACGCTCGCCGCCAGCCACTACGGTAGGGATCTAGTACACGGCCATCTGCGATAAAAGGAGCCAACGACATAAAGAAAGTAGACGGAAGGTTTGTCGAGTTTTTAGGTGTCGGAAAATGTACCCACTAATCCAATACCTAGGAGGGGCAATAGCTATAGGCTTAGAAGAAGTAAAGCGGTGCGGTTTGTACGAAATAACCTGTCAATGCCTAGCTAGTTATGTGGGGCAGACTGGTCGGAATGTTTCTACTCGCATTCAAGAACATAAAAAGTGTTACTTAGCTGGAAATCCCACTTCTATTTTTGCCCAACACCTGTTAGATTTTAATCACACCTGTGACTTTGAGTTTAAAGTTTTGCACTCACTCAACAAAGGCCGTAAATTAGACGCAATGGAGCAGTTATAAATCATACAACGGAGAAAAAAGAAGTTCCCCCTCCTGAACGATGTACAGTTTTACTATTCCCCCTCCCCCCTCCTGTCAATAACCTTCCCTTAGTGCGTGAGTGTGCACCCTGCAACTAAGTGCATAAAATTTCCCTGTGCTCTGACTCCGCCCCTTTCCCGCTGTTGTATTGGAGCATATTGGTCGGGCTCCAGGCATCAAGAAGACTGACCACACGCCGTGGGACACTCCACAGAGAACCACCCCCCCCCCCTTTTTGTTTTATACAAAGTGTCATCTACTGTTGTGTACCCCACAAAATTCCCCAGTAACCAGTGACAAAGTGTAATTTTCCAATGCGTGTCCCTTCCCCCCCCCCCTCGACGCGCCGCGGGACATCACCTCAACGAACTTGTATTTTTTTCAAAATTCAAATGTTAACGTTTTTCTTGTGTAAATAAAACTCCCTCCCCTTTCAAATTTTTCCCCTTCCCCACTCCCTCCCTCCACTTTTCTAACCTCCCTCACCCACCTTATCTTGTATATATACCTTGATTTCCTAATATATGTACCTGATGATGATGCAGTGCATCGAAACCCGGGTCGATTAAAACTTTAACTGTGGAAAATTGCAATATCTGAGTTCTTATTATGTTCATCTTCCACAACATCACGCCTGATTCCTCCTTTTTTGTTAATGAGCCACGATGCCGATGGACGACTCGTACATTGAATCGTTGGCAGAGATTCTGAGCTTCGGCCCGAGGGAGAACTGTTACATTCTACACTAAAAACGCTCATCATCATCTTCGTCGCGATTCTCGAGGATTACCTACGCGTGCGAAAAAGACTCAGTGAAATATGATGAAGGGAAAGTATGCGTTTTGTGACTCCCGTCGGCATTTCCTCTACTCCGCCAACAACCCTTTCACTTTCACCGACTTTCCTCCCTCCCTGACGCGCCAAATCCTCGGCTTTCTCCTAACACGACGACCCTGCCCGACTCGTAAAGCCAACTCCGGGGGATTTGTTTTTTCGTTGCGAGCGGCGATGTCCCGGGAAGAGCGGAGGGAGCCTTTGTTTCCTCGCACCATCAAGGCTTGCATTTCGTTCCGTGCGAAGAATCGCCCAGCAGCGACCGAGAAACACTCCTGTAAGGGAATGGGCTACGGTCAAAGAAACGGACGCCAGGGTAAGAATTTCAAGATTTCATTTAAATCGACAAATGAGAGCTTGAATGCTGCTCTTTTGGTGTAGGTATGAATTAAAATACTGGCGTGCTTCCTTCTCTGCATTTTTCCATGGTTGGAGATTATTTTCACACCCCACTCTACCATTTATGTCCATGATTTTGGGAAATATTTGAATATATATGTTTCTCTCCCTGTTTATATTTTACGAATAAAAGCTAAATTATACTTTAAAAAAATCAGGTACAAATCAATAAGGTAATATTATCGTGCACCGCAATTATTAAAATATTAAACTATCTATACTGTAAAGGCGCCCACACACGATCGTGCAAGCTACCCAGCCCAGCCTACCACCGAGCCAAGCGTCGTGCAAAGCGTCGAGCCCAGCATGCTAGGTGTCGTCCATACACTGTCGAGCCTGTGACCTAGCATGCTGGGTGCTCATACCCTCGCCTAGTCATACAATGTTTTCACATGTATATGAATCTCCGAAACAAGCCTGCATCACCAAAACAAGCCTTTTCATACATTGTCTCTATTCCCTTGCGTGCGTTCCGTCTACTGCGGTGGTGTAGTAGTGGGATTTTGTTTACATGTGACGGGGGCGTTTCCCTTTCTGATCTGGCAGCCTCGTCCCCTACGAACTAGACCCTTCTGCCTCTCATCGGGCAACTTTCGGCGGCCTAAACTTGTAAAGTCAGGTGGCGGTAGGGCGAGCGGCACGACGGTTAACCACACACGGTCCAACATGCTGGGCACGTTGCTAGGCTGGGTGGTGCAGCCGTGCCGTGCGGCGAGCCCAGCATTTACGGCGTGCATGCTAGACTGGAGCACACACATGGTCGAACATGCTAGACGAGCCGCTAGGACCGTGCTAGCTAACTAGCCGCACGTCCAGCATGCTAGATCGTGTATGGGGGGCTTAACGGTTCAGGGCGTTACACATTTGTTTTCCGTCCAACCACCCCCTCACCCCCACTCCTTTTCCTTCCCTTGTTCGGCTTGCTGAGGTGGGATGAAGTGTGTGTACACTTGCTTGAATGTGTGAGTTTAAGAGATAAGAGGCAAGATTGAGTGAATGGAGTGAAACGCAGTGGAGTGAGTACTACGAATGAGTCATAGGGGATGGTTTATTTCCGAGCTGGGAACGCTGCGGGAAAACCCCTCTGTGTGTCTCTTCCCATCAGTTTTCCCCTCTCTGCAACGTCCCCTTCCCCGTCAAAAAAGTGATATATATTAGGCGATCAAAGAAGAGAAAAAAAGACTGCACTGAGCGAGATCACTCTGCGGAAGCGCTGCTCGACCTGGGAGCTGAGTTACTTGAAAGTGCTGGAGGCCCAGAGGTGCATACAAGGTACCACGTTCACTGTTTGGACCACCCCCCCAAAGAGATTTTCGACATTCACGGAGACCACGAGTGGCCTGTTGAGCCTGGCGTCCGCCATAAGAATCAGCGGATCCAGTTTGGACGACCAAATGCCTGGCCAGGTTGCTGTCCCGTGCCAAGAATCCTGTGTCAACGGTCACTTAAGGTTTCCGACCCGACAACCCCCCCCCCCCTATTTTAACCTCCTAGCCATCAAGTCAGCGATGGGCCCCACATTGCGACAGGGTGTTTCATAATGGCGAGTTATTGACGCCCAAAATAGCTAATTATTCCATAAAAAGGAAGAGAAAAGGGAAGGACTATTATTTACCTCCCTCACCCCGTTTCTTTGGAAGTGGACTAATTAAGTAAACCGCCTGTGTGCGAGAGTAAAGCCTTTTTTGTGGCTCCAATAAGGCTATTACTGTTTCATTGTGTTAATCATTATTATTCATCTCATTTCATTCATTCATCTCATGAAGGGTTGGTTTTCACGATTTAAATGTCTCATCCCTCATCAATCAACCCATTAATTAATTAGTGCTTAGAAGGACATTCTTGTTTGTAAAAAATGTAAGTCAATTCTCGAATGTATGGTGGCTTTGTTGAATGGAAAAAGGAATATTTTGTTCAATCTTCCTACCTGGCGAGCCGAATTACCCGTGAACCTATTAACTACGATCCTTCTTCACCCAGTCCCGGCGCTAAAGCTAGGGAAAACTAGAATTAAAACGCAGTCAGGAATATACTCGCAGGGGCCAATTGTGGAGAGGTATAAAATTTTATTTAATAGGTGACGGAGTTTTTTTGCCTCGCGGGTCTCTGAGGCGGGAGGGTACGCGTGGGTGAAGCGTTGTCGTGTCCCGTTCGCATGTCCGGGAGGGCGGGACCGGTACAATACCTATCTGTAATCAGAATGTGCACCTAATTACCTCCCTCTTGGCTACAGAAAGAATATTTGCGCGTTACGTTGAGCTTCCAAGGACGTTAACAAAAATTAGGAAGAGAATAGGGTAAAGGAATTGGAATAGATAGATGTTAATAAGTGAGATGCAAATTTGTACGTAGTTAAGACTAACAAAAATTTGTATGCGATATTGCGATAAATGTAAATGCGTTGGCATTGTAGCTTCCGGGCAAACTTCGTCCATTATTTCTGCGACAAGTACGAGTCTCTGGAAGTCTCTTGGAAGACATGGAATGGCATGAAAAAGACTTCCTTGAAAAAAACTAAGGATCAAAGGATCTTTCAACAATAGATATGTAAAATTGATACCCATTATCAAGCATCGTTCGAGAAGAAATTATGTACTTATTTATTCACTTGTACCTATACCCACAAGGGCGAAGATGCCATTCTAAACAATCTTCCAGAGACATGAAACTCAAACTTTGGAGCTGAACGGGAGGTTTGATCCCCACTGAAAGGGAATGATGCGCTCAAAATATTCCTGATTAAATGAATTATCCCACCCAAGAGTGATGTATTACAATCATTAGATCTTTTATTTTTCCCTGGCAGAGATGCATACCTACACATTTCCATGATTTTGGGAATTGGTCTCCAGCCCAGAAAATGGCAAAATTGTTAAGGTTATCATATGCAAATTTACCAGAAAATTCCAAATTTTTAAGTGCTAATTGGGGAGTCCATTCTTTCATTTCTTCATCAGCCATTTTTCGATGTCTAGAGTCGTATATTATTAATGTAAGAGAGTTTCAAGCCCAAAGTTCGAATATTTCTTTCCACATGGCAGCTGCTTCCGAGGCCACTGAGTACAGCTGATAAGTGGGAGGAAAGGACGGAACTTTGAACGCGTTTTCGTCAAAATTCACTACATCTACCTACTACCTTGCGAGCCTCCACATGGGCGAGCGGCAGGGGGTGTTAGGTTATCAGCCGTGTAAAGGAGAATTTTATAGGGATCTGAAAAGTTGAAGTGTTTTTCGGGAGTATTTTTAGTGGCTCTCAGTTTTTATTATGATTACTTATTGTGCGCGGAGAAGAAGGAATTTTTGTACATACGAGTATATGTTCGGCTATGTATATTTTCTTATTTCACTTTCTCATTATATCTTTCCTCGCGGGCATAGGGATATAGTGCGGCGTAAAAATTATATTCTCCGTGTCTTACTGAAACACACCTGCTCTGAATTTCGCAATCAATCTAAGCCTAGCACGTAGCCTCTTGAGTCTCTTATAGTGGCTCCCAACCTAATCCCAATAAAAGTAATGAAACACTCATTGTTCGCTCGTAGCAGTTTTTAACAAAGCGCACAGCTTTCCTTTGTATTTTATTTATTTTTCGAACCAGATCTTTCTGTCCAGGGTCCAAAATGATCGCGGCGTATTCGAGGTGTGGCCTAACCAGAGCGAAGTAGCACCTCTCTTTCACTCTTTCATCAGAGGAACTTCCTACTATACGCTTGATTAATCTTAGTATCTTTATGGCTGGTCCACATATGTTTAATATTTGTATGTTATATATGTATTATTCACGCATCAATTCACTATTTTTTTGTTTAACCCACATGAATATACGTTTTTTGTGATAAAACCTGTCGAATGCTTTCTTGAAATCAAGGGATAACGCGTCACCTTATTTCTTCGATTCGTCTGATTTTAGGATGTCATGAAGCAAGAGCGCAAGCTGTGCTTCGTAAGATCTACCCTTCCGTAAGCCGTGCAGACTGATTTGTAACAAGTCTATAATTTCAAAGGAGGTCATAATATTGCTAGCTATAATATGTTCACCTAGCCATCTTTACTAAGTGCGAATTTCAGCAGGGGTTTATGTGAACCAGGTGGTGTCTTATTAAGCACTACCACAACTCCTGTGATACCATGTGGACTTGAGAAGAGAACAGTTACTTCGTATTAACCCTGCGAAAATTCGCCTTAAGTTAAGAAGGCCTGAAGGGGGGGAGGTGGTAACTGTAAAGCACGACCGGCAATTGGGCGATCCGTGTTAGAATCCGGTTAAAGCAAACTATTTTCTTCGTAGCGAATTTCAGCCTCTTTGATAAATATATTTGCACCCGTGCACGTGACAGCGTACCATATTATTTGCGCATTGCGCAGTGTTTATACAAATGTATCATGTTCATCTTCCTAAACCAGCTCCGAGTCTTCATTCGATTCCATTACAATGGTACTATATTGTTGCTTATAATAAATTTTGTTTTATAAAACTTTTGAAAAAATTGGCCATTCTTCCTTTCCTTTGCTTTCCAGCTGGTTGCCGGAACACTCTTCTCAGTTACTCTTGAGTGGCCATTGATCATTTTAATTTAGACTTTCACATACACTAGGGGTCTCCTACCATGTCATTCCAAATTACATTTCTACATTTCGTATTTATCCCACGTAGAATTAATTTTTGTCAGTAATTTAATGACCGTTTTATATGAATGTCATTTATGATTATTACCCGGAAATGCGCATTATGTAATTGTGCTAGAATTAATTTCGAAAAAAGACCACTTTGACGCACAATGGAAATATTATATGTTCGTTGGCTGCTAAATATGCAAAATAATTCGATCACTAAAATTTTATTTCAATAAAATTTTACCTTTTTGAAACAAGTTATAAAAGTTACTTATGACGCATATGGGATGATAAACTCTCCCTTGAGTGATGCATAAACATTAAAATAACATCAATGCAATCGGCGTTTTTCCAATCATTATTACGCAACCAAAAAAACATTACGCACCGGAAGGCAAGGGTAATTCTGTTTAGCCCGAGCTTTTCGAATGCCCTCGTCACCCAAATATGGGCGTATTCACGGATTTTCACGTCAACATTACCGGTGGATTCAGGAAGGGCTTCTATGATTTCTAGAGAGAAACAATCGTCAAAATTTTGAGAGTGGGAGGCGGTATGTTTGGGGATGGGATCAAGAAAAGGTGGAGTTTTGGTGGCATGGCGGTGATTGTTCATACAGATATTGAGAGGGGTGGTACATTTTCCCACATAGAAGGCAGGGCAGAAATTGCAGGAAAGGCGGTAGATGATGTTGCTGGTGGTACAATTGGCCGTAGAGGAAGATCTTTTGAGGGAGGGGGAGGCAATATATAATAAATAAATTAATTATTAATTATCCCATGAATTTCAAATAAATAAAAAATACATAATCCCGAGCATAATGAAAAAAGGAAAGAAAAATAATAAAATTCATACACAATAAACCACCAATAGGTAAACTACACACACGCTACTCCCGCCCTTAAAAGATTTACCAGTCCAGGGAGTCCATGCTAAATAGGGAATATAAAGGTGACAGAAAAGAAGCCTGTAAAAACGAAGATAGATAGATAGCGATGAGATTTGTATTATTTTCAGGTAGTAAACAATCGTTCAATTTAAAGTTAGTGATAAGAGATAAAATTAACGCATGGATTGTAAAGCAATGATTTCTGCCGAAATATATTCAGTTACTACGCTATGAAATGTACGATGATTGTAATAGAGAGCAATATTGAAGTTGGTTTCAACTGTAAGATCGTTTTACAATTTTTCAATTTAAATTTCAATCTTTCTACATTATGCACCTTAGCATATTCGAGCATTGATGCGCGAATTAATTTAAAAGATGATCTGAACTTCTGTCCCGCAAAATTTAATTTTGTGGTTTGTCTGCCCTCAAAGCATGCGCCTATTCACCTATTTGAAGTTCACCTACCAATACTAAATATCTATTTACAAGATATTATCGACCGACGCGGCTCAGTTGTTTCGAGAATCGAAACAATTTGTTTGCAACGCCAGATGGTAAGACCGGCAACGGCATAGATTGATCTTACTCAGCAGTGAAGTTTCATTTATTAATTTTACACTGAAGTGATTTTGTACACTCCTTGCTTGAGTTTACAAATTGACTTATCCAAGAGAAGTGAAAAATAAAAAGTACTTTACTCTCCGCAGCACCGTTTATTATTATAGGATAATATTCTTTACTTTTTTCACTACCATTCACATCCCCCTGCCGAAATAACATTGTCTTCCAAGCTTTTACAATTCCGTAATACTTGATAATTGTCTGACCGTTGATGTACATAAGGTCTCAAATGTAACGAATGTGGGGATTACTGTCATGCTCTCATAGAATGACCATAGTTCAATAAAACTAAACAACCAAGATGTACGTACTTCACCCGTATCATGCGATCATTCACGGAATCATGCGACCAATAACAGAACATACTCAAATTTTGCTCGAGTGATCATGAGCATAATTTTTCACGAGTGATATTTTCCATTTTTCACTCAGGAGGAACGTCATGCGCATGATCATTCGAATAATCTTTAGCCGAGCAAACAGTCTTTACACTAGCTATGATAGCCATACGCATGATCATTAGCATGATAAATCACCATGTATTACAACCTAAATACAATGAATTGTAGTTCATCCCACAAATTCATGCTCATTGGAAGTAACACATTAATTGATCAAAAACAATGAAGATTATATCCAGCAACAACTCAGACTTATGTTCAATTTATTCAATGTTTTAGATGCGGTTTGTCTATGCCACATATTTCACGATAAAATAGCAATTTCTACCCAAAATAATTGGCTGCGAGAAAAAATTCCACGAAAATATGCGAGATAAATGCCGTTGCAGATGTTAACACAAATTTAAGCGTCGATAAATTCATTGATAACAGTCCCAACGTGTTTGAAGTAAAAAACTCCACGGTCATTATTCGAATTGATGCAACCTAAAGCAATGCAATCAGATCTTGATTGAATGTCAAACTTAAAGTCGTGCATAAAGGGATACAAGAAAAAGCGCCTGTTGGGCGAATGAATATGGAAAAATGAAAGCGAAGTTGCTCACTCATATATCTTTCAATTTTATGCGTAAAAAGGAAAAAAGTGATTGAAATTGAATATTGTTCATAGGGCTTTTTCTACTTGCAGAAAATTTTTTTAATTATTATAATCCACGAATTTTTTTCAATTCCAATTGAAATATTTAGGCTAATTTTTTTCTGATAGGTTAATTTTGAAAATACGTTTTGCTAATTATTTTATAGGTTTATCGCCATCAAAATAACTGCACTGGAAGTCCAATTCATGCTATGGGTGTCCGGTTACTCTCTTCTTTGAAACTCTTGACCGGATATTCATTGGATTATAATTTGTATGTTGTGTTTTTTTACGACATTAAAGCTGGTTTCTCACCTACTGAAAATGACTTTGCTATTCCTCACCTGGAATTTTCATTTTAGATGATTATCCTCCGAATAGATTAAAGAGCAACGTGGTAGTTTTGTCTAATAGTTTAGTTGCTATAGCTGTTTTCTTTTGTCTTATAAATGGCAGAAAACCTGGCACTCCTACCCTGGCACATCCAGTTACATCCCAATAAAAGTAGAAATGAAAAATAAATTGAAACTGGTGGAAATGCTCTAAAAATTGGTTCCCTTAAAAGGGAAATATGTATCGGTTGACAGTCTGAAAAAAGACTAAAAGATTAGCACTACAAAATTAAAGTGTGGGTAAATTTTAATGTATTTCAATTTTAAATTTCAAAAAGGGTTTCTTTTTTGGCCTAGCAAAACTAAGAGGATTTCTTACGGTGAAAAAAACGTTTCCAAGAACACTTCCATTCTTTTCTCATTTCCCCTTTGGAACAAGAAGCGGTTTCTCGAGAAATCTTGCTCTTCCGCATCTCCACCCACACCATCAATTTAATTCTTCCTTCCCCTCCCCCGTTCTCCAACCCTTCCAAACCGTTCCAAGGTTCTCAGAACAAGAAGGAAGAGGACTATCTTCCCACGTCCTCTTCTTTCTACTTTCGCTATACTCTGGGTCTCCTTGGGAATACATCCGCCGAAATGTCAAATATTTCTCTTTCACCTGGTTAAATATTTCCTTTTCGCCTACGCAAGGGACTCACACTTTACAAAACCCTTGATTTATTCCGCGCTTAAAAGATGTGGTGTTGAACTAGACTCTAGATTTGTTCAAAAAAAGTAATGAGAAGAAAACCATTTGCAACTGCGAAGCTGGAATTTAAAAAAACTGAGATTTCACGCGTGGAAAGAGAGAGTGTGGCAGAAAAAGCGATAAAAAACGGCAGGAAATATCACGAGACGAATATCTCCGTCTAAAATGGCCACGACCAACCCAGTCAAATATTAGTTTTTCCTTTCGCAAATACAATCTACAAAACGCACAGCAGGCTTCAACTAAAGCACGCAGAGAAGGACACTGCTACAAGGGAGGAATAAAGTGAAGTTATTAAATGAGAGAAGGGACAGAAATTGAGCTTTGCTTTTATGGAGTTTTCCTCCTCTATTTTCCTTGGTCAGTAGTGGTGTGTGCGAATATAAGACTTGGGAAGGTAAGGAATGCTGGACGAGGCATCTAACCTATTTTATCCTTTCCGTCAGTGCTTGAGATCCACTGATGGGAGCAGAATAATATCCTCCCAACATTGGTCGATCAATCCTAAGATTGGCTAAGATTGCAGCCCTCCAACCTTCCCTGTCTAATTCTATTTCCCTTATTCCCTGGTAGTTCTTCCTACATATTTTTGTGTTTATTTATTTTATGTATTCTTCCCTTGACCCTCATCTAGGGATTTTTCCCTCTATTTTTCCTTCAATTATATTCTTCACACACTCATTGTGCCCCAGGGTGTGTCCAATCCTTCTGGTTCTTCTTCTCTGTAGTGTATTCCACATGGGTCATTCCTCTCCTACTTTTCTGCGTACTTCTTAATTTGTTGTTTTTCCAATCTGATTTATCTTATCTTCATCATCCGCCTCTTACACCAGGTTTTGACAGCTACTGGACTTTTCCGGTATGCTTTTCCAATGATCCATGTTTCAGATCCATCGAGTTCCAGGCTCCTTAAAAATATTTTCACACACTATTTCATTTTCTTCAGTCCTTTCTTCATTGAACATAGTGTTTGCCTTTTCATCATGAAGGATTTCTTACCTTGGACTATTCTACACTCCACGTCCGTTTTGGCGTCGGATTTCTTCCGTACCACGTGATGGCACTTCCGAGGTAGGTGAAGGAATCCCGTTGCTCTAATTTCTCTCCTCTTAGCATGACTTTTGCACTCAGGTTCTCTCTCCCGAAAACAAGGAAGTTAACCTTCTTTTCATCTACTTTCAAGCTATATTCTTGAATAAATTGGTCCAATGTGTCCTGTGATCTTTGAAAATAATCGATGTTTCCTGCTGTGTTATCTCTTTATTTCTTCTCCGTTAGCCTTAATTCCGTTCAATCCCAATGCTTTTTTCACCTACTGCCTCCTCCAAGAACATGATGGTGAGAAGCTGCATCCTTGTAACTCCTTTGTTGATTTCAGCTTCATTTTTTCTTCCTTCTCTCATTCATAAGTAAGCATTTAGAGCAGTAGCGAGAATACTTGAAAATAATTGTGTGATTATGTTTAGTTGCTTCCTTGCAGCTTTCAGCATGATTTCAGCTGTTTCTAATACTTGTTATTTTTTCATAATGAAAGAGAATTTTATCATCAATTACATCTGCTACTTTATTGAAACATTTTTTCAAGAAAGTTTGAATCTACTTATACATTAGCATCTTTCACGTGCACACATGTGTGAATACTATACAAATTAACTTTGTTTAATAATTCATCTTCCTGTTAAACTTGTTCTGACTGTTAACATTTTCTCAACTTGACTAATTTTATTGCGTAGAGGTGAGAGTAAGCGTTTTATGTGCTTTGATTCTGTCAGCAAATGGAAAATACATTCCCATCTCTCTGTCTAAGATTCTCTCTGCGTCAATTCCATTGAGAATAATTTTTAAGTCCACTTTTAAAGAAGCTATGACACTTTTTATTCCTCTAAGATAGCGTTGCTCATATACTCTTCAAAATTCTGCAAATATTGTCCCTTTTGGTATTATTATTACATATTATTAAACATTATAAATATTATAACAAATATGTTTTGGCTAAATAAATGGGAGAGAGGAATAGATAAAAGTAAGTTAGGGTAGTTTCGTTAAGGTCTCATTCGGAAAACATCAAGAGAGTACACGGGTGACTTAGATTTTAAATAGGTGCTTCTAAATATTTGCCAGGCGATCCCAAAGAGAAATGGGAAGTTAAATACGAAACAAAAAAAAAGAATGGTTTACGAGGATGAATAACGGCGCAGGAATGACAAGTAAATATTCTGCTAAAAACGTTCCATACTGAATAGGCACGTGGAAACATGCATACGACGCATAATAACCTGGAGAGAATATGCAATGACGGTTCCAGGAAAAAGAGTTTAGCACGGTGCACATATTGCCTTAATATTGACATTTAGCAAAACTATTCATCCAAAAAACTGAATAGCTTACGAAGATGAAAACTGATGCAGGAATAATAAGTAAAAAGTTGATAATTCCATGAGATGTCGAAGATGAAAGTTTTAACATTATTGTGATACAAATAAATAATATGTTGTCAAATGCACATAATTATCAATTTAATTACAAGAACATATATGAAATTTCAGTCGCATTTGTGTAGCCTATGCATAAGCATTGATTTACAAAGGATGGCAAAATATATCGGAAGATCGGTCTGATTATAGTCTCTCATGATTAACACAGTAAAGCAAGGTAAATCACAGGTGTTTCGAAGATTAATTCCGTTATTTCCTTCAGAGAATACACGAATAAACTCATCTAGCTCACTTCGAGCCATTTCATCATGTAAAGGTGCTCCTTCCCGCTCCGTTTTGCCGTTTTCCTTTTACATGGTGTGAATTAGTCTTCATAAAGTAAAAAACCGACGATTCCGATGGACGAAGCGTGCATTCGGATACGGAAGGACTTGTGGGCACACTCCAGAGCATGCTATTGAGCGCGCCCGATGCGGAGGTTAGTGAGTCAAACGTCACTCAGGACGTAGGTGACGGCGGAGGAGAGCCCAGCCAAATGGCATCCCGCGAAGAACCTTTAACTACTCTTTTGTCCATTATGCAAGGGATTCAATGAAGTAATGAATCGATGCGGCAGGAGATAAAATCAAGTAATGAATCGATGCGGCAAGAGATAAAATCAAGTAATGAATCGATGCGGCAAGAGATAAAATCAAGTAATGAATCGATGCGCCGGGAAATGAATGGCGTTTTTATAGAAATGAAAGCTAATAACGAGCGGGTACATGCGGAAATAAAAAAAATTCATGACAATTTCTGTCATGAAATCTCACGAATTAATGACAAACTTGATGAAGTTGAAAATAAATGCGCGCACAAAATAACTGAGGTGGCTCAACATGTTCGTAATGAATGTCGGGGGTTAGTTCAGACCGAAGTGGAAAATCTTAAGGTTCGGACGGAAAACTTAGAACGTTCATACGATAATGCCGAGGTGCAAGAGGGACGATTTAAATCGATTGAAGTTGAAATGGCCGCATTAAAAGCCAAAGAACCGGCCACGGTGACCTCAACAGTTTCCGCGCAAGCGTTAAAAATGCCTGTTTTTTCCGCTAATAGTCATGAACATCCTATAGCTTTCATGAAAGAAGTGGAGAATTACTTTTAACTGGTGACTGTTCCTCAAACTTTGCAATCACGTTTGTTATATCAGATGTTAGAGGGAAACGCAAAGACGTGGGGAAACGCGCTATTACCATTCCCTTCTACGCTATTAGAATTCAAGCAGAAATTCTTGGCAAATTATTGGGATGCGGATACGCAGTATAGTTACCTTATGAAGGTGACGACGGGTAGATATACCAAAAGTACGTCGGGTACCATGAAGCAATTCGCCACGGAGAAATTAGCCCAAGCACGCCTGTGTTCTCCACCGTTGAACGAGTCAGAAATCCTACATGCATTGATCAGACAGTTTCCCCTGAATGTTCAAAACTTGTTAAAATCGGCCGAACAATTATCTCTCGATCGTTTGCTTGTATTATTGGGCTTGTATGATCAATCATTTGAATCATTAACGGCTACGAGTAGTAATATTAATCATTCGAGTCAGCCGCATAATAATGCGAAACAAAATACGTACGAAAGACATCCGCGAATCAATACGATTCAGCACAAAGGTAGAGCTCAAAGACGTAACCAAGATTCCGATGGGCTCTTAACTCATCAGCCACGTGCGGGAGGGTGTAAGAGCGGAACTCAATTAGATGGGACTCCGAAAGAGGAAAAGGAGGAAACATTAAACTCTCGGCGTCTGCTGTGGCGTCTCGGCGTCTGTCGGCGCGAGCCAGGCGGTGGAGTGGAGTTTGAGGTGTTATCCGCGATAATTTCCACGTGCGAGGTCGACGGGGATCTTGGGGAAGGGGTAGAGAGAAATAATGCTCTGCACAAAAGGCGAGTGTGTCCGGTGGCTGACTGCTTGACAAATGGAATTCCGGGAAAGGCTCTGTTAGACACGGGCAGTGAAATTTCCGCGGTGTCTGTTGAGTTATAAGATAACTTGAGGACGACAGGTGTGATTCCTTCTTTTCGCATAAATCGGTCGCGTATCATTTGTGCCGATGGCCGTAAGTCATTGCCTGTCTCTCAACAGATCCTACTCCCTATTATGATTGAGGGTAAGGAATTCGAAGTAGTTTGTCTAGTGATTAAGCATTTGATTAGGCCCTTGATTCTCGGAGTCGATTTTCTCGCCGATAATAAAATTATCATTGACTTTCTCGACAATACGATTAAGGTTCCCCGAACGAATTCTACAGTTTTATCTATTCCGTTAGAATTTCATCAAAGGAGAGACGAAGAGGTATTACCTATGACGTGCGAAGGAGATAGAGAGCGTGGTAGGCAAGTTAACTCAGTTGACCTCTGACGAAAAAAAAATCATTATGTCAACTATTAAATAAATTTGAGTCCTTGTTTTCCACGACTCCACACCGTATAAAAGGTTATCTCCACAGAATTAGTATCTCTAACGATCGCCCCTTTGCCCTGAAATCTTATCCGATCCCGTTTGCATATAGAGAGCCAGTCAAGAAAAAGATAGACGAAATGCTCGCTCACGGCATCATTCGGAAAGAGAAAACTGCGTATCTTAATCCTCTTTTAGTAGTTAAGAAAAAGGATGGTTCTGTACGCCTCTGTTTAGACGCTCGGCACCTCAATAGTATTACATTACCCGAGAATGACATACCTCCTAGAATTGATGAAATATTACAAACTTTCCACGAAAAAAATTATTTTACGAGTATAGATTTTACCGCTTCTTATCATCAGGTGGAATTGCACCCGGATGACCAAATGTATACCGGTTTTTTATATAACTCATGTAGTTATGTGTTTCAACGTGCTGCGTTCGGTTTAAAGAATAGCGGTGCCGCATTGATCCGGTGCCTAGACGACGTTCTTGGTTCCGAATTTAGTGATTTTCTAACGATCTATGTCGACGACATACTAATTGCATCTTCAAATTTTCATGAACATTTGAGGCATTTAGAACTTCTTTTCCAGAAACTGGCTGAAACAAATATCTCGTTGAACCTAGAGAAATCACAATTTTGTCACAATGAAATCAGGTTCTTGGGGCATGTAATTTCAAAAGCCGCCAAACCGATTTCCGGACGGTTTGATCGTTCCCGAGGACCGTCCTCTTGGTAAGGAAATGATTGTGCGCTTCGCTGCTCGTAATCTCAAGAAGGCCGGGAAACGTAGGAAAACTTATCAAAAAGGGACCTATCCACCCTTCAGGGTTGATGACCTGGGGTGTCATTCTGTAATTCGTCGGTTCCGTACCGATCGGTTGGGCATCCTAACCAACCGACCGGTTGAGATTCCGTACCGACTTGGACTCAGCCACCTACGGAGCCTATTTCAGCGATTCCGAAGCTGACGGTCACATGCTGTATTCCCACCAATGGAAGACGATAGAAGAAACAAATGACTATCGGAAGCCGCCTAGTGCTCTCGGGGTTAAAAACAACAACAGAAATCAACGATGTCTAAAAGAGAATGATCGTATATTAATTTATGTGAATTTTGAGCAATGTGTATTTGACAATTAAAATAAGTGCATTAGGGCCGTATCCAGAAACCTCACTACTGCTGGATACGTCATCAGATGGTAACGTAGCTGCTATAGCGGCCGAGCTCCGCTACGATCACCAGCTGCAAAGTCTAGTGAGGTCCATGCCATGCTACTCGCTACAAGTAACATGGCCGCCGGATTTCGTCTGCTTATCGTCTCGGATTTATAATTAATAATTATTGACGTTTAAAGGGCTATAAGCTCATGATAATCATTTCTTATTACAAAAAAATATAGTATGAAGGCTTCAACAACGGACTTTGATGCTGATGAATTAATATTTTACTTAACATAACTATTAATAACTTCTGTCAACAATACCGTGATGAAACCTCTTCGGCTTCACCGTTTTAATTGCTATTTACTTCCGAACGGGTCCTGTTATGCCTTGAAAACCATTTATAATTAAAGAAAAACAAATTATGTACATATTTAATTTCTTGCCTTGATGCTCGTGAAATACTTTTTTACGTAAAATAACTACTGTCAACACAACTATGCTGAAACCTCTTCGGCTTTGCCGTTATAATAGGTATTAACTTTGGTATGGACCGTGGCTTGCCTTGTAAACCATTTATATTTTTATATAAGTGCCCAAAGAAAGTTGAAATCACCGCTTTGTGTCTGTGAAATTTACAGTTTGCGTAAAATACTCAAAACAAGAAAGCCGTCTTCCAGCCAGCTCTATCCACACTCAGTTACTGCTAGTAAAAGTAATGAGAGTTCCAAGCCATGGAAAACCATGTACAATTACGTGTAAGCGTACCTAAAATGTGTAATTTTGTTACTGAAATGATGAGTAAAAGTTTATGGGAATGTCTCAGAGATAGATGGAAATGGCATAGTGCTTCTACGTCCGTTGACAATATCTCGTTATATTCATCACATAATGAATGTCACGTACATCTTTGGGCGTTATAATGCAATGCATATTTGAATATCCCATTACACAAATGCGATCGACAGTTGTACGTGTATATTTGCCACCCACCATGACGAGTGATGTTGGTGAGGCGAAGGATTATTCAGCAATAGCTACCTTCAAAACAAATGAGAGCGCAAACTTTTCATAATTAACGTCTAGATTTAACAACATTTTATTAAAAAAATCACCTATAAAGTCGGTGCCGACACTTCGTGAGCAAAACTTGATGGGGTATTGCTTTCCCACCCAACTTGGCGCCTGGTACACCGGCCGGCTTGCCCCGGCGCGCCGGCAACTACCCGGCCCCGGCACTACCGCCGCGGCGGTAGTGCCGGGGCCAGACGGCAATCATCGGCGATCGGCAGTATACTATAGTCGAGACGCATGCTACCTAGGTACTTGTCTAGAGTTTCCCGAGCGCGCAGATCGTCATCATTTATCGGCAGGTACTCGATGATAATTTTGCCAATTTTTTTAGGCATTTAGTACATAATGAAGGCCATCAGATTCCGAGAAGAAACTTGAGGGACCGGGAGAATCCCATGGAAATACTAACGCATCCGTTTTCTTGGACTCCAATACAGCTTTCCTCGCGACAACTAAATTTACTATTAAATTCTTCTCCTCCGTGGAAATCCTGCTCCCTTCCCCTGTCTCCATTTTGTTTACTAACAAAGTCACGTTGAGAATTCGTTATTCAATTATCGCCCTTAGTTCCTCCCGATGCCCACATCTAGGGGAACATAATGTCGCTACATTCGTCTACGTCATCAATGTAGCCCAAAATAAATGTGGCAACACTGCCCCCCACCAATTTGGAGCGATTTGGAGTAGCGGGGTTTCTGGATATAGCATGCAGCAGCAGGCTCCGCTGCAGGTTCAGCACTGTTTCTGGATGCGGCCCTTATACTTAAAGTACATATATAGTAGCGTCCGTGAGAATATGAAGTATCAGTAAAAGACGTTGAGTGCTACGAGATTAAATGAAGTGTGCGAAGTGAGAATGAATCAGCTGTGATCGTTTGAATCCATAAATAACTCTCAAAATTTCAATTTAACCTGTATATTGATTTATTATATTTATTAACTCGTGTGATTGAGATCCGAC
Organism: Pyrrhosoma nymphula; assembly: GCA_963573305.1. Classification (NCBI taxonomy): domain Eukaryota; kingdom Metazoa; phylum Arthropoda; class Insecta; order Odonata; family Coenagrionidae; genus Pyrrhosoma; species Pyrrhosoma nymphula. Next base: position 176,794,797 of record OY754328.1, on the reverse strand, counting down.
ATTTAACAGCGTTTTGTATTTTGAATTTCTAGTTGCAGAAAAGGCATTACGTGTAGTACCTATATAGTATTTAATCTTCAAAAGATTGATAGAATTGTTCGTTGAAATAAATTGAACAATGGCGTGATATCGAAAATAGAAAATCCGTGAATGTATTACATATTGTAGGTATGGTATTGAAATATTCTTGTAGGTATATTATTCTATATTCGTGGTTTTAGGACAGTGAAATTGCTGCGCGCTCGTGCCATGAAACATTTTATTATGTAATTTCGTGGAATGTAAAATGAATTTAATGAGTGATAAATAAATATATATGGTGAAAGAAATTTAAGTTGAGTGTAGAAGTAAGTAAATTTGCTATTAGCACTCTTGGTTATTGTACGTGTAGGTACCTACTTGCAAGTAGTGTTGTCACCACACCATGGTGTTGTCCAACACATTGTTTCAACATTATTTGATGAATAATCCGAAATTTATCATGATAGAGTGATGATTTTCAGTTCAATGCAAAAGATTCATAAAATATATCTCCTCAAATACGAAAATAGAAGCCGGAAGCAAACAAACATCAGTATTAATACGAACTTTCGTTACCCTGGCCCAAAATCGGGGGATAACATATGTACCTATATAGGTATCGAAAATGTGCGAAATCGCCTATTTCCTGAAATCAGAAGCTACTTTAGTATGTAATCTAGTTAAGTAAGTGACCCCATACACGATGTAAGACTATAATATGAAAACTTTCAACGGGAATCATCCATTTAAGAATAGCCAAACCGCAATAATAGGCATTCACCGCGGACAATTTTTGGCAATTATTATGAAAAATATTCCGGTGACAGTATGCTGAATAGCCTAAATATGGTGCTATTTACGTACAATTGTTAGTGCCAAATAGTAAAACATTTTTAACGGCCAAGAGAATACAATGCAATACTACGGAATTCTAGTTGTGTAGAAGTTTCTCTTATAGATCATCACCTTTATGACCTTAAATTCATCGACTTTTGCATTTGCTCTCTTAATAACAAATTACGTCGCTATTACATCCATGAATATATGTTTAATCATTATTACAAGTATCAAATATCCCATTTTGGGCTAAAAATCCAAATTAATTATAGATTTGCTTCGGTGTTTCCCAAGCAAACCGACTGATTCTCCGCCGCACCGACAGATTTTAGGTGTCGGTGCGATACACGGATTCGCACCGACTGGAGCTCGCCGGCGCACCGATCGGGTGCGTACAGAATCGCACGGCTGCTCTCTCTCGTCGGTGTGACGTCACACCCGACGAAAAGCCTACCGTACAGATCGGTTTGGAGTTACAGAATGACACCCCGGGTTCTTCTTAGGACTCCTAAAGTATCCGACGCCAAACTTGGTTTATTCCATAAGTTTTTTCATTTGTTTACGGGTCCATTCAGGATCTCTGGTCTGGTCGGCACAAATGCTTATTCTCTTGTGGACGTAGAAGGTTCGCCCACGGGAATTTTTAATGCGTATTCGTTAATACCGTATAAACAATGATTTTTTTTGTTGTTGTGCCGATTTGGCATTTTTCTTTTTTTTGCTCACGTGAGAGTGAACTCATTTCTTTTCTCCGGACCGTTTCACCCCGGAGAAGAAATTCGTTCACGCTGGGGGGAAATGTGACGGCGCGAACAATTTTTGTCAATTTGTATTGCGCGCGAGCACCGGCCGCCGCTTCGCGGTCAGCTGATCCGGTGTCTTACGCGAGGTATCACGCCGTCCTACGGGGCTAGCATACTCTCGAACCCAGTGTTACCTGCAAGTGCGTGAAAAATGTGTGCGCGTAAAGGTGGCGCTAGTTGCCTTGGCCGGACGGCCGTGTGTGAGGGCAGACGATGAGGGAACTCGTGTGAAAGGGAGCAAAGAGGGTGGTCGACAGAGGGGGACAATCGGAGAGTTGAACGAGGGACAGGAGGAGCAGGCGTCGCCAGTTAGGCTGACGACCGAAAAACCACATCAGTATTCAGCCAGTCCAGGAGCTCGGTGAATCTCGCACCGAGGGACGACGCCGGTGATCGCTCCGACGCAGCGTCACGGCTGGTGAGGAGTGAATCCTCACTTGAACGGTTTGTCCTCATTTTTCCCCGTTCCTCAAACATCTCCGAAATTCCCCTTCGACTCCAAGAAGAATTCCCAGTGCGTGAACTGTTACTCAGCCTCACTCCCTTCGACTCCAAGAAGAAATCCCCGTGTGAGAACTATTGCTCCAACTGAATTGTTCATTACCTTTAACTTGTCATTTGTTTAATTTTTTTCTCATGATATTTCATCTATGTTCATCTTCACCAGTGAATCATCCATCCCTCATCTCATTAGGGTTTTGTTTGTATGTGCTGAGAATAAATGTTTAATGTTCAAATCAAATCAACTTGGTCGCACTTGTTAATTTGTATTATGTGTAGAACAAAGTGTTCCGTCACAATACATAATATCGCCAATGTTTTATTCTTGAATAAATTTAATCAGATATATAGGAGATGGAAAAAGTGTTGAATTTTAAATAGCTAAGTATTTAAAAATAAAAGTATTTATTTAGTTTTTTTATCCCTTTACTTGCACAAAAAATGCTAACGATCTATAAAAATGCCTACGAAAATACAAATATTCGAAACAGATTTCTCTTTTGATAATAAAATAAACAAAGCCTATCTCTAAGGTCGTAGCAACAGAAAATTAGAGTTTATTAAACTATGCAATCTGCTTTAGTAAACACACATGCATAGTCCTATATCACTCGCAAGTGTCTTCATCATTTATGGAAGAGACAATAAAAATTCATTCAATTCAACCTACACATGGAGATTTAATTGGAATCACCAAACATTTGGGACACTACCTACGATCATAGAGTAATGAATAGACACTCAATGCTACAATACATATCTGAGCAACACGGTAAAATAACAATGTAAGGAAATTCCAAGGTAACATATTCTCTATAAAATTCTGAAAGATGAAACATTATGCTTACCACTTGCGTCGTAAAATCTGGAAGCATCGGTACATTGACGCCAATTACGACTTCAACAAATGGGATGCTAAGTTTTATTTTACACTCAAGTCTCAATTCATGACATGAAATACTATTTTTTAACGTGAGAACACTTTTTATGTTTATCTATTATCCACGCCAGAAAAGGTCAAGCATTTAATTAAATAAGAATCATTCATTAATTAAGGACAAAGGGATTTTTTTACAACAAGCATATATTCTTCGAATATATTTCACCGTTTGGAAGAGAAAATTGTTTTGATACACTCGTGCATGCCAAGCAATAAAGTGTAAGTGCAGCGTATTACTTTCATAACTATTATTAATTTCTCAAGTTTTATCGCTTAAAGAAACTGTTTGAACCTGAACGCAATATCACGAAAAGGTTTCATTATTTTAGGAGAAAAAATTGAAATTAGATTTTAAATTTTCATCTTGAAACAATGATTTTGAATGGGAAAACGAACACGTTTAATGAAGTAATTCCTTCATTCAAACAGAGATTAATCCAATTTAAAAAAAATACGTGTTCAGCGGAACGGATGATGGAATAGAACGAAAACTCTATAAAGGGCTGGAAAATTTGGAGATGGCCAATGTTCAATTAAGACCGAAACGACCCCAAAAAGGGATTTCATTACCACAACAGCACCATGTCCAAATTTTGTTATGGCAGGGAAAATTGAGATGGAAAGTTACAAATAGAATTACGGCAATTGAGAGTCGAATTAGCATGTTACGGCTCCGCTCAAAACAGACGCATTACAAGAGTTTGAAGCACTAAAGGAGTCAAAAACCAGCTGAGAAATAAAAAGCATATGGATTTCCTATTTTGCTCAATGGGATTGACTAGCTAGAATTCTCGAAAGAAACGTAATTACGTACCATATGATTTTTTTTTAATTTTTGATTGTGAAAATTAGTATTACAATAACTTTTTGGAATAAATATGTCCGGGGTATGCTGGATATAGACCCGAAACTGTATGTTCTCTATTTTAACACATGCATATAAAGGTTATAACCTCGAGGCCATATATGATTTGATCATTCATTCGTGAGGTGCGAGACTCACTCAAAAGTGTAAAATCATTAATTTTCTATTTTAAATTTTAATCAATAATGTCCACGCATTAAACTTTAGACAATAAGAAAACCATAACCCACTTTTTTGTTTCTATGAACCAAATTCTTTTTAATAGCTAATAAAATTCAGCCTCTGCGTCAAAATTTCACAAAGGCCACCAAAACAGTATCTAATCAAAATGAAGACAAACAGGTATAATGGTTTTCATACCATCTGCTATACTTCCCCTCCATGAATCAATCAACAAAGAATTTCCTCCGAAAACATAACGGAAACTTCATTCATGCAACAATATTGTTAAAAGGTTTAATACATTGCCTTGCAAGAAGCGACTCTATCACAACACGACTTATATTTTCCCACAAGGAAAGAGCGAAGAGTGCTATTTTAAGTTTTCGACAGACTACGCTCCATGAGATAGAAAGAAAAACGTTTTTTGATCTCAGCATTCGCACTTAACATCAATTTCCATACTTCCTTCGCAGATGTCTTTACTTCCACCACAGAAACAATGTGTGTTTAGCTATCAAGGATCGCACTGAAAGTCATAACAAAAGAGCTGAAGTCACATTATTTCTCAAAGGCACATCGTTTTCTTAAAAAAAATCTTCTTGGTACATATCCGTGCATTTCATCATAAAGCCCACGAAAGTTATCGCTATATTTCTACATCGCCATTTCTAATTTCTGTAAGCTACCGCTTTTTTCTACCTAGTCTTCCTATTTGCTAAGAAACTGTGTATTAACATTATTTCGATCATATTTCAATAATCAGTCACTTCTACGGTCCGCGTAATCACAGCATACATAAACTATTTTCATCCTGAAATCTCGCATTCTCTTTTTATATTATCAATATGCCCTATCCTAATCAACTCACATATACCCTAGTTTTATATAGTATTAGGCTAAGGTCAGAGCAATCGCTTCTCGTGATCTTGGTTCGGCAATACTGGAATGTATTGAAATTTGGAAATACACTTTGTAATCCACCAACAAAGACACCCGCCTCTTTAGTTTGAATGTCTTTTAATCCAAGAGTCATCGATCAATATATATACCTATCCATCAGAGTTCTGAGAGAAACAAATTTGGAGATTTCCCTTAGCTTCCGTCAATAGTGCTTTAAGCTTCACTATGTGCCCCACGGAAAGTTATTAGTAAAACTAAAATCATACGGCCTAGACGATGATGTAATTTCCTGGATCAGATAACTTTTGAGCGATCGCGTGCAAAGAGTAGTATTAGACGGCGCAGCCTCCAACGAAGTTAGAGTCACTTCTGGCGTCCCTCAGGGAAGTGTCATAGGCCCACTCCTCTTCCTACTCTATATCAACGACATTGGTGAAATAAAAGACAGTAAACTTCGATTATTTGCAGACGACGCTGTAGTATACAGAGAAATCCGTAGCAGTGAAGATAAGGATAAACTAACGAACGACCTTACTGCAATCCAAGCATGGTGCGATGCGTGGCAGCTAGAGTTAAATTTGAAAAAATGCATAGTAATGAAATTCTGGGGGAAAAATAATTCCCCACAACAGAGCTATTTCATTCAGGATACCCAATTAGAGACGGTAGAATCCGTAAAATATCTCGGAGTTAGGCTCAATAATGATCTATCGTGGAATAAACATATTCGGGAAATAACAGGTCAAGCTAATCGTAAATTGGGTTTTGTTAAAAGAATTCTAGGCAAGTGCGACGACAAAGTGAGAGAAATAAGCTACTTCTCCCTCGTTAGACCCCATTTAGAATAGTGTTTGGGATCCTCATGAAACAGGCTTAAAAACAGAGTTAGAACGTGTACAGAGAACAGCAGCCAGGTACGTGAAAAGCCGTTACGATAGTCTTGTTAGTGTTACTGACCTCTTAGAACAACTAGGATGGGAATCACTGTCAGACCGTAGATTGAAAACAAGACTAAATCTATTATGTAAATTCAAGAGTAGTTAATTTTCCGACGAAATTGATCATATTTTACGACCGCCAACGTACTATGGTAGATTAGATCATAAAAATAAAATAAGAGAGATAGACTGTAGAACAAATAGATTTAAAATGTCGTTTTTTCCGTGAGCGATAAGAGACTATAACGGCTGTGTAAGGACTTAGAAATAGATTAGTTGACTGGTAGTGTAGCTTACTAACTTATGTATTTCTTAAAGCATGTTTACGGAGTTTTATGGTGTTTCTAACAGCATGTTTTGCATGTTCTAGCTTCATAGGCAGATTGCCCTCTTAAGTGGCATGTAGAATATTATGTGTCATCGTACATGTGTGGCGTGCATGTGGGGATTCTCTTGCATGCTGCATGATGGTTTTTAGTTAATGATGGAATTGGTTAGTATCCTTAATATTCATGACCGTGCGGTGTGCATGTGGCGGTCCGCTTGCATGCTGCATTTTGGTGACTTGTCACCCCCTGCCAAACACCCTAGAGGTGGCTCGCAGGGTAACATGTAGATGTAGATGTACAACAACGACACGACTTTCGAAAGACCGCCGAAGTGTCGCGCTTTGTCATGCATTTAGAACATGAGAACCTGTTTCCTTCATTGTTTGTTTGAGGAGCACGAAGGAATAAATTGCAAATCGATTTCAAGAGAGCAAGGAAGAAACTTTTAAAAGGAACGTGCATAAAGGACAGTTTCCAAGAATAAAAAAAAACTCCCCCTAAGCGAGAGGCCTCTAAAGGTCTCTAAATTTCCCGATAAAGAAATTTCCAATTTCATTTTGAGCCAACTTTCGAGTGCGCTCTATCTCCCTCATCTGTTTAATCTCCCAGCGCTTCGCATCTCCGTAGAGCCACATGCCTGCTTGCCCTCCTTCCGTCTCGCCATCGAGAGAAACACCGCCCAGGCAGCCCATATAGCGGCTACAATCGAAGCGTCGCCTCTCATCCAGGCACCTCCTCTCGCATTCAACGTTAGTAGAAGAGCTAAAAGTTCCTATAAAGGCCAGAAATACCGTCATACTCTGGAACAGGAAGGGATAAGAATGAAATGCTTCTCGACTGTGACCTATTTTGCTTATAACTGCTAAACGAAAGGCTCGGGAAAGGGGTGGGAATTAATTGACACATGCCAGCGGCTAAGTGAGTCTGATAATTCCCGTCGTCGATAAAAGGTACGATATGTCAGAGCGTGGAAAAGAGGCTAAAGCACTTACCATCTTTAAAAATCACGCCATGCCGTATCATCTGTTAACAAATAGAGGGTAAAACTCAGGTGAACCAATGCATGCTGAGTTTTAAATCTGCTAAATCTCCAACAAATCTTCATTAATCTCATGAAAAAAATAAATCTAATATGATCGTGTGGATTGCAGGTGGATACAGTGACACCGAGTAGTGACTAAAAAAGGCAAAACCCTGAAGAGTGTTACACATAAAAGGAAACAGAATAGACGGAATTGGAATTAATTGGATGTTACTGGGTTTCATTACTGAGAAAATTTACTCATCAACTAATGGGCATTAGTATCGGTAGTAACCAGAACTAAAGAGCTTATGATTTTCAAAGAATCTGCTGCAAATGAATAAAATGGATCGCAAAATTCATATCTGATAGAGGAATGGATGATTTCAAATAAAATGGACAACCATAAAGGAATTTAAAAGGCGCATAGTGGGAGAGTAAAAAAAAACAACCACCGATATTGGCAAAAGGTGGAGGAAAAGAAGAAGAATTCATGCCTGCGGCGCATGGATAATGATCCAATGATTTCTATAAGACTACCTTTTAGCTTTGATCGGCTTAGTTAGCCAGGCTGGTAATTCTGAGTCTGGTACCTCAAAAGTTGCGAGTTTGAATTTCAGATCGATAATGAGCGTTTTGCTCCCCCTATACTTTAGGTCTCGAGATAGACAATGCGATATAACCTCAGTAGGTTGAGAACAAAAAAAGCAAGATGCAACCACTAACACTTCAGCTGGGCGTATCGCCCAGCTGAAGTGTTAGTTAGTTCACCGTTCTACCATTTACTTTTTAACCTTAAGGAGATAAACCAATGAGAAAAAATATTGAAGGCGCAGTATGTTCTCGTATGAATGAATACAGACTATCACTTCACAGACAATCAGTAAAAATTGATCCTATCAACATATTCGCTGTAAAAATGTTTGTTTTCATCCAAACGACCATCCATCATCCATTCATTGCAATACATCGATAAAATTACGATGCATCGAAGCATTAACCTCAATTAGAATATCTAAAATATAGTATTATAGGGTCTCGCCTAAGTTTCCTACCTTAATAAGCATAAAAAAAACCCAGCTCCAGGATGCCTAAACAGTTGCCGGATGCGAGCTTTCTTCCAAAGCTATCGTCGTCAAGCAATAGGGTCTAAGGGGAATGGAGGGAAATCTGAAGAATTTGGGAGCAAGAGAAGCGTCCAAGGGGAATTGGCAACGAATGGCAGCAATGAGTGCTGTTGGGATAGATTAGTCACATCCACTACACTTAAAACAACTGCAATACAGCGACGGAATAAAGAAATATTTAGAACTCCTTCAACCTACTAATAGCTTCAGACTGTCTTAAACAATTTCAATTCCAGCAATTTCATGGTAGCTTGAGCCACAAAAGACTGCCACGGTATTTTTAGTGGTTTTTAATGCCTTGGTTAAAAATTTAACTTATTTAATTGTTGTAAACATTTTCTTGTTTAAATATTAGTCAGGCATATGGAAAAGAAGTACAGAGTAAGTATCGCCATTAATAAATTAGGCAGGAGTCAGAGTTGGGAAAAAGTCTTTATTCTATTTAACTGCAGGGAAATGGATTGTGTGTGACTTTCATTACCTTTGATTACCTTCTGTGCAATACGCCCTCGATCATAACTACAAGCCAAAACATTTGCCAAATTTAATTGTGCATGGCAAATTAGAGGCTCAGAAGTTAAGTCACTTCCACATCTTCTCCGCAACTTCTTCCTCCATAACTTATCACTACCTCCTCCATTAAAAATGACTCCCTCAGATGCATAGCTTTTTTTGCATCCATCTTCCGTCAGCTTTTGCGAGGGTGTAGCGAGGCATAGCCACCAAAAATGGAGGACTCTTCGCTTCGAGCATGAATGATGACATGGATATAAATCTTAGGTACCACTGTACGGGCGGGAGTGTTGCCTACCTTTCCGCAAAAAATAAGTCGGCGCTGCAATCGGCATGGTTCGCTTCTGTGTGTCAAAAAAGGCCGGTTTAATGGGGAGGCCAATTCCGCTACCTATATACCCAGTATCTCCATTTGAATCATGGCCTTACCTTATTAGAACCACCTTCTCTAGAGAGGCGGCGCTATAATCTGCTTAGTCACTGGGGGCAAGTTAAGGATCCATATGTATATATTCATGGCTTCGTGAGAATCCCTGCCACCTCCAAGCGCTTTTTTCTGAACGTCTTTAACGTGTGACAGAGCGTCACCGCAGGTTCCCCGCAGACCGCGTGAGTTTGACTCCGAAATGGAGAGCGGCAGTTTTCCAAAACGGGCTGACTAAAAGGGACCGGGACATTGGGAGCAGTTTTTCCTCCCTCACTCTCTCTCGAGAGAGACACGGGGAAAATTGAAGAAATTAGGGTTAATGGGGCGGTTATCCCGGAGGTAGGGATGTGTAGGGAAAGTTTTCGCTCCGAGCGGAGTGGGGGGGTCGGTGGCTGCTTTGGCGGCCGTTGAAGGTGGAGTGGGTGGACGGGTGGAGGGGGGGAGGCAGGTAGGTGGGGGGGACTTAAAGAGAGTGGGTGGGGGAGAGACGAGGGTCGATTCCGTGGAGAGAGAGGCGAGCGAAAGAAGACGACTCCGCCAACCCTCAAAGGCCTTTCCGTCCATTAAAAAAGGACGCCTGGCGGACACCATTAGCAATTTACATGAGTAGTATAGTCCCGTTAACAGTGAGAATAAGAACATGCCATAAGGACATCACGTGACTCGTCGTCAAAATCTACGTAGAATTAAATGATTAGAGTTACTTCATGTTGATAATTTTTTTGCACGGGAACGGTTATTTCTTTGTATGTGTCCATAAAAGTCGTTTACAACGATGCCAAACACTAACTTGCGGTGTGGCCGTGTAATGGCAAGCATTGCTTTTGCAATTTTGGGTTTTGAGGATGAGAAAGACATATAGGTATATCGTTGAAGTCTATGCGGCAGTGAGCAGTAGCTAACCGTGTGGTTTCTGATTCCTATTCTTTGTTTATCGTCACAACCAAGTTATTGTTAATGGACATTCAAAAGGCAGAGACAGGTTTTTTTATAACAATGAAACCTCAAATTATTTCAAAAGACAAATAAAGGATCAGTTACACTCAGCGACGTAGAGGTACGTCCACTCCGAGCTGAAGCCGGCCGCCGTTCGTCCCGGACCTAACTCCATACCAATGATAACTAAGCCGGCGAGGCGTAGCGGATGGTCGTGTGCATAGGCAGGGAGATCGGGGTGTGTCTCTTCAAAATCATTGTCAATTGATTGTACGGCAGGGAAAAATTGAGGAAAATGTAATTTTATTCATAGACTATCGATTACATCAGTTAAATTCTAAATAACAAATAGTATTTTCTTCATATTCGGCCAATTACACGATACTCGATCCCGTCTGTTCAGATTTGTCTAGCATTTCGATCGTTCCTGTCCACGCACTGAAATATAAAAAGAACTCTTTCTTTCCGAAGTTGACAGAAGAGATATGTTCTTCTACAAGTTCATAAGTCCATTGGAATGGCAGTGTTTTTTTTGTACCTTCGTTTTTTTTGTACCAATGTGGTGTCTCTCGACTCATCTCAATGAGAATCGACCCCTTAAAGTACTTTTTTTTTCATTTCTGTACCTAAGTTTCTCGCCGCGCATGCCAACTGTGCGACGGAAAGCACATGAAAAACGGAACAAGGTTATTTATCGTTCGGCATCCACATTCTTCCCAGGGATACGCCACGGGGGCATGGAAAGGTTAGTGAATAGGGGAGAGGAATACGAGGAGGGAAAGGGAAAAATTGAAATGTATATTTACGGAGTTTCTTAAAGTTTAAATTTTTGTTTTTTTTTGTAGTCATTATTGGTGCGTTTAAATAAAAATATACACCAATAAGCTGGAAATTTTACCCCTCTTATTTTTTCGCATCTATCAGTTAAATAATATCCACCGTGTCATCCTTGACATTCACCTGATTTGGATATTTCTAGTAATCTAAGCCTAGCGTCTGGCCCTCTAGCGACTCCCAAACTAATCCTTCCATCAGCTGTGTAATTGGTCATCATTGGTTAACTACCGATATCACTCTGCTTCTGGGCAAGATATTAACAAGAGTTGAGTGAGAGCCATTTCCAGAGTTATACAATCACGATGCTTAATGAAGTCCTTAAATCACGTGCTCAATCGTTTTAAGTTATGGTCTTACAGCCATTGTGAACCAGTCTTAATTCCGAAAGAAGAATGTTATCCAACGCCTTAAAAAGGGAAAAGGGAAGGAAGAATTTATTTCATGGGCAATTTGGTTGCGCTATCCCCACCATCGTAACACAAAATAAAATAAGATTCGCTTTATTGTTTCGCGTTCCATATTTCTTCTTAAAAAGCTTACTCTTTTTCATGAACAGGAATGTAGTGCTCTCATTGTTCATGCTTCGTAAATGATATAATTACATTCTTTTTTTGCTTTCTACATAAAGCGAGATATAGCAGACAAAGCCGACCCGCACATGCCCCTTGCTCCTCTCTTGTCCCTAAAGGCGATGCCCGCGGTCACCATTAGTAGCTTAAATGAGGAATTCAGAAAGAAATATGTTATGCAGAGCTGCTTAAGAGCTTAGAAGGGGAAGGGAAAGAAAAAAGACTCGCCAATTCAATTACACAGCTTGAACAATAATCACCACGGCCACAAGAAAGTAAAAACTTGAGGTATATAATGCACGTCCTTCTTTTTTGTCCATTGATTGCGGTCACTAAAATAGCAGCCACTGCTCCGATGAGATCATTTATAGCGTATAACATTGATGCTGCGTAACATAAATAAGCAAATCTCTTCAAAATTACACACGTTGAAAATAAAACGGTCGCATTTACGGGAAATTAAAGTAGAAATGGAAGAACCAGCGAGCCAAAATAAGATAATGTGATTTACAAAGGAATCCAGGTGGACATCTTCAACGATATCTGAATGTGGACTCACGTGAGCAACGCGCGTGATGGTCGCATGTTTTTGCATTTCATGTCTTGAGATTTAACTTTATCTAAGAATGCTTTCCTTTCAGAATTTAAAAGCATAATACTCATTAAATGAATTGCTGGGTAGTAACTGAACAACTTTAAAATATTCATGAATAGGATCGGTGGACACATTTAGAAAGCTATACAAGATAACTTTAGAAAATCAATAGATGTGTGATAATTCTTTACTGAACCAAGCGAGAAAATTATATAGGATAGGGTGGTACCTGCATGTGTTTGAAGCCAAATCTTACCTCCGTGGCTTTCTTTGGCCATGATCTGGTTTAATTAGTACCAGAGTTAGGTCCTTAGCTGCAGATGGAGCAAAGAAAGAGAACTATCATTATTTCCTTCTCGTTAAGAGTCACCATCAACTCTCGAAGGGTTTATTTTGATGTAAGCGGTTGAGTCACCCATTAAACTGACATCATTACACAGACGATACTCCATGTTATTTCGACATTTCATTCACTGAGGAACCGATGAAAGAAATAACTATTCAATGTGATGGGATAATTAAACAGCTACAGTCGATCAAAAATAGTAAATCTCCGGGTCCGGAGGGAATACCCGCGCGTGTCCTCAAGGAATTAGCGCCACAGATCGCACCGTTCTTAGACATAATATTCAAGAAGTCATTGTCTGAAGGAAAGATACCAATAGACTGGAAAATTGCAAACGTTACACCGATATTCAAAAAGGGAAACAGACATGACCCAGGGAACTATCGACCAATTTCATTAACGTCTATTATAGGCAAGATACTCGAACATATCGTCGTTAGCAATATCATGACGTTCCTGGACAGTCGTAACTTCCTTCATGGCTGTCAGCACGGCTTTCGGAAAGGTAGATCATGTGAAACACAGCTCGCGCTCTTTCTTCATGACGTTCTCAAATCTGGTGAATCGAAAACACAAGTGGACGCATTATTCCTAGATTTTAAGAAAGCTTTCGACACGGTACCTCACAACAAACTTTTATACAAATTACAGTCATGCGGCCTAAACGAAACAGTAGTAAACTGGATACGAGACTTTCTGAGTGATCGTAAGCAAAAAGTAGTTCTTGACGGAATTAGCTCTGATGCAGTTAAAGTGACATCAGGTGTCCCACAAGGAAGCGTAATCGGCCCCCTTTTGTTCATTATATACATAAATGATCTATGCTCTCGAATTAGCAGTAAAATACGTTTATTTGCTGACGACGCTGTCATCTATCGCGAAATTAATGATCACTCTGACTTTGAAATTCTATCATCGGATTTAAACAACGTTCATGTGTGGAGCCAAGAGTGGGGACTCGAACTTAATCTGAGCAAATGTGCGGCGGTACATTTCTTGCGGAGGTCGTCCAACTATCCCCGTGTATATGCTGTGGATGGCGTTAAGATAAAGGCTACAGATGAAGTTAAGTATCTGGGAGTTGCGATAACCTCAAACCTATCGTGGGGAACACATATAAGAAATATTTGTGGCAGAGCTCTGAAGAAGCTAGGATTCGTCAAGCGTATTGTGGGAAGATTCTCAGATGAAAAAGTAAAAGAGAGGTGCTATTTCGCACTCGTCCGGCCACACCTTGAATATGCAGCAAGTATATGGGATCCGGTGCAGAAAGAATTAATTCGGGAACTTAATAAAATACAAAGGAAAGCTGCGAGATTCGTCAAAAACTGCTACGGGCGTACAGACAGCGTTACGCAGATGTTAAACGAATTAGGCTGGGAGCCGCTAGAGACTCGGAGGCTGCGCGCTAGGCTTAGATTGCTTGAGCAATTGAGAATAGATATCTTTCAGAGCGACACGGAGAACATCATATTAGAACCCCACTATATTTCCAGGTCCGACAGAAACGATAAATTAAGAGAGATATTTTGCCGAACGGATAGGTATGGGAATTCGTTTTTCCCCCTACCAATAAGGGACTTTAATAAATGCAAGGCGTAATTTCATAGAGCGTTTCCTTTTTATATGTAAACGGCTGGTGTCCTAACACCCCCCGCCACACGCCTATTGAGGCGGCTTGCGGGGTAGTATGTAGATGTAGATGTAGATTAGGGGACGACAGCCTTTTTTGTAAAAATCGATCATATTAACTTTTCAGGTTATAGCAAAATATTTTAGGAATAAAAGGACGTACAATGGAACGTTAAAGTTAACCGGTGAAACGTTATATGAAAACTGATAATTATTTAATTTGATAGGTAATGGTGATTACTGATCTATTTTTCATACTTTTTCTCACAAATTATTGAGTTTGCCACCAAACGTTTGTAAAACACTTCGACATTTAATGACTATGCATATTGGAATATAAGGGATCGCATATTTTACATCAGTTGCACCGTGAACGGCTATAATGAATGGGAACCGCAAAAATTCATACCTTTCCACTAGGTCTTCCTATGATCCTAACAATCAAGACGTGATCGTCATGAAACCTGGTCTATTAATTAATATCGAGTAAATTCAACTCATCAAAATCTGTATGAAGAGAGCACTAACATTGTATCTTTCCTACATCGTTTTTTTCTTTCTCCCTCATTTCATGCGATTCCCTGACAGCACCTTCCATCTCTCAATGTTCTTATGTAACCTTAATCCTTAACACCTTTCCCTCATAACAGGAAACCCAAATCCACTCTGGTAACTACGGCACCTGTGCCGTTCTTCGACCTTTCACGTCTTGAGCCCAATAATCGTCGACATAAAACATCGGAGACACAGACGTCCACTGTCCCTGCTTCAATCGTCGTTCGTGGCTTCGATAAAAAGTTAGTGGCCCTGTGTTGCATACATAGGGCCGCTAACAAGGAAATCGCTGGTCATTTAACGTCGAAAATGTTTCCCCTCAACGTATTATCTCATAATTTTCCCACACCAATGGCATTAGACCCTAATGGCTTCATTTCTCTTAAGCAAGAATAGCCCGGAAGCTAAACCACATTCCGCAAGACATTTTATATTATGGTGTAACTCATTCTACTTGAACATTGAACTTAAATAATTGATATTATTACTATTCTATTTAAGAACAAATAATAAATAATTTTTCCAAAAAAATAGGTAAATACAAATAAATATATTTATAAATAAATTGTATTTATGAAGGAAAAACTAATCGAAAGGAACAAAGACCTTCTGCTAGAGTAATTATAAGCCATGAAATTTGGTTTTCTATAATTTCGGTGTTTCCGGCAAATATTAATGATGGGAAATCTAAAATCGCCTTCTAAATGCAAAAAAAAACGAAAAACATTAATTTTTATTTATCAATGATTATAATTGAGTCAATCAAAACGACACCGCAATATTTTAACAACGGGGAGGAGAAAAAGCAATGTACAATGACAGTAATCCTTATGAATAAATACAATAAACCACTATTGCGTTTCCATGATGATAGTCACACTGTAATATGAGAGAATATTTGAGATTTTTAGATAGTAGAATAATGAGAAATATTTTTTAATACAAAAATAAGAGAGAACAAGCTTCATGCATGACGTTTTTCTTTAACTTTTAACACATTTATTTTTTTACAAAAGTATAAAAATTTAAAAACTATTTTCAGTAGCATACAAAGCTTTTTCGATTTAAAATGTAAATAATTATTAGCACTAATAGGATTCATACTCGTACATCGATTTATCCAAAATTAAAATCCAGTGTTGTTAATATTGAGAGATAAGACTCGAACAAAAAAATTGACTTCAAACGATAATAAATTACCGATAAAAGTCAAATTAACCCTTATATTGAAAAAATATGGAATTCTGCCACAATTTGCCGAAAACAGATTATGAAACTCTCTAACTGTAACACCTATTTTATAAAATTCAAATGAATATATTATATTTTCTTCCAAATATATTTGAAGAAAATATATCACCACTTTGACTCCTAATATGTCCTCATTTCTCAGTGTACAATATATGTTTCCATTTCCGCACAATTTATGCCAAAACAACTTAATGCAAAGTTTTTCGTGGAACCAGTTTAGTAAAAAATACTAACAATACGCGCACTCGTCCAAAATTGATTTCCCACGCACATCATGAGTAAACCTAAATTCTTAGTGCGAAATTCCACAGAGGAAATATCATATGATTTTTCCTATGTGGAATTTCGCATGTATGTGCAATTGCGGGTTACTCCGTAAAGGTAAATAACGTGGCTAGTCCCGGTATCCTCAAAATTAGCCTAACTTCTTAATTGTACAACGGTATTAAGTAATAAAGCACAAGAATAGTGGATGTGAATGATTCAGTGGCAGAGCAGCCTTTTTTGATCACTTATGGCTATATTTTTGGTGCAAGGCAATATTTTAGGAGACAAAGGGAAGGGAAAAGATCATTAATTGAACTACAATTTACAAAAAAATAATTCAATGAAAGCAATGTGTGAAATAGGTTTAGAGTTAAATTTGGCATGGAATTTACTAGTCTGTTAATATGTCACTTATTTGATAGCAATATTAAATGTGATCATAATTCTAAGGACTATCTAGTATTATGCCGAAGGAAATACTCATGAAAATTACAGAATTCTTTTGTTTTACTTTAATTAGCCATTTTCCTATCTTCTAACGCAGAGTTTTCATCAGGTACGCACACAAGACAAACAAAACATCCATTTCCGGGGTAACATTGAAACTCGCAACCATCGGGTTGCTGTGTGCGTACCGCTGCAATATCTCTGCAATTGGCTCTATGCCTCCCCAACAAGTTAAATCTGTGTCCTGTATCTGAGCCGTTAACAAGGAATGGTGAGCACAGTAATGCGTGCGTTAAAAAATGCAACGTGTTTTCAAAAGATAAGTTAAAAGAATTATATTAACCAGAAATATATAACTAAATATCTCAGCATTTCACATTAACCTTGGCATGGATTTCAACTAATGATTACTGAATTCCTTCTAATAGACGTAAGCCTACCCTTGGTGAAAGGACTTGCGTAGAAAGGAGAGCTGGCGTAAGCGTCTAGGGCAGCGGTGGAGTAACCAATCCATAATTAATGTCGGAGTGTTCACTCAATGCGTGACAAATATATTAAAGGGTTTTGTATAGGTCAAAGGGCAACTCTGGAGAAAGGATAGCCAAAGAGAACCTATACCTCACAACCGTAGCCGCAGAAAGAGCGGGGAATCATGAATCAATACTAATAATTAACCAAGATGGAGTGAATGATGCGTAGGGCTTAAACTTGGAAAAGAGTCGAGAAAGACCTTGGGCAAAACCGTTAATTTAAATGAGGGATTTGAAAACAGATATCTGAGAAGTTAGTGCCGTGGCCTTATTCTAGTTATACTTCAAGAAATATTTGAACGACAATAAGAATTAAAACAAATATTTCAACAATAAAACAGTAAAAAATAAGAGGCTATTTAAAAATTTAGGACCCACAAACAAATCCATAGTATGAACGCAGACACATGCCATGAGACCAGCTAAATGTAATTTTGTTATTCCCATCATTGAACATAGGTACAAAAGGAAGAAAAACAGAAGGTAGAACTATGAAATGAAAAGTAGAATAAAAATAGAAGATAGAACGATAAAGGCAACATAAGTAACTTCACCGCCGACGCAAAAGTAAATGGTAATAGGAGGACAAAAGGGAAGATCTAAAAAAATTGGATACCCAATGAAAATTTCACATTTCCATTATATTAAATCTGGAGGTAGCAAATACTAGCACAAGGAATCAAAGACATTAAAAAGATTGAATCGGAGGGGAGAACATCTATTCTAGAAAGAATCTATTAGCTATAAGGATAATTATTAGCACAAAAAATAAGAAAAATTGAATTTCTGGAATTGATTTTTCAAAGCAATTCTAAACTGACTGAAGTCGTAGGAAGAATTGTGACAATATATGACACGTGAGAGGTGGTAACATCAATGGTAACTAATAATATGAAAAAATAGCGGTAGATATAAGGAGAATAAGACGTCTTCATCTATAAATCGATGTCAAATTAGATTGAATACTGCAGGTAATTTTAATTTAACGTAAAAGGGTACATTATTGAGTAACACACAGTTTAAGCATTAAATATCTAATTGGATAACGGGAAAAATTGGGTAGACATGTTAATAGTAGCGTATTTTTCAGAAAAAAATTAAGGTAAGATTTTTGGTGTAAGCTAATTGCACTTATGATGGTGAAAGTCAGTTATCCACAATTTTGATTTTTTACCCGTCAAAATATCAAACGTGTTTTTAATTTTACAGGAATTTTAATATACGCGAATAAATAAAACGTTGCACCATTGGCATAAAGAAATTTAAGGCAAAATTAGCGTTATGATTATAGAAAACGTCCATATGTATTCCTACATAGGATTTAATAGCATCATTGGCGGCATAATTAAGTTTTCCGAGTGGGGATTGATTGTGTCAATAGATGAGAACCTACACAGGGCTGTTCGATATCACCTCTGAATTTTGAGGGAACTGAAATTACTAGTATTAACAAGAAGAATTCAAATGGAGATAGAGACTTTATAGGGTATAGTGAAATAGTAATGAAGATTTTAAAAAGCAATTGCAGCAATTGGTCAATTGAAATCAAAATGTAAAGAAGACTTTTATTTCCCAGCAAACATGAGGAATGTGTGATGAAAGATGTTGTATACATTTATAGCGCATACATCCCTCACGTTCCCGATCTCACAATGAATCATGGAAATACTAACATACGATGAAAGAACTTTGGCAAAATCGTTACTTTTCCCGTGAACATGTACCCAGAATCAAATATTAAACCTCAACACGACGGGTTATAACCATTTAACTGAGCCCAATGTTACCTGTCGTCTTCGAAACAAATACAAGGAAGCATAATATAATATTAAACTGACAGCCTCTGCGTAGTCGGTCTCCAACGCTTTTATGAGATATTAATTTCACGCGAACTCCAAACTTATGAAACAAATATCTTTTCCTTTACGTTACTAAAGTGTCTCACGTCTTGGCCTCTAAAGCTGCAATTTACCACCAGCCTATCACCTCATCCTTCAGATCCATTTTCGCCCTCCGGTAAATTTTCTCCGAGTAATACGCCGTCTTCTATTTTTTCAACTCCCTCCATCTTCCGCCCTTCACTCTGCTCAGGATATTTTTTCCCCAAATTCTCAAACTCATATTTCTAGTCTCCCACCAACACTTCTTCCTTCTTCTGTAAGTCTAAGTTTCAGAAACATGCGACTCCACGCTAAGCTTGCTTGCTCTCTGGGCCTTTGCAAATCTTTCCTTTACGTTGCTGAAGCAACGAGATTCCATCGATCCTCCCTTCCGGCAAAACTTTTTTAACGCTTCTAATCTCCCGTAGATCGTCACTAATATACACACACTAGACCAATATATTACTAACATACCCAAACTATTCCATGAACTTGATGTGACCCCTTTCAGCTTTGAGATATTACGCATGTAACTCCTGCTATCCAAACACTTCAATGGTATAACGATGTTTTTAAATATGAATTTTAACTCCCACATTGGTCATAAGCGAAACCCTAATGAGGTTAACCCTTTGACAAAGTGAATCGAACGTAATTCAAGATTCTTTCAAAGAAGCTCAGTGACGTAGCAAGAATATCACTTCGGGGGGGTTCCATGTTGTGTTTGAATGGGGGTGGGTTTAAAAATTCAAAAAAATAGCAGCATGCGTGTGTGTTAAGGCATTTAACAGAATAATAATGACTGTGGTTTAGCAGTTGATTCTTTTAAGATTTTAGCTGTGTAAATTTCTGACAAAACACAATACCCACAGTTTTTCTTTTTAAAACTTACAAACGCAATCACAAACAAAATCATGATTGGGGGTGGGTTGAAAATTCAAAACAGTTATCAGCATTCGAGTGTGTTAAGAAATTTAACAGAATAATTATGATAGTGGTTTTGCAGCCGTATTAAAAAAAACTTTAGCTCTGCTAACTTCTGAAAAAAATACAGTGCCCACAGTTTTTCTTTTTAAAAATTACAAACATAATTAAAGATTATGTTTGAAACAAAATCTATTAACTATTTTAACTATTATAAAATAGCTATCTAACTACTATTTAAAAAACTACATCCCGTCGTTCTCAATCATAGCTCTTTTAAAAACATTTCCTGTAAAAAAGAATCCTAAACGTAGACATAAGTCCAATACTATCATTTCTCATTCCATATAGTTGTTGTGACCTGGAAATCGGTAGGCGAGTTTCTAAATATTTTTAATGTGACTGTTATTTTTCAATGTTCTCTTTTATGCATTCGCTTGGTATTTCCGTGTCTGTACAGTTATTGTGAACAGCTCATAATAGCAAAGGGAAACTATGCCTCTCAGGAGAGTAACCTTTTACGTTTCCTGACATCAATACCTTCCTGTTCCCCCTCCTCCGCAAATCTATTGTCACTTCGCCGACAGCATTCTTGTCTCGGCTGCTCTTGAATAATGTCCCGGAGAAATAGGCAGAGAGAGTTCTCATTCGTCGGACATACATTCATCAGTCAGTTGTCGGTCAGTTGACCGTCAGTTGTCGGCGAGTAATTTAGCCGATTTTTCACTTTTTTTTAAATAAAACAAAGATGGTAAATTTCCACACAGTATATTATCAACCACAGTATATTAACAAACACCGACCAAGGTTTCGGCACGTAATGCCATTCTCAATTATATCCCGTTCACTTATGTCGGACTGCCATCGTGGGATTCCACAGGTGCAACGGGTACTTAGGAGCATCAAATCTGCTGTAAAAGATTCGGACTTAATTGTGACTAAAGCTGATAAAGGCAATAGCATTGTGGTTTTAAATAAGATCGACTATGTTAACAAATGTGATGAGTTTTTAAATAGTAACGATTTTGTGAAGTTGAAAAGTGATCCAACTCGTAAATTTCAAGCAGCTTTGAAAAACCACTTAACTAATTGTCAAAACTTACTTAGTAACTCAGATAAGTGGCGTCTCACCAGTATGAATCCTCTACCACCTAGGTTTTATGGCTAGCCAAAGTATCATAAACCCAATATTCCGATTAGACCGGTGGTTTCCCATGTCACAGCTCCATGCCACCGTCTGGCTAGAAGGTTAAATCAATGGATTAGGCAATGTTCAGAATTTAAACCTATGTATAGCATTAAAAACTCCGTGGAACTGGCGGAGAAACTATCAAAGATAACCCCACCTTCTTCGGCAAAGTTGGTATCATTTGACGTGACGAATTTATTCCCTTCTGTTCCAGCGTCCGAAAGTTCATTATTAGCGCTCGAGCTACTTAAAAATTCGAATTGTGACGAGGGAATTCAAAAAGACATTAAAAACTTACTGACTTTGTGCCTGGCACAAAATTATTTTATTTTTAACAATGACTGCTACCAACAGAGGTCCGGATTAGCCATAGGCTCCCCCCTTTCACCTATTTTATCCGAAATATTTATGAATAACTTGGAGTATTACCTTTTTAATTCTAAACACTCTCTTCTGAGGAACGTATTTTACTGGTTTAGGTATGTTGATGATATTTTATGTTTATGGACTGGGACAACACGTCAATTGGATCTTTTTAAAACTTTTTTAAATTCGTTACATGATAATATAAATTTTACTTTAGAATACGGTGGTGATTCCATAAACTTTTTAGATTTAAATATTTCGATTTCTAGTGGACGTCATGATTTTAACATTTTTAGAAAATCAACTTTTACGGATGTTTTAATATCATTTGACTCATTTCACCACCACACTCATAAACTTGCTGCTTTTAGATCCATGATGCACAGATTAGTTAATATACCTCTATCCGTGGAAAAATTCAGTAAGGAGTTGAACACAATAAAGGCCTTGGCATGTCGGAATGGGTTTGAAGAAAAATGTATATACAGGTTACTACACCGTTGTAGCCAAAGAAAAGCTATACAGTTACTTACATCACTACCTGGTAATAGCTCCCTCCCAAATCTCTGGGTAAAACTTCCATTTGTGGGAAAATTATCGTACAGATTGCAGAAAACTGTGCTTAATGAATGTTCTAATGTATCGTTTTATAACCCCGTGACAATAGGAAGAATTTTATTCAACTCAAAAGACCGGTATGACCCTGTAGACAGAAGTGGTGTTTATAAATTAAAGTGTAATGACTGTGATATTTGTTATATTGGCCAAACAGGCAGAAGATTTAAGGACAGAATGAAGGAGCATAGGTCTAGTTTTATTAATTGTGACGATAAATCCTGTCTTGCTAAACACTTGTGTGATTTTAATCATTTTAGTAATTTTGACACGGAAGTTTTACACCATTTTGACAAAGGGGCTAAGCTGGATTTCTTTGAACAATATGAAATCACTCATAGCCCGGCTAAGTTATGTAATGATGTTGTTTTTAATGATCGATCGCCTTTGTTAAACCTTGTTCTCCCTCCCGTCCGACAATATGATGACCATGCCTCCTGACCTTCACCACCAACGGCTTTTCTGTTTTAAACCACCCCTCCCTTTTCCTCTTGTATTCCCCCCCCCCCCTCTGTGACTTAATACCTCCCACCACCCCCCCCCCCACCCCCTGGCCTCCATCCCGGGGTATATAATGTGGAGCATTTGAGAAATATGTACCTTGAGAATGGCATTACGTGCCGAAACCTTGGTCAAAAAAAAAAAAACCTTGAGAATGGCATTACGTGCCGAAACCTTGGTCGGTGTTTGTTAATATACTGTGGTTGATAATATACTGTGTGGAAATTTACTATCTTTGTTTTATTTAAAATGGACATTTCATATTTCCACAATGTCAAGCCTGATACGCTTCTATAATGTAGCCGAAACGGGAGTCAAGGAGCGGGCCCGTGCACTTGCATCGCCATCAATCCGTGCCATATCCAGAGCTTCTCTCCTTCCCGAGTCGTGGTAATATTCTTCTTGGGCTATTCTGACGCACAAGTTGATTCGTGTATACTGTTTTATTCTTGCCTTCACTATATTCGAAATAAATTAAATCATTTTCCTCTCAAGTACTTGATTTTAAATGAATAGATTCCCCTCAATACCTCTGGGTGTTTATTCGTTTCACGACGGCCAAAGGCAAGGACCCAGTGGTCCGTGTTCGAGTTCCCGTCAAACGAGGGGACTCGCTCGCTCGACAACATTGACCAAATGCCACCACCAGCACCAAAACCCCTGCCTTCGTGCGAGATGCAAAACTTGCCCAATCCTTATGACATTGATTCCCTCCCCGCTTAATTCCTCTCCCACCCACTTTCTTCCATCCCCTTACTTTCTTGCACTTCCCACAAAATGTTTTACACCCTCTTATGCAACTAAAGCGATGCTTCCTACGTCAGCCTCACGGCTAACGCCCTCAGTGTCCGGATGAACGATCAGCGGGCGAGTTATAATCCCTCCTCCCAAAATGCCTCCTTCCCCATCCCCATCCATGCCTCCTCCCACAACCTCACTTACGATAAATGCTTTTAAGTAGGCGTCCTGGCTTCCCTCCCTCCTTTTATCTCACCCCTTTAATAAAAAAACATTAGAGATGGCATTTATAAATGTTTCTCTCTTTCCATATTAGTAGCCCTCCCCGAATCAGCTGCGAAAATTGAATGAAGAACTCGTGAGGTGGCATTTATATGGGTGACAAGACCATTTGAATCGCCCGAGCTAAATTCAGCCCACTAGCCTCTCGCTCCCCACCAATACACCTCCCCTCTCCTTTTCTACTTCCCCCCTCCAGCCCGAGGTTACATACCACCATGGCGGCATGACCGCTTAAACGTCCTTATATTTTACGAGTGTTCTTCTATTTATTTTCGTGTGTCTGTGCCATATGAACAAAAATAAATATCTATTGAGCCACGAGATTAATATATGGAACACAAGAAATTATGCACCCGCGCATGTCGGATAACCTATTCAACAGCATACCCGGCCTCTTTGCTAAGAGCACTCATGTAGCGACTCAGCCGCCTAACACTAGACGCCTCCAAACTGCTCCATGCTAAATGGACGTGAAAACATACTACTTACTCCTATTTCGGCGAGTAATGCACAGGACTTCCGGAACACTGAATGAATAAATTATGACTTGACAATGACTAACCACGCCCAACAGAAGGCTTTTACGTGAAAGCGTTTAGGGAATACGATATTGATGCAGGGAAATTAGGTCACGGCTATGCTCCGTTACATCATTAATATTTAGGCAGTTGTTATCACTACCTGAGAGAGTATCACCTCTCACATACATAAAAGGCAGGCACAAGTTCAAATAAATCGAAAAATACGGCTGAAAAATTAAATTCATCAAGCAAAATACAAAAAGAACTGAGGTGTTTCCTTAACATGAAACAAAGCAAACGGAGCATTTTAGAGGAAGTGGAAAAAAACTCTGGGATCATTATAGAAAGCAAAATATTTTTTTTTAATATTTCAACTCCACTTACCTGCAATAACAAATACGTTTCTGCCACTATAGAATGAGGGGCGTTATACCTTTTCTAAATATACCTAAACTCAAAGAATGACGGGATTATAAAAGGTAGCAAAATTAAAACAAATTTTATGCCAGTAGTACATAGTCATTCAGCTGTCTGAAATTCCGCACTTAATATTCTAAATTAAAAGGATAAATCCGAGACAACATTTTTCACCCTTTATTTTTGAGAATACTTTATTAATAAATTTTATTTACATAAACGCCTTCAAATGCCTTTATATTAACCATTTATTTCCCTTTGATATTGAGTAATATGTTACCAATAAAGAAAATTCTTTTTAAAAGACCAGCTTGTTTTCTTGGGAAACTATTAGCAGGAAATAAATAAATCTTCAGGTTAAAATTATACTGTATGCTAGTTATCATCCTGTTCTGCAATTAAAGCTATTTTAACAATGTCAACAAAAAATCTATTGGGGAAAAAACGTTGGCATATATCTGCTACACTATATTTAGGCAATCAGAAAGTTAAAAGCAAATTACTTAAATTATCATTTCAGAAAACATTTAAAACGACGGTTTTCTATCCATACAAAAGTTCTTATAAAGGAAGAAATAAATAAGACACTAAGGAGCCAATAACATTTTTTATATTCACTAGTGATATAAGCAAACTATATGCATTCATATCGATGGCCCTTGCTTCAAAATTCCTACGGAAATCAGAAATCGCTTTATGCGTGCATGCATTGAGGGGCCAATTGAATCGAAGTTGAGAGTGAAATATGGAACATCTGTGAGTTCTTGAAGCCGGAAAAATAAAAAGGATAAGCGGGAACACGTGCGCCAGATTTCTCACCAGATACGAAATTTTATTTTGACCCATACTATTCCACATTGGCACTTGGATTCGTCTTTGATGATTCCTGAACGGTGTTCTCTCAATGGTATATCCACGTTCCATAAGCCATTTCGATGGCTAAAAGCACAACTATTGTGTCCACATTCTTGTCCAAATTAGGTATTGGTAAAAAAGTACGTAGAAAAGGAACGAAAATTATAGGAAGAAAGGTAGTGAAAATTAGCTTAAAAATGTAATTGATGCCTAATAACACATTATCTAACGGATGATTTTATGGGACTATCGAGTATTAAAGGGTCTAAAGCAAGTTTCCCCCAATTGCGAAATTTTCTTTCAGCGTTTTCCAAAAGTTTGCAGAAATAAATATACAATTATTGTGCTTTAAGCCATTAATTTTTACCCATTATGCCGTTTTTAATACGCGTAGTCCATAAGCATGTTAAAAATAGTTGCGTTATATTTCTGATGCCTGTCTTCCACAAATCGATACTTATGCATCTCCTTTATTTTTGACTTCTTCATTCATATCTATCTTCTAAATGATATCTGACACTTATTTAATTGCTGATCCTAACTATTTTTGCCTACCCTTGCCTCTTTGCTCTTGGACGTAGATGTTACGGGGCCAAAAATTTCCTGCCTAGTGCATTGCTGGAATGTACAACCTTAATTCCATCTCGGAAAATTTCATTCAATACCCTATTTTTCCATTATTTACCACAACAATACTTATGAAGACCACAAAGCAGAAAGAAAAAGTGGATTCTTGGAAATAAGTGCTACTGAGAACACTGTAGTCATATCCTTTCACTCCTATGCTTACCGTCAAACCATTAAAATTAGTTGAACGTTTGCACGACACTAATGCATTGCCGAAAATAGTCATTATTTTAAATACCACATACACTACCATCTGCCAAATACCATAACTTCTACGCTTATTATCTTCGATCAAAATGATATTGTCTCTTACAGACATTTCATAAAAATGCTTCAATCATTCTACTAAATGGGAGGCAGTGTTATATACCAACGATTGTTCAACAAAGTGAAGTCAACTTCATAATACTGATCACTAGGGACAGTTATATACGTACACATGCAACTGCAGTATGAACGGAGCACTGCAATCGATTTTTATTTATGGCTCTTTACATGAGACGTGCATTTTAACAGCAATTATTTTTAAAACAATAAGTAATCGGGAGGTTTTCGGAAAAATACTTCGACTCAAACCAAAAAGTGTAGGAGCATAATGAAAGCAATTAAAACATCAAATTTCCAATGAAGTATTTAAGTCAAGTGGGCTAAACAGACGTGAAATAACTGGCACCATGTAGATATTAACATGATACATCATCCAGCAGGAAACAAACAATTTTAAAATCACGCTACGTTACAAAATAAATTGTATAATTTTCTATATTTCTGCATCCTTCCCCACCCACTGTATTATTTATTATAATTATTACACATAAACCGGTATTATAAGTTGGGGAATGAATACTTCTACGTCCCTTGAGGAAACTCCCAAGGAAATAATAGAGACGAAAACATATTCTGCACGCCTAGGGGTGCCATGCGTCCTGAAAAAGCGGCATTATCATGAATTTTGGCACATTAAGGTTCTGATTTACATTTTTTCCATCAATATACTTTATCACGTAGCAATTCTACATTATTTATCTAATTTCGTATTTGAATATGCAAACAATAAATATATATAAAACACATCTTTGTCACTTTTATGCAATAGCGATTTGGCGATGTTCTGAATTTTTACCTCAACCTAACGGCAACCCTAGTCTTGTCGGAAAGGGAAAAAGTACATTGACCAACAACTGAAAATTCGTTTGTTTAGAAGCGCGAAATTAAACTTCAATAAATGTTGTATTCTTCTATCACATTGTATCATATAAATCGGCTTATTAGCTGTAACCACAGCATCTATTAATCATTAGCGATATATTGTCTTTCAAGTATGCATAGATCAACGTAATTTTCTCCGCATTAGCGCTATTTTGAAAAGAGAATGGAGGTGGGAAACGCATCGGAAAGGTTCTTCACGGTCATCAAAATGAACTGATTTCCTTTCCTTCCTGAAAGAAGGTTTAGCAAAAAATATATCAACCCAACGGGTGGTGAATATAAACGGGTGAACGGGTGGTGCTTTGGACTTTCACTTTTCTTAGCGAATCCCTTTTAGATCCGATCAAAAAAAAATCTTCACATCCCCTACCTCTTCTCCTTCCCCTCCCCTCTCTCTGCTGCGTCCTTTCCTCCCACGAAGAGGAAACGCCCACCCGTCATATCGTATCCATAGTGGTAGGATATTTTTTGGCAGACCCCACGAGTAGTTGTAATATTTCCACTTACTTCCGCTGAATCGGAAAGCCAAGACCCATCGTTTAATCAATATCTCATCCACGCGATGAGCTCCCGGTCTCCAAATTGGATGAGAAGGCGCATTTCTGTGATGATTAGACTAATACTTACTGGCTTGAAAAGCAGAGCTTTCTCGAAATGGCCAATTGGTCCATTTCCTTTATTGGGGGGCCTCTTCAATCCCCAGGGGAAGCTTATTGAAAAAAGAAATGGCTAAGCAGTGTGGAGATATCCAATTGGCCCTCTATATTTCCCTATGCATATTTTTACTAAAGGTAAACTAAGTATCGCATTTATCTCTTATATAATCAGTCGATGAGTTTAAATGAACGACGTGATTTTGCATTTCCCTTACTGGGGCGTCTTCAATCCCCAGTGGAAGCCTATTGAAAAAAGAAAAGGCAAAACAATGTGGAGATATCCGTTTGGCGCTGCATTTTTCCTATACATATATTTTTACGAAAGGTTCACTAAGTATCGCATTTATTTCTAGTATAATCAGTCGATGAGCTAAAATGAACGAGGTGATTTAAAAAAAGGACCTCCGAAGATCCGCGAAATTACAAGATATAAGATTTTGGTACCCATCAATTAATTTGGGAAGAGTGCTCCAACTCCCTAATTTAATGTCTAGTTCTTGATAAGTCTGGCAGTTTAATCAGCAAAATTACCATCCAACTATAATTAGTCTGAATAGATGGCTATCTAATACAAATTAAAAAGAGCATAATACCTTATTGCCACAAACTTTGAAATTTAATTTAATTAAATATCCCAATACTCTTCTTATCTCTCGAAGGTTAATTTATTTTGAAATTCCAAGTTTATAATGAGGTTTCTGCATACTTATGTGCAAAGCTTAGTCCCAATAACCTGCAAAGCACAATCTTGGATAAAATTGTACCTTTCTGAATTAATCTGCTAAAATAAATTAATCGCGTTCCTTAAATATCGGAGCATAGGCTATTATGAATATAGTTTTAAGCATTTAAGCTCTACAAATTTTAAGCGAAATAGAATCAAAGCAATAATGAGGAGATATAAGGGACTCTTTCTTACTTTACCAATGACTAATAGAATATCTCAGTCTTGCCCAATAATTCAGGACATATCCCTACTCCGAAGAATAAATATATTAATTTACTCTTCTATTCCGTAATATTTTACATTTTTCCTGATCAATGTTTAGCCTTTAAAAAAACTTCAAATGTAAAAAATTATCATGAATTCGTGTAAAAGTTATAGTGGAACAAGTTGATCCTGGATTAGTCCCAATGGTGTCAGTGTATTTAAATTAGTCATGAGTGATGAAAACATTAGACTAAACATTAGACCGCGTGTCGTAACCTTATCTCCCAATCGCCTAATTATCGTTCATAATGACAATTCAATTGATTTTTTAAGAATTGAATATCCACATATTACCACATTAGTTTTTCTCTTGAAGGCGTGACTGCAAAAATTAAGGTTTCACCTTGATATATAAGTTGGATTTGCCATCATCCACGAAAGGGAAAACGAAACAGAAGTGGTTTATCCCATGTGCCTCATTCCGTTGAAAACGCTTCAGGAAACAAGGATCTACAGGAAAAAATTACGCAGTTTCAACGTTTTTCAATTTTATTAAAAACTAGAACACAAAATACTTAATCTAACATAATACGCCAATACGTCATCAGTCTAAAACAGTTATTAAATTCTAC
Source organism: Pyrrhosoma nymphula (assembly GCA_963573305.1). Taxonomy (NCBI): domain Eukaryota; kingdom Metazoa; phylum Arthropoda; class Insecta; order Odonata; family Coenagrionidae; genus Pyrrhosoma; species Pyrrhosoma nymphula. The sequence goes on along the minus strand of OY754328.1, from coordinate 176,765,105 downwards.
CGGTATGCTGAACAAAAAGAGACTTTCAAGGCGTAAAAGCAGTCACAAAATAATATAGAAAGATATTTCTAAGTACCATTTTCTCATGGATTTACTACTTCCACAGCTCTACAGCCCGATGTGGGTCTTGGATTCCTATTCACACTATACTCTTCCATCCTTTCAACATGGCCCAACCATGACAGTCGCAATGATTTCGAAAACCTAACTATATCCTTCTCTTCCAATATTTCATTTATTTCATAGTTCATTCTTAGGGAGCATCAATGCCTCCTAGTAGCAAGCATGTGATCTATTTGGTTCACAATTCCTGGCATTTTCCAGGTACCTTTATGAATACGTTTATGTTCAAAATATGTGCTTTTTATTTTCATGGATTTACACGTGACCTAATTCTCTTCTCACATTCAATTGCCATAGCAATAGTTAAAGAAGAAGAGGCTAGCCTTTATCGCGGTGAGCTTCACCCCCTCACATTCTTCGCTTCACATGCGAGCACCCTGACTTCGTTGGCCACTCTCCGGGTAAGCTTGGCAGGAATATTTCCGATCCAGTGGCACCACATCTTCACCCCTATCAAAGAGGCACAATCATTCTATGGTTTCAACCTCAACTATGTGGAAGTTGAGTTTCACAAATGAAAAAGTAACTATTTCCTTCCACAGATTTATTTTCTTGGTACAACATGTTTCGACACAGCGCACAGTGGGCGGAATGCCCAATCTAGGCGTAAAAAAATATAATAGTTTCTAATTTTGTGCGCAATATACACCATTTCATTATTCATGTCAAATTGTAAGTAAAAGGCATTAACTAACACTAAAATGTGTAGTATAAGGTCGCTAAAAACTCCATTTTAGCTAATTATTCATATTTTACGGTGGTAACGGACAAGGCCAAAACTCACGGTTTGGCGATAGCAACTTTCTCTGCTGGAAAACGGTACTTCCTTTTGCTTACCCAGGCATTGTGCATATCTCCAAAAATATGTTTTCCAAAATCCGAAAAGTGAAGGGTCTTTTGTTTGCGGGAGGGAGGCGTTTTATAGCGGTACGTGCGACCGCGTGCGTGCGACTAGCAAAGGGACTTACCGCGCTTACCGCTAACACCAGCCTCCACGAATTCTAGCCACTCAAAGTTAGTTCGTTGATTTTGACTGAGGTGGAGAAGAAATAACAGAATTCAGATTTGAAAATATTTTAATTTATGCCAGAAGGTCTTGAAATCATCCGCCAGAGAAAAAACCAAAAAGGTAAAAAAATAGAGGTTACAGCATACCTAATATTTAAAAAATTCGAATAAAATAATATGGGTATAAAAATATACTATCAATTCGTCCAAGCGCTAAAAAATAGCAAAATACCCATTTGAAATACATTTAAAAGATTGCAAAAAATTCAATTAAAATTAAATCATGAATGAAAATTTTGTCATGCTCTCAGTTTGCTCTGCAGCAGAATGATAACCATAACAACTTTATGACCAAGTTATGACTATTCATAGTCAGACATTTCGCTTTCACTGCTATCATCTTCCTCACTTTCTCCAGAGCTAAACACAGCTGGTTCTTTCAACAGTTGCAAAACTTCAGCAGGTATTTTTTTCTTCTTTTTCGTTTTTTGACGTATGGATGAAATCACAGAATCCGAAGATAATAGCAACATATTGAAAACATCCTCAATATTTGCGGAGCGAGAAATCTTCGTAGCATTCCTGCTCCTGAATTTTTAAAAATCCTTGTTTCTTGCCTCCTGTGCCTCTTCTGAATATTGTCCAATGAGAAGAATGGCTGATTCTATTATTGAAGTGCCATGAATGAGTACTTTGTGGACACTTGCAGGCATGAAGTACCAGGGGTATAAACTTACGTAAAGTTTTGCAGTATCAAAAGCATACATATTGAATCTATCCGAATCAATAGCAAATCCAGTAGATATGGTTTTTAGAACTACTCCAAACCGTTGCACTAAATGAAGATAGACCAGTAATGACCAGTAATTTCAGACGAAATTTGAGGATTTTGGAAGAAACGTCTCGCCGTATTCCCGTCATTTGTCGTTCCACTGCCTCCAGGATTAGGGTTATCCACAGGGAGACCCATTTCTAGGCGAAAACGTTCTCTTATTCGATTTTTATTCCTTTCGAAAGAGTCCTTCTCCTCTGCCGTCCTCACTTGCCACTTCTTTAATTCAAGTCTATATGAAATATGTAATAAGCACTCAAAAAATCGAATCCATGCGTGAAGTATCGAAAGTCCGAAGCGATAGGTGGCTGGGTCCGATTTTTCGGTCCTATAAGACTCAATTTGGTTCATTTGGGTGGGCCGCGCCCCACACACGTAGTACGTTTGGGACGAACTTCCAGTCACAGCACTGCATACTTTTCCATCCACCATCGTCATCACTAGATGTGATATCACTGAATGTTCTGCTCCATGGATGGTAATAATCGTTGGCCTAAGTAATTCTATTTCACTTTCCACGCGGTCAATTTCATTATTTATCATTGTTTTGGTTTCTTTTTGGAAGATTATTTTAATTGGCCTTTAATTAATTAATTGGATTACTTTAATTTTTAATTTAATTGGAGGTAGTTTTGAGAACTATATAACGAACAAGGATATATTGCGTATGGTTTTAGAGGAGAGGAAGCTGGTGGCGGAGGTTCGGAGAAGGCAGGAGGGATGGATGGAAGACGTTTAGAAAAGAGAGGGCATGTTGAAGAGGGTAATAGAGGAGAAAGCACTAGGGAAGCGTGGAAGAGGTAAGAAATTCTGACGAAATAGAAATAGGTCGACAACAAGAGGAATTTTAGAGGGATCTAATGGCGGGAATTTTTGGATCTTAGCAGTTGGTAACGCAAGCCATCTTCCGTTCTTTCTTTTATTAGCTTATTACATCCAGACTCATACTCTGCATTACTCTTCATAAGTAATTCATCCGTTAAATTCACCACAAATATATCATTATTCATCTTCTGGGGAACAGTTACTTAAAATAAAGAAAATTCACTTTCCACCTACTACAAAAATGTAATTACATGGAAAGATCAGTAAGATTTCTCCTTTACTCCTTGATTTTGCTGTTTCAGAAAAGTGAAAGACTGAAAAAGTTATGCATTACCTACCACTTCTCAATAATAGAGACAATTGTATACTATCTCAGTCATCTCATTGTAAATGAGTATTGATGCGAAGTGATTCCATAAGGAATGGATAGAATTTTAGTTTGGGGAAACGTCCAAGATAGGAAGAATAAACGGGATGGCTCTGCTTCCCGGCGAAGGTTCAGTTGTTGCGCCTCGCTTAACGAACGGAATTGGAGTTAAAAATTCAAGTTGAAAATGAAGGGATCGTGTTGTATTAGAGAAACCTGGAAGTTCAAGGTTAATCCTTCAGAGTAACGCGTAGCTATACCAGCATTGCTGTGCTTATGCATTGTTGATTAAATATTTGACGTTGATGGTTAGTCTCCTTTTCTTTGTGCAGTTTTAGAAATTTTATTTTATTTACTTGTAACCAGAATGAATAATTAGCTATCCATGATGAGAAAACCACCTTTGAGAATTCCACAAACTTTCTTACGCTGGAACGACGCGCGTTTCACCACACTGGCATACTCATGTGGCACATTCCCCAAATGTTCCACATTTCGCAACTGTGAGACATGATATCTCTGTAGCCTTTTTGCCTAAACAAATGATACGTACCTATAATTGTACAACTTTTAATGCTCTGTTAAATGAAAATTATTATAGTATTTTCTCAAAGCGTACTGGGTATATAAAATGCAGAAAATTCGGCCTCAGAAATTAACTATCCAAAATAATTTCAAATTTTAGCGTGCTCTGTCTCTTTCAATAATTGTTCAATGGATATCAAATTCCTTTTACAATATTTCCATGTAAGTGAGCTTTTGACAGCGTAGTTTCAAACTCCTGGCGTTTTTAGTTAGTTTATAAATCACGTCAAAAGTTCACGACTTTTGTAAAAAGGTCAAAAATAGGGTGTTTTCAACCCGTTTTTTGCAAAAAACTACCTTATGCAAATTCCGTTGAACCTATCTCATAAGATAGAGCATTTCTTTAAGCCCCTAGAAAAGTGAATTTAATGAGCTAACGCGGACACATAATGGCGTGGCAAGGAGGTCCGTGGGTGAGATACAAACAAACTTCATCAGCGCCACACAACGACGAACTCCTGTAACTACACGCGTGGGGTGAGATGATAGCTATCCTACGAACAAAGGTGCATAGAATATATGGAGTGGCCAAAGTGCCTTCGGAGAGCGAGGAACGGGTTTTGGGGACAGGTTCATGGTTTTCACAGCTGCCGCTAGATGTCTCGCCGGTCGAAGTCAGGCCTATTTTTAGCAGAGTGCTTATGGCCTCCGTTCAAATTATATTCTTTTTCTACGAAAATAGCGATTATTTAGAACATTCTTTTAGATGTGGAAAACTACAAATGTATGAGCATATATTGAGCGCACGTAGATGCTCGTTCTTCAATCTCAAACCCGAATAATTAGGGTGAAAATATCTTCAACTCGCAGAAAACACCGCACTGTTTCGCAGTCTTTTAATCGCTTCAATGAGATACCTTTCAGTTTGTTACGCCCTATATACTCTAGCGAATGTGGGGAATGACTATCTGAAAATAAAAACTTAAATAAGGGATTTTAAGAGCAAAAATTGGTATCACGAGTCCATAGTGTTAGCGCTTGGTGGTACCCCGAAAGGAATAATTGTTTGCGGTCTTTTATGGAAAACAAGCCAATTACGAAATTTACCCGCCAATTTGTCTGGATAAACAAAGGTTGTTAACCGGAGGCTTCCAGTAATGAATAATTTATTGATTAATAATTGGAGTTATTAGTCTATTATTGACCAATATTTGATTATTCGTACTAGCACCCGAGTTCTGTTTTTGTTATATCGTTGTGACTATTCAGTCCAAAAGGATTTTGAAGAGCTCTCGAAAAAAATGGGCAGGAAATGCGTTGTGCCCATGTGCAAAACTGGTTATGCCAGTCAAAAAGAAGAGCCTCCGACGTCGCTATTCGTATGCCCAAGTAAGGTGAGAGCTTTTAAATCAACCAACCTTATAATTAAAATGAGATTACGACCACTCTCAATAATAATAAGGAAGCGCTCAAGCCGGCAATGTTATAAATAGACGAACACAGTTAACTAGAACTATGCAGCGGAATGCTAAATTACTAGGGGATAAATGGTAATTAGAACACATTCTCTTCAAACGCTAATAGTAGGTATTTTCGGGGGCTCTTGGTATGAAATCGCTCTTTAAGGCCAGGTATGCAGGCATATTTTCACACGCTGCTGATATTCAACGGGATGGCAGGAGTACTGCTGGGCAGTGGTGGATCTAGGATTTTTTGAGTGGGGGGGGGGGGAGCGCAACGTGGAAGTTTTGGGGATGGGCCAGCGGTTGGGAGAATTTGGAGAGCCCAGCAGAAGTAGGAGGACGACTAGGAAAAAAAGACCGGAGGGGGATTGCAGGGGCTGATTCTCTTGAAGGAAGAATTCCAAAATTTTGGCAATGAAATTTTATTAAAAACAATTATGATCTTATTCATTTATTAACGGGCTGGATGCCCTTTTAAACAAGTAATACATTTGAATTTACACAAAATAACTGCACAATAAAACTTAACTCAAAATAGTGTGATATTGAAAAAAAAAACATGATGAAAATTACATGCTCCACACATATTTTGCTGATTCGAAATCACCTGGTGACATAGGTTTCCCAAAATTAGTTTAACAATTGAAAATATACATTTATGCAACAAATCAATTCCAATTCATTGGAATTAATAGACATTTTTAGTTTTCTATCAATTTCAATGAATAACTAAAGGAGGAATAAATAATATTTTGAAATTAATTAGATAAAATGGATTGGTATAACCGGAGAACACATTATCCATGTAGCCACTCCTTGCACAAATATTTTACAGGTTATTCTGCCAGAATGGCAGAGAACAATTGACCGGGAGGATTTGATAGTGAGCATGACTAGTTTTGTTAGTGCTAAGCATTTTTTTCCTCAAGACATCATCAGCCATGATGAATTCAAATTTTCGGACGGGACCATTCACCGCCTAGAAAGAAAACTACCAAAGTTGCGTGTTTCAGCTGTCCCAAAAATATTTCAGAATCATCCCAAATATAGGACACTTAAACCATCAACAAAGAGGGCACCCCCAAAAGATAATATACTGGCATCGAAGGTTGCAAAGAGATCTAGGAAAACGCATGTGGTTGAAGAAACTCCCACCAATCAACCCAAAACAGAAGATACTACACTAAGGGCTGAGCATGAGCCAATTATTGTTATTGAAGAAGTCGAAGGCGAATATTATAAAGCATTCACCATTAATGATGTCCACAAAAATGCTCATGAAATAAAGCTGCCTGGTACTTTTTGGGGAGTCCACACAGATGGAGGAAAATGTTTTGAAAACTGATGGGTACAATTATAATACCCTGCATTTACGCTTTTGTCTCACTCTCAGCACAATGCATTCACATACCTGGCAATCTTTTGTTACATGTTGGGCATACTTTTATTTTACTTCTGACACATCAGAAGTGCTAAGTACATGCCTTAATATACCATAAGTGTGACAAAAGCATGCCAGAATTGTGAATGCATTGTGCTAAGATCATGACAGGAGTAAGACATAAGTGTGAAAAAAGCAAAAAATTGGGACTGTCACGGTGTGCATCACGGACTATGTTCACTAGGGGTGGAATATATTGTCTAACAATATGAAATTTAATACCACTCATGTTGCAGTTTCAAGGACAGTATTCAGTCATATAAATGATCAAAACACAACAGATAAAAGTAATGAGCTGAAATCTGCACCAATTGCAGTGATCTCAATAGCTGAGAAGCAAATTGATGCAGTTAATATTGATTCACTACCAGATATAGAAAAACAACTCTCGAGGTTAGAGGCAATGAGAGTCTGCATTGGTATAGGTGAAGAAGGAGAGAACAATAAGAATAGAGCAATAAATTGCAATGGATATGTCAATACCAATGCATCCCACACCCGCATGAGGTGTTCATCATGCGCAGAAAAAAGAAGAAGCATTCAAAAGATGAAATAAAAAAAATCATCAGTGAATAGAGCAGTAGTTCTTACTTATTCTCAATTTTAGACCATCTTTTAAGTGCATCAGACGAAATTATTATGGTCGGATGTCCAGAGCACAAGAGGCAGTTGACCTCCGGAATCATCATCTTCTATTTGACATGCAGAATGCATTTTCTTTGCAAAGAATCTAATTTGGCCGTGTCTGAAAATAAGAGGAAAAAACGAAACATGGCAAAATTAGCCAAAATGGGCACCAATTCCAACTCTATATAACCAGACATTCTTCTTTCTTGATAGCTTTTCCTGTGTTCAAGGATTGCTGTTCGTTATTTTTTTCCACACCTTTCTGTCTCTTGTATCCTTAAAACTCAAGTCTTTTCTCCCTCATATGTCTTCGGCTATTCAATCCTTCCACCATCTCCTTGGTCTTCTTTGTATCCTCCACCTCGATGTTCCACCTCCAGGTCTAGCATCCTTTTCGTACCAGGGTTTTCCTCCCTTCTCATAAAATGTCCATACCAGTGTAGCTGACTTTCGTGAACCTTCTTTGATGCCTCCGTCATGATGCAGCCATCTCCCAGAATGTCACATTCACGTCTATCTCACAAGAACATTTCAGGGTAATTAGCAATTCTGAGTACTTAGTAAATGATCAAATAGACACATTTCCCAGCATTTTATAATAATGTATTTAACTGTTAACCCCCATTTATCCCTTCCATACCCACAGCTACATCAAGCAGTGGACATTTATGAGGTGCCAAAATCCACCTCAAGCGTGAAAGGGAGGAGGCTAATCCACATCTGGGATGCACTCAATCATGTAACACAATGCCATACAGGTATTAGCTACATATTTAAGTTAAGAACTCACTATAAAGTACCCACACCTTAATATAGGCAGGAAGTTTAAATAGACATCGGTGAAACACGCAATGAAACCCATCTAACCTTGTTATTCACATCCCATCTAAACAATAGTTCAGACAATTCTTGAACGTCACCCCAATAATTCCTGCCGCATATTGTCTTCATCAGGTGCAGGTGATATGCACTGATGAAGTGATGACATTAGCACAATTTTCCGCACTGAAAATGCTACTTCAGTTTAAGCCAATACTTGCAACTCGTATATTTTATAGAAAAGAGGTATATATCAATGCAAAAGCTGATTAAGTCTATATAATGGTCAACAATTACCCAGCCGCACGTACAATTATTCAAACTTCAAATGTGTGTCATTTAAAAATCCTGTCATTGTGAAAAACAGTAAGTTAGAACATAACATAAAGAATCGTACCTTATTCTTACCTCTACAAGTGAAATAGAAGCAGGAATGTGTTAAGGATTTAGACAGTTCTTATATCTAGTTTCCAAAGCAGTACCTTCGTATCTTCTTCTTACCTCTACAAGTGAAATAGAAGCAGGCAGGTGTTAAGGATGTAGACAGTTCTTATATCTAGTTTCCAAAGCAATACCGCAATAATGAAAGGGCACATATGCACAGCATAGGTGTGGCTCAATTTTTAAAGAAAAGCAATGTGAGATGTTCCGCCGAGTGCTTCTTCTAGAAGAAACTACTTATGGAAGAAAAGTTACATTTTTCCTTTTAAATAAGCAGTTATGCGAGTTATTTATTTCTAATAGTAACATGATTCAAGACATTGCCTGCTCTTTGTTTCCTCTGGCATCACCGATCCTCACCTAAAGTAACTTTTCTCCAGAATTTCTGGTACAAAATGCATTACAAATGTTTTGTTCCCTGTGCATAGTTTCTGAAATGACTATGTTTCATGCGTTTTCATGATGAAATAACATACCTCGTGACATAAAAGCACCTCCCCCCCGCCCGCATATGCCAAATTTCAGATAGTTTTACATGGTTTTACGTGACTTTGTAACCAGTGACGACATACGTCAAAGATTTACACTTGGTCATCCGAAAACAGCGAAACCATACGATGACCACCCTTACGCGTTCACCTAACTTAATATAACAGAATTAAATACGGCAACACCTTATGAGGTAAATGAATCACATCCCTCAAAGCCAGACAAACACACTGGAATATCTTGTTTGTTTTGCGTTCTTGTAACAACTAGTATGCAGTAGACACATTGCGCATCGGGATGTGTCTTCACCGCCAAGTTTCAAATACAATCTAAATCGCTCATATCTAATAGACATCTGTACGAAATTGTATCCATACATACATATAGTGCATTAGATAGTATTCCAATGATTTTCCGTACGTGTTAAATTTTAACTACATGTAGCGCTTAACTACGCGCACTACCTATGCCATGTTTTCTGCTGCAAGGGCGAAATGGAGGCAACCTGCCCTACCATCGAATAAAGGTGATGCAGCTTTCGAATCAATGGAAAACTCTTTCGAAAACCAAACTCCAAGTCCCTCGATGTCTATCAACAGTCAAAAAAAGGTTTCTTATGATTTTATGAGTCTTCATTGACATTTGTATTTTCGCAATTCTTGCCCATTCATCACAGAATCGAAGTCAGACCTCTCCTCTGAAATCCGCTCTTAAAATAAATATTTGATGGTAGAAGTGCCTGTCAAGTGAATAAATTGTTTGAAGATGAATTATTTTACCAGCTTATAGTGATATTTTTTTGTTTACACAGCTACACGACGGTAAAAATACCCATATTCCTCTTCAACTTTTCCTTCTTCCCCTTACTTTGCGGGCTTTACCGAGGAAAAAACCGGCCTGACTTCGATCGAAGCGCTCCAAGCGGCCTTCGGCGAACTACGTACCTGCCGTCAATTCGTTCCTCGGTGCTCACCATTGGGCGCTTTGGCCACCATATATTCTATGCACCTTTCTACGAACGCATGTTTTCGCAATGACGCCGAAACAATGCAATTTGGAAGTCGTCGCACCTGCAACCGGCTTAAGTATCAACAGGCAGTTCTGCCACTTCGGAGTTCGTGCCTGATATTTAACAGGCTTATATTGACACACCGATATTATATTGCGTTGGTCCATGGTGACATTACCACTACCAATCCAAGTATTTACTTGAACTGTCAACCCCACCACCATAGGGGTCACGCCTGATAGCCGTGCAAAACCAGCCACGGGTGGGTCTCTTGTCCTGGTTCCCTAGCCAGGAGTTTTGTGTGTTCGTTGAGGTTTCAAAGCTCTTTGCGGTGGTACGTCCAAATTTAAAGATATTTATCTAATTTCGCTGGAAATTGCTATCAAAGTCATGATTAAAGTTTGATCAACTATCTACATCTTATTATATTTACTTATCATTTTAGACAGCACAGTGTCAGAAAATTCAAATTTTCTTCCGAATATCGTGACGGAAGGAGCAGGGAGAATGCTGACGAGGTGTTGATCCAGAACCCAGCAGGTGTACTATCTTATTTCGGGCCGATAAAATGATTCAGAAGGTCCTCGATAATGCATAAATGTTATCAATGCGTCATTTTGATCACTCGTTAATTCAACAACAATTACGATCCACCATTCACTCTCTTAGACGCAGAAAACATAGCAACCAGAGAATATTTTACGTAATTTCAAAGACAGTTCGGGTTTCGGGTCAGTTACATTAAAATCCGAGATGGTTAGGCGGGAAACTTTTCAAAAACTAGACCACTTGACGTGGTCTAGGTACCTAGGAACCCCTTAGGTACCTAGGTCAAATCAGCGAGAAAATTGGTAAGACCTTCACAGAAGAAGAATTTCGAGTTTCGTTCAAGACCGCTCTTGTTCTTTTTAAATTTAAAACCTTCCAACCTAAATTATACACTTTGTATTTTTTTTTCAGTTTTAAAACTGTAAGTAAAAAAAGTGTAGGTATAATTTAGTATGGATACTAATAATTTCTGTAGTGTAAAGTCTATAACCATAGAGTACATTTTAAGAGTGAACCCTTGCCTCTCAATAAATACTAAAGTAGCGCAGATATCACCTTCATTTATTCACAGAAGTAGAAGAGTAACACTTTAGATGTGCACACTAAATTTCATGATAAAATCTGAAATACTTCGTCCGAAAATGAACATATTACAAATCTGTATATCTGAAAATATTCACCATTTGTACTGCCCCTCCATCTTCACAATAATTCCCTTTCCGTGGCATTGCTCTCTCTGTTGCTACACGATTATCTATATTTACACGATATGTTTTTATTTATGTTGCTACACGATTAGTCATATTTTGAGACGGTTTTCATCCCATTTCAATCGCAGTGCATCATTTTCAAAATTTACTTTTTCCAAAATTTACGAGTAAACACGTCCCTCTCCATAGATACTAAAGTAGTGCAGATATCATCTCCATTTTAATCACAGAAGGGGAAAAGTAACTCCTTGATTGTTCACACCAAATTTCATGACAAAATCACAAATGCTTTGTCCGTAAATGAACATATTACAAATCTGCATATCTGAAAATATTCACCATATGTACTCAATCTCCAGTTTCACTAGAAATGCCCCTTCCGTGGCATATCTCTCTGTTCCTACACGTTAAACGACATATTATACACTAGATTTTGAGACGGTTTTCACCGCATTTCAATCGCAGTGCATCATTTTCAAAATTTACTTTTTCCCAAATTTACGAGTGAACACTTCCCTCTCCATAAGTACTAAAGTAGTACAGATATCATCAGCATTTTTTCACAGAAGGAGAAACATAGAAATGCACACTAAATTTCATGACAAAACTATAAATCCTTGCTATATATACTAATAATACTTGCTAATAAACTACAGCTCCACCAGTTACACTAGAAATCCCCCTTCCGTGGCATATCTCTCTGTTCCTACACGTGAAGCTACATAGTATACACCATATTTGAGACGGTTTTCATCCCATTTCAATCGCAGTGAACCATTTTCAACATTTACGTTTTCCGAAATTTAGCAAGGAATCGTCCCTGTCCATAAATACTAAAATAGTACAGATATCATCTCCATTTCTTCACGTAAGGGTAAGAGTAACGCCCTAGATGTGCACACCAAATTTCATGACAAAATCTTGAATACCTTGTATATGACAATATTCATCATTTTACTGCCTCTCTAGTTTCACTGTAAATCACCCTTCCGTGGCATATATTTCTGTTCCTACACGTTAAACGACACATTATACACGATATTTTGAGACGGTTTTCATCCCATTTCAATCGCAGTGCATCATTTTCAAAATTTACTTTTTCATAAATTTACGAGTGAACACTTTGCTCTCCATAAATACTAAAGTCATGCAGATATCATATCCATTTTTCACAGAAAAAGAAGCATAATAACATGGATGTGCATACTAAATATCGTGACATAACTTTAAATACTTTGTCCGTAAATGAGCATATTACAAATCTGCATATCTGAAAAAATTTACCATTTGTACTCTTCCTCCAGTTTCACTCGAAATTCTCCTTCCGTGGCATATCTCTCTGCTCCCACACGTTAAACTACGTATATACACCATATTTTGAGACGGTTTTCATTCCATTTCAATCGCAGTGCATCATTTTCAAAATTTACTTTTTCATAAATTTAGCAGGGAAACGTCCCTGTCCATAAATACTAAAATAGTACTGATCTAATAACCATTTTTTCACAGTAGGAGTAGAGTAATACTTGCGATGTGTACACTTAATGTCATGACAAAATCTAAAATACTTCGTCCGTAAATTACATATTACATATCTGCATTTCTGAAAATATTCACCATTTGTAGTGCTCCTCCAGCTTCACTAGAAATCCCCCTTCCGTGGCATATCTTCCTGTTCCTACTCGTTACTCTACAAAATATACTCTATCTTTTGAGACGGTTTTCATCCCATTTCAATCGCAGGGCATCATTTTCAAAATTAACTTTTTCCGTAATTTACGATTGAACACGTCCCTCTCCATAATAACTAAAGTAGTACAGATCTCATTTCAATTTTATTTACAGAAGGGGAAGAGTAATACTTTCGATGTGCACACCAAATTTCATGAAAAACTTGTCCGTAAATGAACATACTACAAATCTGCATATTCGAAAATATTCACCATTTGTACTGCCTCTCCATTTTCACTAGAAATTCCCCTTCCTTGGCATATCTCTCTGTTCCTACACGTGAAGCTACATAGTATACACTATATATTGAGTCGGTTTTCATCCCATTTCAATCGCAGTGTATCATTTTCAAAATTTACTTTTTCCTAAATATAGCAGGGAAACGTCCCTGTCCATAAATACTAAAGTAGTATGGATCTCATAACATTTTTTTTACAGAAGAAGTAGAGTAAAACTTTCGATGTGCACATTTAATGTCATGGCAAAATCTAAAATACTTCGTCCATAAATTACATATTACAAAAATGCATATCTGAAAATATCCACCTAATGTACCCTTCCTCCAGTTTCACTAGAAATCCCCCTTCCGTGGCATATCTTTCTGTTCCTACTCGTTAAGATACATAATATACGCAATATTTTACGACGGATTTCATCCCATTTCAATCGCAGTGAACCATTTTCAAAATTTACTTTATCTGAAATTTTCGAGTGAACACGTCCCTCTTAATAAAAACTAAAGTAGTACAGATCTCTTCTCCATTTTTTTAACAGAAGGAGAAGAGTAACACTTTGGATGTTAGCATTATATTCATTACAAAATCTCAAATACTTTGTCCGTAAAATAACATATTACAAATCTGCATATCTGAAACTTTTCATCATTTGTACTGCCTCTCTAGTTTCACTGTAAATCCCCCTTCCGTGGCATATCTCTCTGTTCCTACACGTTAATCTACAAAATATACACCATATTTTGAGACGGTTTTCATCCCATTTCAATCGCAGTGTTGCATTTTCAAAATTTTTTTCAGAAATTTAAAACCTTGCTTGTCAAGTGCAAAGACTAACTGGGCTCAGAGAAGAAAATTGGAATTTATGCGTTGAAGTGTGGGGACTTCCAAGGTAAATATGTTTGCCAAACAACCCATAGTTTTAATGTTAGAACCAAAGTACATTTACATACTTTTAAAAATAATTGTTTTCTTAAGAGGAACTTTGCGAAACATCTTTTAATTCCTGACCAACAGAATGAATCTAATGTTGATGTTTTATGTTTTTCAAATAAAAGACAGGAACTTGACTCACTTGAGCATTTGGAAATGTTAAAAAGATTGTATCACCCAGAGGTGACTGTTTTAAATGAATATTTGTACCCCACCTCTTCCCCGTCCTCACAGACGCTTCCCGCTTGGCCCTCCCTCTTCCACAAAACATTCCTGGTCCTAACGGCCCCCACCCGCCTGACCTTCAACACCTCCACCACCCTAACCACCAATTACTCACTCTCTCAACACCCCCCTCCCAACTCTTCATTCCCCTTCACTGGCAATTCTGTATTTAAGGGACTGGAAACCCCTACATATCACCTGATGGTGCGCAGAAACCCGGATCATGAGTTTTATGATTTTTGTGGTTTGTAAAAATGTATTTTATTAAATATTGGATAACTCGCTCATCGCGAGGTAAGTGAAAAGGAAATATCTTGAAATTACTTTCTCTTCACAAGACACGGAAACAGACCAAGCAACTCTCGGGATTGACAGTTTTTCTTACGCAGGTGGTAGTCGCTCGGATAATGGTTCACGATATGTATGGCAAGAGCCATTGTAAAAAACTTGACGACAATCTCGTGAAAGCGACCCTCGGTCGAACGATCTTCTCTAACGCCCCATTCATATTAATGCCTTCATTCCGAAACGGCGAAGTCCATTTGACTTCCTAAGTAGCGTTTGAACTTCCCGTGTATTTCGGTAGCCCGGCCATTCACCTTCCGACCCACTCCCGCAATATTGCCCCGTTTTCCGGCATCCGAGGAGCGGCGTTTCTCCAGATGCATCCGCCGACATCATCAGATCCTCATCCCATTCCCTCTCCCGCTCTCTGCACGCGGAACCAATTTCCATTTACGGTCAACAGCAACGACCTCGATCCCAAATATTGCCTTCATTTCCCCACCATCCTCCCACCGCACTTGTCTGCGTCGTTTACCTGCAATTTCGCACCGTTTATATGTTATCACGATTGAGGGATGCAATACTTCATCAACCTGAGAACAGTAAGCTGTTCATGCACCCGCGTTGACCTAATTTACTCTTAATTATTGTAATTGTTCAAAACACGCAGTTTCTTATTACACGCGTTGCTCCAAATGTCGTAATCAACAATAGCATAATGTAACAATTGCTAATGGCTGTGATTTGGCATGAGTCAATCAAGAAATTACGGTAATCATAATGGTGGGCTTTCACAGTGCATTTTCACACATAGACGTTTGAAAAAAATCATTTATAATCTTCTGATTTCCATTATTTCCAAATGTAACTTATAGTAATGAAATAACAATGCTAGTTTAAACTGCTAGTTTGAAATGGGGGAGAATTCCGAGCCTTTAAAATTTCGAAGAAACTAACGAAATTACATTTATCATCACAATTTAAATAACCTATTCCTAATTTTTTCCAAGGTTCGAGTGTTAGAGGGTCAAAACATCTGTTGATAGAAATGCCTCTAATTGTTTTCTTGATAAGTTAGAATTAATTATTACCATCCAAAACAATCAACCTAGGCGTTGTTCTAGTGTCTTTTTACTAATACCATTTTACAAGTTAAAAATATGAAAATACGAGTTATTGTACAGCGAATTGTTGTTCTTAACATAATTGACAGATTGACACGTAAACTTAGCTGGGCCTATTTAGAAACATGAATACTGACTTAAAAGAAATGTAAACAAAAAGTCACCCTCTAACAGTTTGATGGTAGTAAGTGATCAATCAATAAGATCAATGGTAGGCACAATAGACCCGGGCTATCTATCACTATTTTCACGTAATCTAAAATTATAAAATTTCTGAATTCAAATCAAATATTGTGAAATAGGTGTTGTAACCATCACAATGAGTTCAAATGTTTCAACAGGGACCCAAACAGAGATGAAACCGCTGCTCGCTATTTGGCCGCGTGGAATATGCACATTCAAAAAAACTGAGTACTTCGCTTCGGCGTTGACAAATATGAATCACTAAAACTCTGAACCTGTACTATTAAATAGCATTAGCGCATTAATCCTCAACTCTGTAAAGTTCCAATACTGTCAAATATGATACGGAATCAATTCCATTGCTGTCCCCGAGCGTTCGTGCGATCATAAAGCATTTAACGTCCACTGATAGCGGCTTACCACCAGTGGTGTAATGTTTTCCACCATTTCGGCGCAGCAAATTACCTTCACTGCGCATATAAGCATCAGCGATTAGCAAGAAAATTGATACGTTTAAATGAACTATGGTAGAAGCTTAGCATTATAAAGCGAAATAATATATTTTCTATAAAACCGAACATAACTTGTTAAATTTTAGTTTTAAATTTAAACGGAATATTTGGGCCACATAAACAACTATTTCAATGTATCATCAAATATTTTCACATTCCAACGTATATTGGATGAAAAAAACGATTTTCGAATTTCGCTTGATTTCCAAAAATTTAAGCTTGATTCCACCCGAGTGTAAATGTACAATCAGTGGGTGCAAATACATAAATGTCTCCCAAAAATCCTCCTCAAAGCAACAGTAAATAATGCAGCCGTCTGTACAATCTCAAGTTGAATAGTATATTAAGCAAGGAGACGCTAGAGACTATGAGAGTAAATAAAGCTACTGAAGAATATAAATAACCCCAAGGGGCTGGATGGAATTTCCCCTAAAACGGTAAAAACACTCAATGTACTTGCTTGCTTAGATATTTAACATCTCAAAATATTTTTCTATTCGGAGTTAAATACTTAGACAGATACATTGCAATAGAGCATGAAATTTGCTATATCCTTTTACGATTATGTATTTTTACACTTAAATTGTTTTGCAGTAGATTAGGTGTACTTAAAATGTGAAGATAAAAATTACAGAATAAATAGGCGGCGTCCAGATGCAGATAAGCAAAGAAATTCTCCGGGAGGAACAGTTGAATAAAGGAAAGGTTTAAAGGTTTGTCAAGGGCGTCTTAATGTATAGGATACACTAATACCCGTCGAGGGAACTCCAAATGAAAATATAATTAATATAGTAAATAAAGTTTTGAAGCATTTAAAGTTTCAACATTCCTTGAAAGTTTAAGTTCTTAAGGAAAACCTCCGATTCAAAGCAAATACTAGTATTAAAATATAGTTTCTTCCCTTTAAATGACACCCGAAATGCTTCCCTGGCACTTGATTAGACTCTTTCCAATATCTTCTGCTTTACGGATGTAGCGTGTGGTAATTATTAGTATCCTAAGTCCAGCTGAAATTTGAAGATCCAAGTTTTCTAGTAACCTTAAGGTCGTTGGTAAACTCCGAGTTTATTTTGTCACCTATCATACTAATCGTAGTATGTATTTTTAATTTTTAACTATCACATAGCAATTTTTTTAAACGAGGCAGGGTTATTGTTTATACATTTCTATGCTTGAGAATAGAATTTAGTCTAAGCTGAATCATTAACTTTAGCGTTGTACTCAAGATGAGTCCAAATTAGAGTGAAGTAGCACATATCTCACCATTTAACACAGGAACCATTCTGATCTTTACCTATCAATCCGTCTGTAGTCATAACCAAAGCTATGTGAACTCACAAGTATACTCCATCCGTATACACCATTTTTTCTCCACCGGCAGCTTTGTAGAGTCTGGCGTGTTTTCTTTCGTATGAAGTGTACTGTCTTGCATCGTAATACGCTACAAGTTGAATGCTTAAGAATAGATGAGTAGGTTCAAAATTCTGGGAATAATGGAATGATGAAGAGAAGTCCAAATTTGATATTAGCCAACTGATAACGAAAAGCCTCGAGGAGATCATTGTTTTACGTGGCACCAATTTGAATGGAGTACCATAAATTAGTACTCTCCCTAAATAACCCAATTTGGAATCAATATTGTAATGACATTCTCTACAACCTCCGAGATTATAATCCAGGCCATCGGAATAAGAAGCTTATACGTCAATCAACCTACAGGAAACGCTATAGTGTATTTTGTAACTCTCAATGAATGTTAGCAAGTTTCTTTTTCACGTTCACAGCATTATTCAGAATTTAAAATCCAGCAATATATAGAATACATTTGTATCAAATTATTTATCCTCTACCGCAACAAATAAATCATTCTTTATCACCTCAATACTTCGGATATGTATGACCTTAGAGAAAATTAATTTCTTTGAATCTATATCCAACTTGCTGAAGACGGAAAACTTCGTAAAATCGTTCACAGATGTTCTGTCAATTCCTAGATATAGGGGCCTATTATGTAACTCATAACTCCGGAGTTACAGATAGTAAGGAGTTATAATGGCCGCCATAGCTCCTATGGCTTTTTCAGAACTGAAAATAACTTCAATCGGAGTTACGAATTGGAGTAATAAGGGTGGGTCTAGGGTCGGCGTTATCAAATCTCTGAGGTAACTCCAATTCGTAACTCCGATTGGAGTTATTTTCTGTTCCGTAATAGCCAAAGCAGCTATGGCGACCATTATAACTCCTTACTCTCCGTAACACCGGAGTTATGAGTTGCATAATTGGCCCCATAAAACCATGACCCGTTCATTTTCGACGCTCACAAACCCCTCTACCTGAATTCTCCATTTTATGCGACCAGTTTCCACTTTATTAATAGCTATTCCAGTCGCTCATACGGCATTTGATTTTCCCGTCACTCCTAGATTTCCTCTCATTATTTCAGTGTTACTTTGTAAAAGGCTATAGATTTTGCCACACATCTGATAATGGAACTAAACATAGATATATAAAGTTGATGCATCGGTAAAACTTAGTCAATTATTGCAAAAAAATACAGACTTATCGTCAATGAGTTATGAGAAAATAAATTGTGGTGCTCTGAATTTGAAGCATAAATCTGTGAAGAACAAATAACCTTCCACGAATAGAGTCATCAATAACGCGGTACTTTGAGGAAAAATTAGTAATGGACACCGGAATACGCTCGAGTGATATTATATTTTGAAACAATATTAATGGATTTTGATAAAAAATGCATATGATTTCGGAAACTATCCCAGCAAGAAACACTTAAAAGGTTGACGAACTGTTCCACTTTTAAAGTCTGGTAATTTGTTTTCCTTTTTCTGAAAAAACAACTTGCAAGAGACTATTTTGAGGATGTATTCAAATTATAAGAAAATAATAATTGAGGTTGAAAGTCACATCATTAGTAAATGATCGCTCAGAAATGTTTAAGAATTTGGATATGGTGTCAGTTGTAGCATTTAGATAACGACATCAACTCTCTGAAACTATCAATTATGCAGACGTGATGGTTGTATTAAGATCCGCGATACAATCGGCAGACGGTACATAGAGGGTGTCTTATTATTTCAATATTTCTATTTGATGAACAAAATTAATTGTACACTTATTTCTGGTGAGTACACCAAAACCTTTTCCTGCATTTAGTTTCCAGCAGTGCTAAAGCTCCCTTTGTAACAAATTGAACTTCTATTCATGCATTGAATATTCATTCAAATGTTTTTGATTCCCTTGTCAATTCCTTCCTATGTCCATTAGCGTTTGATTCAAAATTTTGATGCGTCAAAGTATCACTAAAATTCTAAAAATTGTATTTATTTTCTAATTTCAACCCTATAAAAAAACCATTAAATTACATTAAATGTTCCGTTCGGAATTCAAGAAATCGCAAATCTTCCACTAAAACAGGTTAAGGCGGGTTCTAATGCATAGCAACGTCTCGCTTTCGCATCAATGAAGATCATAGCAATAAATGTATTTCTCGTTGAATTGGTTATTGACCACTTAAGTAATGTATGAGTTAAATGATAGAGAATTGGTCATGTCTTTTTTTTTAATCTCAACTTCCTTCTTTCGCCAACGTTTCGCCTTTTAATTAAAAGATTTTCAGGGCTTAAATGTGAGATATACTTTTATGCTGTGATTTAAAAAAAAAGACATGACCAACTCTTCATAATTTAACTCATAAATGTATATTACACCCAAAGTAACCCTTTTTTGTTCAAGTATTTCATAAAGGCACCAGTTCTTGGCTGAAATATATTCATACTTCGTCAAAAAGTCGGAAGAGAATTTACTCATCACTCGTAACATAAATGTACTTGCAATTGACTAACCTACTTATTTTTAATTTATTCTAACTCGAGTCGGATTAAGTAAAATGAGTGCGTAAGAAGTTATGAATATGAACGGAATATGATTATTCACTATTAGGGCAACGGTCTGCCACGATGAAAACACCGGCTCCCGATTAGTCACCGAATTTAAGCATCGTTGGGCTCGGTTCGAGTTTGGAGGGGTGATCCTGCAATTCGTCCGAGTGCTGTTGCCCCTGCCTGCACCTGGCAGACAGTATGTGCGAAATTACCTTAGCCGTAGAAGCACGTTAAACAAATACTACTACTAGTGATTATTCACGTTTTACAGTTTTACACTCGGTAATCAGTTCTCAAATACAAATTATCAACCGATGGATCACTTCCTTCGCTAGGTGCCCTCACAGAAGGCTTCGAGCATACAAAAATTCTATGAAACGAGAGCTTCAATGTGAACCTCACTAATTAAAGAGAGTTTCAATAACAGAGGCAAGTTCCTCAGTATTGTAGGCAGTTATTCCGCTACCTCTCTTTGCGCCCTGGCGAATTTCGCCAGAAAAGACTCGAGAGCAATCAACGTGTATATGTAATGAGTGGCGGCGGCTCCAGGGAGTGAGATTGGCCGATTCCCTCCCGTTAACCCCGCGCACAGTCGCACAGAAATAAGGCCGCCCCCACTCACTCAATCGCCCGCCCAAGTGAACACGCCCCAAGACAAAGCTCATCCCCTCGGAAAATGAGATCGTTTCCAAGACCTCCTCGACTTCTTTCCTCCTCTATCTCCTTCTATCACACCCACGAACAAAAGGTTGTATTAAGGTCGTTTGAGCGAGATAGTTAGCCCTAGTCATAATGGAGACCATATTCAAATTGTATTTTTGATTTCAGCGTCTGTAACAATTATGAACTAAGTAATGTAATATTAATGGCGCAAAGATATAGTTATACATGACCAAAAATCTCAGTAATTGAATAATTAAAGCTACACAAGTCTCTAACTTTACTCATTTTTTCCCGCCGTACGGCTGAAAACCCTTCAAAACAGCAGGTTTTTTTTGCGATTCTGTAAATATTACTGTGGTGAGTAATAGATTATTTTTTATAAATAGTTGAGAAAACGTGCAATCCACACACTTTTAATTTTTTGACGTAATCTAGGTGTTAGATAGATAGATTGTTGTTGGGGGAGCCTTCGTCAGGAGCCCGGGCACTTAGACCTTTCTTGGTCCATTGTGCCAACCCCATGCCTGTCTGCCACTTGCAGACAGGGGACAAGAGCACCTCAGTAGAGGTATGGAGGGGTGGCCTCCCCCTGCCTCACCCCAGTACCAGGTATAGAGGATGTCCTCCCTCCAACCGGCCCGGTTTGGCCTGGCCTGGCCTCTCAGGCCTGCCGGTATAGGTATGGAGGGATTATCATCTCTCCATCCATGCCTGGTTGAGGTATGGAGGAGGGTCACCCATCCAACCACCGTCCGGGCCCAACGTTGCTTAACTTCGGTGTTCTGATGGGAACCGGTGTTTCAACGTGGCTAGGCCCTTGCCCCAATCTAGGTGTTAGAAGTTGCTAATTTATTTAATACTCTCCCTCAGGAGCGGCACAGCCATAATCTATCCCATGTGAAACAGCCTATGTTTGTATTTAAATTGCTCAAAAAATAGTTCGGCAAGGGGTTGATATTTTGATATCATTGGAAAGATGAGTTGTTTCTTTAAAATGAGGCCAAATTCATCAAATTCTAGGTGAAGTGGTTTTTCGCTCTCAAACTACCTTAAGGAAGAGCGAGATATTTCCATTGTCATAATGGGGACCATTTTCGAATTTTATTTTTTAATTTCAGCGTGAAGTACATATATTGTCATTTTAATGCCGCAAAAATATGGTTATAATAGCACTCTATTATAACCATATTTTTGCGGTTAGATTTAGATATTCCCCTAGTCTTAATGAGACCATATTGATATTTTTTTATTTCAGCGTGTTTAGGAAGTATGAAGTAAACATTGTAATATTAACGGCGCAAAAATTTAGCTATAATTTAGTAAAATATTTCCCTAGTCATAATAGAGACCATATTCGAATTTAATTTTTTTTATTTCAACGACTTAAAGGAAGTATGAAGTTAATATTGTGATATGAATGGTGCAAAAATATAGTTGTGCATGATAAACATTCTCAGTAATTAAATAAATATATATATACATAAGTGTCTAACTTGACTCATTTTTTCACACCGCGCGGTGAAAACGCCTTTTACAACAGAAGGTTTTTTCAAGATTCTGAAAAAATTACTGCGGAAAGAATTAGATTATTGTTTATAAATAATTGAGGAGACATACAAACTACACACCGTTAGTTTTTTTGACGACATGTAGATGTTAGAAATTCCTCATTTTTTCAATATTCTTCCTCTGGAGCTCATGTAACACTGCTTGTACTCGAAGGCAAATTGCTCGAAAAGTAGTTCGGAACGGGATTGGTATTTCGATATAATTGGAAATATGAGAGTAGTTTCTTTATAATTAGGGTAAATTCTTCAAATTCTTGGTGAAGTGATATTTCGCTCCAACAACCTTAAAGGCCCCCATCGTTCCAATTCGTCCCTTCGCTCCCTACTCAACAATCTTGGCTCACCTTGTCTTTTTTTTCAGCCGACCGTTTATGCATTCCTCACGAAATGCGGGGAACGAATTCCTCTATCTCTCCCTCAAGGCAACTCCTCCGCGCGCCTCGAGTCGAGCTCCCTTCGCCGAAATGCTTCCACTTCCGTCGCACTCTTCCCCTCCCAGGCCTCCCGCCATCCCACGCTCACGCATATTCCCAAACGGCCGTCGCATCCAGCCCTCATCGTCCCCTCCACCTTCCCCTGCCTGCGGTTTCGCTCCGAATGCAGGAGGCTCTCTGGCACTGGGCCGGAAACGCAGCCATTTCGCGCCGTCGGAAATCGGTTGCGCTCAGAATTATCGGGGAAGAGGACGGAGGGGGGAATATCACATAAGAACCATGCGGGGGAAACCTCGGCGCCATCTTGCAATTTGACGAAACTATTCCATCCGAGTTTCGTCCTTAGATTGAAAGCACCTCGACAGCCTGAGTTAACTAGTTGGAACTGGGGCTCCAAAAGCTCACGGTGAGGATCATCTGCTATTTAGGAGGAGAGCATCCTAATCCAAGGGTTGAATTACCACCACGAACTCAAAACAATTCACTAGCATGCCAAATGACGAGTTGCATGGGAATTGTTAACCACGATGTTCGAAATAAAAATCTATTTTAAACTACTAACGTTTAGTTTTCAATGCACATCCTTATATTGATGAGACAAATGTAGTGATGGGTCGGTCGTGAGAGATCGAATTCCGAGAGCAAGTTCTCTTAAAAGAAAGATCGATGAACGACTTCTCTCCAGTGACCGAGGCGTTCATCTTCACCGATCACGACAGGAATGATTGCATGACATCAAATATCGATCACGAGACTTGAGACCGACCAAAAAAATCTTGAGTGAGTTTTATAACGAGAGATTCCAGAGTTACTCGCTCTTTCGTGAGATGTAGGCTGTTATTCGATGCTCCGCTCGGTTGCGCTAACAAAGACGCAGCGTAATAACAGTCAACAATTTACATCACGACATAAATATCTTGCATCGAGAGAGTTTTACCAGTTTTGCTGGCTCGCTTTTTAGTAGAATAATAACATCATTAGAAATGAAGACCGAATCCGTTACACTGTCGGCAAAGAGACAGCTGGGTTAAGATTCAAAAGGAATGCAATGGAAATTAAACATGATCCAGGTACTTATCCGTTTGTTAATTCGCCAAGCAATGCATTATTTGTTACTGCGTTGGCTATGTAGTGCCGTTATTTATTACGTGCAATAGGTTAATCGTCACTTGTAAGTAGTATAGTACAATACTATATCCCTATGAATTGTTTTCCTTTGCCGCGACGAGTCGTAAATTGTGTGATAATTAAATATCTGAGTCTATGACGTGATCGCTTAGAAATCAAACCTGATACCCATGCCGCTGTATTATATATATACCGGCCGTTTATATAAACAACTGTGATTCATATTGCCAATGCATTTAAAAAATTCAACTCCGCTCCTCTCTCTTCAATCACTTTTTCTAGACTTTGATGGTGTTGCTGTCAATCAAGAATGTTTCCAATGCTTCATTGGATGTCCGTTGGCTTTCCCTTCGTCTGAATTTTCTTCCCATATGTCTTCCGAAGTACCGGCGTGTTAAAATCACCGGTGAATTCATCCAGAATTGTTTGTTTTTGGAATGCAGTTTGCTTTTGGTGTTATTTTAAATATTTTTAACTGCAATCTCATCAGCGAATCCTTTTTTCGGAGAATAAAATTTCGTATGTGCCAATAACTCTCCTTTTCATTTAGAGGAATGGTATTTGAAGAACTTGATTCAGGGAATAATAGCGTGATTCCAGTTAATATAGGTTAGATCCAAACACCGTTCGAGACATGATAACTGCAAATTATGATTACCCACAGGTAATTTGATTCATATACTTTCATCATTATACTTTTGTAGTGAATAGTAAGTTAAAAAAATGTACATAGGCTTGATCAGTAAATATCAGTATGAGTTTCCGCAATTTCATTTGCATTTGCACTGAGTGTAGCTTCAATAAACGGTACAATGTAAATATCGTAATACTGTAATTGGTTGTAAGCAAAAATGAATTACATGAGTGGGCCATTACATCAGCCTTAGGCATCCCATTGAAATGGGCAAGGAGTTATTTCAATCAAAATGTACTAACATGTTTAGTAAGGCAATATATGACTTCATACCACCGATACTGTGTCACTTTAAATTGGCAGAAATGCTGTATGTGAGCAATTAAATAAATAAAGACTGTATTTCTGCGTGCAATAGAGCATCATATACTGTAAAATAGTGCTGGAAATTTGCAATCATCGTATCATCCATCAAAGTGTGTATTCGAACATGGCTTGTACACAGGAGCTTAGACCATATTCATTTAAAATTTAATTCCTTGGAAAGGACAAATTAAAATTTCTGATAGTACTAATTACTCATTGTACATCCAAAATCCCTGGTAAATATTTAGCAGGAAAATTTAGAAGGAACCTGCAGGAAGTTAGCAGAACATTCATGAGGATAATCAGAAACCTATAGTGGCAAAGAAAATCTTATTTTAGTTTAAAAACTGATGCCTATCTTAAACATTGGTGGAGTAATGCAATTATAGCATTGGACTGTTATCAACGTCTATTCATTCCACATCATCATCACAGTTATCATTCCACATTCACTTTAATTCTTATATTTGCCTGACCATGACATTTTACCACCATTATAATGGTATACAGATAGCTTAACAGACATATATATTTCAGTGGTCAGTTACCACTCGACCCTTCCTGCTTCAAAAATGTCTTTCCTTAAAATGTTTCAATTTAGTTCTGCGCATCACATCCATTCATTTCAATTGCCTATATTTTTCCTACCTCTCCCAACGAAGCAAACCTTTCCCTTCAAAAGTGCCTTTCAGGACCTCATTTCCTCTTAATTACCTACTATCTGACATTAAGTGGACTCCTAAATTTCCTTCACTGTTATATGTAACTTCAATGCCTAGTCAAGTATCTCTTAACTTCTCTTCTATCTTACTTTCATTATCCTTCTCGAGAGCCACTCCTCATATAACTTTAGTCTAATCTCACCCTCTCAACATTAGCCAATGGTTTAGATCCACCGAAGTCCACAACCCTTTATAAAACCTTCCAAACCAACCTTTTGTTTGCATCCTATATCAGGACTTGAGGCATTACATATCCCCCATAATTCTTGAATATTGCTGATACAAGACATTTAATATCTTGAGTAGGACACCTCGTTCCACTAAAATTCTGCCCCAGTTACAACTTCATTCCACTATTTGTTTTTTGCTATTTGTCTTAAGCCTCTAATGGTTTCTACTCAATGACCATTCTCAATCTATACTCTGGAGTGAGCTGGCAAGCCACCTACCATGAGGAAAAATATCCACAGATGCTGAGTGGACTATGTTCCCTTCGTTCCTGCTCTTCGTCCAATCTGGCATGTGTGAGACTAACAGCTATAATTACCCATGTTAATTTCTACTACAGGTAAAAAATACATTATAGCATGTCCTTTGATAACAGTTGATTAATATTCATAAATTTACCAAAGATCATGACAATAGGAGTCGACTTAAGACTTAATCATATTGGGGTTTCAAGGAACATATTCAAAACAAGCCAAGTAGTAATTGTAAAAAACCTACACCAACATTTATTTCACTTATTGATTATTAAAAATAAATGGATCTATGAATGGCTGCACAACCCTTAGTTTTCATCACCCCTGATGACAATGACTGAGTCAGACATCGAAACGTCAGCCTACATGGAGACCATCACCCTGTTGGAAACCCGAGAAAGCTTCTTAGGTTCCTCATATCAGTGAAATAAATAATATTAATAATATGTAACAGCATTCATTAAGCATGAAGCATTATAGACCAAATCCATTTTACACTAAAATTTTGTTATAAGTGAAAAATCATTGATTACCTACCATTGCTTTATTATCCATCCATGACCCTCTTCTCCATTAACTTCTTCAATTTATAAAAGGGTGTTACCAAAACTATGAGTGCATACTTGACTTAAATTATGACAGACATTTAATTTAAATGAGAGCATAAAAAATAATTTTATTCTGATCAAGTTGACTTTAAGTCACACAGGAACGACATTTGTACACTTAAGTTGACTGCTAAGTAATTGAGTACCTGGATAACTTGAGGCACACAACTTATCACATGATATTGTTTGCTCTCTGCTGTTAGTGATGTCTGTTTGGATTTGGAAACTGGCTCTCTTATAATAATTTACTCCATAATACCCTATATTGGCATATATCCTTTGCCTCTATTGCATTCATACATTACTTCATTCACACTCTCTCCTATACTTAAGACTCCTAATCTTCCTCCTTTAATGTCTCTTCCACCACATCATGAACCCACAATTTTTTCCATCTTCCTCTTACGCTATTCACTCCTCAATCACAATCCTGTTCCAATACTCAACTCTAATCTATTATTTAAGCATTGCCAAACCCACAGAGAATAATCCTTTCATAAAGTCCATTACGGTAGCATGAAGGAAGAGATATTTTCAAAATGTCAAAAGAAAATTAATAAAAAGATATTAGCCTTAGTTCCCATAAGTATCCAGTAAGTATATCAAGCAAAAATCAACATGAAATACACTCAGAATCTTTACTCTTAATAATCCAAGATGGTATGTATATTGTTCTAGCAAATTCAATGATTGCATGGGGGAAATAAACATTTGTCACAGTATGCACAGCTGATTTTTCTTCTTTGAATCAAAACTAGGTATGACATACAACTGTTATCACTCATATGATATGTAAACACTACTGTTTTCTGATTACAGTTCTATAATATAGAGAGAACTGGCAGAGTGGATATTGGTCTGAAGTTATTGATGGCTATAACCATTGATAAGCACTAAAGCACATGGGTGAAAGTGTGGAATAGATAATTACCCCATAGTAATATTTAGGATCCAATGCAGAAAGATTTAATGTGGGAGTTCAGCAAAATGTTAATGAAATTCAAGAATTTGATCCAAAATTGTTTAGAGCATTGTGTAAATTAATAATTGATCAGAGGCTATTCCTTGCAAAGATAATAAACATATATATTGAGGTCAGATATTTAGTAAACATTCTTATAACCTGATTGTTCCATGCATTTCATAAAATCTACAGAGTAAACTAGTTATAATTTTGCCTAGATATAGTATTCCCTACCTGTTACATGATATAGTCTAGTAAATGGCAACTAGAGTAGCAATCAGATAGCAGAGAAACTCACTGACGCTTACATATTTTATTGCATTGCATTGGTGCTTATTAATGATAGCAGCAATATCATCTAGAGGAAGAACGAATATAGTGGGTTTAAAATTAGCACTGTCAGTGCCAAACAATTCAAGAAGATTCATCACATCCTGCAATCAGTTTTTAAATCCCTATTCATACACATCATAATAACAAATATTTTGTGTGTATTAGGCATTTCTTATAGGTAGCTTAGAAGCAATATATGTTAACACTTAATGATAAGAATTTGATATGTATTACTGTTGAATACCCTGTAAGACATAACTATAATAATCAAATCGTTTTCGTAACCAATTAACATCTCTAATGTACGGGTAAAAGCATTTTGTGAGGGGGAATTAATACAGCACTAAAGATTCAATACTATAACAAAGTGCATTTTTACTGAATATATATTTTATTGAAAGGTACGCAGGTACATATACAAACCATCATTTAATAATATGCTTTTTAAACATTTAGAATCTATGTGGCATTGCGAAAAACATATTTACTGAACATCAATATAATTGACTAGTTTGATTAGTTATCTAAGTGACGAAGTGCATGGTGAAACCCCAACGATTTTAATCGATGGCAACAAACGAAGCATGTTTTGTAAGGAGCGTTTTACATTAGATATAAATCACTCAAGTGGCTGAAAAAATTCATATATTTCAACAAATATTGAGAATAGTAAACGTGAAGTCCTATTCAGTTCACTTTGGCACAAGAAGTGCTTCACGAGAAGAAAACAACATCACGACAGAAGCAACTTCACAAAAAAGTATTCATCGTAGGACTGATTGTTATTATTAGAATCACAGATATATATATATATATATACACAGCGAATGCCTTGGACTCCTGTATTTGCACTAATACTCTGAATTTATGCTTTATATTTACGATGTAAACAATAAACGACGAATATTACGTTAACCTATGAACAAATCTTCGATTTTGGCATTTATTAATATTGTAAGCACTCGACGATCACGAGACAGTATTTCAGAAGCACAGTAACTAAATTATAGATATATAATACGATGTAAACAAACCTTTACCAAAGTTGAACGTTCGCTTTTTTACATGCAATTCACTCACAAACACAGCAGCAAACTATGAGATTATTTCAGGGGGCACTGTAACTTAAAAATGTACGACGTAAACAAACAAAAACCCACCATTAACTTCACTATAAGGGCCATTTTTGAAGCACTAACTCTTGGTAAATTTACGACATAAACTAAAACTTTAGCATAATTTGAACATACACTTTCTTCGTGTAACTCACGTCCAGAAACACAACGCAATATTATGCCATTTCAGAAGCACAGAAACTTTTATAACCTCCACGGTGTATTTCCTGTCATAACACATCCATTAGGAGCGTAAGTCTACCTAACACAAATAACCTTTAAATATCAAAATATCACCACAAGAACTCACGCAATACATCACAGCACATTTGTAATCACTGAATTTCCATAATTGCATTGTCACTTAAATACACGATAAACCATCGTTTCAATATTCTCGACAAATATTACGTCTCGTGAACAAGTGAAACAGACTGTAATTGAAAATTGAATTTTAGTGCTACAGTCGGATAATTTGCTTTAAATTCTTACAGCCAAAAGAAAACGTTGATCGTTTCGAACTACATACCAAAATAAAATTTCGCTACTAAATTAGTATTAATCATTGGTTTCTATAATGAGTTGTTAATAATTTGTGGTCGATAAATGTCACTCTTCAATAGTTTTGTAATCAAGTGGGATATTCCTAATATTCTTCGTATAACTATACTTAAAATCACAAACCAAGAGCATTGTGTAAAAACAAAACAAACCTTCGCACGATTGCACAATTGTGCCTTCAATTGTTTTCAAAGAATTACCCACAACTCCATGGAAACCGGCACTGAACGAGGTAGCTGCACTGAAACTCTGTGCCTGCTCTGTGCTATCAAGAGCAAAGCTGTACACCTCGGTCATTCTTACTGTATGAAACTCACGAACGACCAGATTTTTTATCTATCACGATTTTCCTGAGAGATCATTGATCGTAGGCAACTTGGACTGCTCACTAGCTGGAAAATCGGTCTCTCTGATCGACGATCGAAGATCGAATCACAAGCGGGAGTGACCGACGCGACCGAAATCTCTCAAAAGACCGACTTTGCCCATCACTAGACAAATGTTAAGG
The DNA here is from genome assembly GCA_963573305.1 of Pyrrhosoma nymphula. Classification (NCBI taxonomy): domain Eukaryota; kingdom Metazoa; phylum Arthropoda; class Insecta; order Odonata; family Coenagrionidae; genus Pyrrhosoma; species Pyrrhosoma nymphula. The sequence continues at coordinate 176,734,663 of OY754328.1, read as the reverse complement.
AAGAAAATTACACTAAAGATTTCATAGATAACTATATATCCAAAGATTAGTAGAAAATACCATTTTTCAATTATTTACTGATGTAATCTCCGGCGATACATTTATCATCTCTCAAAAATCTGACTCACAATTTTCGGATCGCCGAAATTGACTAATACAAGGAGCTGGTATTCGAAAGTGTTTAATTTAGCCAATGGCCGTCATTTTCAATCCATTATCACATCTGGATGACCAAATGAGTTAGATTAATTTCTTCATTACAGAAAAAACATTCGGATTCCATACGGTGGTCTATTAGGGTAGAGACATGTATAAACAGAACGTTCATGTTGAGGAGTCTATTGGAAATTTGATACATTAAACTTTCTCTGAGCCTCCTTCCTTCCTGCTCTTGAGCGTGGGAGTCACATAACTCAATGAGGCATCCTTGCCTCAACCCACAAGGAAAACCACAACGAATCTGATATCAAGGCGTTCCGCAGAACTGCCGCGTAGGCGTCAAGGGAGGCTAAAAAAAGAAGAGAAATCGGCCGCTTTTCCCAAGAATGGCTGGTACTTGCGCCAGAATGCCCTCCTCAGACCAACCACCTCTCCCACGCGCCCACATCAGCCGACCGCCGCCCACGCCGGCTGGTTAGGGCCTCTATAGGGCATAGGGTCGATGTTCCGATCGCTCAGTTCCCAGCTTCTTCCGGAAAAATTCGCACTCGTGAGTCCAACAGCTTCCCATTTGAAGACGATGACCGGCATAAAATACCCTAGAGACCCTAAACGCAAAGCACAATGTAAAGTGAGTATCGAAGATAGATTAAAGAAAGGCTTATTAAAAAAAAAACGCTAGTCGTTTCATCCGGTAGCATGTATATACATATTGACTGTGCCCTTTCAGGGGTCACGGTTGCAATTTCGAACTCGAAAGTTCTTCCATCGTGTTTCTTGTGCCCAAAAATCTAAAAATTGAAAGTTTCGCAAAGAAATTTTATCTTTTTTTTATTTCGAAAAATTTAACATTGAAAGCCCATAAGGCAAAATTTGGACTTTTGGTTGGACTTTATTTATATGGTCAAAAGGTCATATTTAGAAAATGTCGCTTAAACACGACAAAACTTACGACCTTTTTCTACCCAGGTACCAAATTTCATCCATGTGGCACGAAAGAAAGTGTCTTAAATTATAGGTTAGAAATGACACACGATCAATGGGACACAGAATATTTATGTACTCTTTCCGCTGTTTCCTTGAGGGAAATATACTGTTAAAGATGCCCAGTTACTAATTTTATAGTTGGCCCCTTAGACGGTGGGGTAACGTCCTCGCATACTAATCCAAGGATCGTGGGTTCGAGACCTGCCTGCGTTGGATTTTTCCAGTCCACAGAATGGGTGTTTCCGTTAACTGCCGTTGGGTTTGCCCCAGATAAACCTTATGATAAGTCAAAAATAGCTTATCGGAATGACAAGGACATACAGACCACCATACCGGAGAAGGAAACAAAAGTTGAAGAAATTATTACATCCGCATTGATTTATCTTCGCATTAGTTTGGTTCCATTGCATTTCTGTTCAGTTAATTTTTAAAGTTAACGTCCTACGTTGCCAAAATAAAACCCGTTAATACTTGTGCATGTCGCTAAAAATACCATCCATGGGGAAATTATTCTTACGTACGTCAGGAGAAGTTACCATCAGTAAATTAGAACCAAGCGAGAATACATATCTGCCTAAAAATGAAATACGGCTATGGTATATCCGATCCAGACAGGTGTACCATACAATTATATTCGATAAAGAAAGCTCGGAAAATATGGCAAAGGTGGACCGATCTCCTTCAACAAGGTTTAAGCTCCACGTCTACGAGGAATTTTTTCTTCGAGTTCCATGGATTAACAGAGAAGCAGAATGATTTGCACGGCATTTTCCGACGACCGATTCGTAATACTAGATTATAGCCCTTATATTTTCAAGCAAGGTCATGAAAGGGAGAACTCCTTTGAGATTTGAGGATCGTTTTATCAAATTTGTCTTTTGAATTAAAAAAATCTGCCATCAATTGGCAAGTATTCCCTTGTTACACCGATTGCTGTCGTTTAATATGCTGGAAACTTAACTTAAAAATTTGAACTACCTACTTAATGTTTTCCATAAATTGTCATAATTTGAAGCCTCTGAGAATCAAACAACCCTATTATTTGGCTTACAACATGGGTTCTTTCGTCGATAAAAGAAGAATATATGCCCACCAAAGTCAACAGTTACGCATTTGGTGGCTATTAAATCTCCTTTAGTGCAGATGTGGTGGAATTTATGGTGACAATTATGGGGTGTCTAACCGAGCTACCGATTTATATAAGTTTTATCTTTCGAGGTACGCCTGCATAATAATAAAAAAAAATAATAAAAAATAGCATTTAAAAAAATAGCATTATAAGTTTTTCCATCATCCGTTTCTTCCACATTTACTCATTAAAGGCGGTATATTATCGGTTTCGTCGACATTTTAACATCAAAATATGGCTAAAATATATCTTAGGAAAATATATGCACTGCATTGACTTATTTACCATGACGTCAAAACTCTTGCATTAAATTTCTTATTAGGTCTTTCAAATGGTTATTAAGGAAACCACTTTTCGAAACGTTGCTCAATGCGGTTGTTTTTGACTTAGATGAGAAGTAATTTTTGACGATCAAAAGCCGGTTCATCCTAAGTAATGTGTAATTGCCACCTCAAATGTAATACAATTAAATATTCCTCCCTTTCTCGAAGTTCAATAAAATTACTAACTCTTAACTTAATACTTTCAAAATCTTTAATATTTTTATTAGACAATATATCCCCATTGTGTGTTACGTTATTACGTCCACGTGCCTGGCAGATGCTCGCAGGGTTCTTTTAGTTTAGGAGGAAATATATCTCTCAAATGACATTTATCACGTAGAACTGTATCAATTTCAAGGCGTAAAGCATAAGGCTACCAATGAAATTTTTTTCAGAAAAAACCACCCTCTGGGATTCTCATCAAATGAAACAACAGGACAGAGTGTATTATGGTTCAGGAATCACGTGCAGATTGCGCCGCTCAGTTAATTTCCCTGCACGTCATGACGAAGTGAGTTCACCAAGATCTGGCCTGACGGACCATGTTGACGAAAAAGCCATTTCCCTCAACAATTGTCCTTTTCATTGCGCGATACTACTCGAGGCCCTCCTGTGACCCTCATATCCTCTGGGACTCTTGTCGAAATTACATTCTTTTTCCCTACCTCATTTTAGAGACTACTTCTTTCTTTAAACGAGTTTTAACGTTGTTGTGTTGCAGCGTTGATGTGTAAAATTTTAGCAGGAAAAAAGAGAAAACTCAAAACTTCGTGGCACATACTGCCGAATGAGCGGAAACTTTTGGCAACATTTCCTTCTCTTCTCGGATTTAGAAATATAGTGTAGAAAGAGCAAAAAAATAATTAAAGAGAATTACGAGATTTTATTTTTTAATTATTTATTTGTTCCAATAACCATTGGGACTAAAAAAAATTGACACATTATTTTTATGCATGAAATTATTTGTCACCGTGGTACACTTTTCTTCGTAGGTAAACAGCTCAGCTTAGTCCTATAAGTCCCGTCATTCCGACATGTCTCCACCGACCTCGGGATCCGCTTCAAAACATTTGCCGCTTCAATAAATACGAGCGTCACTGAGATTGCAGAATTTGCATGGAACGCAGATAATGGCCTAGCAATGTTTACCCTAAGGTCTAAGCAGCTATGCTTGGGAAAACTTGACGATGGGCCGGCTGGAGTCTATGAAGCAGTCAGCGAAATTGATTCTATTCGGCCTTTTATTACATGACCATTCGTAACAACTCCAAGTGCTTACTCCTTCCTTCTTCCACTACTAATCTTCCTATCCACAACCGAGAAATGTTAAGTATCATATTTGCCTACCACTTTGTAACCACAGGGAGTTGCAGGGAGGCCATGACAGAGCGGTAGCCAGTGGCAATTGCTCCAAAAATATTTTATGGAGCTGTGAAAGATTGTTTTCTGACTCTATGAATGGCATCCACGGTGGATAGGAATATGAAATGATGGGACAAAAATATTAATATTGAATGCAACAAGCAACAGTTACCTACGTGAAGATTGAACTCTCCAAGTCAAGAAAACTGCCATATTTCAGTTAACACTGAATTCAAGAATGAGTTGAACTTTCAAATGGAATACAATAACTCTTTGTCATCCCTTGACAACCTAAAACAAACATAATCGACTTCCTTCACATTATTTTTACATTATTTCTACATCAAAGAAAGTAAGTTTCACAGTAGTGTAAGTAATTTAATCATGGAAACATTATTTTTAGAAAAATCAAGCGTCCAAATTTAAAAATACATGATATGAGGTCTTCACAACAGGCATTGGAAACTATCTCGGTAGTATCTTTTTTTAAGTTAATGTATTCAAAATTAACGGATACCCTAAAAATAAGTTTCAAAAAGGTTTTACTTACAACATGGGCAAGAAAAATTTTCACATTACGTAATTCTTAGATTAGAATGATCACGCTGGTAGCTTTATATCGAATACATATTACACCTTTAGTAACTGCTATGAGCAGAAAGGGTTAAACACCTATTAAGATTAAGTGACCCTCTAGAAACTTGCTAGTTCGGACAAGGTTTACTATGAACAATACGCACCAGAACGCTACTTCACCAGTTATGACAATGCTATTTGCTCATCTAGTCTTTCGTACATGGTTATGAACATGGCAGATGGGCATCATGAAATACATTGCAAGTTTTTTCAGCCCAGCACTGAAAAAGTTAATTTGGAAATATAGTATTAGCAAAACAGGCATAATTTATTAAAAAAATAAAAAGTTTAAATCAGCTATAGAAGGAAGATATGTGAAGCGATAAAGACATTCGGGGGCAGCATAAAAAGGAGTATAAGACGATGTCAGGGATATTATCTCAGCTCCACACTACATCTGTAGAAAAAACCAAGGCGTTTAGTGCGAAAAAAAGAAATACAGTGTCGTAGCATTCTTTTAAGCGCGATTCATTACTGAAAGGATAAAAGTGAGAGTAAGGTCCACTTATGCGCTCATTACTTTTCTCCATTCCTCATCCTTTTTATATTCTCTATCCTGCCTTCTTTTTTACGGCTAGTGAGCGTGAATTGCTCGTCCCCATTGGTGGATTATACTATAAATAATATTCGTCGATATCCATGGACGCATTCAAAACTCATACTTGGTGCAATATAGTGGTTCAAATATTGACAAATGATTATTAAAACCTCAGATCTGAAAATTTCCGATGAACTAAGGCAACAACTACTTTAGAAGTTCAAGGTCCTTGGAAATATTACCTCAACCAGGCGTAAGATATAATAACTTCTATGATTAAGAAAGTTGGCACTAGAAAAAATGGAAAAAGATCTTTCCAGAATGAAAATCAAACCTAAAACCTACCTAAGAAGGGCTATGCATTTTTTAAGCGCTTATCTTCGGACATATTAATCCATTTAAAGATAATTCACACATTTTCATTAATTGTACTTACTTACTAATTACTAGATTCACCATCGGTTTTCAAACCAAGAAAATATATAACCTGAGCATTTAAAACCGGGAATAAGAGCTCGTTTCAAATTATTCGATTGTGGTTAAGAACTTTTTCTCATCATGAAAAGTTCGTTTATTTATATCACAAGCTCAATTTTCAAGTCATATAGAAAAACAACTCTGGAGAATCATTACTGATTTACATTTTTATTATAACTGAATCATTTAGAGTAAATTAGCACCCACCATTCTTTAAAAATCGATATTATACCTTAAGTTATATTTAGAAGAAACTACTAAAAAACTATCGTTATCTGGTTACAAATCTGCTTAATGAACCAAAATATTTCACATATATAATTATGTAAAAAATAATGGTTCAAGTTTAGTAAGTGTACCAAGTACAACTTTATTGTGACTGCTTGTGTATATAATTTCAGCATCAAGGATAAACCTAGGAAATAGCCAATGCAAATTTGAATCAAATATTGTTGTTCTATTTCGTGGAACGGTATAACTGGGCTACACTTTGTTTAAATAGTGTACCAATTTTTTTACAAAACGTGTAAGCAAGGTTTATCATTTTCAGAATGCGGATGATATTCCAATAAACTCAGAATTTGGTTCTCATTTCTTTCACGAGGAAAAGTGAGTGTAAGTCGAGTCAACAAGAGTGGTCAACTAAGCCAAGTGGGTCATCAGATCTTTCAGTGACCTCGAGACAACGGTAAGCACTCAAACGCTTTTCAGTAGACCATTATTATTCAGAGACACAAGTGTTTAATTTCCTAGAAAGTACATAGATCAGTGGACTTATACCTCTTCACTTGCTCCATATTCCCATTTAGCCGTAAATCGCCATTCTAGAGTCTACAAATCAGAGAGTTAACTACCAATGGTAGATGCGCATTGAACTTTTCATGTATGTTTCTCCTTTCCTCAATGTTCTCAATTATTCATTTACCTGATGACTGTGGTGACTTCCAAGAATACGAGATATAAGGTAATAATAAGATGGGACTAAGAAATTCTCTTTCCCTTTTCCACTCTATCATTATCTCAGCTCCTCAGTATTCTCTTAAACATATGCTTACATTAAGCGTATAAATGTAAAAGGAGGTAAAACAAATTTAAAAATAGAAAATTCGCCCAGAATGACATTCTGTTAGCTTATTTAATCCGACTTAAGCTCTAGAGACGTATGCAGATTGATTCCTTTTTGCTGTTCATACTGTAACAATACTATTTATACGATTTGTTTAAAATAGTAAAAGAAAGTAAGACAATGACTTGCGGAAATGTGCTGCTTTGTCGATGTCACTTATCTCTTCCACCTGACAACAAATTAAACTAGAATACCATAATATGATAGGAATACTAACATTGCTTAAAGCTCCCTCAGTTTCCATAGTTATTTTCTCAGAAATAACATCTTATTGAAGATTACTTCAGTAAATACTTTCAGCTAGATCTGTATTAGGCTAGCCTAAAGAATTATTACTGGCTCCTGAGCGGCACGATGCGAGAGCAAGCATTTTTTTGTACACAACGTTACGCTTCGGCATATAGTGGAGTTGGATTTCTGCCTAGGCAAACAATTGCAGATAAATCAGGCCGATTTGGACTGAGGAGAACGAGGCGGACAGAGTATGAATGCCGTGACGCGGGAACGGTCTAAACAGAAGTTCCGCAATGCAACACTAAGCCGCTGGAATGAGTTAGGGCTACGACTAATGCGTTGCGTCATCGCCAGTGTGTCTCGTGCTAAAACTAACAACGATAAAAAAGTGTTTAAATCTTTCGGTGTTTATTTATTTCTCTACATTTTTTACTATAAATAAACAAGTGAAACTCATTATTCTAATGCAATAACACAGAAAATACACCAACACATTACTACGGAGGTGTTTGATAAATATCTCGCTTGAAGACTACGTACCTAAATGCATATTAAAATACATCCTTGCCATCGAAAAAATGAATAGCAATTTCTTAGAGTTAGGCTTTGTACAAGCTTCCAAAAATTAGAAATTAAATCAGAATTTATTCAACTCGCAGGAATAATTTTTAAGGATAAAATAATATTTTCTGTACTAACTTCCAACCATTAGAAAATAAATCAGAAGTTATGAATCCCGAAGGAATAATATGTTCAAAGACAAAGCAGTATTTTCAGTCTCGCATTCTAAAAATAAGCGTTAAATAGGATTAAAATCCCTCATGTGGATGCCATATGTGATTATTTAATCTGCAAAGCACGCATTAATGGATATTGGCTGAGGGATCTCCAAGCAGTGTGACATAAATGTTCTCATTCAACTGTTATGATCGTTCCTGATAAAGCACGATTTGAATTCTCATTCCTCTGTCAGTTAGTTTTAGCACTTATACTTCTGTTATCACGTTAAGTAGAAATATTTTCAAATGCATTATTCCATTTATAAATTAATCAATAAAGATAAAATAGAGACCTCCTTTTGACTCACGACGAGATACTATTGCATATTATGTATAATGCTCTATCTAATTGAACAAATGTTTAAAAATAATAATTTAAGAAAACTGCGTTGTAAAAATCAGGTCGAGCGTTTCATTTGCTTGTCAAAATGCCCCATCCATCCGTACTGGGAACTCGTCTCTTCCCATCTCTGAGTGAAGGAGCCCTCCTCACTTTAAAGGGTAACTTCACGCCTTGCATCAAGAGACCGTAGCAGAGCTAGCGGCACTTCTACTATCTAAATGAAACCCCTTTAAATCAAATATATGAGTCATTTCTGCCTTAGAAAATTTTATAGAATTAGTTCATATCACAAGTTATAAGTTGGATGATGAAAATAAGAAATAGGCAACAGGAAGGTGTAAGCACCCTTCCATGACGGCGATTGCAGTCATCTTCCGGGTAATCAAAAGCAGTGGAATCAAATAGCAGAAAATATTCAATAAGTTACGCGTCCTTAATGGACGGCAAGAATTCATAACAGAAAACGATTATGGATGCCAGAAGAAACATATGACCAAGGCGATGAAATCGATTGACGTAAAAAATACAATAATGAAAGATATTTAGGAAAAACCTACGCTTCTTCATTAGACTAGGTCAAGGACGAATGCAGATAGAATATGTTTCTCGCCGATGAAGTGCGCTCATACACGTATGATTTAAAAAACCACATTCACGTACATAAAATGAGATATGATAAAATGAAACGAAGTATGGTATATTAGGATTCAGTTTATTGACACCATGTTATTTAAGTCCATTCGTCCTTGAATTGTATTTTAATATGAAACCGAATTTTGTAAACCAAAGCATTGAAGTTTTACTATGAGAAATTTATTAGCAAACGCAACATTTTTTTAAACCGGAATAAACATTTAAATCTTAAAATTGGCTTCTTTAAGAAAAACTTTGAAATTTAAAATGATAATCGCATAGTTATAGGTAACGAAAAATACCTTATAATGCCCTCCACAGACGTTTTCTCTGTCATTATAAATGTAAACAATGATTTCATGAGAATAAGTAACTAAAATTCAAGGTATGATACTTATATTTCTGATTCGTTATTTTTCATAGGGATATTCCATTCTCTTACAATTGCAATCTCTCCAATGTTCTCGAAAAACGCAACTCGGCTTTCAGGATTCCCTCCACGTCTTAAGATGACGACCGTTTCTCCAGCCATCCTTCCGACGCCTTGACGTCAAAATTCTATAAAAATCAACAGTCATGTAGTAAATACTTTTAACCACAGAGGAAATATTTTTTTCATGGCTCACTCACTCAGTGATTCAACGCGAAGGTTGGTTTGGATAGTTGAGGGTAGACCTCACCCCAGACTAAGCCACAGGCGTGTGAATTTCACACATTCAGGGTAGGGGGGCCAGTTCCTTTCCCTGGGCCACCTCGCACTCCGAGGATTTTTGTTTGGGGGCGTCGAAAGGCTTTGAACCCGGATCCGGAATCCGCGTTTGATCCCGGGACACTTCGATCAGTAGCCTAGCACTGTACCCACTAGGCCACCACTTCATAGCTATAACACTAATAATTAGTACAGCTGTTGTTGCGTTAAACTGAATCTCGACTATTTTTATAGATAAAGCAATGCAGAAAACGTATTAATAAATATTGATCCACTGTGATGGTACATTTATTTTTCGATTTTGCTCACAAAATATACACCGACAGAAAACCCACATCCTTACCAATTCTGATATCCATGTTATTTCGTATAACATGCTGTCGGCACAAAATCTAAGTTTCAATCAAAATTTCATGGAACTAATACTTTTCTACTTTTTCCACCCCGTTAAATTTCGGCAAATGTCTTTGTTCCTTAGCCATCATAAAAATAACGCTGAATTTTTCAGTGATACGAATGTGCATTAAATACTTAACATTTTTATTACGTTTGTTTTTAGGGCATTTAATAGAGGATATAATTTACATTGCATCGTAATTTGGCCGCATGTATTTTAGTAGATTTCCGTATAGGTCAGCTGTTTTAGCAAGTTATTTAAATGGTATACAAAGATTTAAAAAAGTTATTCTTTCCTTAAATATTTGCTCTGCTAATCAGATCAATTCAATGTGAAACAATTTTTTCTGTGAGTAACAAAGATAGAAATAGCAGTGTTAACTTCTCATGACTAACTAAGGCAAAGTTCTTCAACCTGCGTCCCGCGTAAGTTTTTGGATTAAATCCCGCCAATAGTTTTCCTGGATTAAATTTTTATATATTATAATTTCGTGAACTTTAGACATCTAAGATTTAAAAAAATATCAGATACTTAACTACTAACGCACGCCATTCCTATGAATCGGGTTTGTTTTACTCTCACACATACCTACTGTATATACGCGCGCCAGTGCGTTGACTGACATCGGAGCATAGGGCGATGCGCATACGAACCTACCCCTATCATCTTCATACCTCACACACTCACAGCTTCATTACAACCACGGATACTATATACAGGATTTGCGAGTCGGACACGACAAGTGCTACCACTACCCACGCATTTTATTAGGTTTCCTAAGCTGACACTCGCGGCGCTGACACTCGGAGGGACCTGAACATAGTGGCGAAAGACATTCTTAAATTCTAAAAACCTTATCTCACCGGCTTCCAAATGGAAAACTATTGTTTATAGCGATTTAACTCGAAGCAGGCACATGCATTTGCACTTCCAGCAATGGAGAATATCGGGAATGAATAGATCCCTATTCTTTACAGCGCCACGATGCGGACAATGTGGAAGCTATTAAAAAGCTCGCGAAATGACAGCAGAAAAAAGCGCTTCTCGTGGCCGACTCGCTAATCCTTTATACAGTATACAGTATGCTTGATTACAACATTGAAAACGCGGCAACGCGACGGCGGAAGTGAGCGCGGAGCGGGGTTCGCTCGCTCAGTATGTTGCCGAGAGTTGAACGGGAAGCACGTCACATTTTGAGCAGGTACATTGTAAACATTGAACGTGTGTTATGGCAGCAAGTACAAGTAGAAAATACAAGTTCACCAATGAGAACAGTTTATTTGAAGATAAATGGACCAACTTGTATTTATTTGTTTGCGTTGGAAAAAAACCCATTTGCCTCGTATGCAACGAATCAGTTTCTGTGTTCAAAGAGTACAATATCAAACGACATTATGATTCCAAACATTCCTCTAACTTTGCCCATCTTCAAGGACAATTACGCATTGATGAGTTGGAGTCTCTGAAAAAACAACTTAAACGACAGCAGCATTATTTTGACAAACAGAATGAAGACAGTGAAGCAAGTGTAAAAGTGAGTTATATTATATCAGAGAAAATTGCACGTCAATGAAAACCATTTACTGACGGGGAATTCATAAAAGGCAGCAGCAGAAGTGTTATGTCCCTCACAGAAGCAACTTTTTTCCAACAGTCTTTCTGGTGTAACACTTGCAAGGAGGATAGAAGAATTGGCAGGTGATATCTAAAGAAAATTAATTGAATACACATCGCAATTTGTTTACAACTCCGTTGCGCTCGATAAAAGTACATATTTAACTGACACCGCTCAGCTGGCTGTGTTTATTCGCGGCATTGACAGTAATAACGTTACTGAAGAAATGGCTGCTCTTGTTCCAATGAAAGGCACAACAAGAGGATGTGATTTGTTTCAATCATTTAATACGGTGCCAAACAGATATAACCTCAAGTTATCAAATATGGCTGGGATCTCGACAGACGGTGCACCGGCTATGGTTGGCAACAACGAAGGATTTGTGACTTTATTAAAGAAAAGCAACCCTGATGTTTACTTCGTACAGTACCATTCCATTATTTATCAGGAAATGTTATGTACAAAGTCCGTCAATATTCAAGATGTCATGAGTGTTGTGGCAAAAACTGTAACTTCATCAAATCTCGGGGTCTAAATCACAAACAATTTCAAAAATTTTTGTAAGAAACAAATGATGAATATGGCGACATTAAATATTTCTGTGATGTTCATTGGCTCAGCAGAGGCAAAATTTTGAAACGAGTGTTTTATTTGAAGAACAAATTGCAGCACTCATGCAAAGTAAGGATAAAGCTGTCCCACATTTCGCTGATGAAATATGGTTGAGTGATTTGGGTTATTTTTACCAATATTTCATGACATCTGAACGATTTGAATAAGAAGTTACAAGGGAAAGATAATTTGGTTCATGAATTATTTGATGCTCTAAAAGCGTTTGATATGAAGCTGGACTTGTGGATCAATCTGTTTTTAAAAAACGTAACCATTCATTTTCCTCATTTGTCGTCTTGCCAGATTTAAAACATGGACAAATATGTTTTTGCGCTTCAAGACTTAAAAATGCAGTTCGACTCCCGTTTTATCGATTTCCAGAAAAATGAAAAGTGCATTAATTTGGTTGCTTACCCATTCAGTGTTTCTGTCGAAGATGTTCCTGAAAAATTTCAATGTAATATGTTGTTTTTAGTCTTATTAAAATTACATAATAACCGCATTTATTGCTTTTTAATTATATACATAAATGTAATTTATGATAAAATAATCCTGTCTTGCCACACTTCTTGAGATGCCAGTATGATGTCAGATGGTCACCAAAATTCTTACCTTGGAACAACAACAGAGGAAAGAATATGACTTGCAGTATGTATGTAATAAAACAATTAAGCAATAACATGTGGGTATGTTTCCTTGCGGCCCGCTGAACTCAAATAAAAATATTTTCGTCCCTTGCTCCCAAAACTTTGAAGACCCCTGAACTAAGGGGAAACTGAAGCAATGCACATCCATCAGAAATTTTTCGTAATTCATTTTAAAGAAGGCAAGAGGCTAGGGAGACTTTTACTTTTGCTGACGCAAAAGCGCGAGCATTAGGAAAGTCTTGCGCATGTCCTTTAGATCTTCGGCTGAACAAAGTTCAAATGTGCGCACATGGCCCTAGCTCCTGCTGCTATTAATCCTCCGAAATGGCCCAAACCACCCCCGCTCTCGGCACACACTCTGAAGAAACACAATCGTAAACATTGACTCATCCTTCGCAATTACCATCACCCTTGCGTCCTCTCGTCGCCAAGGGCCCCTTCGTCGCAAATCTTCCCATTTTCGCCCGCTTACCGAGATTAAAGAGTCGTCGCCAGAACTCTTGAGCGCTCTCCTCACTTGAAAAAAAAATTCGTCTTCATTCTCAACGCCTCCTTCCGCTGCACACACTTACGCTCGCTGGTACGTTGAATCGAACTGTAAAAATCATTCGATCTCTTCGATTCCTCGGTTTCAACACGTCCGATTTTTGCCTCCTAAATACACCTGCCTCTATGCCTCAAGCTATAGTTTTTTCGTACGTTGACTCTTAGGTTTCCACGGCGTTGATCGGTTAATCTCACCATTGTTTCTGGGCTTTGCACCGCTTTCAAACTTTGTTAATGACGACAGTTTCGCTGGTATTTCAACCAGCAACCTCAGATCGAGTTTCCGGGTTGAGATTTGGGCCACCTTATGTAGGTCATGGATAAGAAAGAAGCCAAGGCACACGCTATCCCAGGACTTCAGAAAAAATCACCAGACTCCTTCGACAGCATGAAAGCCCAACAACATGAATAGAGAGAACGGATACTCTCTCTCCATTGCTCATGGAATAGGGTTCTGCAAGAAAGAACCAAGGCGCCAAAACACCCAACACAAAAATGGCACCAAATATATCCTCCATAAAGCAGCCAAAATCTCAACCCGGGAACTCGACCAGAAGACGCTGGTTGGAATACCAGTGAAACTGCTCTCGTCAAAAAAGTTTGAACGCAGTGGAAAACCCAGAAACAATGGAGAGATCAATACTTTCTTCTTATTGAGTACCAAACGAATCCATCGTTCAAATTTAGAATGACAGAAGTGCGAGGCTTCCGTTGTAATTAAAAAAAATATGTAAAGGAATAGCTTGTTGTAAAGGGGTACGATATTGAAATGTAAACCACTAAATTGCAAACTGCTACGAATAATAACAGTTTATCCTTTAAAACCATGTCCTTGGTTCCACTGGCATCCGTTTGAAAGGAGGAGGGACAAGAAAACGTTTAATCCGGGAAGCTCTTAAGCCTGCGTATTTGGTCGGAGCCCAGGCCAGGTTCCATAGAAAGGGGAGGACAAAAAGCACGGTTCACTTTAACTTTTAACTTTAATTCATATATCCTTGATTATGTCAATGTTTGCTTAGGAGAAAAGGAGAACCATCTTAAACTAGTTATTTGGCTATTATTAAAAATTGTATGGTAAGCATTCTAATCTCCTTCTCTTTAGCATTAGAATACGTCACTAAAAATCCACACACATTTATTTCGCGTCATCTTAGAGAGACGACTGGAGTGAGGCTGGTAGTGTCAGTGATGTTATAATCAAAGTACTAAAGCAAAAGTCATGCACTGCTTAGAATTCATCGATTGCAGTACGTAGGCAGCTAAAATAATCATGAAAAAGACATTTTTCTAAAGGTGATCATTATCTTGAACATTGGCCGCACGCTAACTTTGGTCTCATGTTTGTGGGGGAAAAAGTGAAAAATATTCACACGCATGCATTTTAAAATTTCCAGTTTTTATAAATGTACAGAATTCTTCATGTTGTCCCTAGTCCACGTTCGGGACTAACAAATATTGCCTAGGAAATCAGAAGAAGCTTCAGAATTTTAAAAAATAAACCACAAAAACTTCGCAGAAGAATGCGTAAGTTTCGCCATCAAAATCGTCCTTTCACTTCCGAAGGTCTTCCGAATAATGGAATACATTTTCCTTCTAGGAAAATTTGTGTTCCTCAATATGAATGAGGAACTTTCCAACTTTTTCTACAGAATTTCATCTCCCGGGATCTCATACATTGCTACATACCTTACGTGAAAATGCCTTCGGTTTTTTTCACTTTGCGCATTTAATTAGTTTGCAAGTAAAAATGGATTCTTATTACATGCTATTTACGCTCTTTAGGTCCATTAATGCAGATTGGATCTATAAGAGTTATGTTTCGGATAACGCGCATTTTTGTCTTCCAGGTTTAAGGATTTCCAGAATTCTCAGAGCACGTTATACAATACTGTACATCACTTTAATTAGTGAAGTGTCACGTAATGTTTTACGCAAATCGAAATGATCCTCACACACAAATTCTACAGTTCGTCAGAGGAAAAATAAAATAAATTTGTTAAATTATATTCGATTTGACTACCACTACCCCATCCTAGGCCTCTCTTACCTTTAGACGAGAACACAAAACTTGTCACCACCTCCCCCCCCCGTCCTTACCACCCCTAGCCACCTTACTCCCACCTCCGTAAATTTCTTACCCTACATATATTAAATGAAAAGGAAAACTTTGTTCTATTCCACCAATTTATTCTCCGGTACGACTAGTTTCGACGCAGCGGCGTTATCTTCAGGTACAAAGTGTAAAAAGAAACATATGATCTTTATATACCATCCAGGGTAGGCGTTGGGGTGGGGGAGGAAGAAGGTAGTGGTGAGGTTTTCCACTACCTTCTTCCTCCCCCACCCCTACGCCTACCCTGGATGGTATATAAAGATCATATGTTTCTTTTTACACTTTGTACCTGAAGATGACGCCGCTGCGTCGAAACTAGTCGTACCGGAGAATAAATTGGTGGAATAGAACAAAGTTTTCCTTTTCATTTAATATATAATGAACTTCCACAAAGTTGAGCCTGAGACGATGGAGATAATTCTTCCCCTACCTTTCCCCACCCCCACCTTCCGTTGAAAATTACGACACCACCACGACACTGGAAATCAAACATTTTACCTGAAGATGGCTTAAGAAAAAGACGAAACACGCGTGTGATTCGTCTTTTTTATTAAGTGTGTGCTGCACTTAATATCCTCTGTCACCTTAATTATTTCCAAAAAATCGGTAAGTTTCTCATTTACATGACTATGGGATAAACACAGAGGGATTATTTTATGGCAAATGACTCACAAATCTGTGAATCTACCTGCACTTTGACTTCATTATCTCTTCCAACGCAGAAAAAAGGCCAAGTTTATGATCTTAGACTGAGAATGGTGATTAAAATTCATGAGGGGAGCAAGAAAACAGAGTCCCATCCGTTTGCTTCGTATTTCTTTTTACTGCCTCATGCCGAGTCCTACGGGCGACGACGCTTTATTGCGTTCCCTGAACAAAAATTCTCACCTCTCCCTTTCCGAAACTCCCGCTCGGAATCCACTTTCTCACGGAGTGGCATATTAATACCCTCCCCCTTCTGTTTTCACAATCTCACTAACACCCTTGATCCTCGTGTCCAATTCACCAGAGCTCTATTGCTTTTCTTTTCAAGTCAGTTTATGCTTTTCCTTATAGTGACTGACAACTTATAAAAAAACGAATCCTCCACAACACTTTTTCGAAATGAAAAAAATGTCGTTCAAAAAACATATTTTTACCGCCAGAGGAAATGGCGCATCAAAGCAAATGATAGTATATGTAATGTAGATTTTTATGCGTATACATTAAGTTATTAACTGTTTATTTAAATATACAAATGCAATAAATATAAAATATATAATATATTTTATCGTTTACGGCCATTTCATTTTTTTTGGATGATTTTACGTGGGTCAACCGATGTACATGGTCTCATACGGATTAATATACACGAAATATAACATCAAAGGAATGTCAACTCCCAGGATTTTATTTACTCATTGCTAGTACTTAAGAATAACAACCATTTTGATGTCCTACGCTCTGAACGGTATACCCTTGAACTTGAATGGAAAGCTAGGGTAGAAGAGAACCCCGCACTGTGCAAGAAGGGCGGGGGGCAACCACTACCGAGAATCGAGGATATAAACTCCTCATTAAAATGCGGCGCATTTGACCGAGTCTCAAGGATTTGGTTGCGGCTTAAACGAATCTTGTGCGAGCGGATGTTTTCATGGTGACAGGGCTGCCAGGAAAATACAAGGACTTTTCTGAATTTTTAAATTCATAGTTATTTCAAAGAATAAGATCTATAATGGAACGTAGACCGTGTATCACTCACAGAGTGAAACAGAAACTGAAAGGCAATGCCTATATGCTTGAATTTTCAGATGTTAAGGATGTTTGAAACTGCTCAAGCTCCGTTGAAACTTACGAAAAATGGAGATAGAGTCAAAATGAAATTCAACTATGTCGATGAGCAAAATTCACGAATCCCATCTCTTCTAATCAATAATATCAATAATCATTATATATATATGACTGGAATATTGCGTTTGAAAACAAAGAGAAACATGAAAATATGCAACGGCATGGAGTAGATACATTAAGAAAGATATAAATTTTTAAGAGGGACGTTTTTAATAAAACACATCTCTACCATGTAACAAATAATGCGCTTTTGATATCCAGCGACCGTCATTCTATAATGTATGCATCAAATCAGACGACGAAGCGATAAAGTGAGGATTCTGGAGGGTTGGAGGGAATAGGTCAAATTTGACCGAGATAATTTGTTCAGGTCTGGGACGGCCGAGGTTGGAATAAGATCCGACCAAACAAGAACCTTAAAACACAGAGTTTAACTACACTTTGTTTCTCAGTCATTGCTTCTGCCTCTATATTTTTGTACACTCTTGTTTTTCTTGACCTTAATGTCCTTTTTCAGTGCTCATAATCACATATTCTGCCCTTTTCATTTATTTTACCATGTTCTACTACTTGAACTGAATTCTGCCTTCACTCGCAGGTCTTTTTTCCTCAGTTGATGTATCCCATAAGCTCATTTCTTGCAGCCATCATCATCACAACTCCGCCAACATATCTACGAAATATAGGTTTGAATTACTGTTGACAATTATATATCCTATGACTATTCAAGGCTTTGCGTCCTCTAATATTTATGTTTTTAAAAGAGAGTTTATTAAAGCTTCAATACTGACGAGACCCTAATAGGGATCGCAGCAGTCATGTTACGATGAATAATGATCCACCGAAGTTGGTTAATGCGTCTTCCTTCATTTTTTCTACTTGAGTATTTTATCGGAATCTGACAAAATGATGCATTGTTCATGTTTCATTGAAGAGTATCACAAAAAGCATTTTCCATTTTTATGGCTTTTATTATTTTAATTTTTGAACTAATTAATTATAGAAAAGACATGATATTTCAAGAACACTATTAAATAATCGATTTTAAACTAACCATTTATACTCTTAAGGTCCTCACACTGTAAGTATCCTTCGGATCACAGAACGATAAAAAGCAGCTCAACCGAAGCTTTAATGTTGCAGCAGTTGCAATGAGTTTTTGATAGGATTTTTAATGCCGACATTTAAAGAAAGCATTTAAGCTGTTATAAAATCTTAGCCTCTCCGCTGTTATCTAATCTTAGTTATCTCCACCTGGGGTAACTACAGGGTGGATTAAGTAGCTCTGCAGTTGTCACTTCCGGTCCCAAGCCCGGGTAAAGGAGGAAGGTCATAGCGGTAGGCCAGCTCCCTATCCTATGTAAAAATTCATATTCCTAAATATCCAAAACAGAGCCTTGGGAACTGGACGGATTACATGGTAAACTACACAAGCAAAGGAAACGGATAACGAATATCGGATGTTGGAACATACAAGGTTTAAACACAAAAGAAGAGCTAGTTTTCAAGAAACTGCGCAGGTACAATATAGATCTTGCAGCACTAAGTGAAACAAAAAGAAAAGGACAGGTAAACAAATATACAGACGAATATATATATTGTGTGTCCCCTGCAGGGGTCATGGGGTAACGTAACTCATTGAAAGGATCGCATGTCTTGATGGCAGAAAGGAGAGTCAATAAGAACACCCAAATGTTAAGTTCTCCATTCATTATACTCGGCACTGACTTGCATCACAACAGGATTGATGCGGATGGTCAAGGGTCCGTGGTCCTCCGACGGCGGCGGGGCAGTGCAGGCACTGGCGACAGGCTGGTTGGACTGGTTAACACTTGGGTGGGGTCACAGAGGTGAGCGTAGTAACGTCTGAGCGTATGTTGGTCGGTCGTCAGAACTCAAGAGAGGGACTAGCCGCGGTCGCGAGCCCTTTATTGTCGAGCTCCTTAGGCGTGAGGGCCTAAGGAGCTCGCCCTGCCCCTTCTCCCTCGCCAAATAAGGAGGTTCTTCTGGAAGCTTCTTATTTCCGTGTTTTTTCTAAGTTCGCGATCTTTTAATTATAAAATGATATTCCGGCTGCGGCTCTGGGGGGTGGGGCGCGACAGGTGGAGAGATAAAGGTGGGTTGCCAAAGTCCCAAAAAATTAGGTAGTAGTCATTTTCAATTAACATATTCAATGCGGAGCACGTCAGTTGACGTACTCCTGTCTACTCCGACTGACGGAGCACGTCAATTGACGTGTTCGTTCCATTCCGAAGCCCTTTAAATTTTTTTAAGCCGATTTTGACGACGTCCATGAAAATCGGGTCCGCATTGAATGTGTTAAGAATCGACGATTGGCACGGGTCCGTGTCACAGGCGCCGCCCTTCCCCTCTCTCCTTTGGGGGAGAGGGAGGTCTTCCTTTTTTTCGCCTCAACGCCGTATGAGTGTACTCCGTGCATTGACGTCAAAGGAAGGTGATGTAATGTGGATCAAACCCAGGTCATTAGTCACTGTTCCGTTCTAGTCTGTCATCAAGGGGCCCGGAGGCCCCCAGGGTATAACAATATTTATGGAGTGGAGTAGATAAATCTGAAAGATCAAAAGCCGGAGTGATTTTTGCGATAAAAAAGAAAATGGGGAAACGCATTGTAGACTGGAATCCAATAAATGAAAGAATATTCGGTCGATATAAAACTAAAAGGAAGAGACATAAGAATATTTGGCATTTATGCACCAACAGACGACTAGGATATGAGCGCAAAGGACTTGTTCTTCAATGCCATCTCTGGAGAATTAAACAAAATAACAAGTAGGCAGGAGATACTTCTGCTAGGGGACCTAAACGGTAGAGTCGGTAGAGCAGTCGATAGTCAAATTATTGGACGATAAGGAGAGGATGCAATAAATGGCAACGGCACAAGATAGATAGACATCTGCGAAGAACGTTCACTAAGGATATTAAACGGATTTTATAAACACAAAGATATAAATAAATATATATGGGTTTAGAAGACACATACAATACATATTTAAAATATACCATTGACTACTGTACGCACACGGGGCCGCTAGTCCCAAACTTGCCACTTCTAAATATAAATGACCGGGACGGACCTTACACACACGTACTGGAATTAAATAATAAGACAGGAAAGGGGGAAATCAATAGAGGAAAGAAAATTATAATAATAGAAAGAACGGGGGAAGAAAGGAGGTAAAGGAAAGGAATTAACACTCACTCCTGTCCGTTGCTTGTGGGTCTCCGTCAGCAGAAGGCGAAGTCTCGCCGTAGACACAAAAAAACAAAAACGAAACGAAAAAAATAGAAGCGGACGGGAGTATGAATAGGGAGGGAGGTTTAAACAGAAAAGAAAAGAATCTGGGCGAAAATAAGGAATAGAAGAAGGAAATAAAACAAGTCCGTCCCGGCCTAAACATGCCGCCCACCTGAATTTTTAGGAAATTCAACTAATCCTAAATTGAAAAAATTAACATTCCTGTCACCCTAACTCGAAAACACTAAAAGGAAAGGAAATAAAGGTGCCAATTCTTCACTCTCAGACGTCCATCAGAGAGACTTATCTACAGGACATGAGGGTGGACCATGGATAGGGTTAACGCATGGGGAGAAAGTAATGTCACCAAATAACGTGGACAGGACTACAAAATTAAAATAATAATTACTCTGAAGTTGGAATGGGTACCAACTTCACTACCGGGCGAACTAACGTGCCTGATGATGTACGTAGTTCAACTACCCGAATAAAACCGGCCGAATCGGGAAATACCTTAATTATTCTTCCCAGCCTCCATAACGAGGGAGGGAGGTTAGAATCGCGAATAAGGAACAGAAAACATTTGTCAAGTGCTGCGTTCCTCCTGTTACTAAATTTGTACGCAAAAGGACCTCCGTAGTCTATTCCGACCAAAGAAAACGGTATGTGCGGCAAAACCCGTGTTGACGGTAAATGTGCCATAATAGGTTGAAGATTAGCCCCTCGATAGCGTGCACAGACAACGCACTTAATTATTTCTGATCGAACTAGAGCTCTGA
The DNA here is from genome assembly GCA_963573305.1 of Pyrrhosoma nymphula. Classification (NCBI taxonomy): domain Eukaryota; kingdom Metazoa; phylum Arthropoda; class Insecta; order Odonata; family Coenagrionidae; genus Pyrrhosoma; species Pyrrhosoma nymphula. The sequence continues at coordinate 176,713,433 of OY754328.1, read as the reverse complement.
CAGACATAATCCAAAACGGCGGGCAATCAATGCCTCCACCATTCGAGGGCCACCGTGCAGTGATACCGAGTGGTAGTGTCGCACGGTCAACCGCGAGAGATGACACTCCTTTGGCAGCAGAGCCGGCTGTTTTTGCGATAAAGGCAAAGCCGAATTAAGAATCCTGCCTCCCACCCTGAGAATTACTTGGGAATCAATTACCGGAGAGAGACGAGCGAAAGCTGACTGAAGACGCTTGTTTTGAGAAATTGATTGAAATAAATCTTTTAAATGACACTTTTGAACCAATTTAATAATATGGTTAAGGGACGCCGTCCACTCAGATTCCAAAATAAAAAGGTTAGGTGGCCGTTGCTCTCCCCTACAACCAGCAATAAATCTGCGCGCCAATACAATGGCTCTTATCAATTTTATGTAACACAAATATTTTGTCATCCAATCACACGAACAACACTCATCTTGGACCGCCCCTACCATGAGTGGATGAGTCTTCATTTCCGGCAGAGTATCCTCAAATGTATCTTCCAACGATATAGAAGACCACTTTGATTCATCTTCCCTAAGAAAATCTGGACCTGACCAATATAAATCACATAACATTAGCTGATCAGGCAACATCCCTCTCGAAACATAATCTGCTGGATTATTAAGTGATTCAATATGCCTCCATGAAGAATAGGGAAGTATAGCCGTAATGTTGGCAACTCTGTTGGCTACAAAGGTTTTTAACAAATGAGGTGATAAGCGGAGCCATGCCAACACGATCTGAGAATCGGTCTAAGCATACATTTTGAGGTTTGTTAACCTTTTCTTCAACGTTGATGACAAACGGGATAATAGTTTTGATAATAAATCTGCTCCCAACAATTCAAGCCTTGGGATAGATAAAGTTTTAAGAGGTGCTACTTTACTTTTCGCTGCAACAAGATGAATACTGATTCCGGATTCTGAAATGGTTGTCAGATATACTACCGCACCGTAGCCGCGCTCCGAAGCATCACAGAATCCGATCAGTTGTGATTCGGAAGGCGAATGGGAAGAAATGAACCGAGGAATCTTGACCTGTTGCAATGAATGACTTTGAGATTAAAACTTGGTCCACTGAAGTCTAATATATTCCGGAAGGGAATCATCTCAAGAAGATTTTTCACTCCATAGTGACTGCATCAAAACTTTAGCCCACAATGTTACGGGAGCAAGAACCCCAATAGGATCAAAAATTCTCGCTATATTAGAGAGCAGTTTTCTTTTAGAATTTACTATCGAATCAAAATTCACATGTTAAGAAAATGCATCGGAATTGGGTGACCAGTACATTCCCAACACCTTAAAAAAGCAATTATCGATAGAATCGAAATTCAAAATAGTTTCACGTTGTTCCGGAGGAATACTAACTAATAGTTCTGGAGCATTACTGGCCCATTTCCCGAGAGGAAATCCTCCTAATGAGAGTAAGGAAATTAACTGATTTTGCAAATCTAGTGCATCCGGCACTGAGCTCGCTCCCGTGACGATATCGTCCACGTAAGTGTCATAAAGCAATACATGTGCAGCTAAAGGAAAATATTTTCCTTCATCATGAGCGAGCTGATGCAAAGTTCTAATTGCCAGAAAAGGGGAAGAAACAACTCCATAAGTCACAGTATTTAGTGTATAATCTAATAATGAAGATGATGGATCCTCTCGAAAAATAACGTGCTGATAGGAACAATGGTCTGGACGTATCAGTATTTGTCGATACATTTAAAAAATATCGGCCATAAACGCAATCTCATGTGTCCTAAATCCGATTAAAATATCAAAAATGTCCCTTTGGAGTTTTGGACCAGTATGTAATACGTCATTTAATGAATTCCCAAGCTATGTCTGCGCTGAGGCATCGAAAACCACACGAATTTTATTACCCTGAGGAGAAGCCTTAAACACGGCATGATAGGGCAAATAATACGATCCGGGTTTCTCAGATGGGACATGTGTCCAAGAGCCTCATATTCCTTCATAAAATTAACATACTCCTTTTTTAAATGCGAGTTTTTTGATAACCTGCGCTCGGTATTCATCCACCGCGACATCGCGTGACCATGAGAATTTCCCAGCGCAGGGGGAAACTCGTAAAACGGCAACGTAACCATATACCTACCGTCAGACATACGACGATGAGTATTTTGAAACAACATCTCGCATTGTAAGTCCTCGGGTTTAGGTCAAATCTCGACCTTTGCTTCTTCCACCTCCCAAAACGCCTTCAACTGATTAAGAATAGGCATCTCGCTCCTATAAACAGCCAACGAAATAACGTGCGAGGGTGGTTGGGAGACAATGGTTGGAATACTTCCCATTATAATCCAACCAAAAACAGAATTCATTGCTATTGCGCTTGCGCTAGACAACGATACCCGCCCACCGAGAAGAATCCGTGGGAATGAATCCATACCTAATAACATTTCCACGGGTGCTGGCTTATCGAATTCTGGATCTGCGAGACACAAATAAGAAAATTTTTTGAAAACATGTCGCGGCAAAGGAGCCGTTGGAAGTTCAGTCATCACCTCGGATACCACAACCGACTTGGTAGAGAGTATCGGGGATGACGCATGTCTTGGCAACAAAGAACACAAAACCTGACCCTTCGGCTTTTGCAGCGGGACATGAGCTAATCCAAAAAGCTCGCCTTCGTAGGCAGATATGGTCAAGGACAGCCGCCTTACGGCCGAAGAGGATATGACCGACACTTGGGACCCAGGGACTATGAGAATTCTAATGGATTCCCAAGCCCCATTGCCCGCTTGAATCATAGCTACCGCTGTGCCTAGAATTGTGGTATGCTGCTTAGCACTCCGAGTGTGCGACGTTAAGATTACAGGGTGAGAAGGCGTTGAATAAGACGTTTTGGGCAGGGAATTACCCTCTTCGAAATCGCTCCGAGATCCAATGGGTCCTCTTTCTTTAATACCGTCGTCGATCGTGCCAACAGAATTTCCGTTACTGCCAAAATTATGTAACGACGTATGATGGTATCGCTTACATTTTTCACACCGCATACCTTTTACTTGGCACTTGGGGGCCCAATGCCCCGGCCTCAGAAAATTGAGACAGTTTCTTTGAGCGCACGAAGTTTGAACGTTACTCGCAATTCAATTCAATATATTTAGTGCATTTAAATAATGGATGCAAAGAAGAACACAGCGGGCAAATATCACGTTTTAATGTTACATCTTCCGACTTCGAAGATGATTCGCGGACTGAAACTGGAAGCAAATATTTTGTTTTACCTCGAGAACTAGAGGAAATAGATTTAGCGACGGTTCCTTCTGTTGTCTGTAAAATTTTAATTCGTTTCTTTACGAAATTAATAAGATCCATCACAGAAGGAAATATGTTTCCATTCGACGTCTCTTCGAATTGTGATAATGTCGCCGCGTCCAGAACACGAGCCGCCAATCGGAATAAGATAAATTCTCCCAAATCAGGTATATTCAAAGTTCCCAAAGCTGCATACATCTCCGCAAAGGTTGTAACGAAATGTTGCAACGACGCTGATTGATTAGCAGAAACAGTCGAAAACGAAAGAATTTTATCCAAAAAGGAAAAACCGAGAATACGAGGATTGTCATAAAAGTCATTTAACTCTCTCCAAGCTGACGGATAATGCATTTCACCAAAAGGAACAGAGGCAATTATTGCCAAGGCCTTTCCTTGGAGAGAAGATTTTAAATAAGAAAACTTTTCAATTCCAGATATATCATTTCGGTCATGCACCACCGATCTAAATATATCTCGAAACGCTGGCCACTCTGAAAATGCCCCCGGTTATTTTGGAACGTCAATCGAAGGAAGTCTTCATTTTTTATTAGAAACCAAGGAACTGGCTTCACCGTCCACTACACGGCTGGACGATGTCAATTTTTGAGAAATAGACAAAATGAAATAATACTTCTCTTCGAACTCTTCTGCGAGCAGGGAATCTGTTTGGTATATTTCAATGCGATTAGAATTAACGCAGTGTTCATAGACTGCTGCATTCGTGAAATTACGGTATACCTCATTTAAAAGAGAACACCTAGCCAAAAACATTCCACATTTAGGATGTTCACTTTCGCGTCCCTGATAGCTGTTAATCTCGCATGCTAAGTCGTGCGCAATTGAGAGGGTAGCCTTTGACTGGTCACGTTTAAATCGCAGGAGAGATAGACGCGATTCGAAATTTTGCCTCGTGGTGGTTCCTGTCTCAGGCATGATTGCATAAAACAATCGAAATTACAAAAAAATACACTAGGCCCTATTGATTTCCAAAGATTCCCGGGTTTCGGCACCAAAAAATTGTACGCACACGGGGCCGCTAGTCCCAAACTTGCCACTTCTAAATCTAAATGACCGGGACGGACCTTACACACACGTACTGGAATTAAATAATAAGACAGGAAAGGGGGAAATCAATAGAGGAAAGAAAATTATAATAATAGAAAGAACGGGGGAAGAAAGGAGGTAAAGGAAAGGAAACACTCACTCCCGTCCGTTGCTTGTGGGTCTCCGTCAGCTGACGCGCACTGGCGTGAATTAGACCGATGATTCTCTCTGACCACACCACCTTGGTCGGAGCACTTCGATGAACTGGGTAAACCTACGGCGAAGTCTCGCCGTAGACACAAAAAAAACAAAAACGAAACGAAAAAAATAGAAGCGGACGGGAGTATGGATAGGGAGGGAGGTTTAAACAGAAAAGAAAAGAATCTGGGCGAAAATAAGGAATAGAAGAAGGAAATAAAACAAGTCCGTCCCGGCCTAAACAACTACATTGTAATAAAGCAGAACACATTGATAAGACCTTATGATGTGAAAGTGTGGCAAGGAGCGGACTGTGGATCAGATCATCTACTAATAAAATCACCTGTAGTAATTTAATATAGAAAACAAATTAAACAGTCAGAAAAAAATAAAATAGAGGAAACAAACAGGTATAACCTAAATAGTCTAAAAAATGATTCCACAAGCTTTCTGTACAAACTACGTCTCGCGCAAGTACTTAGAGAAGAAATAAAAGGTACAGTAGAGGAGATGTATGAAAAGTTGAAAAATGAAATACATAAGACAGCACTAGAAGCACTTGGACCAAAAGAAAAAACAGCATCCAAATATTTCTGGTAGACAGATGAACTTGAGGAGTTAGTGTAGCAAAAGAAAAGACTGTACCTCAAATGGCTGGCTACAAATAACGAAGAAGACCGCAAAACGTACAGTAGGGAGGGATACATAGTGAATAAGGAAATAATAAAAGCAAAATACGAGGCATGGAACATGAGGTGCGCGCAAATAAATTCAATGATAGGAGAATCTAGGTCCAGAGAAGCATGGAGAACTATCAATAGTCTAAGGAAGAACTCAAATGAGAAGGAAAAAATAATTCATATACAAATGGAAACATGGGAAGAGTATTACAGTGATCTATTGACAGAACGACGTAGTGAATATCTAGACGCACGCTTAGAAGCAGAAGAGGATAAAGAAAATGAAGTTGAACATATTAAGTTCGAAGAAATAAAGACAGCAGTAAAAGCAATTAAAAATAACAAGGCTTCCGGACCAGGTGATTTACCTATCGAGCTAACTAAACACGCCACAACAAATTCCTTAGAAATTATCAGCGCTGTATTTAACAAGTGCGTTAGGAGAGAAGCAGTACCGAAAGACTGGAATCTTTCATATATAAATTCCATTTATAAGAAAGGTAGTAGAAATGAATGCGGAAACTAAAGAGGATAAGCATAATATCATCAGTGGGAAGACTGTATGGAAGAGTTTGAAAGCAAGAATAGAAAAGGAAATTGAAGAGTCAGAAGAACAAAGTGGGTTCCGCACAGGACGGTCATGCATAGACAATATATTTACATTAAAGCATATAACGGAGAAGAAATTAGTAAAAGGCAGGGACCTTCACGTAACGTTCATTGATCTACGAAAGGCGTTTGATTCCGTCCCTCCAAAAAATTATGGATTGTCATGGATGAAGCCGGTATAAATAATGCATACATAAATGCAGTAAAAGCACTATACAGAGATAATCAAACCACTATCAAGGTAGGAAGCACAATATCCTCCTCACTCTTCTCACAAACAAAAGGAGTGAAGCAGGGATGTTGCCTCTCGCCCACTCTTTTCAAAACATATATGTACGCAGCCTTAAAAAATTGGCCAAAGAAATGCAGCCCAATGGGGATATGGGTAGAAAACACCCCCATATAATGTCGCTGATGATCAAATAGTAATGGCAGGAGACCAAAAAAATATGACGTTTATGCTGAAAATATTAGTGGAAGGATATAGTAAATGGTGCCTACAGATAAAAACAGACAAATCGCAATGCATGGTAATAGGAGGTAGAGGAGAAGATATAGAGCTGGAAAGTGGAAAAAAACGTAAATTCCTATGATTATCTTGGAGTTACGATAAGTGAAGATGGAAGAGACAACAGCGACATATTGAAAAAAGTAGGCAAAGGAATAGGAATGATTTAAATGTTGCATCCAATTTTGTAGACCAAGAACATAACGCATGAAACTAAGAGAAATATTTTTAAAACAATGATAGAGCCAGTGAAACAATGTGACGCACGGGTCAGAGGTCTGGGTTGTAGATAAAAATATGTCTCAAAGATTAATGTCGGCTGAAATGTCATGCAGGAGGATATGTTGTAACTTAACCTGGTTAGATCATGCAACAAATAATTATATTAGGGAAAATATGTCAACAAAAAGAGCAATTTTAGAAACAATATATGATAAACAACTGATATGCTACGGACATCTAAGACGCATGAAGGAGGAAAGAATACCATTAAGGGTTTGGAAATGGACTGCAGTGGAAAGAAATAAAAGAGGAAGACCAAAGGAAAATATGGAAAGAAAATAGTTTGAAATGAGAAGAAGAGGAATAAAACCTGTAGACTGGGATGATAAAGAAAAGTGGCGTTTGGGATCCAAGAAGCGGCATTTAGCTGCAAAATACTCGCTATATATACACACACACAAAATCTTATTCATACTTTTTTTTATGATTATTTGATTTTTGGGATCTATTTGGGACTATTTAGATAAAATACCCCTCGACCCGTCATTTTTTCACGTGACTGCTTTATACTTTTCTCGCAATTGAGCTTCAAATACATCAATATATTTATCAAAAATATCATGGAATTCCCTTTAGATCAGCTTTATGATAATCTACCATTGTAAAGTTTTCCAATGATTGAAATAGCAATATTATGGGGTTTGAGGTAGAATTGGGCACTGTGAAATGGACGTAAAAAATATCTTACCATAGCCTTGTATGCAAGGTAACATTACATGGAACCTGTAGTCACAGTACGATAGAGTAGAAAGAAGTACATAGTTGCAAGTTATTTTTCAGGAGCTGTAACTCTTAATCCAAGAAGGCTTTTCAAACACATTTTGAGGTGAAATCAGAAAACAGAGTACCTAAATGGCAAACATAGAAGTAAATTTAATTAAAAATTTTATATGGTTTAGAGCAATGGTGGAACGAAATGGAAGAACGGCAATGATTTCTCGAGCCAACGTCCATCGTCAGCTCCGTGGACTCCATACAAATCTACTCCGACCGTTTTCGGGAAGAACCCTCTCCTGCGTCAAAAAATCCGCAAACTTCATAGAAATGATAAAGAAAGTGAGAGTCTGCGACTCCGAGCTTCTCGTCAGCTTCGATAAGGAATCACTCTTTACCAGTATTCCCATAGACGAATCCATCGACATTACTAAATCTCTCGTCACACAAGACCTAGCATCCTAGACCTAGCGGAAGACCCAAAAAATGGTTGAACTCTGCTTGAGGAACTCCTACTTTCTTTGGAGCGGGAGATTCTATGAGTAGCAAAAAAGAGCATTCATGGGTTCTCCACTGTCGACAGATACATTCATTCTCTTTACGGAGATACTTGAAAAGAAGGCCCTTGGGACATGGAAGAAGACACCCATTCTCTTTTTGATATATGTCAACGACACCTTTGCCATTTGGCCGCATGGAGAGTTGGAACTGAAGGACTTCTTAAAATACCGAAATAACTGAAAAGACTCCATAAATTTCACCGTGAAGGTCGAACACAACAAACGCATTACCATTTTTAGACCTACTGGTCTCAAAAAAGGACCACGAGTGCTTGGGCCACTGTGTGTACCGCAAACCAACCCATACCGACCGAAATCTGGGGCGCGATCACGTTTCTCCATAACGCGTGCGCTCAAGTTATCGTTATTTTTCAATAGCGTACATGAGAGAGAAAACGTGATCGTAATTCATTAAATTTTGTCAGGTGCTTGAAATCATTAATTTTAATTGGAGGAGTCCATTCTTAAGACAGTAGCTCTGAGTATTGCCACTATAGATCCATTTGCATTTAAGATAACGATAAGGGCAATGCGAAAGAAGTAACCCTTAACCCACCCCTGAATGCTGACTCTCACCACCGCCCGAAACAGAAGAACGCTATTCTCAGCACTCTCTATAATCGAGCCATCAACATTTCTGACGACGACTCCAGGGCCCTGGACCGAATTTCTGGACTGTAGCCTCATCCGGCACAGGTAAAATAAATCCAAGTCAAGTCCATTAAGAATTAGAATTGACACCTCTTCCAAAAATTCTTTTGCAGTGGATTGCATACTTATGCCATCGAGAAGCTTTCACAGTTGGAAGAGAAGAAACGTAAAGGCTTGGCCCGAGAAGGGACCGCTAGGGAAGCCTCAAGAGATATGAAGGAAAATTCCACCTTGGCCGTAATCTCATGCGTAGCAGAGACTTACGAGAAAATTGCACCTCAGGGCTTCAACTTACTTTTTCATACAAAAAAGTGAGAAACTGCAATTTTTCCAAAACAAGTGAAGGGAAAATGTGGAAAAAGTGCGGAAAAGTGAGGAAATAATGAAAAGATAAGCTATTTTTACCTTTTGTCAGACTCCTGGAAATGACTATAACCCTACATTTTATAATAATTTAAGCTGAAACTCGTTTTTAAAGCAGTAGCAACAGGGATAAAAATTAAAATATAAAGAATTGGACAGTGAAAACTTGTATTTCAGACTCTAGAAAGCAAAAAGAATAAACGAAAAATAAAGAAATCTCTACTTGAGATGAACAGTACAAAATAGATAATGAGGTACATAGTCCAGCGTATATTATGAGATCAAATGTGAAAAGCAATAATTACAAACAATAATAATTTTAGTCTAGGCAGGATCCACCTGCGCCTCGGGATCATTAGGATCATCATCCCGCCGCTTTTTGTGATTCTTAAAAAGCTACTCAAGTAGAGACGATGTCCTCTTCTCTTCTTTCTTTAGCAAAGGCTCCTTTTTCTTCAGCAAGTCATCTGCCCGTGACCGCAGTGTTTTTGCCCCCTTCAGCATACTTTGGGCAATCTTGACTTCTGTCATATATTTTTGGCTTCGGCTTTATATATCCGGCTTCTTTATTGCCTCGTTGACTAGTTGATCAGAAGCCTTGCGCTCCTCAATCTCCTTCTTATTTGTCACAGCCAGGTTATCCTGTAGCTTGCCCAACGCCTGTTGTTCCTTCGACTGGGCGGCCACTCGCCTCTTCCTCTCCAGGCAAGCGTTCTCCTCTTCTTGCAATTTCTTCAGCTCGTCTTCTTTAAGTTTCCGCTGAGCCTCCAGGTACACTTCATACTTGCTGCGTGCCGCTGCTGCGTGCTTGAGCAGCTGCAACGTCATGGGTACATGTGCAAGGATACCATTGTAGTCTCGAAGGCCATCCCTGATTTGAGCCTGGCATTAAGAGTATGCTGGACGAGGGAGCTGATTTCTGGAAAGAGAAAATCCTCGCTCGACATCAGAACTGCCACGGGCCAAACAGAGGGCAGCTTTCACTAATTTGCTTATGAGAGATCACTGGCAACAGTCTTGGTAAATATCTTAGTCCAGTAATCGTCAATCCTAGTTCCAGGTTCATACGGTGAAAGGGTTTCCAGCTGCAACAGTCTCCACTCGTCTCGAAAGCCATCTTCGTCCACTTCCATCACCGTCTGCAACAGATACAATGTTCAGCGAGGAGCTTTCCTTGATGTTATGAGGCTTCAAACATTTAGGTGACGAGCCTCTCTTCCCTTCGCCAGGACTTATTTCTGAAGAGGGTTGCTCGTGCCCGCCTGATAATGTTTTAAAGCTTCTTGATAAAACTTTAAACTCTGGAGAAGCATTCCTGTTCGATAAGAAGCCGATCGGCATCCTTACCAATGTCAATTTTGCTAATTCCCATAATATTGTTGGTATTGAGAAAGAAGGCTTCTTTCATGCATTCATGCTTGCTTGTGAGCAGCTCTGGCTTTCAGAACCTACTTAGCAATAGGAAATATAGACTCTCAACCTCTTCATACAAAACATGGATCATAGGCTGATCATGTTGAAAAATTTTTGAAAGTCTTTCAAATACTTTAGCAGTATACAGGACAAAGGCTATCTATGCAGGGAAGGTTTCATCCTTAAGGGCGTTACCAGTAGTCTGATAACACTTGGATACTAGCAGCTTTTCAACATCTTTGCCTTTCTGACAAGGTAACACTTTCAGAAAATAGTGTTTGAGAACCTTGAAGTGTCTCTGCTGCTAGTGACCAGGTAAGCCACCGGAAAACAACATGCTTAAGAAAATTTGAACAAAGGTACTCCGTTCTTTATTTGACATTTTTCAAGCACCTCAAAACGACTTAGAATATAGTCTAGAAAGTCATATACAAGATTATGACGTCAGATAACTTCATTGGAAAAATTTTAAGTCCTTTCTGAAATGATGCACGGAGAATGCGCAGATTGCAATGTAAAGAAGTCCTCTGTCCAAATTAGATTCCAGTTTCTGAGAAAAAAGCCTAACGACGGCTTTGTTTACATTGGGGCCGTCGCAAGAGACCATGAGAATTTCACAAAGTACAGTGAACCTTTTTCAGCAGCAGAAAAAATTAACTGAAACAATATTTCAGCAGTGGCACTGTCAATGAATAAAGCCTGTAAGTGACGAAAAACTACCCTTTGTTCTTTTTGGAGTAGAACCTGATGCCAACCTGCAGTTCCTAAAAGCGCCTCTCGTTAGTAGCCTCGTCATAACAAATAGTAAATCCAACAACATTTTGAGCGTCTTCTAGCATTAGATCCCGGAAGTAATGGCCGAGGGCATCAGTCAACAAATAAGCTATCTTTATCCTTCCTAAAGAAATCCCCTACGGTGCTTGACCTTCCCCGAACATTCGTGTGAGGGTGTCAACGATGCCATCACAGGATGCAACTGAGAAGCTGGACTCGGTACACTTCATTGCCCAATTTAGTCCGCAAATTGCGCAAAAAAAATAATTGCGCAAAGGCGACTTATTTCGGTGGAAAGGATGAGTTTTGCTGTAGGATAGGCTCGTGTTTGCCAGAAAAGTGAGTATTTTTATTCAAAATAGTGAGAATGAGCATTTTTTTAATAGTGATAAAAGTGAGCATTTTTTTAATAGTGATAAAAGTGAGCATTTTTTTAACAGTGATAAAAGTGACCCGATTTTCAAATAAGTGAGTAAAAATAAGAAAAGTGAGTCAGTGGAAGCCCTGAAGAACCCTAGGGAAACTATATTTTGACACACTTCAATTCTTCATAAAATTTGCTAACCTCCCCTGCAAGGTAAAAGACCACGTTCCCACAGAACTGCAAAGTGCCATCTACGAAGTCAAGAGCGGAAGTGGAGTATTCTACATTGGTCAAACATGGTGAGCATTGGGATGCAGGATACCCATCTTGCATATATGCTCGATGATTTGGAAGATACAAAATAGTAAATTAAGCATGCCAGTAAGGTAACAAGCATGTTTCTAGGTCGGGTGGAATTAAGCTAAGTATACTTAATGGGATTACTTGAGGGCCGTGCACGAGTTAAGAAATTTCGTTCAGATGACACAATTGAGAACCCATTTCACAGAGGTAACATAATAACGTATTTTAAGGGGTTCCAATCCAAGATCTTCGGCATTGTCTGGGAGCGGTCCAGTTGCCAAAAGTAGGTCGGGGAATATGTAGGTCGATAATCGATTAGTCTATTGGAAAGGAGTGTAGCGGATAAGGGAGAATGACTGTTGTTTAAAGATTCACCCTATTCCTATTATGGGAACGAGTTTAAAGGACATTTTACATGAGGAACTTTATTGCACATTTTGAAGAGGCATCTGTTTTCGCAATGCGGGAATGCAGGCTCGGAATTAGATCAGGGGCTATTTTCCCATCCCACGTGTATGCATTTTCGCTTGCATTATAGCAATTCACCGCTTTACATGTTGCGATTTCCAATGCACATCCATATGTACATCATATTGTGAAATAAAGAGCGTCAAGTAAAATGCCTTTAAAAAAACTCGGAATTTTATGCAGAAATAGGATATTGTCACAAAGATCAGATTTTTATTTAGACACTAAAGCAGAATTTAATAAAGAGGAAAACGTATTTTTCCTTCAAAAATATAATTATAACTCCTTCCTATTATTTCTCATTCAAACTTGCTCAAAAGTCTCACTCGCTGTTAAGTGATCGAGAGTTGCTTCTTAGAGTACTAACGCAGTGTTTCAGTGGGAAGTAGGCAGTAATATAACCAAGGTTATAAGGGCTGAACTCCAGATAGCACAACCTTGAAGGGAGACGATACGGCTACTATTAGATCATCAAACATTCATTCCTAGTTAAAAGCGTCTCACCTGAGAAGTCTGCTCACTCGAAGCGTACTCAGACGATAAAATGATGGTTAAAGAGAACAGGGACCAGCTGATGGCTCTAACCGTGTAGTAACCTTAATGTGTAGTTAATTCCTTGATAATTACCTTAATGGTTCCAGGTAGCATTTGAAATAGGTACAAGAAGAAAATTTCCTTTATGATAACTTCTTCCAGGTTGTTTCGGATTGTTTGAGTGACGCGGGTGGTCTAAGGTGGTTCGGAGTGGTGGCGCTGTCTACCCATTGCTGGACGAAGTGAACGCACGACCACGCCGTCACTCCGTTCCTGGCTCAGCTGCTGTGTGCACATTGTTATTGCTCTTGCTAATGTGCAAATAAAGTTTCTTTATACTCAATTTGCTTTTCTACTGAACACAGGTAGCTTAAATATTTGTTTTGCTTTATATTTGATAGAGAAAAGTTCGAGGGAAAGAAAATATTTGGGTAAAATCTGGGAAAAAACAAAAAGCATTATTACCGATTTTTTTTACATATTTTTAAAAATTGATTTATTCCTAATATGCTTTAAAAATGTATATTTGATAATACTCAATAGGGCCACATTGATGTCTTCAATGTTTCAGGTTATATGCAAGTTGAGCATTATTAATAATTAAAAGCTGAATAGTTATAAATATTTGCAAACTGCTTAGAAAATATTATTTTTTCAGAAATAAAATTTCATTGAGAATTAATTTTGTATTATGCAACTGCATACGTCCAAAAATCACATAGTATGATTAATTGATTAAACATTTTGGTATGTTGGCGCAATAGCTTTGAGTCATATTAATATTCAGGCCCAAAATAAGCTGACTTTATGGATTACAAACATAGCCAAAGTATATCCCTAAATAGCCTCCAATTTACTCGAGAAAAACACAAGGTCATCATAATTGTTGTCGACGATACTGTTCTCGATCCAACTGACTTCATGGGCAAGGAATTGAATGACGCTCCAGAGCGGTAACAAGTGAGATTTATGCAAAGTTACAAGACTTTATTAGACATTATTTTCTTCTCCATCGCTGCCTTCAACATCCAACTCCAACTTTTCTTTCCACTTAACTCGCTTTCTATCGCTTGTCTCCGACAAGCTTTTTTTTACATATAGCCATCCTCATATAACATTATAGTCTTCCTCTCCTCAAAGCATATTTCTTCTTTAAACTTTCACACTAAAAATAAAAGTCTTTGACTGTCGGTAATCATATTTAAGAGTGATAAAGAGGAGAAAAACAAAAAAATACTTATTTAAAGTTGGAAGGTTTCCGAAATTATTATTTGAAAGACACTCTAAGCAAAACAGAGTGTTTGCAATGATTATTTCCACCATATTCTATCTTTATTTGATTGAAAATCATAAAAAATGACGTCTTTAAACAGCACAGTACTGTAAACATACTTAAAACTCTCTTTCTCTCAAAATAAAGCCATTGCAATGGTGTAGACTAACTCAGAAATCCTTACCAAATAACAGCTTTATTTTTAGCAGCATCGTAGAACTTTAAGTGTTACCACAAAATGTAAAAAGCTGTAGTCGATATCCTATAATTCTCTTGGCAGATATGCATTACAATGTCCAAAAAGCAATAGTTTTATCGTAATCACGTTCTTCTAAACTTATCTTGGTCCTTACAAAAAAATAGCCACTTTATTTACGCTTTCATCAACTGCTGCAACAGTTTATCTTGGGCTAAATAAAATAAATAAAACTATGATAACAGTTTCCCTTTCCTGGGAGTATCTATCAAAATTGATCGAAAGAAGCCATCTCGCAATCGCATGAAACAGGTTTATAACATCCTCATTTTGTTCATATTCTCATATTTATCAACTTCATCGTGAGAAGCCTGCAAAGTTCCTGCGTCCAAAGGTTCCATTATCCGACGTTTGTCTCTCTTTCACGACGGAGATCTCTTTGATCTGACGCATGACAACCCTATTTTATATTCAAGAAGGCGGCCTTCAGGCCAAAAGCGTTAAGTTCCAGGTATCGGTCGAATCCCTTTCCATTCCTTTAACAAAAATCATGGTTTATTTCTTATGGAGGGCATCGGGTATCCCTTTCACTTCTCTAAATCCCTTTAATCTTCCCTATCGAGCGCCCACTTTTTCCAGTATCCCGTGCTTTTACTTTTCGTACGTCTTTACCTTCCGTCCTTTATCCTTACCTTGGCGTAGTTCATGCCACCAATTACTATTAAGATCATAGACAAACTGTTTAATATAACCTGCCAAATAACATATCCAGAAGCTTGTATTTACGCTTGCCTATTCATTCTCTTCCCCACAACATCACCTAAAAACAATAAATATTAATGAAAGAACTCCTACATGCCATTACTTTGCTACTAAAGTGAACAGCTACCAGTAGCTGGAAATGAAGCTAATGACACAACCATGTGATGTAACTGGCTAAGGCAAAAGATATACAATGCCATGCCAATATGTCACAAGAATAAAGACAAATACATTTGAACTACGCTCACTCCCAAGCCACGACTTGAAAGAAACAGCTTACCTATAATGATATAGTAATAGCGTTTAAGCTGGATAAGAAAACCATTGCAAGGTCTCTAGCCTGGAGGCAGGAAACTTTTATTCTTGTTAGTCAGAATATTTTATTTAACTCATTCACTGCGGCATGACGTCCTATCACGTCATGGTTGTCTATACCCGCTGGTTGGTGACGTCCTATCACGTCATGGGTACCGTTAAGCTTACTGCTTTCGTAGAGGGCCCGTCCCTTCGTCTAGCAACCTTGGAGTGCTCTCCCGTCCCTCAGTACAGCTCAGACAGTCGTGCACTGAAGACCGTTTGGATCTACGCTTATTTTGTCCATCGCTAAACTTTTTTCTTTGAACTCAAGTTTAGCGTTTTTTCTCGTTTTTCATGAACTCCTGCACACACTATTTTGTGAATACTTGTTTCTTTTCGTTTTCTTTACTAGTTTTGTTTCTTCATTTTTGTTCTTTTAATTAATTTCTGGGAAGAAAAATATGTTGTATTTTATTGAAAAAGTTTATTTTTATTATTAATTAATATTTAAGTAGTTATTTTTCGAAAAAATAGCCTTTCGTTTATCTTATGTAATAAATTGATAGACCTTTTGAACTTTTTAAGACATTTAATAAAATTTTAATTTATATTATCAGGTTATCAATCAATCAATCAATTTATTATCGTGGGCCATTTCGCCCATGAGATAATTTACAGTTGCACTACAATTCAGTAAAAATCATTTGACAGAGGTACAAAGAAAAAAAAAACACTACAGCAAGACTCAGTAAATGCAAAAAAAATAAAGGAGAAAAAAAAGGAAAAAAAACAAAATATAAATCTATACAAGCATATACATACATACAATTGCATCCCGAAAGTGGATACCCGGGTATCTAGCCACACAACATTTCCAGACATATTAAATACATTGGTAACAGTATCACTATTTATTCAAAGGAAAATATTCAGGTATAACAGAAAAACGTAGCACCAATAGAAAATTATATCATGAATACAGACTATATTCTCCCCTCATCACATCAGTAATCAATCACGTCAGCATGGTTAGTTACACTGGGAATTTCCATGAACTATCATGAAACAACTTATATACTTTAGTCTTAAATACATGTATTGATGGCAAGTTTCTTATTTCTATCGATAGTGAGTTCCATATTCTGGCAGCTGTAACCATGAATGATTTATTGAGGTGAGATGTTCTATGGTGGGGGATATGAATGTCAAAATTGTGATTTCTAGTGGGTATGAAATGAATATTTCTTTTCCAAATAAATCTTTCGTACAGATAAGGTTGTTTATGATATCATCGTTTTAAAGATATAATGTTTTTTTATCAAGATTTATTTAAATAAGTATTTTTTTTAATTTTCGGCTCTCACTTACAGCGAGAGGAATTTTACAATTTTATATTGTTCCCTGTGATAACTCAGCATCCGGTGACCAGTCAATTATTTGCTTATCAAAGTATCTCTTGCTATTTTATTAAATGATTTGTAGTTGATGCTCTTTTACCATGTGTGCATATTATTTATTACAACTGTTCTTTATTCTAGTTCGTCTCCTACGGCAATACCTCTATCTACGGAAATATTCCTCTATCTTCTTGGGAGAAGGAACTTTATATCAAGATATTTAATATTTACTATCTTTAAAAATTCATTAGTTATATTTAACCAAATACAAAGCATTCTATTGAATAAAATTATACTTTTAATTAGTTATTATTTAGGTCAGTTTTAATTTGAACTATTGAAAGACATATTTTTATACATAATTTTGTGAGCGCCAGTGGGGTATGTTTTGTTCGCACCTTCTTATTTTATACTTTTTACGACTCTTCCATCTCAGAGTATTCCAACAACGCTGTCTTTCAACCTTTGAATATATATTATCCAATTTTATAGTTTTTTAAAACTTAAAATTATTAGTCAAAAAGAAATGAAGAATAATAATGAGCGATTTTAACATTTTAATAACCATTTTAAAATATATTTGTTTAACTTTTTAAACGAAGTATTTCTTGCGAAAAGAAGTTTAAAAAATTAACGTAAAAAGCTGGAAATTAAACCTTCACGGCTCATTTCACCGATCGTCTAATTTCCGGGGACGATTCCCGAAGCATATGAATCGGGTTTACTGCCCCGGAAATTTTTTAAGGGAGGAGTACGAAAAAAAGAGTGATAAACTTCTAACTGGGTGAAATAAAAAAAAGTGTGCGAAAGTTCGGGGATTCACCACCGTATCACTGGCAGAGTGAAGTTAGCGATGCCGAAAAGAGAGAGAGGGCGTGGCTTGGGGGAGAGGAGAGGGAAAAAAAGGAGGGACGAAGTTGGAGCAAGTGAGGTGGTTGGGACGGAAGAGGCGCTGGGCAATAACTCACTGTGACCGAAAAGGCCACCACGCCCCTGGAGAAAATGGAACGCTGGGAGCGAAGAAAACTCCTCTCCATTCAGGATGCGACTCGAAGAGCCAGGGTTTGTCAATTCTGTACTCAGTCTTACCGATCCAAGTCCAAATTGAAACTTAAACGGAATTGAAAATTCGAGTTTCAATATGTTTTGCCTATGCGATGTATTTATAAATAATATCGATGTTCTTCTGTACACGTTCGTTAGAGGGGAATTTTTTTTCTGAAATTATTTTTGATACATAGCAGTTTACATAAGTATGCACTCACCCCTTTCTTCTCTAAACATTTATCTAAAAAGATTGCTATATCTCTGCTCGATATTTTAAATCACGTGTGGCATGTGCGATATTAATCATGCTTATCGGAGGACCCATTAATTATGTTAAAAGCAATGTTATGAAGCAGAAAAGCTTCCTTAATGCAGAGTAATGTCAAGGTTCGATATTTTGAATTGTGAATTACTTAGTCGCCTTTTGAGAATTTCATAGTCGTTGTCTGATGAGTAGATGGAGAGAAATAGATGAAGCGGTAGAAGGGACGCAAATTCCAAGTATATCTCGACCGCGATAAATAAAAAATGCCATGAATATCGCCCTCACCGTCCAAGCCTTCCGTCGTCGACACGAGGTAGTGTGCAGGAATGGAAAGATAGGAAAATGCGCCCTAGGTTGTGTTATCTCCATGGAACTTGCGATAAGAAAAACTGTATCAGAGAAACCAGTAAGCCAGCTAGCGTAAGCACGATGCTTGAATATTGAACAGTATGACGAGCCATACTGTTACTCAGGCGGGTAACGCGTTCCCCATCTAGCTAAAACACCTTATGCTTAAGTTCAGCTACGGAGGTGAAGGTTTTTTTTCTGTAGCCCAACGTTTTACAGGATTGTGCACATGGCGTGAAATTGCCCCGATAGACTGAGCAAATTATCTTATCAGAAAGACTATAGTAAGAATCGGTGGACTGCTATATTCGTTTGCTTCTCGAGCGAAAAAGTTAGTTAACTTAGGCGGGCAACAACATACGCAATCTGCATTTTGATAGCAAGAAGCTGTGGACTGCTGCAGTAATTAGAATTGCAAACAGTGATTACACTTATCGTTGACTGGAAGATTCGATGAGAATAACAAACTATGCATGTTGTTATTTGTTGACTTGTTTTTAATATGCATGCAACACGCAACGCAACTCTTTCAAACAAATATGACTTTAATACATGGAATAATTACATTTAATTGATGTCTCAGAATCGTGAGAATATTTATTTTTTTATTGCAAAATACAGAATATTTACTTAGGTTATTTATAGGAATTCTGAATCTGGACTGGTTAACTTGATCCACGCTCCTGTTACACTTATCCATTATCTGAAATGTAGCCAATCATTGGATAAACCATTTTTCTCAACTTGTGACTCCTCCTTTAATCAAATTCAATATATCATGAATCGAATGTCTTAAATACTAATCCGACAAAATGCATTGCATTTCACTTCATGAATGTTGTGTCAAATCCCGCTCTAGAACGATATTTTTTCGTGGTAACTTCTACGCAAATATTTATTTCTCTTAGAGTAAAAGATTAACTATTCCAAATAAATTCCGTAGTAGAAGGGAGCTTGCCTATAAATATCTTTCCGTCTAAGATACTATGTACGTTACCATAATTATCACTGTAGTTTTTTATTGATTAAGAATACCCATGCAGAGAAGGATTTTTCTAGTGTAAACGGTCATTATTTGATAGGTTCAACCAAAAAACGACAGCTCTATTCGGAAATGAAATCACCACTAGCGGCGCTGTGATCGCTGACGTCATAATTTAATATGGCCGTCAATTAGGGTATACTTGCCCCGAGATAAGGTGGAAGTGTATACCGTGATTTAGTAATTTGAAGTCATGAGTGCTAAAGTTTTCATTACGTTCGATGAAATACTGCGGTATTTGGGCGAGAATTCCAGCCGAAGAAATATTGTTGAAGGAGAGTGTGTGTTAAACGCTGGACTGGTGATGGTGGTGGGGGTTCAACATCGAAGTGACACCGAACTTAAAATTATGGCCCTTGTTCTCCAAACAGGAGAAGTTTAAACTATTTATTGGCATATATGGCTTTACTTATGAATGGGCCGCTCACTGGTCTACAACGCAGCGACGGACAAAGATTGCCGATGTCTAACGAGAATGGCTTCATTCGGAGGAATGAATTCCTAACTAGGCCGACATTAAGCGCAGCTGCAGAGAAGCTCTTCCGCCATCTAACGAGGAGCTTCTCACCACTAGGAGTCAGGACCCTGTTTAATACAGTGATACAATTTGTACAGCGTTTACGGCTAACTATACCCGTAACATGGTTTAATATTGTACATTTTAGAATCTGTACTTTGCAACCAGACAACATGTTTAGTTTCACGAGTTATGACTGCGTGTTACGTGGTCTGTGCGTGCACCTTCTGTTTTGCGTGTTTGTGAACAGTTTTCCTCCCTCTAAACGATGAATTGAGTCAATTTTCTAAGAGGGACTAATTTTTCTTCACTTTCCATAGAAGAGAAAATTGCAATAAAAGAAGGAAGGTCTCTCCCTTTACTGAACATATCTCAGAATCAGAGTAGCATGGGGAGGCAATACTGTAAAGTGTAGGTACATGAGAGAAACATTTGCATATGTGGTTGTGACTCTACCAATAGTTTAAACTAGTTATTTAGTCTTAACCAAAGAGCCGCTGCAAATAAACGGGTTTCTCGGTTTAAGTCCGGATGAGAAAATAGTGATAAAGAAATTCGACTGCTCCTGTAAAGCTGGACAGTCAGAGAAGTGCAAGCACGTAGCCGCTGTGCTGTGGTATTTAAATATAGGTAATTTTTTTTATAAGTTGTAGTTTCAATTGACGCTAACGTAGGCTTAGATGAATAATTATAAATTACTTTCATACTAGTCATTTATCAGAAACTTCGGCGTACAACTTATTTATTTTTATGTTAAATTCGCGTTTCATTATATGTTGCCATTGCTTCCAATTCATATAGAAATTTATAAACTCGGTAGCATAAATATGGTTTCGTAACGGTTTGCGTATAGTATTAAGGTAATATTTAACGTTCAAATTCTTTTTATTTTGGAACGACTTAAATGAATTGGAGGAGCTCTCCTCTACGGATGTGAAATGCATCTGGAATAAGCAAAAGAAGCTTTCTTTCTTCATCTCAGCATAATTCCTACCTTTCTTCATCCCGTCCATAAAACCTATTCTCTTCCTTCCCCTTCCCCGCTTACCCAACATCCTTCCCTCTATCACGGCCTTCAGCAAACCACCGTCCCTCATTACCCCTTCCAGCCACCTACCCTGTCTTCCCCTAATCTAATCTATAAGTTTCCTCTCCTCGTCCACCATGTCAAGCACTTCCTCATTTGTCTTCCTTTCCGTCCAACGCACCTTCTCCATCCTCCTCCACACCCACATCTCACAAGCCTTCAGCCTATTTCCGTCTTCCTTTCTCAAGGTCCACGTTTCTTCCCCATACAACGCCACACTCCATATCAAGCTCTTTACTAGCCTCTTTTTTACATCCTTACTTAAGGTCCCCGTCATCAGCTCCCTTCTATTATTGAACGCTTCCTTCGCTAGCGCTATTCTCCTCCTAATGTCTTTGCTACTATGTCCCCTTTCTTCTAGCGTACTACTCATGTAATTAAATTGTTCTACTTGCTCCGGTTTGTGACTTCCTACCCTTATCACCAGCTACGTTTTCTTTGTCCTAGAGAATCTTATTACTTTTGTTTTCCTATTATTTATCTTCATTCCGCATTTCTCACACTGCTTTTCCAGTGCAACTAATAAAGTTTGTAGTCCTTTCGATGACCGACCTACCAACGCCTGGTCGTCTGCGAATCTAACCGACTTTATCCACTGGCCTCCTACTTTCATTCCCACATCTACCTCAACCCATGCCTCTCTTACTATTTCCTCAGCATAGATGTTAAAAAGTAAAGGCGACAACGGGCACCCTTGCCGTACCCCGCGACCTATAACTGCCCAACCTGATTCACCGTCAGCTACCCTTACCTGAGCCCTCTGCCCCATATATAAGTTTCGGATGAGTCTCTTATCACGCCAATCTATTCCTATTTTACCCAGTATCTGCACTAGTTTCTCCCAGTTTACTCTGTCAAACGCCTTTTCGAAATCTACAAAACAAGCGAAAACATCCTGATTATGCTCTATGTTTCTATCTATAAGTGTCCTCATTACCGCAATCGCATCTCTGGTTCCCCTCCCCTTCCTAAACCCAAATTGGTCATCGCCTAAATAGCACTTTGCTCTGCTCTCCAACCTTCTATTTAGTATTCTAAGCATCACTTTTGCTGCGTGCGAAATTAAACTGATTGTTCTAACCTCCTCGCATTCTGACGCTTTCTTCTTCTTCGGGATAGGTATTAATACTGTTTTTACGAAATCCTCTGGCCATATTCCTTCCTCGTAGATCCTGCGAATAAGTTCGAAAAACGATTTTCTCCCCTTACTACCTAGATTCTTCAGTAGCTCCGAAGGTAGGTTATCGGTTCCCATGGCTTCTCTACCCTTCATCTCTCTTAATGCCATCTCTATTTCACTCTCAAGTAACTCTGGTCCGAGGCTATCCTTATCTATTGTTCCTTCATCCTCTACATCTAGGCTAAGGGGTTTATTCTCGCTGTCATATAGCTCCTCTACGTATTCTCTCCATCTTTCTTGGATATCTTCCTGTTCGATTAATATCTTCCCCGTTTTGTCCTTAACCTTTGGTATCGTTTGACCTCTCTTACCACCCGATAACATTTTCAACTTGGCGTACAAAGCGCCCCAAAACTTCCCCCTCCTCCGGCATCTTTTCCATTTCCTCACATTGTCCCATCCACCAGTTTTCTTTTGCCCGATTGGTCACTCGCCTGAGTGTATTATTCAATTCCTTGTACTTCCTCTTCCCTGCGTCGGTGTTCACGTGTTTCCATATCCTTCTCTCCTCCATTTTCTTTATCATTTCTTCTGTAACCCACTGCTTCTTAACCCTCTTCTTTTCCACCGTTCCTATTGTTTTCTCTGCCGCTCCTACGATGCCTGTTTTTATAACCTCCCATCTCTTCTCTATGGTTCCCATCCGCTTCTCTTCACCTATGTTCTTTTCTACCAGCTCTTGGTATTCCCTCCTTTTCAACCCTTTCAATGCTTCAAGATTCCACCTCTTTATCTTCCTACCTTTACAAAGCCTTTTGAATCTGACTTCACACTTCATCATCACCAAGTTGTGATCTGAGTCCGCATCCGCCCCTGGATAGCTACGAGAGTTTTTTACACTGTTCCTAAATCTCTGCATCACCATTATATAATCAATTTGGTATCTCCCAGTATCACCCGGCATTTTCCATGTGTACCTACGCCTGGGGTGATGTTTAAACCAAGTGCTTGTCACTACTAATTTATTTCTTCTACAAAATTCAACTGCCTTTTCCCCGCGATCATTTCTTCTTCCTAGCCCAAACCCTCCTACTTCTAATCCGTCCCTCCCCTCTCCCACCACTGCATTCCAGTCACCCATCACTATCAGGTTTTTCTTGCCCGGCACTTCTCTAATTATTTCTTCTACTTGCTCGTACACCTCTTCCACCTCTTCCTCCCTATGGTTGCTCGTAGCATGTATACCTCGACCAGTACGAAGTTCGTCGGGCGTGCTTTTATTTCTACCACTAGTATCCTGTCGCTCGCCTGTTCAATGTATACCACCCTCAGACCCAACTTTGTGTTCAGTACCATGCATACTCTCTTTGACTCTCATCTCCCCCACTATAGATCACCCTGTAGTTATCACTCCAATAGTCCCCGCTATCCTTCCATCTCACCTCGCACAATCCCAAAGCATCTTTTTTTCCTTTTTCTATTTCCTGATTAATATTTTCAAGCTTCCCGGCCCTCATCATGGTCCTTACGTTCCAAGTTCCTATTTTTACCACTGTTTTCCTCCTCCTCTTCCTCTTTTTCTTCTTCTTCTCCCTCCTTTCCCTTGTATCTTCTGATGATGTTGCTGTGCAAGGATTTCGTGTGATGACGACCGCGGAGGCCTTGCCTGCCCCGTTGCCGGGCACGACACCCGCCCTAGTGGGCGGCGTCCCGTAGTTGCCAGGAATCAATTCTCTTTGAATGACTTTCACGTTCTGGGAAGTGATAGTTGAGAAGTATTCCCACGCAATTCAACGGTATTTTTAACATGACACCATCACGGAACTACCTTTCGTCTGGCTCCTACCCTTCGACCTATCTGGCATGGGTGGCCCTACCAGGAGCAATGTACCTACTCCTGCCAGTCCAGCTCTAGGGGTCATTGGAACGCACAAGCCCTTACACCACGTCAAGGTCGTAGTTCAACGAAGGGTCATGTCAATGAACCTCTATAATTAAAAAACCTCCATAGAAGTCCGGAGGGGGTCCAAGGATGGACCTCCTATCAATGAAATGTTTAAAAAAAATTTGTTTTCTCGCATTTTCATCTAAGTATTAATTTAAATAATATATACGAAGATAAAACTTTCAAACGAAATGCGAAGGTGATACTCGCTACCACGGCCCAATAAGTATCCCATTATGGGCTGGAATCACGTAACTCACTGAAGGTAAATATGGCTTTCCGTCACTCCAGTTAATATGTTTTTTTTGTGAAAAATCCCGCTAATGGCGAAAATGAAAAAGTAACCCATTGAAAGTGCAAGGAATGCGCATTTAATAAATGTAAGAAACATACCCGTGAGTTGGATAATTATAGATAGATAAGCGTAATAAAATGACCAATATTTAAGCAGGGTATTCGGAGGCCGCGCTTCGTAAGGCTACCGTGGGAGCTTATTGGGGCTACGGAAGTAGCTTCGTGACATTTACAGAATATGGGTGGAAGCCTAATATGCTACCGGTAGCTTCTGCTTGCTCTTTCTCCTGTAGCTTCCATGATAGAGAATACCGATGGGAGCAAGTAGCTTATTGAAGCATCTTTTCACCAGAAAGCTCCGATGCTTCGACTTAGAGAATAAGCCCCCAGGTCTAGGGAACTCATGGAATCTTACCCTCGTGTCTCTGCAAGCCTTAGATGAGCATTGCGGAACGCAACAATTTTTATTTGATTTCACCTTTTTAGGTGAAAAAGTCATCGGCGTATTCTGCATTTCTAGAAAAGGTAAATTGTCTCACTCCCAGCACTACAGCAGCTACACCACTCGCTATCAGCTATACCCGTATTAGTGATTACAGTTTTCTCCGCTAGTTGGCGTGTCACTTGTCTGGAACTCCGAATAGGAGGGAAGATTCCGAGTTAAGTGAAAATTGATACAATTATTTAAGTACATAACAAGTACCTGTATTTTTTCCACGGCTAAAGAAACGTGCCAAACATTAATGGACCCAGAGGTATAAAATAATAACAGATTTAGGGAACACGGTTCGGTAAAGGTGCACTTAAGGTACTATGGAAGATTAAAGTTTCCCAACAAACAGAACGCCGCCACTATCACTCTTGAGTGGGGAAAATTGGCTTCCTTTCAGATAGCATAACATTTTAAGACCTCGGCCACGACGAGGGAAATTCAAACACAGTCAACATTTGGACTAATTGTCCAAATCGTTTATGGATTCCCAGCCGCTTGCCTGTCCCGAGCGTGTCTCTGATGTCACCTCAATCACACAAGGAAACAATATCGACTTCAAATGAATCCAGTCATGAAAATTTCTAGAGGGATCGTGTCGTTGCTGAGTCTACGGTAATCAGAACAGAGAGAAACAATCTCATCAGAGACAACGGCATCCAACTGAGCAATGCTTGAAAATCGGATCTCGACGAAATTGAGTGGAAACGAAAACAATTCGGGAGCCAACCAGCTGAGACCACTTGAACTTGGTCCTAATGAATAAGTATAAAATTAAAGTTCTGTTTATTTGAATGTCATAAACTTCCACAAACTTTGATAGATTATAACAAAAATAGGCATAAGGCTCTTCACAACCTATGAGGTAAAATACACCGTACTAGAAAAACTACAGGGTTCTCTTTGATTTTAATTAATGTCGTCAATCTAGTATTTTGCACGCTAACATATATAGTAACTAAGCAATAATAAGGTCTTAGATGTGAAGATTCTGTTGAATATTGTAAGCGATTACATATAAGTCCTCCAATATTAATATTTAATTATTTAAATACCATTGGTTTGGGAAGTATTTACGGTAAATAATAAAATCAAAGGTGAGTGAGAGATTAATATTACTGATCTGCTTAGTGCATACTCTGAAAACCTAGGTAACAAATTAATTAACACTAGAAGGATGGGATGGGTCATTTTAACCCATAACACGTGTTCAAAATCAAATTTAACTACTTATTTGTGACTAGATTCTTTTTAAATTTTGTGACTTTGTGCATTTCTACTTATATTTTACTAATATTGAAAGAAAATGTTGGTATTGTTGTTGCGTAATTTTTTAATTGGTGTTATACCTAGAAGGACGTATATGGGTCATTTTGATCCATTATTTCTTTCTGTATTGCAGGGATGTATTCTAACCTAATTTTATATCAAATAGATCGCTGATATTTATTTACATCAACTAAATTATATCAAAGCATTTTGAGATCAGTACTTGAAGCATTTACATTCGTCAACAGCGGAGCTCTCCTGGTTGCAGCTTACCAAAATTACGGAAAATTTTATTTTCAAACCGTCTTTGAATTTATCTTATAATTGATATCGCCAGAGGAAAAGGATTGAAAAATGTTACTTTCATTTAGTCGTTGTATACCTTATTATCGTATTCATAATTAAAATACGTAGAGTAAAATATGAGAACTAGATGATAGGAATTCAAATGGAATTTATTCTTGACCTCTTCCTAAGAGTACGTGAGCACGGCGCATGCATCACGAGTTTAGGTCAATTGATATATATATATATATATATATATATATATATATATATATATATATATATACACACACACACACACACACACACTCAAACTTTTTCAACATCATGTATCATTTACTTATAGCCCTGAAGATGGATCAATCAAGGCCCGAAACGTCGGCAAAAGTTTGAAGTTCTCAATATATCAATTGACCTAAACTCGTGATGTTTGCGCCGTGATGATATGAATGTGATCAGCATTGCTTCCATTCCCATAAGGAGAGGTAGAAAATGGAAAAGAATGATCCTGAACATCGCTCGCCAAATTGTTTTGACCTCTAACTAGAGATACACATGGCCGCCCAGAAGTATCGGCACACTGCTTCGGAAAGCGGTCTAGAGGATGTGTGGTTCTCAAGTTGTAAAATCATTTCCGAATCCCCTATCCTTTAGCTGCAAAAGGGAAAACACTTCGTGGAATGCAAAAGATAGGAGGAAAGAGTTTTGGCTCTTGTGAGAGCATAAAACCCCGTTGCATTTGTCCCTTCTAGAATTAGTGGGTGCATTTTCCGACGCCGAAAAACTCGCCAAACCTTACGTATGCTTTCTTTCTGTCGTCGGCTCCTTTTACCGCAGGTGGTCGCGTACTAGATCCCTACCGTAGTGGCTGGCGGTGAGCGTCATTCACGTACTCTTAGGACCGGTGGGTTTTCCCGGAAAGGAATGAGGCTACCAGGCGGATAGCAGAAGTAACGAACAGAAAATAAAAAATAGCACGATAAAAGTGACGAATAGCAAAATAAGCAGAAAGAAATATATACAAAAAATGGTTGAAAAATGGTGGTGGAGATGCCAATTGGAACGAAACCCTCATCTTCTCGGGTAACGCACGCTACTAAACCAAAGGGTCAGAAAAGAAATCACTGTCAATTTTTTTTAAATCGCACAAATAAAACTGCCAATATTTGTCGTCAATGAAAAAGAAGTGTTTGTGAAAGCTGTGCTGCATAAATAACAACATGTGTAAGGTGTGCAAAAAAGTGATCTTACAACTTTCCAAATATATACACAATTATATTTGTCTGTGTATGGACATAAATTATATATATGTAAAATAATATATATATATTTTTTTATTTGAAAAAGGTTATGATAAATTAATTTTTATCAAATGAAAGGATATTTATCAAAGTATGCACAACATTCATCCAGGTATCTTTATTTTCAAACTGATATGCTTAGGAATAGCCTAATATAAGCACTGCTGAAGAGGATCAGCTGAAATAATTTTAATTATAAACAATAATGAAGTGAAAATAATTTTATTGCTAATAATTTGTAGATAAGGCCTTCTTATTGCCATTTGTGAAGAAAATAAAGTACCGGGAGAAAAAAGTTGCTATTTGATGCTGAAAAACATTATGGCTGAAAATGACCCCTGTCCGTCCTTCTACGTTGTGCGCAACTCCCGTCCTCCTCATGATAAGCAGTAGCAGATTTGGTGTTAATGAGATGTGTAGACAGGGCTGGGCAGTATTTGAAATACATGTATTTGAAATACGTGTTTGAAATTCTTTTAATATATTGTATTTGAAATACACCTTATAAAAGTATTTTGTACTTCAAATGTATACATGAGACATTTTCAGCATTTAAAAATACTCAAAAAAATTTTGAGAAATGAATACTGGAGCCCTAATTCCACTGAGTGCATTTTGCACCCAATGCTATATACTCGTACTGAAGTGAAGTGATTCATTATGGTCCAAATACACAATTAACAAAACTGTTGACACAAATGGGCAGATACAGCCTTCTATACATAGTAACTGCTATTATTCTGAGCTGGGCCTGGACACTAGATTGAGAGTAGCACAGCCCAGTGAAATTAAAACAAACAACTCAATCAAGGGCCTCTTCGGTGGTCAGTATTACGCCTGTTTCATCAATGCTTCGAGCGTTCATTAGCCATAACCGCGAATATAAGTTCTGTAATAAATGCTTCGCCGAATTGCCGGTGTCACTGAATACTGATGTTAAACTTTTCTTATCTCTTTTCTGCACAAGAGAAAAAATCAGATAACTCTTTACAAAGGGCATGCGTAATGGCCCTCTGCCACTTAAATTTTTAGAAATGCCCTACCAAGTGCAGTAGTTCCTTGAAATCGTTGTCCTGGGGAAATGTGCTATTCATAAAACATGTAAAACTGTAACTGCGTTTTTTGAATGATCTAAAGTTTGAATGATCACGATGAATGATGTGAATGAAGGTTTTTCTTGTGTTCCACCGGGTTAAATACTCCGTGTCTGCTGACGCGTCGCAAGGTATTAGAGAACGAGCCGTCATTGGAGCCATTAAACCGGCAGAAAACCCGAGAAACACTCATTAACTACATCTGATGTATGAATCCAGAACTCTTAGGATTCATTCCACGTCACAGTTTTCTGAAATGAAATTTCAGTAAACACGTAAGAATTTGCGGGTTTATTTTTCTATTTGCTTTCTTTCCGTGCATGGTTGTCATTCCGTTGAAATCGACCTAAATTTAAAACTTTAATGAACGTTTATTTATTCATTACGTCGTCCAGCTAAAAGGTGACCACCATGGGGGTGATGACTCAAGTTTGTAATAAAATACATATTGGGGGAAGGGGAGTGGGTACCCGTGGTTTCAGAAAAGATGGGGAGAAATATTGTAAAAATATTGTACCTGGGGGAGGTGGGTGGAGTCATTGTGCATAAGTGGGGGGGGGGTGTCGTGCACCACTGGTCCCACTCATATTTTTAATAGTGTAAGTGGCCAAATATGTTCAATTGGATATAAAAATCGCAAAGTAACAGAATGTTTAACTGGGAAAATATATAATTCATAAAATACCTTAAAAAATGTACGGTGCAAAATTTTACGAGCTTCAAGCTCAGGAGAATGTCCTGGCAACCTACATCTACATAATACCCTGCAATCCACCTCAAGGGTATGTGGAAGGTGTTGAGCTGTCATTAACATGCATTGCTCTACACCCTATTAAAGTGTACCTACGACTATTGACGCATTAGCAACAATCGCTAATGCTTGTCAGGAGGTAAAACGCTACAAGCATGCACTACACTACAGGGATGCTACCAATATTAGATGGACTGTTTGTATTTATGTACTTTGCAACTACATAAATGGATAGAGATACAACTTTATACCACAAACACGCACGGTGAGCTGAAAGTACTATGTAACAGGCGTTCATCACTAATGGTAGCAACCAGGAAACCATGTAGGGTGAGAATAAATGTATTTTGAAATAAATATGAATTACGTTATGCAATAATTTTAAGGAGAAAAGCTTTTTGTAATCTTCCGTAAGCTCTTTTAAAAGCTCCGAGAGCTCTGAGATCAGAGGAGTAAGAGTAAGGAGCAATTACGTCAAGGTCTGAAGAAGGACTAAGAGGGTGTTCCATTTGATAGT
Organism: Pyrrhosoma nymphula; assembly: GCA_963573305.1. Classification (NCBI taxonomy): domain Eukaryota; kingdom Metazoa; phylum Arthropoda; class Insecta; order Odonata; family Coenagrionidae; genus Pyrrhosoma; species Pyrrhosoma nymphula. The sequence goes on along the minus strand of OY754328.1, from coordinate 176,683,368 downwards.
AGGTTGTGTGCGACTTTGAACTTGGGGCGAGCTTAAATTTCATGTGAGAGAATACACGAATGAGTATTTTGTTTTTGTTTGATTCCTGCACATATTTTTGAGACAGCATTTTTCAGTTTTAATTTTAGGCTTTCAGCCTAAATATACTCGGTGGCTTTCTACTGCTATGACGTAAATTTTCCTTCGCACTTAACCTTCCGGCAGGCACGCTATATTCCTTATCTTGACCGGGCGCGCTGTTTACAAAGTAAATATTTCTTCACTGATCTAAAATTAAGTTGATTATCAAAATAATTACGGTGTTTGGAATCAGTAATGCAAGAATGTACATGGAAAAGCACTGTAAGAAAAAAATACTTAAAATAAATTGAAATTTATATTTTTGCAATGTCCTTTGTTTCTGCAGCCCAATGTGAGCCGTGGCAGCCGTCCTCGCCGCTTCCTCGTACTTGAGGGCGTGCCTTGGGTAGCCGGGGCTGGAGGTCTAAAGTGGGAAAGGTCGGCATTAGACCCGATGTATGCCGACATCAGACTACCCCCCCCCCGCTCCCTGGAACCAGACCGGGGTATATAAGCCCCTCTACGCTGCTGTCCAACTGCTGCCGCCGTATTTCCTGGTGTCCTGCCCGTCGTCCTCGGGCTCTGTTTTATTTCCCTTTTTTCCCTACCACCTACCAGCCTACCAGTCTCACGCACCACCACACCAAGTGTTTGTCTATGGCTGAATTCTAACGTTTGATTCATTAAATCTTCCGTCAACTTGATGGATATTTTGTGCTACGTATTTGGATTTTATTTAAGTGAGCCCCCTGCCCGGCCGGGTGCACTTCAAATGCAGTCATCACAAATTTTCTTCGTCCTAACATGAACATTGATTACAGGTTGCCACGCTGTTCGCATGCTTTTTACAAATAAACATTTTACATTTTGAGCACTTCATGGTTGTGACCGCACTCTTACACACTTTACACATACTTCAATGCATGGGAACTGTAAACAAAGAACGCACAATATTTACACTAACCCACAAATAATAGCAGATGATATTTGATAGGAATTTACGTTATCATATAAATAAAAATATTCCAATATAATAATTATTGTTAGATGAATAATATAATATGAGTAAATCCCCTTAAACATCCTATTTATAACATGTAACGCACTTACGATGCTGCCTCATCCATGCTTACTTCGCCCACAACGGGCGACCTTCTCTGTCTCAAACTCGATTCAAAATGAGCAGAGGCAGAATATTTCACTGCCACCGGCAAACATTGGAGGAAAAATGTCTACCACAGGAATACAATGATGGTTCTAAAAGATTTCAATGTGTTTCATGGATTTACCGGCCCTAAATCGAAAACAGTTTACTTAGTAAACGCCCGCCGGAAGGTTAAGCTTCATTCTCATTTTTCATAGGTCTTGAACTCGTTTCAAGAAGTGCTTCATCAGAAAGTTCTCGATGCGCTTCATATGGACGCGCTTCATGCGCTTCATCATTATTTAAAGCATTCAAATATTCGTTCATAGCCATACGCGATTGCTTGGAGAAGTGTTGGTATGTCACGTTACGACAGTTTTTCAATAAATTTGAAAGGAAAAATACACAACATTGTTGCGACATCTACACATACAATAATTGGAGCATACTTATACTTAGGCTATCATAGGAATGATACACGCCAAAATGGAAGAAACAGAAATGAAAATCTTCAGGTTTTAGATATACTTGGCTTGGAAAAGTGTAGATAATAACAAAAGATCGAATAGTTGGATATTAGTAAAATGACCCGGGAGACATAACTGCTGTGGTTTTACCTTTTTTGGAAGAAATATGATGAAAAAGGATCTCCAATTAAAAAAAGGAGAAAGGGTATACCAAACAGATATGTGAAGAGATTTTTAGGAAAAATGTGGAGGAACTGAAACTGAAGAAATAAATTAGCCATGGATAATGGCCTAAATCTTTCTACCTTTCTTCCTTTTATGGCAGATGGAGATGATGTTGACCCACATCAACGACCATAACGACTGGGGATGATAAAGTCACAGAAGAAATCCTATGGAAGTCATGTCATCCATTATCGTTCAAATAATAAATAACACAGCTGGCCAAAACCCAGATATGCCTAATTGAAACACTGCTCGCCATTCAAAATTATTTTTAATAATTGCAGGAAAAACTTGCATTCACCTGAAACACTGCAGAATAACAATCAAATATTATAACATGTCACAATCAGCCTTTGAAATTGATTGAAGTACCTTAAACGTGTTCACATAAAGTATAGTTTCTTCGTGCTAGCGATATTGACTGTCAAATATTAACGATTAAATATTCAAACAATTTTGCAGTTTCTATGCTCCCATGTGATTAATATGATCGCTCCTATTTTTTATAAATGAGGCAAAAATATTCTTCCATAACAAGGTCATCAATATCAATTTATTTCGCCGTCTTTCATCACAGGCACGTGTCTATCTCTTGAACTTCCACATCAAACACTCGAGAGTGTATCTTCTAAATTCAATGACCCCATTCTTTCCATAACCCAATATTTTAAGGTCTTTTGCTTATGCACTGCCGCCGAAGACAATAAAGTTTCTTTGGACGGTTTTCAATCGATATTTTGCCAATCTCGAGCCTCTTAAGATCCCATAGTTGCGCCTCCTTTCATCTCAACATCGTCCTCATCCCTCAGGCAGGCTCCATTCACCCACGTGCTTCTGACAGAGATCTGTACCAATTAATCGACCTGCTGTCTTGAATAGCAGAGAATAGGCGAGGGCACCTTCACTCTCCTTTGTACGAACTATACTTTGGGTGCCAAAGGATGATAGAAATGCATAGAATTTCGTTGAATTCTCTAGTTTGATGAATACCGAATATGAACCAAAGCAAAGCCACGCATGGATTTCCAAATATCTGAAGTTAAGCAGTGACGGATTCCTATTGCCAATGAATTTACGTATTCAATACTGACTCGCTTCACTGTTAAACAAAATATCCGAAGGAACAGTCTTGAGGTATGAGCAACAAATTTTCACATGATATCAGGGTCCCTTTCATTTACAGTGATGGAGAACTCATTACCTTAATACAACACTAACAAAAATAAATTAATCAATATGCAAAGCTTCATAATATAATACTGCTAGAAACAATTACATTTCTCACTCAAACATATTATTTGTACTTTGTTTAAGGAATTGAAATTTATGAATTTTTTTAAACGCTAAACGGATAATCAAATAGTGTTTCTTAATCAAAAGGCATTAAAAATAGTTTATTTACCAATGGTACATTCTGAAATAAAGATTTATAGCTGAAAGCATGTCTTTCAAACAATCGAAGCTATGTTGATTACATATATATGGGGGTACATTGAAAAATGGCATTTAATATTAACGGTAGAATTTCGTTTAAAAGCTGTAAAGGCATTGTAAAAACAAAATGATTCATTTCAGTATAAATAAATATCGATCCTGCCGCAACAATGCTATTAGAAAAACCGACGCATAAAAAAATATTTGACAACGACCACATGCCGTAATGGGCACCCCAAGTAGAAAAGGGAGGAGATTATCTCCGCCCGGTGGTCGAGAAAAAGGTTCAACACCCCTCTAGGCCCCGACCCAAGTTGGGGAAATAGGTACTTGAGAAGATCCCAGAGTAGTGAAAGCTCCGTACTGGCCGTGGTACTGGCAATGCAAAGAAATTTTCCCCGTCCCTGTCGCGAAATATGTACGAGGGGGGACCCGAAAATAACCGGACACAATTTTTTTTAAATATCAGAATTTATTATTTTGAGTCAGAAACGTAAGTCACCTTCGAAGTACTCTCCATTAACGCTAATGCATTTGTTCAAACGTTTTTTTCACTGCGCGAAACACCTTTGGTGCTCGTTTTTTCCGATGCCTTACAGCGCCGCCTTCGATTTTCTTTTCACCTCCGGAATATCTACAAAACGTTTCCTTTTCAGCTCTTTTTTCATTCGGGAGAACAAAAACAAATCACAAGGTGCTAGATCTGGTGATTAGGGTGGGTGAGGAAGCGGTGTCATGCGGTTTTTCGCCAAAACATCACGCACAGAAATGGCTGTGCGAGCTGGTGCATTGTCATGGTGGAAGAACCAGTCCCCACTCCGCCACAAATCGCGCCGTTCCAATTCGTCTCATTTGCATTTCTTCAGCTAAAATGCGCTGCACTTAACTCCACGAAAGACCAGATGGTTCAGCAAGTTCATCAATAGTACGTCTTCTATCCTAGTACACAAGCGCATGAATGTTTTCCACGTTTTCATCCGTTGTGGATGTGGAAGGCCGGCCCGGGCGTTGAATGTCTTCGATCGCCATGTTGCCGCGTTTGAATCGCGAATTCCTCTCATAAACTTGAGTTCTTTTCAAGGCGTGTTCTTTATAAGCTGTAGACAACATATCAACCACATCCGACGCACTTTTACCGAGCAGAAAACAAAATTTCAACGCTGCACGCTGTTTTCGAATATCAGACATTTCAAAAATCGAAGAAGTCGATAAACTCGTCGAACGAAAACTGCCACAGGGGCTCGCTACAAACGTGTAATAGGACGCCGCTTGCAACAATGACTCAGGAGAGGTTAGTTAACACCCATGTAGTGGGAGAAGCCCGAACTACAAGAGCGATGCACGCAGCGAATTCCGTCCGGTTATTTTTGGGTCCCCCCTCGTATTTCCATTTTTCTACAAGAGATTCCAAAATTCACAATTTTCCGATTTTCTGCCCTCCGAAGTTTCAACACCCTGTCCTTCTTTGTAACTGTAAATCGGAGGGGGTACCCTTAGGGTAGGGGTAGGGTGCCACTCTTGCCTAAACCTCCCACACTTGCTTCTCTGGCCTCAGTTGTCTTTCACTCCACATTCTGTTCATACCGTGTTTGAAGTTCAGTGTCCTCTTCATATCGTGTAGCGTGTGGCTTTTGTATTCGCTGCGCGACTGTGCGAAGATTTTGGACTGCGCAAGTGTGGTGTTGTGCAAGCATATATTTGAGGTTAGTTAAAATGTATTATTTCTTATCATTTTAATTTCAATTACTTGCATGACTTTAGATATTCCGTGATAAAATCTCTTCTTCTACCATCTTACAAAGCCTCACTTCCTCCCAATCCCTCTCCACTCCGCAGGACCGTAGATTTTTCAAAGCACTTCCCTAATACAATCCCAAAGCAGCCCGGACAGAAACGGGGTAGCCAGAGAAAGTGTAAAGAATGCGCTTCCAAGGGAATACGAAAGGACACAACATATTTTTGCCCTGCCTGCGAAGGAACTCCTTATCTTTGCCTATCAAAATGTTTTAGAGCATATCATGTAAATAAATAGATACTTTGTTGTTTATGTATATGCATTTTGTATTTTTTAAACATCAAGAAATTGTATGTATTAGAATGTTAAATTAGGCTAATGAAGAAGGATAAATTACGCTAAAATAGTCAGTGTAGAGTGAATACTTGAAATTAAATCTGAGGGTTCTTTGTTATTTTTAAAAATAGGGTCTAATTTATGTTTTATTTAACTTTATTGTACGTTAATTTTGATGAAATTTATTTAAATCTTCTGTCATTGTCATCATTATTGTTCATAGAAATTGATTTTAATGTAATTTATGTAACTTGACTTGCTTTTATTGTGTCTAAAATTTCAAATCTGTGAAATTTATCTGAAAATTCTACCATATATGTTCTGCAGAATATAAATATGTTCTCTTGTAAAGTAAACAATTTTCAAAAAAACAGTGCAATTTCAATTTGGTAGAAATTAAGCATAACCATATCCTAGCCTTCTCTTTTTTGGCAGGCGTCAAATTACATCTAAAAACTTTAAATATCGTTTTATGAAAAAATATTATCTCGTAGTAAATATAAAAAACTCAATCTTATTCATATACTTATTAGATTAGTGAAAATCAAAATGTAAGTATTAATTACTGAATTTTTTATTGCTTCATTGTGAGTTAAATTTATTTTAGCTTAAAAAAGAATCTGAAATATGATGTAATAGAAAAGAAAGCATGACTTCCGAAGTATGATATACTTCCACGGTAATTTTGGGCCGGGGGTGGGGGGGGGGGTAGAGAATATATTCATTTCCAGTTGCATAGTTTCAATGATGCAGAAAATTAAAAGAATATTTTCATTACGGATGGCTTAAGTTGCAGGGTTTCAGGTATCAGTATATTTTTCAATAAATACTAGATCTTCGAAACAGTGGTAAGATTCGGTTGCCGCAGGTTTGGAAGTGTGGTAGGAAAGAGAAAGAAAGTATCGTGCATGGGATCAACGGGGCAAGGGAGAATGAAAGAAAGTTCCTCAGATTTAGGGACAGAGATTGGGAGTATGTGTTGAGGTCGGTAAAGAAAGACATTACAGAACACTTGATAGTAATGCGCGGAGAAAGACAAAGTATAGAGATGAGATGGCTGTTGTACATTTTGTATTATACTATTTCCTACTCAACTGAAAATAGATTTCCTCCACAATTTTCTAAGGAACAAAATATAAACGCAAACATTCGTAATAAATATATATATATCAGACTTTTTAGACTCACTCCAATAAAGTGCTCCACGTTTCGTCCCCGTTTTTCGTTATTTTCGGTCAAGATTTTAAGATTCAAAACACTTCATCATATGACTTTTATGTGAAAGTTTGTTTATGACCGTGATACATGGAGCATGTGTACTGAAATATTAATACGTATGTGAAAGAGATGCGAGAAGATATTTCACTACGATGAACGATAATCATATTTAGTGTATAAGAAATTTTTCGCATGCAGAAACTTGAACAGCGAACGTTGATAAATTTCGCCAGCATGTAGTAGATTTTATTAGGTATATTCCCCAAGAAATAACAAGGATTAATCCTTAAAATTTAAAGAAAATAGTTATAAAACCCTGACGAGAAAAAAAAATTAAATTCTTGCAGTTTCAAGGGGCTTCAACGCAACCCGCAACATAATTTTAAAGTTCTATCCGATGGCGGCGGACGTCAAATGAAGTCCTTCACAAAATCCTTTTTTGCACAATATTTTGGATGAAAAAACGAAAAATATTAACGTATCCCATATTAACTTAGTGTTTTACATAAGAATTAGCGAAAAAAAAATTCAGTCACCGGCAAGAGTTTGCAAAATATATGCCGCGTTGAACGTGTTAACCCTTTCAACGCTGAGGACGTCAATTGACGTCCTACGCCATGCTATTGACTGACTGAGGACGTCAATTGAAGTCTTGATCCGCTTCTTTTTCAATGGCCTTGGGTTTCGCTGAGCCATCTCTCAGTGCCTCCCTCTTGCCTTTCAGCCATCATATAGCACCCGGTCTTTGTAGTCCTTTTTGCCGTTTTGAGATAACTATTATACATTTTTTTCTTTAAAATTTTTATTTTTCTGATTTATTTTCACTTGAAGTGAGCATTCAACATTCTTTTAAGAATAATTACAATTGTATATTCCTTTGTATTAACTTTATATCATTCTGAACATATATATTCCTATTATGCGTCTTTATTTGTTGAATATTTTGTTAATTATGCGAAGGAAAATTATAAATTTCGAGACACGTCAACAATTTTTTTCTAATTATTATACTATTTTAATTTTTTGTACATAGTTATTATAAATAGCTACAAATGTGTGGAAATACTACGGAAATACCGAAATTGTTAACTAATTTACATATCTGTACTTGATGAATGTGATCTGTGCATAAATTACCAAAAACAAGAGTTCCGTAGACCGTACATCTCATGAATTAACCCGGTGAAAATTTCTAAGTACCGATTCTTTGATTTTCGCACTGAAGATGCCAATATCTTGAATAAGGACATTTTAAATTTGTTATAATTTTTACGTTAATACTCGTAAAAATCATTTCCGAGTGCGAAATGCAATGACGAAATTATTTATTTACAATCATTTCGACTTACCATTTATACGATTTTTGTTGCTGGAGAGCTTAATAGAGGAAATACTCTCTACTGGAGAAAAAACGTGACAAATAGGCTTAAAAGAAATAAAATCGATAAGAAATATAATTATTCATTTAAATCGGCTCTTTTGATCAAGATCAATCACTACTTAGATTAGTAGATAGGTTTTAGGGAAATGCCCACATAACATGTATATTTTTGGTGAACATTTTACATGATAGTAAAAAAAATAGAGCTGAAAGAGCAGAGGAGTCACTAAATATTGATTTTCAAGGAATAAACGAATTTCTTACAATTATATCAGTACATAGATCGTTTCCAGATGCGTATCAGATTCAATTATACTTTTTATCGTTTAACTATTTTAAAATAGAAATATGAACGACAAGCGATAAGGTAGGCAACCCTGCAATATGTAAGCTTGTGTGGGTTGCGCACCTTTAGGATAAAACTCAAACGTGCACCCTTGTACGTACTCAAATTTGTCTTTTTCAACAAAAAAAGTAAAATTTTTTTTATCATTGTAAGTATAAAATGTAAGCATTTGTAGTTGGTAATATAGTTTATACCACTTTATCTAATGAGCTGGAGCAATCAGTCCATCCAGGGCCTTCTTACATGTCCAGTACCTATCCTGCAGCGTGCACGCTTCCGGGTCGAGCACGGGTTGCCGGACGAGGGAAAAATCTAAATATTTATATATTTTTAAAATTTTATTTGTAAATTGCCATTAAAATATTTTTAATACTATGATTAAGATATGTACAATTTATGAAAAAATTTTCAGCAGACTTAGACCTGGAGAATGTGAGTGAAGTCACGAATTCTTCGTCAAATTTAAATACGCATTAATCATATAAATTTTTTCCGAAAACTATTCTTGGGTATTTTAGTAAAGATGTGTTTAGGTATCGTTACATAACAATTTTGAGCGAAATCAGAGACCCTTAGGGACAATCGTTTGTTAAATTGAGGTGTAATTACCGTATTTAAACGTGTCGATAAATGATAAAGGATTGTACTATAAGCAAAGCTTTCGGAAAACTCATTCTTTATTAATATTTACTACCAAGAAAATTATTATGTTAAATATTAAAGGACACTACTATCTGTTCTTTAAGTATTTATTGCTAATTCATGTAACAAAACTTGCCAAATTTATTCTCGTTGTTTGCGGATAATTATTTGAAACATTCAAATATGATTGTACGTAGCCATGTATATTTTTTTAAAAGAAGCTGCTGTAATTGTTCAACAAAAATGTTACTGGATATTATCTTTTGGTGAAAAAGTGGTGGAGGTGTATAAATGAAGAGTTCTTTGGGGGTTTCTCGACTAATACACAGACTGGAAAACAATGCATTGACTAGGGTGGATCTGCATGATGGCAATCAATTAGGGTCGTTGAAGTATTACGTGAGATGATTGTCGGCACTTTTTGACCACCCCTTTCCCATGTGTAACACAGCATTAGATTTCATATACTCCAACATCCCTCCTCTATCAATAATTCGTAATTTAGCATGGATGTTTGGACGTATTCGCTTATATTAGCTTTAAGATGAACGATTATCTCAATCAAATACAATGTTACACAATCAGGAGGGTAGTGAGAAAACGCCAGATAATATTTTAGTGGTCCCAGTGTAAAATATAAGAATGGTTTTTATGGTCGTTTGTTGAAGGGATTCAACACTCCAATCTGCAGTTGGCGCGCCAAATTTCATTTTAAATAATAAATATTGCGCGATAAAATTGCTATTTCTTTTACTATTCGGTAATCAAGCCAGATTTATTCTTTCTCTTTTAGAAAAGCGATATGTTTTCGTTGGTCACTTAGCCCTGTAGTATGCGCATGAAATATTGTCACTCGTTTTTGCACGCCGGCAACACTTGTTGCCCAGATTTCATTTTTATGACTGACTACAATTTCCAACTTTTGTATTGAAATCTTTACAAGCATTAAATATTGATTTTTATTTATAATAAACATTGTTAAATGTGTGTCCGTATGAAACATTTTTTATTATTGGTGGTACACAAGGCTAAGTCATTGAAAAATCATGCAGTTCATATTTGATCTAAAGGCACATTTTTTAGTACATACAAATGTCTCTTAGGTGATCTTTGCTAACCCGTTTCCCGTATATAAAGAATTACCGTTTTTTGTTTTATCATAACTCTTGCCACAGGTATAGCGCCGTCCTTAGGAATTTCTTTTAATGATTGATTAGATAGTGTACTCAGCAATTTAAAGCGAAGACCATGCATGTCCTCTTATTTGCGCTGGGAGGGTAATAATTGCACTCCATTATTTGTTGTTTCATTATTTCCCAGGTTATACTTAGCAGGAAATGATGTTGTGCAACTTAGTTAGATTTTGTAACTGCCTTGAAACCGATGAGGTAACTAGAACTGGAAATGTTCAACCAATCATAAAAATATCATCAAAGCCGTCTCGCATTACGTGCCACATTAAATTTTGTACAGATATTTTCGCCAGGTTTTAGCTACGATGTAACATGTGATAACTTCAGGTTTCATTTGATTTTCACTATCAAAATCAATAGAAAAATAGTGCCGCATTGTGGAGAGGAGCAAAACAGATTTTTGGGGCAGTATGACACAAGTGAACAATTTAAGTGGATCCAAGCATTGAAGAATTTACTGTTATAATTTTCTTTGGTAAAAAATCTTTCGGAATTTATCTCTTATTTTTTATTAGGATTTTCCACGTTTGTAAGAATTTTTCTTCAAGTAATATTTGTCTAAGGTCCCACTTTTCAACCATTTATCACCAATGACTATATTTTTAGTATATGAAATTGGTTCAACAAGGGAAAAAACAATATTCTTTGCAGAAACACTATTTTGGTATGCTACCAAATGCTATGTTACATTTCTACATTTCATGTACTTATAGGCATGTTTAAAGTGAAAAAATAGAAACTTCTTTAAGCCATGTTTAGCTGACTAACTCGGCAGATACAGCCTGAAGCAACAAATTCCAAGACATTCCTGCAGTTGCTCATCCATTGTAAGGTACTCAGTCGTGCAAAAAAAACTTGGGAAGTAAGCCATAAATAATTAAAAACACCCCGTATATCTGCCAGTTTATCAATCTTTTTCATCTGATGCCTGTCTCTGACATGATAAAACACGAAACATCAAAAGAAACGGAAATACCTTGTCACTCATGGTGAAGTAACAAGCTTGGATCACACAAACTACCTTTGGAACGTATTCATAACTTGGAATAATTTTGTCTCAAGCTCTTCAGGACCCAAATAAGATAAAGTAAACCTATCAAAGCTTTTATTTATATTTCCTCAGAAGGCCGGGCATATCTGTCTCGTTCAAACAGATGATTTTCTGTTCCGATTTAAATGTTATTATTGGGTAATTTCACGTGAAAAAAAACAAGAAAACGGGAAGTTTTGCCCCGTTCATCTCCAATTTCCATAAAAATTGGTACATATGTTTTCAGTTCGTGCATTAGTATGTAAGAAAAATCGTTTTCCCAAATATCGAGTATATCTGGAGTAACAGCTCTTTGCTCATTTTCATATTTTTACAATTAAGTCCTTAGCTTTAGGGCTATAACCCTTGATCTCATAAAGCCATAAACCTCCAAAACACCTTGTTTAAATTTTTAAAAGTTGACAAATGATATTAAAGAGTCAGATAAAAGTAATAACATGTTTTTGAATATTTTCAAAATGTTGCAACCTTTGAAGTCGCTTTTCAAAAATACGTACCCCCTCGAGTTTGCTATTTTTTTACGTATCAAAGGACTATGTGTCCGCTACCGATTGGTGAAATCAGATTAACGCGCAATTAATTATTCATTGCGTCAAAACTCCGAAAGAATCGCGTGCAGTATACTGAGTGGCCCAGCGGCGCAAATGTTTTCTGTTTGCTCAGCCCTGCAGTCCTCAGTGGTTAGGGGAGGAGGGGAGATGGGGTGGAGAGTGGTCGATGCCTGTCTGGGCCAAGGGGCCAGTGTCTTCTTGAGAGCAGTGTGAAAGCGACGTTTTGCTTATCCGTGTGTTGCGAAGTGCGTACTGAGTCGTAATGTTGTCTTCAAGAAATTGCTCTATTGGAAGTTCCTTAAATAAGAAGTGTTCTGCTGGTGCTCTTAAGTACTCTCGGAACTTGCCGTCGCGGGTGGTACATCTGTTTGAAGTGAGGTCAGGTGTGCGAGACGTGGTATCAGTATGTGCTGCGCATGACAAACAGTTCCAAGTATTTTACGCCAAAAAACAGACAATATGTTGTTATCCTCTAAATCTGCATTGGAACCTCCGTACTGCGGGATTACGTGAAGTGAGTTCAAGCCTGTACAACAGGTGTAATGGAGTTATGAATGGGATGATCGACGGATAAAAGCTTTGCAAGCAATGTTCAAAAGAAATATCCATGTTTTTGGAAAAGAAGGACGCTGATTCAGCCAGCTACAGCAGAGCGACGTCATGTATACCTGTCAAAAAACCGAATGCTCCCGCAGCTAAAACTGCAGGGGAACCATCGCTGGAGCTGAGCCCAGCACCCTCGTTACACGGCGTGGTCCAGGCCAGCAGCCAGGAGATGCAGGATTCGTCATCTTTCACCCCTGAAGTTGAAGAACCAGCCGAGAGTAGTGATAGTGCGTACTCTCAATAGAAAGCGCGGTTGGAAAATATAAACAAGAATTTGGAGTGGGAGTAAAGGATTGAACACTGCAGCTTCCACTTAGATATTTATTAAACACGACCATGGTTTCGTAGCGGTGCTACATCATCAGGTGTATGATCACACCTGATGATGTAGAACCGCTACGAAACCATGGTCGTGTTTAATAAATATCTAAGTGGAAGCTGCAGTGTTCAATCCATTACTCCCAGTATGATTGACTACCACAAAGTATTGCCTGAAACTGTGTCGAAGAATTTGGAGCTCTTGGGAGATCGCCAATAACCAAGAAGAATCTGTATATTTCCAAAACGTAATCTGTGCCTGTGTGTACCTCGCCGGCGCTTCAGAAACACATATGATCTGCGTCTGCACAGAACATCAGAATTTCAAGCTCATGGTACAAGGTACCAAAATATGCGACATATTAGCAGAAGAGGACGTGAAACAGTTCGAAAGTTATAAAGATTGTCTGTTGTGGACGAATTCGTGTGAACTACCAGCAGAAGAATGTTTTTTAGAAAATGTAAAAATAAGACATGGGGTAAAATGGACAAGCTTCGTTCTTTCATTCAAAAATACATTGAAGTGAACGTCATTGAAAGTGTCACGTACAAGAAGTGGACACAAGTGGATAGGTGCAATGTTAGAGACCTTAGAGCTTGTAAGTGATGCTTGTATCGACTTCTTCGTGGATGCTGCATGAACTGTCCGTGTCCATGACTATGCTGCTAAGAAACAACGAGTTTTTCAAGAAAACGCGACATGAATTGAAGCTAGAAGGAGAAGTACTTGCTCTGAAAACAACTCCTTCCTTCTACAAGATTCCATCCTAGGGTTCCATTGGAACAAAAACCAAGCCACTATTCACCCATTTTCCTGCTATATGAGGGCTGGTGAAGAAATCAAAACTTTGAATTTCGTGGTCATATCCGAGCATATGACACAACACGACGGCCGTACACTCGTTCCAGAGGAAATTGATGGATTTTTTGAAGGCGAAAGTCGCCGACTTTCATAAAATAATATGTTTTTCAGACGGTTCTGTAGGGAAATACAAAAACTGGTACAACATGGTTAACATGATAAAACATGGAGAAGATTTCGGCATTTCTATACTACTTCGAATGGGAAAAGGCCCCGTGAAATATTTGGCGGCACAATTAGGCGTCTAGCCACACGAGCAAGCTTTTCCAGCGACCTTATGAACAGCAAACTCAGACAACCATTGAATTGTACGAGTGGACCTCAGCAAACATAAAACATATTTCGTTTGGTTTATCAGCAACCCTGACGTAGAAATCGCGAGGAAAGATCTACAGAAGCGGTTCTCTAAGTCCGTGGAAACGCCAAGCACACGTTCATGTCATGGTGCGGTTCCTGCGTCAAGTGACACCATCTGTTTGATGATGACTCTCACATCTGCCACAGGAGTCATGATCCAGCTGAATGGCGCATCTAGGTCGGCCACGACTGGGAAAATCGGGTCCGTTACTCGGTAAGGAAACGTGCTGAAACTCTAGTTTATTATGCATGATAACTTTTATCCGAAATATCATTACTTAACGATTGCTTTTTAAAAATTTCAGGTCTGCAGCTGCTGCTCGGCGGTTTGAGAACCAAACTTGGACCACACGTTTCAATGCGAAATTTTTGGTAGTTTTTTAATGGAAATTTGACTTAAGAAATTTAACTTTGGCATCTTATACATTCAAATCTGTGTTAATGACTTTCAATGTACACTAAAATATTTACTTTAAAATATGTATCTTTAGTGTGAACTCAATATAACTTTGTATCTAAATATAAACCTAATATAAGTCTGGTAAAAGTTGATATTTCTTTTAACCCTGCAATCATGGCGAAGGTTGCTGAAGTAACAACTGCCAAATCTACGAGGAAGATATCCCGTTGGGGGTGTTTCAACTGCTAATCTGCACCTGGTACACTGCACACATTCTTTTCAGAACTATTTACTCAGACCCGTCTCCACCCCATCTCCCCTCCTCCCCTACCCTCTGAAGGCTGCAGCTGGATACAGTGCTGAGCGAAGTGAAAACAGATGCGCCGCTGCGATGTGCCACTCGCTACACTGCACGCGATTCTTTCGGATTTTTTCGGCAGTATTTAATTAATTACACATTAATCTGGTTTCATCAATGAACACATAGCTCTTAGATACATAAAATCTAGCGAGATCGAAGAAGCATGTTTTTTAGCAAATCTGGTTCAAAAGTTAAAACATTATAAACATTTTCAAAGAATGATTATAAATTTTCATATGACCCTTCAATATCATTTGTCAAATTTCAAAAATTAAAACATGCTTTTTTGGAGATTTTTAGCTCAATTAGATCAAGAGATATAGCCCTAAAGCTATGGGCTTTATCATAAAAATCTAAAAATAAACAAAGAGCTGTAACTCTGTATATACTCGATACTTGGAAAAACGACTTTGCACACATATTAATACACGAACAGACAGAAAAAATGTACCAAATTTTGTAGAAATTAGAGGTCGTTGAGGCATGGCCTCCTTTTTTGACCTTAAATGACCAGAATTGCTTTCATAATTGTAATCAAAGTTTTATCAAGAAAAAGCTGAAAATCACTGATTACCTTTCCGAAATTCTTTAGGTCCAGGGATATTCTATGATTACGACGCCTAACATTTACATCCGGTCGACATTTATTCCATTTGGTAATGTTAATTTTCACAAGATAGAAATTTCTCAGACTGATCACTACCCGAGTTCTTATTATCAAATTCATTCTTTTTCTTGTCTTTTAAGACTTTTTCTTGATGGTTTATTTTTCTCTCTCTTCTTGCCTGTCCAGTTTCTATTTTGAATAATGTCTTCTTCCACTAAGTCTGGGTTTTCTTCCTCTGCGGATCTCGTTTCCTAATAACCAATATCGATATTTTTATGGGTTCATCAATGGCAATCATCTAGCCTTAGTTGTTCATTTTGAAGAAGTCATTGCCATATTGAGAAATGAACTCCAACGACGAAAAAAGAAAAATATTATAAAAAGTTTGAAATATTTTTGAAGAATTGAATAAACGCAAGAAAAAAAGACCACTATCCTAGCTAAATGGCAAATATTGTTTGAATGTTACCAGGAAATAGAAAAGAAATTATTTTCGTGAATAGAAAGCCTTGCCTTGAAATACCAAAACATTATTTGTATGTACGGGGGTCATGTCTAGATTATGATAAAAAATGAAAAAAGAATACAGGCACACGTCCATATTCCGTGGTTTATTTCGCGAAACCGTAACGAGGAGTCGCACGTCACACGCGTCTACACGCTCCCAGCAAGCGAACCACACGGCCTGTAAAAAGTTCCCATGGTGAGAGAAAATGTAACTCAATCAGGGGTCACTGTGCCCCTGAGGAACGGAATCGCAGGGAATTCCTCACTTCTTGGGGGTAAGAGGGAGTCACCTACGTTACTAACCACGGGGTCACTTTCAACCCCCTCACCTTCGGTAAAAGCAGGGCAAGGGCCTTCGGTAATCAAACATTTAAAGAAAGCGACCGAAATATTGTTTGACACGTCAAAGTTGGCAAGTCACAAACAGGCAGGTAAGGCGTTTAACACTAGAAGGTAGGGAATTGGTTGCCGACGAAAAGGCCATTGAGCGGTCAATTGACCGCTTGGTGATTTTTAGGGGGTAGTGTTAATCTATATGCATTTAAATGTTGTATATTAATCTTTTTAATATTATAAATGTTATTCACTCTTCAGTTTGAGCCTATATGGTTTTCCAAAGTGAGTACGGTCTTACTTGTGACGAGTTTTCAGTTTTTTCAAGGTTCTAAAAGACGTAAATAATAACACCTCCGTATCAATATTTTTAAAAACATTATCACAGTAAAGATACATAAAACTGTTTTACTGGACACAATGACATTAAACAATAAAAAAAAATGTTTTATAAAAAAAATGTATGAAGAAAGAATAATCTGCTAACAAATCACTTTTTGTGAAAAATCGGTTGTTCTGGAGAACAAGTCAAATTTGCGGAGTGCAAAAATCGCCTTTGCGGGAAGTATTACGCTATCAACTTATATTAATTATCATATGTTGTTTTTCATTTCGATAAAATAATTAAAATGAAATATATTACTATGATTTTATTCAGAGAGAAAACAAAAAAAATCGTGTACAGTAAAAAAGCATTTCCTTCTCCATTTCCTGGCGATAACTTGCTAACTTTTTAACAAAAACCAGACCTAAAGTATATAATTGGGACGTAAGTTGGACGGTATAAAGACATAAATGAAGCGCTAAAATGACACAAATAGTAAAGTGATATGTTTTACAAAAAAAGGCACAAATTCTGGATTTTTATAAAATATTTTACTTTTTGGTTTCCTCACACTTCTCGAAAACCCTTATTTCACCTTGACATTTACCACGAAAAAGTTTTTGGCATTTGTGGCATGACTTCCTTGTTTTGTTTACAGAGTCCAATTTGTCATTGTTTGCGACTAACTACGTCAGAAGGAACGACTTCTGCGACATGCTGCGTAATCCTACGATCCACGTATGGTTTTGACATGTCCTGCACAAATTTCAAAATGAACTATATAAGAGAGATATTTGAGTAAAAGACTAATTTTTACAAGGAATGAGCATTGACTATAGTTAGATCTGGACTGTTTTAGAAAATATGCACAGACCATCGCCGTGTGCCAGCTCGCATGCTGTATTGACGAGACATTTGGTCAACAGTGTCGACTCCATATTTGTTCTTATAGTAATACAGTATAGTCTCCGGTTTATTTTTTCTGTCTTTGTGTCATTTTGAACACCGGGGTGCATACTATTAAGTATAAGAACATTTTTTTAGATTTCGCTTAATAGCCTATCAGCCTAACTTCGTGCTTATGGATAACAGTGCTTAAACAAGCATCTTTAGCTTTTTTCAAAGAAGACGGCACTTCTCTCTTATTTCGATTTAGCGTACCTACAAGGGTATATTTGCTCTTTCTGAGGTCTTGCGCAAGATTCACGGAGGTTAAGAAATTATCAGTTGTCACGTTTCCACCCTTGATTAGGAAAGGCTGTACAAGACGTATGGCAATATTTTCGCCAACGCCTTCTGTGCTTGCCCTTCCCTCATTCTTGCCTAGGCATGGAATAGCATTGACCACGTATCTGATTTTTGCGTCAGTAGCAATCCAAAATTTAATCCCGAACTTGAACGGTTTATGCGCCATACACCTGTTGTAAAAAGGGGCACTTTCATTTCATCGGATACATCTCGTCGCTCTGCTCGCCGACGGTAATACTTTCGCCAGGTTTGTAGCATACTAAACAATTTTCAACAAAATTATTTCAAACTTCTGAAACCAAGCAAAATTTATCGGTCGCAGGCTTTCCCGGCGTATTGTATCGTGGAACGTTATTCGGGATTTCCACTGGGTCAGGTTCTCCATTACGGCCGACGTTTCAATGAACGAGTCGTCCATCGCGTTCATGCCCTGATGACGATGGACGACTCGTTCATCGAAACGTCGAAATCCCGAGTAACCTTCCACGAAAATGTATCGGTTTTGTTTACGATAAGAACGACTGCCTTTGTTATCAAAACGTGAAAATCTGAAGATTTCCTTGAGCCGATCTCTACTTATTGTCATCGAAAAAAATTGTTGGCCCCATTGCTTTTGCCACAGATCAATTATATGGGTTGATTGATCTACACAAAAAATGTGTATACAAGATATAAAGGAACGTGTCTATCTCTTCTAGCAACAGTGACCAAGACTCATCGCGCAGAACTTTACGAGCCTCCTTTTCAGTACTAAATTTTATAAGTTCTTAGCATTGGTTTAGTGAAAAAAATCTTCCAGGCGCTTCTGTAAAAATCAATCTCTAAGTGGTGCTTAACGAAGCCGCTGGATCCCCATGATTCGTTGAGTATATTCATTGCACCACGCCTACCAGTATGATCGCCAGGCGCAATACGAGTCCAAACAGTATTATCTTTGGCTGTTTCCTCACCACCAATGTTTGCCCTTACAGGTAGCGGAACATCATTCCACGGTTCTTCACCAGCGTTACCAGCGAGCAGTGGAGTGGTGAAAACTCTTTCAGATATTTGAAAAAATGCTAAGACGATACAACAGACGCTCAATCATATTGTTCAAGCACATCGAATCTCCATACAAGCATAAAGGGATCAAGGAGAAATCATTTCCTTTACCCCGTAAAATCATAGGTTCAATTACCCAAATTTGTCAACCCTTAACCCAAGACAAACTTATTGCTTTAGCTAGTTCCGTGCTTTGCGAAAGATTATTTTCCGAAGCCGGACTTGTCCTCGGCGATGGTTGCACACGAATATGTGACGATTAGCTCAACTCAATTCTTTTTTAAAATTCAAATTTTAAGTGCATGGAAAAACATGACACGCACACATAAATATGCACGCATCAAAACTATTGCTGAGCATATTATTTATTTTTTAATTATGCACAAATCACTGGCGTACGACAGACATCAGTCGTATATATTGATTAACCCTCCCTACCTACCTGGGGTCTTTTTTGACCCCAGCTCATAGAAAAAGTTGAATACCTTATTAATGTTTATAGTTATATGCATCACATTTTAGGAATTCTCCGATGAAACCCTTCTTCATCGACTCCATTTTTCATTTTTAAAACATTAGCCGCAGTCAACCTTAAAAAAAATAATTTCTTACTTGGGGTCAGTTTTGACCCCAGGTAGGGTATGTGGAACTAAAATCTCCCCGAACGTACTTCAATACTGGGAGATGAATTTTCATCTTATTTTAGAAATTATTGAATAAAAAATAGCTTTTGTCATGACTTCGTCATGTAAGAAAAAATATTAGCATATTTTATCATAAAATGAGTAATATACTGAATTTCAAAATTATTAGAAGAGAAGAATTTCGTAAAGATATGGATTCTCTGGAAGTGTTTCCCTCGTATAAGGTACCGAGTTGCATATTCCGGTAATATACACCGTCGTATAAAAAAAAACTATATTTAACTTTGTGAAACAAATAGAGGCTTAGCTAATCAAATGAAAAATCTATTACATATCAGCTATTTCAAAATGGGTGAACTTGGAGACTAACGCATTAGCAATCAATCACATTCACCTCAAACCATTACATAAAAGCAGCTGAATTCTACAAAGTGATTGCTAGCATTCCGTGTTTTGAACTTGCTCTACAGCTTCTAATCCAACTATTTTCTGCGCATAGCTGGTTCATCATCAATAGTGTGTTTTCTTTGTAATCAGCAACCGTCAGTGTTTTCTCCGCGCGAATATTGACTTCGTAATATTCTTCCACTGAAATTGAGCTTAGCTGATACAGAGAAAGTTAGTAACTTGTGGTTGCTCCTCCGACGATTGTATAAGCCTTCATTGCTCTGCAACTTGTAATCTAACTGTTATCTACGCAGAGCTGATTCGTCATCAACAGTGTTTTTTCTTTGTAATCAGCAATACACAGTCAAGTGTTCTCTCAACTCGTATTTTGACTCTGTAGTATTCGGCCTCTGATACAAGCTCGGCTTATATAGTGAGAATTGTCACTTTTAGTCACTCCTCCGACGGCTACTCTACGACAACTCTACGAAATTCGGTGTGGATACTTTAGATAAATTGGCCCGATAGTGTTCTGTAAAAAAAGAGACTAGAAGATGGCCATTGGCCATCTTTTTTATATCTGGAGGCATAAATGCATACCAAATGTATTTTAGAAAATATCCCTCTTTCCGCGGAAAAAATTCTAAGCACCAATTCCTTTTAGAATTAGCAAAAGAATTGATAACACCTGAAATTCATCATGGAGTAGGAAAAACAGGATGCCAAAAATAGAATTCGGACTGCGATCAAACATGCTGGGATTGGCAGTATTCTGCCGGTAAATGACAGAGAAATAGTCCAAGAATAAGCGTCGTAGATGTTCCATTTGCCCTCGTAAGAGTTTCATTGCAATGTTTGCAAAAGATGCGTGTGCGGTGATTATGTTCAACAAATAAGCGTCTGTATGCAATCCTACAATAATGATTGTGGAGATGAAGTTTCAGATTAAAATTTAGCAAAATTATTTTGAGTCATGAATTTTGTAAAAGATTCTATTTTTACTGCGTATAGTTTGGAAATAATTATTCCCAGCAGAAGTCAATTCTTTTAAAATTTGTGTTGGTGAATTGCAATATTTGTGTTCCTCTGAGAAAAGTTTTGGCATTATGTTGCAAATTTTTAAATATTTTATGAAATATTGTATTACGATAATTACATTACGTACTTAAATAAGTAGTTGGGTAAATGTATTCCTCATCATTCAAGTCTCTAAAAATATTACTCTCTAATCTCACACAGTTTTATTCTCGAAGGCCATCTGATAAATTGTAATAATTTTTTTGTTAATTAAGCAATGTATATTATGCTGTGGTATTTTTCTGTTAATTTATGTGAAATGTATTTAATTAAAAAACGCATGAATATAAGTCATTGGAAAATTATTATTTCTTAAAAAAAATAATATTCACGATGGGGTCAAAAAAGACCCCAAGTAGGTAGGATGTAATTTTTTTAGTAACAGGTGGCGAGGGTTAAATAAAATATAGACAATTTTTATTTAGATGTGTACGATTAATAGAAGAAATTACTTCAGTTATATTTATTTTCAAAAAATTAAAAGTAGGAAGAAATATATTGAAGAGCATCCTCGGGATTTGAATTATTTCCTCTCCAACTCCATTGCCACTACTACATTAACTAATTCTCGCTAACTACTCCGTACCAGGATTATAAACTTTAAAAATGCCGAAATGTTTTCAGAGTATGCATTAACAGAAAATGTGATCTGACTAATAGTGTAGGTGCATAAATCATTCGCCATAGTTTGTCGGGAATTGGTCTCAAATGCTTTTATGCCGAAAATAGCAGACAACAAAAGTAGCATTACGCATACTGACATTTCGAACGTCAAATCGCGAATAGTAGCGCCATCAATCACAAATGGCTTAAATTGTCCTCTGCGATTCTTAACTGTGATCGCAATCACAGTAATGAATCACAGATAGTGATGAAGAGCGATCACAGGTAAGGAAGTGATTGGAATGCCACAGTTCCGCTCACCTCTAGGGAGAAATAAAAAGGGCTGAGAACTTTTTTATTTTCGAAAGGGCCGGTATTTATTTTGTTCAGTGGGGGTGACTTCCTGCCAGTTCTTAACTGATTGGTCCATGGCTCACTTCCGCAAAACGCGGGAAGTGGAAAGGGTCCTTTTTGGGGCCATGGAATACACGTTTCCAAGTGTTGGAAAGGGTGTATCCATCTTCCCTATTAATTTTGTGTGGCCTCTTGGTTATTTCCACAGCTTCTCTGATGATTCTTGGGAAATACCTCTTTACTTTGGCCAGGATGCTTGGTTTTTCGAAGTTGATGCTGTGACCTGGCTCCGCCAAGACATGTTGGGCAATGGCTGATTTTTCTTCTTGCTTGTTCTTGAGTGCCCGTGCGTGCTCTTTCAGCCTACATTGTATGGCCCTCTTGGTTTGGCCAACGTAGGATTTCCCACAGTTGCATAGAAAATCAAACGATATTCGGATCCGGAATGCGCTCTTTGCATTATTCTGTATTGACAACACAATATTCACAAAACGGAAATGCTATGCATAAATTGAGTTGTTTTCAATTTGCTAAGAGTGCACCAAAATCACACCTTTGAAGCCGGCAGTCGTTATCTCTCCATCGAGTAAAATGCTTTACTGTGAAAGTTTCAATGCTCATCATGTCCGTCGCCGACGAGCCAATTTTACACAGTTTTATATACAATTTTCTGAGTCCTGGAGTTTTTCGAGTGGTGGACGCCCTCAGTTTTACCTTGTCCTATCCCACCAATTCCTGATTGGCCGACACTCTACTTCAATTTATTTTCAAGTACACACACTCGATCTGTTGTAAGTCAGCCACTTCCACGGTCACTGATAAGCGAAGGAAGACGTCGAAATTAGGTTGGAGGAAAGTAATTTTACTGCGAACCAGGTCAGGCTCTCAGGAAAACAGGAGAGTAGGTAAGTATTTGGAGACGGACGCAGGAACTAGGATCCGCGTACGTCAGCCATTAAGGAATTGAGGTGAAACGGTGGAGTTTACTTTGTTTCCTTAGGTTTACTGTCGATAAGGCCTCGTGTGCAGTACTTCGTCTTAGACTTCGTCGGGATAAGCTCGTGAGCGGACGCAATCCTCCCCGAGAGATGATGGAAAAACCCCTATCCCATTTCGTCATCCTTTCGAAAAAGTATACACACTAGTACGTTTCTAAACGCTTATCCCCTAAACATAATCGTTTAACGACTTAACCATATTTCAAATCTATTCTTATTAAAGTTAACCAATAATAAACATTTTGAACTGGCCCTTGAATTCTCCAATTTATTAAACTCCATTAAGCCTAAATATAACCAATAATTTCCGAGCGAATCCTCAACTGTTCAAACCTACGTAACGTATACAACCTTAATAAACACATTTCACCATTATGTTATTCTGTTGCTTAGCTTTGAGCACCCCGCGGGTGTTTCTCAACTGCAAAATACTATTTTAAACCTATGTATATCTTCATTAGTACTATTTTATTTGTATCGACTACATAATATATTTATGGAGCTCTGAAAATCCATAATTGAACTATGAGACAAACTGAAAGCTACCAAAAGTTCTAACTGTGAATAAAATAATGAATAGCGATATCTAATAAGAGAATGGTTCTTCGCAAACGTAACAGTAGCTTTGAGAGTCAATAATGGAGGGAGAGAGCTAGCAAGACTATTGATTTGAATTGGGTCCCCGTTCTCCAAATTACAACATAACTTCAAAGTCAATTAGCTCCAACAATCAGGGAGATGGACCATTTTCTGAAACTTACGTTCCACGTTCCACTTAACTTACCGTTTCCTCAATTCCTACACTCTTTCTTTGCCTTTGCATTTACTTTCAACGCCTGAGAGTACACGTTGTTGTCCTGTTAAACCCTGCAAAACCTTACGTAGTTTTTTCACTAGGCACGACTCTTTATATACGTTGGAAAAGGTATAAACTAGGGCAGTAAAGTCGACTCTTGGGAGACCTCCCAGCAGCAAGAATCAATTTTTCCACCGTGTTTGTCTCCTCCGCTGAGGTGAACTACGGCATAAAACAGAGCCTTATTTGACACATAAAAGTTTACGACGTGAACCACTTGAATAATGAATAAAGTAGTTTAGTCCATACTTATTTCGCTGGCAAAGGGACTAGTCACAAGCGGTAGACTGGGCTTATAACTTGTATCAACACCCAGATGAGTTTGGCATGAAGGATTTGAAAAGTGTACAGCAAGATTTTCAAAAAGTGAGTAGCACTTTAAATGAAAAAGACATTGACGAATATCGAGAACGCTTAAATGAAAAGACAAGAAATTGCATTAAAGTATAACGACATAACAATACACCACTCAAAGTTTTAGAAGTAATTTAAGGTAATAATTTCATAATATTTAGTGGCAATGCCTTCATTATGGGTGATTCCGCAAAATAGTACGGAACGTACAGAAAGATTAAAGCCATAGTAAAGAGAAAAACTTAATTAACTCACAGTGGAACCATAGGCACACAATTGGGAAATTAACACCACGATTGAAATATATGATCGCAAAACACAGCAATTAGCATATAATGGAATGTCTTTAAAATTTAATATAAGTTCCAATTTGTCAAGAAATATTCGAGTCCTAAGTACTACCTTATCAGCTAAATTGATTGTCATTATAGGGTTTGATTTAGAAAGTAATAATCCCAAAAGGATTAATTCAATAATCTTCTACCCTTTTCCGAATACTATCTGGAAAAATACTTCTACCGATATAGTCATAAGAAACGATTCAAACCATCACCACTCGCATACAATGGCTGATTTCCATTCTATGCTTAATCGCTTACTTTCCATACCCCTTTCTTCCGATGATTTTTCAAATGAGCTCTCTCTTTAATTAAACGTACCGCCAGGAATAGAATACCGTTGTGACATGTCATTATAAGTTACAGAAAACATAAACAGTTGTGCTTCATTCGCATGATGCATGCGTATATGCCATTCTTTTTTGTTAATGAGTGTAGTCAATGAATTACCGCCTTATAAAATTTATAAATTTTATAAGGCGGTACTCGTTTTCCTTCCTTAGAATACCCTTGAAGTAGAAACAAAAAATCATTAAAATACAAAAATGAACCTATATAAACACATTAGTACTCTCAGTGGGTCAAAACTGACCCAACCGCGGTTTTAGGTAAATCTTAATTAGTTTCAGAGAGATTTTCCCCTACAAATGTGGGATAACTTATAGTGATTAAAAGCAGTAAAGGATGAAAAGTCATGGAAAATTAGCCCTTCAAATGCGAATCGAAAGGAGCGGGAAAAGAAATAATTAGCTAATGGGTCAAAAATGACCCAGCCGCGGTTCTAATGTAAAACTTTCAAATATAAATTTCGGCGCAATGGGATGGATTCTGGGAACCAGGGAGAAACTTATCATCCCAAATCTCTATGACCATATAACTTCGTCATACATCCGAATCTATGTGCCTTTGAGAAGGATAAATACGATTATCGTCCTGATCGCGGCATTCCATGACATCTCTGGGATGACTTGAATGCCATCAAATCACGTTATACAAACTCATGATACCAATGTTTTATTTTCTAGTAAAATTTTCCTCAAGGCTATAGCAATCTCATTGTAGCAAAAGTAATTAGCCATAGAAGTCATTGAAGTTTGCGTTAACGATGAGTATGGATGACACTTATAAGCAACGCACACAGCGCAAGTGTGTAGCGGATGAGTCACATGAATGACGGAAAATAGGTATTAAATGATCTGTATTAAAATTTAGGAGCTGGTAAGTAATAGCAATGTTTTACTCGCCCGCAATGTGTCTTACAATTCACCTCAGTCGTCTGCCATCTCCTTTCACTATCCCTTCCCCTTCCATGGTTGGTATCCTTGCTACCCCGGCCACACGCCTCTGCAACGGTTTTCGGGATAGTATGAAAATGTACAGAGTGTCCCATTGATTGTGTGCCATTTCTAACCTATAATTTCAGACACTTTCTTTCCTGCCACATGAAATAAATTTAATACCTAGGTAGAAAAAGGTCGTAAGTGTTGTTAGGTGTGCGAAACTTTATAAATATGACCTTTTGACCCCATAAATAGGGTCCAACCAAAAATCCAAATTTTGAAATCCAAATCCAAATATTGAAGGTCAAGGGATGATAAGAGGGATCTGAAGACCTTACCATCGATCTTGGCACATTTTTAAACCTATGGTTCGACAGGTTTGTAGCGGCGATTCGCTTTTTGTCACCCCTATGACCTTGACTGTGCCCTTTCAGGGGTCACAGTTGCAATTTCAAACTCGAAAGTTCTTTCATCGTGTTTCTTGTGCCGAAAACCCCAAAAGTTGAAAGTTTCGCAAAGAAATTCTGTCTTTTTTGTATTTCGAAAAATTTAACATTGAAAGCCCATAAGGCAAAATTGGGATTTTAGTTGGACCCTTTCTATGAGGTCAAAAGGTCATATTTATAAAATTTATATATACACCTCACAAAACTTACGATCTTTTTCTACCTAGGTACCAAATTTCATCCATGCGGCACGTAAGAAAGTGTCTGAAATTATAGGTTAGATATGACACACGATCAATGGGACACTCTGTATACAGCCAAAAAAACATAAAGCAGTTTTACGGCTTCAGGAAGTAGGGCTTGCATTGTTGTTCATGCTCTTTTAATATTTCTCGTTCAACTATTCTTGTAGCTGTCTGATTTTTCTAAGATTGTTTCTTTTTTCACTCGAAATTGCACTGGATACTCTTTCTAAGTTTTTCACTAGCTCTTTCTCGTACCGCGTCACTTTTTCACATCTTCCAAGATGACGCCACAAACAATAAACAAATAACAATACTACAAGGTTGTTAATCAGTACTTTTTCATGCAATGGATAAGCATATTTTTTAAGCAATTTTACCTTCGAAAATTCCATTTTTCTATGAAATATGATGATACCCAATATTATATAATACTCAATTTCGAAATTAGTCCTTCGAAAGGAGATATTCAAGCACACGGGTGGGAAATGAGTAGGCGGAAGGTGTTGAATGCGTTGTCGTCATCCCCGTCGCATTCAAGCGTGAGCAGAAGGGAATGACTCGTTGGGGTGTCTCGAGAGAAAGGTGAAACCCGTTCCCTGCAGAGAAACGAAGCGAGAGGTTAGCGTATGAATTTTCGGAGCGGAGACGGATTAGAGCGAATGAGAGAGTGCGAAATAGCAGAGAGGCCGATCGTCGCGTTCTCAGCTGGGACCCGATAAGACCTCCATCGCCGTGGAAAGGGACAGGAAAGGCCGAGGGTGAGAGAAAGTGGAGCTGCAACAAGTATCGGAGACAATCTGTGCTAATGCCGGAATGGAGACGGTCCCCTTGATTCTAATTCCCCCCGGCCTAATTCTCGAGTCGTTCATATTTTGGAACTCAGCCACGCATGGTTGGAGCCGTAATTTGAAGGCCGGCGTACGAGCAAGCGATGCTTGAATAAGGATCGACAAATTTTCTCATGATTCCAAGTTAAATAGGACTGAATTCGTGAGGTTCATTTCACCAAAGCGTTTCCTTTCCACGTTAATACTTAAGGTATTGAGGTGTGAATGTCGCAAGGGTTACTAAATAAGTGCATGTATTTATTTTCAAAATAAACAGTTTATTGAAAGAGGCACTGGAATCTCATACGTTAAAAAGCAAGATTAACTTAACTTACGCACATACCTCGCTCAGGAGGTACAACATTGCCTTTGCGATTATATTGCGATCAGGCCATCTCAACTTGCAAAACCCTACCCGAGGACCCAGGTTTGCAAAAATAATTTCTTATTCATAGTAAATTTATTGTTTGTAATTTATTTATAACACAAATTTTCGCACGTTTTAGAGCCAAGTAACAGCCCTGCATGTTACTGCGGACCATTCTTGAATTTCATTCACTATACTCTAATGTCATTAACTGAGTTGACTCATTATAAGTAGTTCCAAAAATTGACCATGAAATGTCAACATTTGCAAATATTTTAGCAAAAAGATACAGAACATAATTCCGTCAACTGCTGTTTTATTGACTCCAAAAAAATTATTGACAATATTTCAACAAATTTCTAAAAACTAATATTTATTTTTAAAATAAATGTGCATGTAACTTTTTCAGTTAAATTTAACATATTTTGGGTTGAGATCATGGTTTAGCTTCTTTAGGGCGACAGCAGGGTGTAGCGTTGGTGATGCACAACCGCTGGCTTTATTTTTATAGCTACTTTCCTTTCCAACAAATGAGTACGTCTATAACCGAGCATAGTTACGATTTACTATTAAAATAACCCGCTTCCTCGCCGTCTCGAAAATTTAAATTGTAGGTTCACTAACCCTCTTACAATTGGTATTTTCAGGTGGATACTGTAGTAATTTTTCAATACAAAACAAGCTGAAGCTACACCAGTCAGATATATTTCTCCATATAAAGGGTATGTAACTGGTCTCTAAATTTCCGAGAATTTAACCTCAAAAGTAATTTTTTAAAGAAGATATAAGGGAACAAAAGGTCATTCAATGATACAGCTCTGAACATTTTCAAATCCATTTGGATGGAAGAATATTTAGAGACGATAAAAATATTCCCCAGGTCTGATTAAAGCGCGTCTTTTATGGCTTAACGTACTCAAAGGGAGAGGACACCGGAAATAGATGGATTTAGCGAAACAGGAAAAAACCAGTCGCCCCAAGTGAGCTCCAATATACAACAGGCCATATTCACCACACTTCACTCCAGAGTTCTATTGTCATTTGCGCGGAACTAAAATAGGGTGAAATGCGAAGGAAGAGAAGCGGAACTCGGAAATTTCATCAGGACATAGATTAACGTTTCCCTTTTCGACGAAGGACATTTCCAACAATATCCTCTACAACCCCCTGGCGTCCTCCGAATTTGACTATTCAGATTGAGGGGTAAAATTATGAACAAAAGTAATCTTTTGCAGCAAGTAAGGAAAGTGTTAACTCAAATATTTTTTTATTCTGCGGATCCACCATTCGATATTACCTCCTCAAATACCTACTAACATCACATGGATAGGAAAAATATTCTCCCACAAAAAATTACAAAAAATGATGCAATCTCGTATTGTGTATTTTGTATTGAAACCTGAAACAAAAATCAGTACCAATCTAACATATGTTAGGATTATTTTGATATGGGTGCATCATAAAGTAATTTAGATAAAGTAAAGATAAACAGCATACATTAACGCAAAAATACTTATCAGGAGTTAAACTAGTTTTAACTTAAGCAAACATTTACAAAAAAATAGTAAAATTTCAAAAAATTGATAAACGCCAACAGAGAACATGAAATACCCTACACACGTTTACTTATGGATAATATTTTTGAATATTTTTTATCGAATGGATAATATTTGCTGAATATTTTTTAACTCTAAAAAGAAAACTAACCATTCGACAATGCGGATTAGACCGCTACTTCAAGGGTATTCATTCGTAGGTCAACAAATATCATCTAACTGCCATTAGTGAGAAAAAAATGATTTACGCGATTTTTCTTACCCAGATGCTTTCGATCTCGGGGCTAGCTTAACGTTACGTTAGTGTATCCACTGGGTTTCAGGTAGAGATACAACCCCTAGATACAGAGGTATGCTGCGAAAAAAGTGAGTATATTCGACGAACAAGTTCGGCGCGCTGTCTTCCAGATTCCTAAAAAGAAGGGGGTTAATCAGATTTTTGTCCAAATGAAGGGAAAATTATACTCTGTATGTTGACCAGTAAATTTTAAGTTTTTTGTTACTTTCAGCAAAGATAATCATTTTAGGAAATTTAGGGGGAAAAATATTAACAAAATACCCAAAAAATACTAAATAGAGGCTAAGAATTTGATAAAAAATACTATAGAATATAGACGAGATAGGGAAGTTCCATGCTTTCCGGGTTTCACTACGTTGGGTTATCTGGATGGTGATGACGTTTCGTGGCCAATGCAGGCCACATCTTACGAGGTCCTGTCCCAAATGAAAGTGAAGTTACCTGCATTGGCTATGATACGTTATCACCATATTTATACCATCACCATATGATAAAATTTAAGTGGACATTACAATTACTGCAGTTTTATTTAAGTACAGAAATATTCCTCGATGAAGTTTGACTCGGTTGCAGGAAATGTAGTGGAATCAGAGAAGTTGTTTTAACCCCAATATCTATCATCGCAAAGACGACTCAAAACTACCAACCAACATGTATTTGCTTTATCGGCCAAGAGAAAGCTATTGGCATCTTAGATTGAACGCTTCTTACACAGAAGAACAAACAAATGTTATGTAATGACATAACAGTTGTACTGAAGCTATATGCATAATATCTGGCAGTGATTAACTTTAGTAGTAATGCGGTGGATGGGGGTACAACAAATGGTCCACGATCTTCAGTATTTACTCGGCCATCGTAACGTCGGCAACCATGGAGTCTTTAACCCCATGGACATCCCGAATAGAGCTTCCTAATATCAAAGACCGAGAAAGCTTTAGATCTTAATTCGTATATGATTTTTTTCATTTCCTCTTGGGCTAGTCAGCCTACTCTACTTCTTATGTTATAATATAGTTTTCGCTAAATACAAACTTTCCCTCAGAGGATTTTGATTCCGGGATGTGGCCCAAAATTATTTTATAGAGGAATCCACGAACGAATTTGATGCTATCGTTTTGCTTCCATTACAATAAGCTTCCATTCATACGCTTTGAAGTTTCCCTGGCAAAGCAAATTGAGGATTTTCCGACCAAACGAATCCCAAGCATGGAAGAATGTTCCTTCCAATATCAGCTTCCATTTTATCCGCAGCCGTAAAATTAACTTGTTCGCATGAGCAGAGGGATAGTAAAAATCGATTGTATTCAGTCCAAAGTGATGCCATTGTTTCGTTCTCATTTTGGGAAAATAAACACAAAAACTACGGAGGGCATAAGAATATCATCATTCTCGGGAGAGGAAAAAAATGAAGGAACGAAAATGGGGAAGAAATAAGGAGCAATAAGTTAGGTCTTATCCTTTACATTCTCCTAGTTATCAATGCATGCCTTAATTATTAAGGGAGGAGATTCTAAGCAGAGAAACGTTTTTGACACTCTTCCGTGCCGTCGTCATCTTGTGAATTTTGAATAAGGAGTAAAAACGAAGATACGGCGATATACATACCGAGATTTCACGAGATACGATGGAGGTGGCCAAAAAATTCGGGTGGTACATAAAACCCCTTGTTCATACATACGCATTCATGAACAAAAAGCACAGAGAGTTTCGCCATGTATATGGCGTTATTGTATTGAACAGCGAAGAGAAAAACAATACGGTAGAGTAGGAAAACAAAAATAAAAAATATACAAAAGTATTCCAAAGAGTAGAATAAATAAATCACTTTATGAAGATGGTACGGCAATGATATTCAAGCGGAAGTGAATCTCACAGTGTGCGAAGCAGCGAAATAAGCCATAATATTCAAAGGCGCATATTATTTTCATCCAATGCTTGGAATATTGCGTCGCCTCATATTCAATTTTGAAATCAAAGCAACCTTTGATTATGTGAACATTTACAGCAGATAAACTCTAAATCTAAATCATCCCAAACGAAATTTATAGGACCATTCAGGCGCTTTGTAGTAGAGTGAGAGGAGTAGATTACCAACAGATGTAATAAAACACAAAAAAGAAACGAAAAGGACTAGCAGGGATAGCTCGTGTGTTCATTGCAACCAGTGTAAGGCAGCACGAAGGGGTTTTGCGAAGAGCTCAAAAAGTTGACTATTTAGACTATATATTCACAGATATTTTACATGAATTGGCATTTCTCTAGATGGAACATTATAATATATTACGTTATTATTTGACTTGATCAGTGATGAATAACCTAAATTTTAAATCACGGAAATAAACCATCAAGATCGGAAATCAAACCACGAGGACCTTCCGCTTTCTGGGCCAATTTGCAGTCCGCTACACTATATTGGCTTTCTTATTCTTGCGTAATTTCTTAGATGATTCAAGGGAACTAAATGCTACGTATTTTTTCTCAGAGCATTTTATAGATTTGGTTTGCTTAAACTTCATGTTTTTGTTTACAGGAAACTGAAAGCAAAGCACAAATACATCTGCAAATAAATCAGTACAAAATGATAAATGAAGGCTTAATGTACAGAAATAAAGTATTAATAGCCAATTTAGGTTTTTAAGCTATCACATGTTTTACATATGCCAGCTCATACAAGAAATAAGCAACTTCTGTGGACGTACATACTTTTATGATAATGATTGTGTAAGTAATTACATGACACCTTTCGCAACCGGTAACAAATTCTCACAATGAAGGACGTAGCAAGGAAGAGGAGAAACCATTTTATGGGACGCAGAAACTAGTAACAGCTAACAAATTTCTTTACGAAAAGACACTGAAAAGCCTACATTCATACGTTATCCTTAAGTTAACCAGGAATTTAGCAAGAAATAGGTACATTTCTATTTATTTTTTTTATTATTTTTTTTTAGGAAACCGGGACTAGCCACGGTAGTAACCTTTACGGAATCACCCGCAAGTGCACATAAGTGCAACATTCCACAGGGGAAAAATCATTCGCCATCAATAATAAAGTAACTAATGTATCTAATTTTAACAGTACGATGGGCAATTCATGGATCACATGGAACAAAATAAAGGAAACTAGGTGGACCCATCCATTGTAGCTGATTTTCGTTATTCACCATTGCTGAAACTGACCATCGAATATCGGAAGTGAGTCACCAGCAGCGTGTATCACCAGTAGAGATCATTTGATTACTCATAAAAAGCATCACTGTTGCCAGGGTAGTAGGGGAACACTCAATCCATCTCTCGCTAATTGGTAGCACATAGCCGGGATGTAATACAAAGGGCAGTGATCCGCAATTTATGGCACGATGATATGATACAATCAAATACACAGAGAGGTATAGAAAAATCCTTCGGTCTCAGACATTTCCCACTTCTAAGTCTTCTGATTCCTGATTGTGTTCACATTAATCACTCTGCAATATTGTACAATGGTTGAATTCATATGGTATTTGCATTTATAATTAGTGCGGTGTAATATGCTTTACCTTTGATGAGCTCGTAACATGTCTTATTCTGGCGTTTTTATCCAGATGGAAATGAAAGCAATCCTGACTATGAAGTTGAATATTAAAGCAATTCAATGAACATCATTAAGATATAAATTATTTTTTGCACATTAATCTTTGACCTTTCAAATAACCTGAACATTCTCAGAGAATAATTTAGGAGTTTAATCCTTAGATTCCTCATCAAATTCTTACACTCCATCTCCATCCTTACGGTTTTTAGATTTTCAATTTTTCTTAATATAGTTTCAACTATGATGCGTAATGAAAAATTCATAAACATAATGATGTCTAACTGCATGTGCAATCCAAATTCACATACTTCATGATTGTAAATACATCCACTGACATGTTTAAACTGCTAAAGTCAACTCTTTATTCCGAAAACTTGGCAATCCTTTCTTTTGATTTAACATTTTTTATGTATAGTATTTATGCATTAGCTCACGTTTTCCTATGTGACAATGGTTTAAGTGGACGAGAGGACTCAATCGCACTCCAATATATTAAGTCATTTAATCTATCTAACGATTATTCTTCAGCAGGATTTTCCTAATCCCAACTCACCCTCGATATCCATATCCATGCATCGCTAAACGGAATGTAACAGGGAGTACCTGATTTGAAAACAAAACCTTGTATCAAAATTAAATTGGATTTCTGTCACGGAAAATGACATTACCGACACTTTGGCAGCAATCCCCTTCTTCAAACGAAACCTATTCTCAAGTTTTGACAGATAATCCAATATATAAGCTTTCCCCCAATGTCTGTATACTACTTCTCGCAGAGGGTCCGGAAGATGTGTCATATCTCGTGACTGGTCCGTAGGAGTCCTTAAAAAAATCAAGCAGCAAGTATCTTCAAGTCCTCTATGTTTCATACAGAATTCTTCCCCTCACTCCCCCTCGCCAATCTCTATGAAACTTTGAAGGAAACCGGACAAGAGCCTAAGAAACTTATAAAGTGGAACCAATTCTTCTCATCGTCGGATCCTGCTCAACTCACCACGGCATGGCATCGCCACTCTCTTGCCCAGTGTCTCCATCGTTCGTCTACGTGACGTTCATTATATCCCAGCTCCATCATACAAGCACACGTCCTTCTGCTCAATCGTTTTTTATTATTTTTTTATTCATTTACTTCCTTACCCACTTGAACACAGGAGAACGGAGACCCGAATTTCCGTCGTCGCCATTCGATTCTCCCTTGAGTGACTGCTGCCTGGCGAGCCGTGAAAACTTCCATCCATGAGAAGACAATCTTTCATCTCTCCCGCGTCCTCCTTTCGGTTCAGTTTCACTCCTCACTCACCCACCCACCCACAAACCCTGGGGCCTTTCTTCTTCTCTCTTTCTCTGATGGAGTGGGAGGAGGAAGAGAGTTAGGGGGAGAGGCACGGGGAGTGCAAAGAAGGGATATCTTTGTCTGAGGGCGTTTCCTTATTTTTCCTCTTGCCCTCACCACCAATTTTCCTAACGCAAGCTTGCACTACATGAAGGCATATCGACGCCAATTTGATGTATCGACAGAACTAAATAAATCATAGAATATATATTATATATATATATATATATATATATATATATATATATATATATATATATGCATAAATAAAACAGTGATACACTAAACAAACACAGAAACACGCAAAAAGGACACTCAAAAAAGAAAACTTGTACGTTTCGGCGTCAGGACGCCGTCGTCAGCGGTAGAGGAATGATGAGTCCGCTCTGTTCCCTTGGGAATGAAAGGGCAGAGAGGAGGGAAAGGGAAAGGGGGGGAGGTGCGAATGGATAGTGGTGGGGAGAGAGAGGTGGCTATTGGGCTTTTAATTCAATGGGCTAGGTTTAGCCCGGGCTTTTCGAATGCTCTTGTCACCCAAATATGGGCGTATTCACGAATTTTCACGTCAACATTACCGGCGGATTCAGGAAGGGCTTCTATGATCTCTAGGGAGAAACAATCGTCAAAATTTTGAGAGTGGGAGGCGGTATGTTTGGGAATGGGATCAAGAAAAGGTGGAGTTTTGGTGGCATGGCGGTGATTGTTCATACGGATATTGAGGGGGGTGGTACATTTTCCCACATAGAAGGCAGGGCAGAAATTGCAGGAAAGGCGGTAGATGATGTTGCTGGTGGTACAATTGGCCGTAGAGGAAGATCTTTTGAGGGAGGGGGTGGCGGAGGGGCGGAGGAGAGAGCAGCATTTGCACCTCGGGCGTCCGCATGTTGAGGAAAGTGGCGGAGGGGGGGCGGTGGGTTGCAGGGAGGGTCTAGTGGATTTTAAAATGTCCCGCAGATTTGAGGAACGCTTATAGGAAACTTTGGGACATGAAGGTAGGAGGAGGGAAGTAGAGGTATTGTTTTTTAAGATTGGATACAGGTCTTTCAATATGTTTTTGATCCTGTGTGCACCAGGGAAGAATGTGGTGACAAGGTTAAGTTGGTCAGGTTGGTGGGTCTTGGTCCGAGGGGTATATTTTGCAGTAGGAGACAGGATTTTATTTAAAAGCAACTTCTCTGGGTACTCTCGTTCTCTGAGGGAGTGATGGAGAGTTTCGATATATTCTTTTAGAGAGGGGGCATTGCTGCAGATCCGGTGGCCGCGGATAGAAAGGGAATAAGGGATTGAGCGTTTGGTGTGAGAAGGATGACAGCTGTTAAAATGGAGGTATTGGTCGTGGTTAGTGGGTTTTTTGTGGACGGAGGTGATGAATTTACTGTCCTTAATTTGGATATTAATATCCAGGAACGTAATTAAGGAGTCAGAAATGGAAGATGTGAAGGAAACTGAGAATGAAGAGTTCAGTGTGGAAATGAAAGAAGATAAAGAATCACGGCCGTGAGGCCAGAGGACGAATATGTCGTCAATGTAGCGGGCCCAGAAGAGAGGTTTATGTGTTTGATTTTTTAAGAAAGTGGTTTCGAGATGGCCCATGAACAGGTTGGCATAAGATGGTGCCATGCGAGTACCCATGGCGGCGCCTTTAGTTTGAAGAAAAATTTGATTATTAAAGGAGAAAGCATTTTTTGTTAAAACCATTTCGGCTAGGCGGATGATGAAATTTGTGGAGGGAAAGTGTGGTTTTGGGCGTTGGGATAAATAAAACTTTAATGAATTTATGCCTTCATCGTGAGGGATGGACGTATAAAGGGAGGTAACGTCTATAGTGGCCATGAGTAAAGTAGCATTAGGGGGGATAGAGACGGCGTGGAGAAGGTCGAGGAAGTGGTAAGAATCTTTGATGAAGGAGGGAAGAGATATGACTAGGGGTTTGAGGTAATGGTCAACAAGTGCTGATATGCGCTCAGTAGGGGAATTGATGCTGGAGACTATTGGGCGACCGGGATTGTTGATTTTGTGCACTTTCGGGAGCATGTAAAAATGCGGAGTTTTGAAATGAAGGGGTGATAGTATGGCGATGTCAGAGGGGGATAGGCCTTCACTTGGGCCGAATTCCTGGAGGAATGAGCTGATTTCTTTTTGAAAATCAGGATTTGGATCATGAGGAAGAGGGGTATAGGAGGAAGAATTATTTAATTGCCGTAGACCTTCAGCTATATAGCTTTGCTTGTCAAGAACGACAACTGTAGATCCCTTATCTGCCTTGGTGATGATGATCTCATCGTTATTAATTAATTTTTTTAAGGCAAGGGATTCGGGACGCGAGAGATTTTTGGGTGGATTCAAGGATTGGAGGAATGAATTGTCAGATATTTTTGTGAGGAAACGTTTAATGAAGATTTCTACTGGATGATTTGAGGGAAGTGGTTTGGGTTCACGTTGGGACGGTGGAACAAATTTTGCAAGGGGATGAACGGAGTTGGGGGTTGAAGGCTTAGGTTGAGTTTCCCAGAATGCTCGCCACCGCAGATTCCGGCAAAATTTCAGGGCATCAGTAAGGATATTTAGAGGATTAACTCTTGGGGTGTGGGAAAATGTACCGCCTTCTATGTGGGAAAATGTACCACCCCCCTCAATATCCGTATGAACAATCACCGCCATGCCACCAAAACTCCACCTTTTCTTGATCCCATTCCCAAACATACCGCCTCCCACTCTCAAAATTTTGACGATTGTTTCTCCCTAGAGATCATAGAAGCCCTTCCTGAATCCGCCGGTAATGTTGACGTGAAAATTCGTGAATACGCCCATATTTGGGTGACAAGAGCATTCGAAAAGCCCGGGCTAAACCTAGCCCATTGAATTAAAAGCCCAATAGCCACCTCTCTCTCCCCACCACTATCCATTCGCACTTACCCCCCCTTTCCTTCCTCTCTGCCCTTTCCTTCCCAAGGGAACAGAGCGGACTCATCATTCCTCTACCGCTGACGACGGCGTCCTGACGCCGAAACGTACAAGTTTTCTTTTGTGAGTGTCCTTTTTGCGTGTTTCTGTGTTTGTTTAGTGTATCACTGTTTTATTTATGCATGTGCATCGTCGCCGAGAGCGATTTTCTACCAAGACATTATATTGGCCTTATGGCTCACATTCTTCGCTTTTTTTCGTGATCGTCGTCTCATCTGCTCCTGATCTACTGTGGAGACTCAAGCTAAGTGTTCTGTTCCCTTTTTCCTACCGCTGTTATCTTTTTCACATCTCCATTTCTATTTTTTCCTTCCCAATGAATCCTCAAAACCCCCTTCAAGTATGGCTAAGGTTAGCTCGTAGACACGCGCACAAAGTTGCCCAATATGGTGCCCACAGCGAGTTTCTCACTTCATGTCTATCCTTAGGGATCATACCTAATGGTCTGACTATCAAGATACCTCTTACCGGCATTCCACCCTGTCTTCATCCTCAGCTTCGCGTATTCATTTATCGTCAATCAATAGATTTCACCCGCATCATCCTTTCCCAATATCAGTCTCTCTTCAAGAAACATCTATGTGATCTTACCTCACTTACAAACATCATATCCCTTTCATTCCCAAAATCAATCACTCTCTTAAACCAAATATTTTCTTCTGCGCTCCGAAACCTTGTTCGCCGACGGACCACCCTTTTAAGAAAACTTTCCTCACTCTCCACTTCCTTCCTTCAAATTGGCATTCCTTTACCATTCACGAAGCTCACACCCCCACCCCCTCCTGAGCCTCCCCCCCTTTTTCTTTACAAACCCGACCTTGCTTCCCTTCTTAACCTCCCCCGCCCTCCAAGCGACCGCCCGGTTTTCCCACAGCGTCTCTCCCCGACGCGGAAAGACCTACCCCGCACCTTGTCCACCGCCGACCGAGAGGTAATAAACCTCTCGTCCGTTGCACTGGGCGAAAACGAGCGTGCAGTTCTGCAAAAAGGCTTATCTTTCTCACCCACCCACTCATATATATAGTTTGATTGTATCCAAAATAATGAATTTTCTCTTTACTCTGACAATGATACAATGATGTTGTCATCAATTGCATAGTTTACCCAATTCTGCATTTTTTAACGCATAAAATTATTATCGTGTCGAATTATTTCACCTACCGCGTCCATTTGCTGGTTCCGCTCTGTAAAGTGACTATTGCACAGCCCACTGCCCTTATCACCCAATCCCTTCCCTTCCACCTCTCCCGGAAACTTCCGATCCCTGGCCCCCTCCCTTAAACTAGTTTCCTTTGCCGGAGCTTTCAGGGACAGGGGGGATGGGAGGATTCAGGGAAGAGGAAAAGGAAGAGTCTTTGCTTTGCTTTCATCAACGAAAGCTTATCACTGTCTCCCACCAACTCGCCGTCATCCGCACTCCCCGACGACACCCAAGCCCCTCTCCGTGAGGGACGGAATCGATCGAACGGCCTTTTCCCGATCGGTGTCATCTTTTTGGCGGTGAGAGCGGAGTTGCCGACGTAAGTGCTGGAAGGTGTACGCAGTTTCAAGATACGAGTAAGATATTGGTGTATACAATGGTCGGATGACTGTGGTTCCTAGAATACTGGGTTTCTGTTCCAAGGGATCGGGTTCGAGTCTCGGCAGCGACGGATAGATTTTTTTAGTGGCATCCCGATCCTAACTTGCCCAGATAAGGTTGCAGTGTTTTATTATTGCAGGTTCCTATTTAGGTTTTTGGGTTACAGGTGGATTTCGATGGTTTCCTTAGCAATCTTGTCCCCGTACCCATTCCTTCGACCGAGTATTTTGGTTAATCCCGGTCTACAACAAGGATGTGCTCCCCATCCACCATGAGAAAGCATCAGTTGAGGAAACACAGTGGACAGCAAAAGCTTGCATGCATTTACACTGTGTTTGGGATACAACATTCTCCATAAATACAACATTCGGACCATTCACCATCCTCCGAACAAGTTTCTGAGTCGTCTTGTGCACGTTAACCCTATCGCTGCGGTGAACGTAGGAGCTAAGTTTGCCCAGTGGACTGCTGTGAACGTAGCTCCCACGTTCCGTTGGCATGGTCGTTCCTACCCACCGTTCATTTTTTCGCCGCACAGGGGCTAGGATGTCTCCGCAGGTAGACCGTAGTGAAAGGGTTAAGGATACTGCCAGCCTCAAGGTGCAAGGAGAACGCCGTATCACATGCAAATGTGGCGAGGCATAAATGGGGACACTGAGTGAACTATTGAGACAGTGCTCATCTCCGGCTCATCACAGCAAATCTCTGACATGAAAAACACATCTCTGGCTCCGTTTACCAGAAAAATAGGCTGAAGAATAAATTAAGATAGATTTACAGTTGCTGAATCAAAATCGGGAATAAGTGGAGAGGATTTTCTTATTAAGAAAAATAATTCCGGGAAATGGAAAAGTTGACTTATTTTAGACTTCACGGGAATCAGAAAAATACAAATGAGTCAAAAAATATTTATCATCAAATAAACTTCAATCACTATACTAATGTTACCATCGTAAATATATGGGCATCTCAGTGAAAGCTTCTTTGAAACTGTAAACTTCACTTTTTACAATGATTTTTCCTATTTCCCCTTCCTATGATAAGTTTTTTTGTCCGTTTGCTAGATCTTTCAGCGGCTAAAACCTTTATTAATTACATACAGATAGCAGTTCTATAAAAAATAATAAAAATAATCTGAATGTGGGAGTAACTCTTAAAGAATTTGAAACAAAATTCTCCAGACTGCATACAAGGTTAGGCTGGTGGCTAGAAAACTCGTTACCTATATTGAGGGACCATTTCGATTTCTTACAGTGGTAGAACGGAGTCATGATAACTATTTTGAAGATATACGGACAGCGTTTAAAATCCTCCGTTCTTCGAATGTCGCCTTCACCTGAGGACCTTTGACACTGTAACACTCCCCGATGGCGGTGCCTTCATCTGGGTTTAATCCAAAACCAAAACACGGGGGCGTATTTCTTCCTTCTTATTCACAATACGTCTTATACTTAATCCACTCTTAATCTTACCTTTTCTTGTTCCAGCCCGTCCAGGATTTTAGGTGCTTTGCGATTGGGAAAGACAGGGTTCATGTCATATAAACAAATACAATGGGCATTGACCTTCTTAGTAAATAAATTTAATGATAAGTTTTACCGGTGGAAATGTTTCATTGTAATGCAGAACTTGCAAGATTATTTAACAACTAGTAAATGGGTGCTTGCAGTTTGCAAGCGGAAGCCGTAGAGCGTATGATAGTACATTGTAAGTCATTAAAAACGAAAGCAGTTTAGTATTACTACTCATGAAAATTAAATTATTGAGGTGCATTGGTAACCTTTGAACATAATTATGAGAATATAGCAGTAAACGAATAGGTACATAATATATATGCTTTGTTCTTCTTGGTAATCGCTAGATTTCTTCTATAATTTACATGCCATTGAGCAATGTTGAAGAAATATATTAGTAATTGAAAATGGTTACATTTATTTGGCAGTTTTTAATTTAATCAATATCAGCCAAAGTACAATGGATTTTCATAATTCATTTTTATTTTTGTTGTTCTCAATTATTATAAACAAATTTAACCTTTTAAACAAATGGTATAGTATTTGAATTCATAATTTTTTAAACCCAAGCGATAATGCAACATGGTTCATTATCGTTTTACATGGTTTGGACTTGAAGAACAGCGTTTCCAGGTGTATTTCAGAAAGGAGGTTAAAAGGATTTAAGTTAACCGGAAACACAGAGAGAGGGAATCCCAGGCAAATGGAATATATTAGCAGGTGTTGATCAATTCATGGCCTCCAACTAAAACATTTTCTAAGCATCCTTTTAATGAGAGAGCTTCTTACTTTTTCCTTGATTTTAATATAATATCAGATCATTACTACGGTTTATAGATGTGAGAGTGTAATACTGTGTCATTTATGAATATATTTTTGATTAATAATTCTATTCCTTTGGCTCATAGTTTGCAAGAATACAATGTTAAAAATTACTGTTTATATATGTATCAACATAAAACATTGCGAATCGTGTAGGTCGAAGGCATATTATCGTTAAAAGCTATTGAAATACGCACTAATGCATGCTTTATAGCCAGTGTATAAGATACTCTCGGTAAGGAAGTCTCGGAAACAATGGAAAAATTGCTTAGCAACAAAAATGATAAAAGATCGAAATTTGCATTAATTTTGCGTTTAACCTTCATATATTTCAGTTTTTCGATCGATAGAGGAAAATTGGTTGCAAGAATTAAATTCTATTAAGTTTTGGCCTCATTTCAGTCAAAGAATGAAACTTGTATCTCAATTATTTCATATTTTAATGAATGAAAGAAAATTACTCTACACGTAAATTATTCGTTTTTCC
The DNA here is from genome assembly GCA_963573305.1 of Pyrrhosoma nymphula. Classification (NCBI taxonomy): domain Eukaryota; kingdom Metazoa; phylum Arthropoda; class Insecta; order Odonata; family Coenagrionidae; genus Pyrrhosoma; species Pyrrhosoma nymphula. Next base: position 176,641,711 of record OY754328.1, on the reverse strand, counting down.
CATTTAAACCCGTTAAAAAACAAAATCCTATCTGGACTCGAAACCAATGAAAAATATTGGAATTTTCAATTTTTTCCTGACTCGACACTAAATTCCAACCCTCCCTTACAAATTTCAACCTTTTAGCTCGATTAGAAATGCCCAGGAATTCGTATCAATGAGTGAGTGAGTCAGTGAGTCAGTTTTCTAGCTTAATATATTACTATCTAGTAAATGGGTGCTTGCAGTTTGCAAGCGGAAAGCGTAGAGCGTATCATAGTACATTGTAAATCATTAAAAACGAAAGCAGTTTAGTCTTACTACTCATAGAAATTAAATTGTTGAGGTGCATGTGTGACCTATGAATATAATTATGAGAATATAGCAGTAAACGAATAAACTTGAAAATGGTTACATCTATTTGGCAGTTTTTAATTTAATGAATATCAGGCTAAGTACAATGGATTTTCACATTTCATTTTTATTTTTGTTGAACTCAATTATAATAAACAAATTAAACCTTTTAAACAGATGGTATAGTATTTGAATTCGTCATTTCTAAACCCAAGTGATAATGCAACATGGTTCATTATCGTTTTACATGGTTTGGACTTGTAGAATAGCGTTTTCAGGTATATTTCAGAAAGGAGGTGCAAGGATTTAAGTTAACCGGAAAAACAGTGAGAGAGGGAATCCCAGGCAAATGGAATATATTAGCAGGTGTTAATCAATTCATGGCCTCCAACTAATAAATTTTCTAAGCATCCTTTTAATGAGAGAGCTTGTTACTTTTTCCTTGATTTTAATATAATATCAGAGCATTACTACGGTTTATAGATGTGAGAGTGTAATACTATGTCATTTATGAATATATTTTTTATTAATAATTTTATTCCTTTCGTTCATGGTTTGCAAGAATACAATGTCTAAAAATTACTGTTTACATGTATATCATCTAAAACATTGTGAATCGTGTAGGTCGAAGGCATATTATCGTTAAAAGCTATTGAAACACGCTTCGAGAAGGTTAAATTCTCTTAAATGCAGCCTTTATAGCCCGTTTATAAGGTACTGGAAGTCTCGGGAACAATGGAAAAATTGCCTAGCAACGAAAATGAAAAAAGATCGAAATTTGCATTAATTTTGCGTTTAAACTTGAAATAATTCAGTTTATCGATCGGCAGAGAAAAATCGCTTGCAAGAGTTAAATGCTTTGATCTGTTGGCCTCATTTCAGTCGATGAATGAAATTTGTATCTCAATTAGTTCATATTTTAATGAATGAAAGAAAATTACTCTACACGTAAATTATTCGTTTTTCCCATTTAAACTCATTAAAAAACAAAATCCTATCTGGACTCGAAACCAATGAAAAATATTGGGATTTTCGATTTTTTCCTGACCGACATTCTAAAGTTGTTCCGCATCACAGACTTTCTGATAATAGATATTCCCTTCGCCCCTCTATAGCTGAACTGAGGGGTAAGATAGATATTATCTGGAATCAGCAAACATATCTCTTAAATGCTTTACTTATGGGACGCACTTCAATGGGACGTCCTCCATGGTTAGTTTGAGAATATAAACGTTGATAATACTTTCCTTGCGAAAAGAAATTTCGCAGAGCATATTTGGTGGAATACGGCATATAAGCTGTGATGTAAAAAAATAACATGCGAAATTTTCAGACCATATAATGGGAGGAGGTACACATTAATAAAGATAATAGTTCACTCTTTATTTTAATTTAATACTAGAGCTAAATTGTTCACCGTCTCTTTAAAAGCCAGATAATATAAATTTACTTTCTTCTCTTGATTTTCCAGATGTTGCCTGTCTAATTAATACGATTGGAATACAATAATTAAAGATAGGTTTCTTAAGGCAATATTCACGATCCTTGATTGAAATGCTACTGGTGACGAATTTCCGGTTACGAAAATGTCATTGCGGTTCTCAGCTCCGCGCGGTAGGAGTACATAATCACTCAACACTTCGTTACGGGTAACGAATTTCCAGTCATTAAGGTTCTCAGCTTCGCGCATTAGGAGTACATAACCACTCAACACATTTTCAAACTTCCCGCTATGCTGTTGCAGTTTATACTGATGCAAATGCGGCAAATTGGCGGAATTTCCTCAAAGAAGTAGGGAGCGGGATGAAAACTAACAATACGAGTCAAACAGAGAAATAATTGCAATGGAATGATATACTACGAAGTATCATGAAATCAAACATTGACAATAATCAGAAAAATACACTCCATAACGGGTCCATCTATGGTATTTTTATTTTTTATTGCTTATAAAAAAGGAATGAAACGTGAATGATAAAAGGTCTCACGGCCTGATATAAGAAACCAGTGCAAAAATTGTATTAACTCTGCTGAAAATTATCCTTCTTTTAGTCGTACAGTCTCACACACTATTTCCAGCACCCGTATGTTATGGTCTCCTATTCATATTCCGTAGCTCTAGTCGATCTAATAAGAGAATATTTAAAAGACAAATTTTTTTCATTAATTCAGTAATTTTATTTGCTAATAATTTGATTGGATTTTTCGCTGCGTCTTAGCAAACTGAAATGCGTTCAAGCTTCTACACACTGCAATTCATCAACACACTGCAATCATCTTACTGTAGGTTCATTTTGTATACCAACACGAAAATGTTGAAGATACAAAACAACATAGATCTTCCTTGTACTACACTAAAAAACAAATATTCTATATTCTATTCACACTATATTCTTAAAACTGTGATTTTCTTAATCAGGTTAATTTTGATTGACGAGAGTTCGCTTTGCAGTAATAAACCAAATGGGATAATTCAAATGATATAAAAAAATAAATAAGAAATTTCTCTAATTAATAAGCTCGCATTAACGACATTAATCTCAGATAATGAAGACCTTTGCATCAAGAAAAGGAGCTTTTCTTAATGAATGCTTCTCATGCTAAAAAATAATCTTAGAAAAAAATCTTTTCGCTTTCATTAAATTAGACAAGTACTTAATTTTTAAATTAATCTAAGAGGTATAAAAACAACGACCTGAGATTAGAGTTTTGAACGTGTATATTTTATACACAGTAACAAATTTTCACTCAATGGCACAATGTTTTTGTTTAAAAAACTTAAACAGTATTAAATCTGGTGGTTTCCGAACTTTCAAAATTTTTTTATAACATTGCTTCTAATGAATTTGAAAACCTTCACCAATTTTTTGAGATGATCGTACAATTCACTTCACATGAAGTTGGTTAAGAAAATTATAAATCGATAACAATGAGTCATTTAACAGTTATTTTTAATAGAAAATCTATTCTCGTTTGGCATTATCTTCTTGATACCCATCTAACATGGCATGAATCTAACATAGCATTAAATGCTTTCAATAAATCCAGAGTACTCTTTCCAATCGCCATTTTAAAATACTAATACACATGCCATCTCTAGAATTTGCTCAACGCTTTTCTCCTATATTACACTGTTTTTTTAACATGTCACAAGCAACTTGAGATTCTATCCGTAAAACCTAGACAAGTTGTATTACTCACCATCCTGTTCTAAACAATATAGATAGGAGAAAATGCGTAAATTTATTTATGAAGTTTTCAGGTGATGGATATTTGATGCACCCTACTCTGTTTAAACTTTTTATCTCTTTCTTTCACTTTCTTCTGCATACTTTCGGAGATTCGCCAAAAGTTTTCTTCCAGTAAAAGTGGAAAAAACCTTAACTGATTTGAATACATGAAATATCCAATGCATTTCTTTTCATTTTGATAATAACTTCTGCATTTTAAATCCTCACTTACCTTATTCATATGGTTAAAGTCAAATAAAATTAATTTTATTCATGATTTTCTTCTGATTCAATTCAAGTGACTACGACCAAAACCATATAGTTCCTTCGGTTGCAGGAAACTCCGCAGGTTTTTTCTCACATTACATTTATATTACTCGTAGAAACTAATTTAACTATCCTTTAAGGATTTATTTGTGAAAGCCAAAGACAATGGTGAAATTAATTTACCTGATGATTCTTATGATTTATATGATTCTTATAATTTTCTTCTTGTAAAATGATACTCAAATTATTAACTATAAAAGGGGCACTATTATATTTCTTAACTTTCGAAGTATTTGAACACCGATCAAAATTAAACATGCAATACCATATTAAAAGGAAAATCGTTATGTGTTTTATTCCAAATTCTCAGCAACGACGCAAACAATTCAATTTTTTTTTAATATAGTTAAAACCTTTAGGCAATTAGCTCAATTGAGATTACTTACAAAATATAATACGTGCTGAACCGGATGAATATATCCAATGTTTCCCAAGGGAGTACGATTCATGATAGCAGTATGAACTTTGAATTTTTGCAAATAAGATAATTGACTTTCTATGCCAATATTTTTCCTGTTTTAAACAGAAAGACAGAATATTAAATGTTGAGCCTGAGACGATGGAGATGAGAAAGACAGAAATACATTAAATGTGTAGTTTTGTATCAAAGGATTATAATTGAAAAATTGGTCGATAAGCCGACAAACATGGATGCACAGGAGTAAAAAATAGGAGGATAAGGAGATGAAACAACCACTGTTTTAATTAAGACTTAAAATTTTAAATGCTGTTTCAATCAATTCACACGTAAAAATCAGAATATTAAAAATACATAAATTAGTGAGTACTCAAAATTCGTAGCCTTTACTACGACATACATTCAGATCATTTGTGAATGCAATTTCTCTTATACCCATCGAAATGTCTAACAAAACAACACGGCGGTGATAATTCATTACTCATGCCAACCCTTATTTTCAAGTCAGGTGTGACACTCCTATTAAAGCGTGCATTCCCTCCAGTGTGAAGATGTGCATTGACTTTTATAGCCATCTTTTTTTTACCATCTGCATTCACATAACCCCTATGAATAATACTAAAACTAATATTTCCATATTCCTAATACATACCTCAGCCCATGGTTATATTAACTTTTTTTTGTAAACACCAAAGACGGTGAAAATTCACTTGACATGACCCGGATTCGAACCCTGATCTCTGAAATTGACGGTCAGATGTGTTAGCCAGTTACACCACCTAGCCATCTTAATTCACGGTGAATTTTAGCGCGGGTTTACACAAATAAGTTTTTCTGGTCCCCAGTCTACATTGTAGCACAGGATACATTGTCGTGCATGGTATGCCACAGTTGCGGAAAGTTAATATCTTAAGCCTTATTCCTGGCAGCTGGAATATCACAAAAATTAACGAGGAGTTCAATGTAAGTCAATACATCGCTCGTCACACAAGGGGACTAGGACAAAGGAATGTGATATTGTTGCATATTGGGAAGAAAAAACCCAGTGAATCTACCCAACATTGTCGCTTAAGAACGACTAACTTGACAATTTTTCCATTCACTGCGATTGCAAAAATAATGTGGCACGCAGTCACGCGCACGGGTGCAAATATATGCACCAACCTAGAATTAAAAAATGACTTGGTGGTGTAACTGGCTAACGCACCTGACTGGCAATTAGGAGATTGGGGTTCCAATCCCGGTCAAGTCAAATGATTTTATTCATGGCCAATGTCACCGTCTTTCGTGTATATCCTAGCACCCATGCGCCTGACGGTGTACCACATCTGTGCAATCTAAATGATTGAAAAAAAAAACATTTTTTTGCTTTCACGGCTATCTGCTGAGTAATTGAACCCCATCACTATCCCGACTCCTCTTTGCGGCAATCCACCGTTTGGCAAGCCCCCCAAGCAATTACGCATTCGGTCCGCTCGCATTCCCTTGCCCCGCGGCCACGCCCACCCAACGATGGCCCGGCAAACAACGAAAATTGCACGTAGGTGATGGGGCCAAACCGTGGCTGACGGGCCGAGGCTGGAGCTGGCATTTCTAATGCCCACTGCATCACCGCGAGGTAGCGAGCCGTGTGCTTTTGACCGCCACGAGTTTACCGGCTGAATGTGCAAAGTGATGAGGGAGCCCGAGGAGTATTGGGGTGTGGGGAGGAGGATTAGGGTCCACGAGTCCCTTTTGGGGTGCATCGAGACAGATGAGAAGGTGCGAGAGGTCGTCGCCACCGAGGGAACATCCGAACAAGTAGAGAGCCAGTATGCTACACCAAACGGTGAAAATCGAAGTTTACCATTGGTTTAGCTAATCTACAGTCTGAAAAATAAGTCTAGACACCCGAGTTTGAGAGGCGATATCTCTTGATTAAGGAAACGGATTTTAATGCAACAAAATGCACATAATAGCTTGTTTAGTTTCATGTTTAATGATATAAGTTTACAAAATGTTTTGGTGCTCACTGCACTTTTGCTGAATTTTGTTTGCAAAAATGCACGGTTTTTGACGCGTAAAAACGGATTGCTCATGTTTGATGGCTTGGTCTTCCGTTATTATTCAACTGATTGACTTTCAATTGTAATCTAAGAAAGGAAAACGTTCTGAGAATAGTTTGGTGAAAATGTATTTGTTTAAATTACTAAAGTTACATAATTTCTTGAAAAAATATAATACTCCGTTTACTTCCAAATGAATGGTTTGATTGAAAATTAAGTGAGATCGTTGCGCGCGCTGAACTGCCAGTATAACGGAAAGTTAAAAAAAATAATATGCAATCATCAGTTTTTTCAATAAAGATTTTTATTTATTGTAAGGGCTTAGACATGGGAGACTTTCTCATATGTTGCATTAAAATCAGTTTCCTTTATCAGGAGATAAAGCCTCTCAAACTCTGGTGTCTAGACTTATTTTACAAACGCGTTGGCAACAGCAGTAGAGAAAGTGTCAGAGAAACTCTATATAAGTCGTATTGTTGAATAAAGATTATTATATTGGTGAAAAGCTCATAGAAGTTAAAGGTAATTTTTCTTTAATCGCCTAACGTATTGAAAAAGTTATTTCCAAACAGAAACATCGACAGCAGTCTACGTTTCTATTTTTTTAAAACTATTTGTCACGAGTGAAAATTGCATGGAATATGGAGATGTAAGCTTATGGCTTAACAGTGAGGATACGTGAAACAGCAGATAATTTTATTTTCTGACACATAAAACTATCGTATTGGACAAAAATGATCAAAGAATATGTAAAATATGTTCATAAATTCAGGAATAGAATATATTCAGGATGAAACACTCAAGTAGAAACATGAAGGTTTCATCTCATTTTTGTATAAGAGTTATTGGCATAACTTCCGTAAGGTCCAGTGTGCCATCTCAATGGGAATTAATTCAGTTCCTCAAGCTGTGGTTTGTAGTATCTATCTAAAGATTTATGTGATGTGTAGTATCTGTCAGGTATTTTATCTGTAAAACACTACAAATATAGGGGATAAACCTCTCATTCGTTTTTAATCGCGCAGTAGCGAAGGAGCATTCACATATAAGGGTGACTGCGAAAGTTTTCGAAACGTATAAGGCCGCATGAGTAGCATAAGTACTGCATGCTTTTTTTCAGCTCTATGATTTAGGCTGAGGGTAATGCATTTTATTATAATATGTGTTATTAATTTAAATAGCAAGAACATTTTTAAATAAAATATTACAAAGATGTCGACATAAGTGATTGTAGGAAATAAACAGTTCCAAGTAACCATCAACTTCATGTTTCCCACCATTTGCATCATTTGACTGTTTTTAATCCGGATAGTTTTGTATATAAATTGACATAGTAACGCTTAATATTAAAATATAAATATTAATATCATAGTTATCTAATTTATTATTCTAAACCCGAATCTTATGTACGAAGTGTAATAGGTTTCATAACAATTGGCGAATGCATTTTCACGTGGATTATAGTTGTTTCTCTTCGATTTAGATTACTCTTACAAGGAGACATCGCGTGAGTGATGGAAGGGACGCAAATGACGCAATTATTTTCTGAAACTAGAGAGAGAATACGGGAAAAGTGTCACGGCTTTTTTCCATTTGAAGCCGGGTTCGAAAGAAAAACGCAACTAAAGAATTTCCCTCCGTATAAATTCTTTTAAATGCGAGCGTAAGATAACAGAAGCCGTGGCCGAGTGGTTAGAGGCGTTGGAATAACAATCATTGGTCTATGGTGCGGGTTCGAATCCTAGTACTGTCAACTTTTTTTCTTTCGAATATTTTACGGAGTCTCTGTACATTACCCATTCCCATACAGTTATGGCAGTAACGACAATGTTTTTTAATTTTCTACCTATTTTCTGCATTTTCAATCAGCCCCTTTGAGAGACTTTTGGAGCTAATTTCGGGATTCTTGTTTGGCCGAAAAGAGGTCACATGCCGAGAGGCCTAAAATGTGTAGATTTTGAAAATACAAGTATATTTCCGTGGATACGATGGGCTTCGAATTTTCTTGGCTCTTTCTCAAGGCGGTAAACAATGAACGGATTATTATTTTTTAATATACAGCAATGCATGCACTTCAAATTTCCCAGGAACTGCGTTCGAATTATGACTTTTGTGACTCAATTTTTTGTTCACTAGCGAACATGATAAAAGTAGAAAAGAGATGGTAACTGTTTACGAGGTTATGTAAAAAATATTTGCTATGACCTTTTTGCGGAGCAACATATTATATTGAAGGGAAGCCTGTATCGTGGGGGAGAGGAAGATATAAGATTCCAGCTCAAAAAATATCACGCAATGATAACACTATTTCTTTTCCCACCTCATTTTTATTTCAATTGAAGGAATTCAACTTTTTATTCATGGCGTGGAATTGCTTACTTTCGGATGATATTCATCGTAAATACATATAAGGCAAAGAATATTTCTGCTCCAAGCCAATTTGTTTTCTGTCGCCAGAACATTTGCATCTGATCGGAGGCATATCCGTTCTACAAACTTCAGACCATTTATTTATATTTTCTCATATTTTCTCGGATTTAAAGCGAGCCTTAATTCTTTTACTGCGGGTGAAACACATGAGTACGTGCAACTCCTGGAAATACGTTCTTCTACGCTTGAGCCGCTCTTCATATCTGCTCCCTCAGCCCCTACACATCTTTATGATTTTATTAACCCAAACTAGTTTCCCTCTCTCTCTTTAGGGGCTGCCAAGACCAACGACCCTACATTTCAATGGTTTGTTCAAGGCCTTCTCAAAGACCTCTATGTCAAGCGTTCGCTCCGGTTCTTACAAGAAGAAGGGGTGGAAGTTTTTACGGAAGGAAGAAAGTGGAAACATTTTTTGAAAAGACAGTGGGTGGGTTGGGGAGAGGAGGTAATGCAGGGAAAACCCTGCGGAAAGAATATTAAGATGAAAGTAGAAAAGAAACGGAAAATTCAGGGTAGGAGGATGCATATTTAGGGTTGAGAAGAGGTTAGCCCTTAGGATAGATTCCAACTTAAAAAATGAAACGTGCTGATAACAAAGTATTTCTTTTTCTATATTATGTTTATTTCATTGATGAAATGTAACGTATCAATTATGTCGTTGAATTACATACTTTTGGATGATATGCATCGTAAAAACATTTAAAACGAAGAATAATTCTACACCAAGCACATTTTATAAAGCTCCCACTTGAGCAGTTACATTTGCGTGAACGCAGATCATGTGGGAAACATATATCTCGAACATTGCTGAATACCGTCCTATCTTCAACCAGTTTTGATGCCCACCACGCATATCTAATCATGTCACGGAATACAGGCGAAGATAGCTGATGGTGCAGCAATGAATGTATTTAAATACCATCATCTCGGGATGTAGTTTTTCTTTTTTCTTTTAACAAATAACTGCTATTTTGGTCATAGAAAATATTTTTATAAAAAAGGTCATAGCAAATATTTTTTGCATAACCTCGTAAACAGTTACCACCTCTTTTCTACTTATATCATGTTTGCTATTGAACGAAAAATTGAATCACAAAATTCATAATTCGAACGCAGTTCCTGGGAAATTTGAAGTGCATGCATTGCTGTATATTAAAAAATAATAATCCGTTCATTGTTTACCGCCATGAGAAAGAGCCACGACAATTTGAAGTCCATCCTATCCACGGAAATATACTTGTATTTTCAAAATCTACACATTTTAGGCCTCTCGGCATGTGACCTCTTTTCGGCCAAACAAGAATCCCGAAATTAGCTCCAAAGGTCTATCAAAGCAGATTGAAAATGCAGAAAATAGGTAGCAAATTAAAAAACATTGTCGTTACTGCCATAACTGTATGGGAATGGGTAATGTACAGAGACTCCGTAAAATATTCGAAAGAAAAAAAGTTGACAGTACTGGGATTCGAACCCGCACCATAGTCCAATGATTGTTAGTCCAACGCCTCTAACCACTCGTCCACGGCTTCTGTTATCTTACGCTCGCATTTAAAAGGATTTATACGGAGGGAAATTCTTTAGTTGCGTTTTTATTTCGAACCCGGCTTCAAATGGAAAAAAGCCGTGTCGTTTTTCCCGCAATCTCTCTCTAGTTTCAGAAAATAAAGTCGTCATTTGCGTCCCTAACATCACTCACGCCATGTCTCCTTGTTAGATCCACCCCAGAAGCGTCTTCGTTCAAGACTGTCAAAAAAGCACTTTTGAGATACAGTCACATCCTTTGAGGTATAGTACTGGAGACCTGTGCGCCACAATTACACCATCCACGATTTACTAAGCATTTTATAGACCCTGGACTACTACTACCAACAACGTGACCACTCGTTGGGAAATGATACATAGATGGCACCTCTCAGTAAGCCATGCTCACGATGTATGTTTTTATACGTACACAAAGTACTTTATCCTCACCAAATGTTTCTATATTTATCTTAGGATGAGGGTATCAGAAAAATTATCATGCCAATGTGCAAATAATGTTGCTTAATGTATGAATTTGGCTTAATGAATGAACAAGGCTTTGTGATATCGATTCCATTGGCTAATAATCCCTGAGTTACAGCGGGTTTACATTCCGAAAGCTAAAATATCCTACGAATTATAACCGGACTGAGTAGACCGACCTACCGTACAAATATGTAGGGTCCTTTGTCCCTCTAATACTTGCGGAAGTTAAGTTTAAAAAGATTATGATTTTTCTTGCCCTAGCTCGGAGCAATGTAAAGAAAAGAATTTCCATGTGATTAAACTCGGGAAAACTGCAATAAAACTTTGAACGTTTGCGTCAGTCATGCATTTAAAAAAATGACGGCTTTACAAAAAAATAATTAATTTATTCCATTGTATTAAAAACTCTTAATTTTGTTAAAGTGAATTACATTAGCGATGGAAAAGAGATTGATAAATGAAATGTTTAATGACTGACTGAATTAGTTTCATGACGTATTTCGGGCAGAAACAGAATTAAAAAATCAGCATTAGGTCAAGCATAAAAAACAACTGTTCATTATAAATTTTCCAACAAAATGTAAACACCATTATGGGGATTTCAGACTTTTCAAAACCTTTTTTTAACATTTAGTTTAACAAAATGAAAGTCGACCAAAAACATAGAAGGGAAAAGCGAAAATGGAATTATTCCCTATATGTAAAGGATAATAAATTGATTTTCCTCTTATTTATACAAAATGTATATGTATACAACTGAACGGAGAAAACCACACGTTAAAGCAGGTAATTTAAAGGAAATTTGGAAATTTAAAAAATAAAATGTATTCTACCTTTTATAAGATGCCAGGAGCAGATTAAATTTGAGGAAGAAGAGTAGCACGGATTGGAAAATGTAATTATTTATAAGCGCTACACACTCGATCTCTTGAAATCGTTATACCGTTTGAAGTCGTAACTAAAAATATCTTAACGAAGCACAGAGGACTTCCTGTTGCTCGGTCTCAATTCCTCCGATAGGACTCCTCTGATGTAAATATTGAAATTTGAGTTTATTTGAGAGTCTGTCTTAAACCCCTTTGCTGCACCGTTCAGATACATCCAAATGAATATTTTCACTCGCTGATTAGGGAGATCGGCATTATCCCACAAGCATGAAAACAATTTCCTTTTCTGCTAAAATCGAGTGTATAGTTATTCCAATCATACTTAATTAAACATCCAAGAAGTTTTATTCTTGGATGTATTGTGCCTTTTGTCCATTATATCTTTATGTTCTGTTGTGCACCTTCAATACATGTGGGTTGTGCTGGTGACTGATATTCCCCTGTAATTTTCACATTCGTATTTTCTGCCATTTTTGTGTATAACTGAAAAAAGGATGTTCTCCATTCTTTTGGGACCTCTGGTCCATCTATGAACTTTTTAAATAATGTTTTAAATGACGGTTTAACTTTTTGGGGCCATATTGTATTAATTTTCAGAATCCCAGGCCAGGAGATTTTACATTTTTAAGTGTTTTTGCAAACATTCTCGATTTCAGCCACAGGTATTATTAGAGATGAAGCTATTTCATTTATTTTATTTTCACACTCGTTCTCAATGGTAAATTCTAATGTTTTTGTTAATAGTCCACTGAAGTATTTTCTTCATTGCTGTATAGATGTTGGTGATATTAGATCTGTATTTACACTTTTACGTGCATTTTTAATTAGTTGCCATCTTTCTTTACTTTGTCGTCCACCCAAATAAGTATTTAATTTATAGCAATTGTTTTCCCAAAATTAATTTTTCTCATTTATTAACTTCTGCCTCACTCAATATTGTGCCACTTTGCATAATATGTTATCAGTGTCATTATTAGTGGTTAGGAATCGCTGACATTTCTCTCTCTCATCTTGCCTATCTTTTAAAATGTCCTCATATCCCACCAGTTTGGTTCATTCTTGGTTTCATTCACTTCCATTATTCCTAATGCTTCCTGTGCTGCTCAGTGAATAGATTTTTTATAGGTATGCTGATACTGAGTTTCTGTGTCGTTTTCCATAACCAATATACGAAGGTATAATTTAAGTCAAGAGTGGCACCCAAAATATGGTAACTGATGCAGACTGATTCATTAAATTATCTCCAAAGCAATAAAACACACGACGGTAGGATATGTCAAGCAAGTAAGAGTAAAATTTCTCAGCCCAAGATATCTATAATGAGCAAAAAACAAGCAAGTGTGAATATATCAACTGCACCTTCAGGGTAAGGTGAGTAGAAATAAACTTTAAGGATAAACACTTTAACCTCTTGTACTCGTTGGCTACTGAAGATCAACCGTATGGATAACAAGATAAGTGAGAAGGCGCACTTGAGAGCAGATGAGTAAAGATAGAAATTATCATAGGTACACATGATGGGGAAAACAATGTTAGCTGAGAGGCGCTCTGTTTACAACAAACGTCCCAGAAAGTAAACGGATGCGTTTTCAACTGAATAAAAAGAAAAACGGAAACAACAAAACGTATGCTTCCGCCGGATGCAGTAGAAAAATCAGCGTGGTTATAAGCAATGATTAGATAAAACATGGAGACAAATGAATTGCACCAAGGGCCTAGGAATAAAATACTGATGGTACGAATGACCTAAAACCGCTTTTTAGGTTAACACATTAAAATTTTTCTTTAAATAATTTTGAAAAATGAAAGATAACTTTTTCGCACATTAAATATAAAACAATTTAATTCGAATGTACGTATTTTAAAAGTATCTATAATGCTACCAAATAATTCATCCTTCAATGCATCGTCAATAAGGTAATATTATTCCCATTTTGTTTTTTTAACGGCCGAGTATCACTAAATAAAGAGACATGATTTTTTTATGGTAAAGATAATAATTCTGGTCTAAGGGGGAAGAATTTTTTTATGTAAATGTAAACATTTATTTCATTTACAATAAATAAACACGTTAAATATTCCAAATATTTATGATGACAAATGATGATTCTTAATAAGATATTTAGAGGTTGATTTTAGGAAACATGCTTCGCTGAAACGAACCTTAGGTAGCAATGAGCATATGTTTTTGAAAAACTGTTACTTTTAGCGTATACTCCTCTATCTTCCATCGCCTCATATGGATTCATTACAGTAATCTACCGGTTAGAGGTAGGTTGTGATGAAAGTCAGAGAATATCCAACGAACTCGTACACGTGCCGTGCCCTTTCTGCCTCTAGTATTTCTTTATATGGATATAGGATATAAGGGATCATAACCTTAAGAGAGAACGGCCGTATTAGAACAAATGTTCCAGGTCTGACAGTCATAAATAAATGAGCGTCGCACATACCCATCATGGATAGGTACAAGGTATGTAGAAAGTACAAAAGTAACCATTCGAAATAAACACACCAACAGGGTATAAAAACTGACATGGATGTACATGATTCGAAATTTCGAATCTCAAATCATGATTCGCTTTTCTTATATTTGTATTTGATTTATTCACGATTTCAAGGTGAGCTGTCAGTCGAATCATTTAGATCACCGACAAGCCACGAGTCTCTTGTAAAATAAACCCGATTAGGTTATTCAAACGAGGCAGTAAGATGCATACATAGATGGGAAAGGAAGTTAGGAAAGTTCACTAATCTGGTCAATAAGACTTCGACACACGCAATTTCCACTGTTTACTTTCACCCTTGCGCCGGGGCAGTCTTGAAGTCCGAGTCGTCTACCGAGTGCTGAGCGAAGTATTTTTAACATTCCCGCGTTTTATAACCGAACATTTATTCATTCGCATTTGAGTTTGTCATTTTTTAATTAAAATGCATAATGATGTGTATTCTATTTGTTCCTTACTTACAGTGAACCTTCAATATTGATTAATATATGAATATAGAAACAAATTATTAGAGACTATTATTAGTGCTTGGTGAATGGTGAGACATTTATAAAATGTCTCACCATTGTGAAATAAGTTCAATATCCTAATTTAAAGGTAGAATGGCACACAGTACAGTAAGTGCAAGACTTCTGGACTCTAAGGAGCACATATATTGGTTATTGGGTTAGCCATTAAGGCATAAAATTGTAGAATAGTAAAATCCGAGAGCAGGAAGATTAAGAGAGAATAGAGAGAATGTATGGGTGAGACTAGGCTAAGCCATAAAGAATATATAAGTTCAATCTTTCATCTACAATCGGAGGCTTGGTTGCCACGGAAATATGAGGAGGCGTGTGGATATGAGGCTTTTAATATGTGGGTGAGGAGAAGAATTGAGAAGAGGGAGCCGAGAGGCAGGTGAGAAAGACTAGGAAGAGCTAAAGATACAAGAAGAGATAAGTAAGTAAATTGGTTCATTTGGAGATTCGAAGATGTCAGAAGACTGTTGGCGTATTGAGAGGGATCGGCATGTTAAAGGGGATATGGAAAGGAGATAGCTGAACCAGTGCAAGAGGCAACAAAGAAGAACATGTTTTTGGACAGGATAAAGAATGGCAGAGTATAGACATTCGAGGAGAGACTTACCGGCAATCTAAGAGCCACGTGTAGTAACATTTATCGAGGGCCTTGGCATGGTGAATCCAAGAAAAGATCTACCAAAACTGCGAACAATCAATCAATATAATACCAATTAGAATGATGATATTGGCACATTACTTGATAGTAAAAAGGTTACAAACATAGGAATGACCAATTTCGAAGATTGCGAAGATATGCAATAATGGTGTCAAAGTAATGTGGAAATGAAATCACTAATGACTACAAATTCAGGTGAAAGTGCTCGGTCAAGGTTTATTTATAGGTTATCCAAAAAATAACGGGTATAAAACTAGTTCACAAATTCCAAAAAGTATATTAAAAAACACGTTAATTACACTCCATGTTGTAAAAATTATGCCACCAGGTTATTTTTGATTAAATGCGTTAATCAAAACCGGTCAAAGGGGTGTTTCATCTAACATTTGCACTTCGGCAGAATAAACTCTTATTTGCCTGACAATTTCTATTGACTGCCTAAAAGTAAACTGCTCTTCTGATCTCGACAGCAATTAGTATTTACACCAAATTAGTACGTTATATATTCCCCATTCTGTAAAACAAAACACAAATGCCTATTGTTACAAAGCACTTCATGAGCAAAGTGTTCGTGTTCTCTCGGATCAAATGATTCGTGTACTCTCGGATCAAATGATTGATTTACCTTTGTGCCAATTTTCTCTCCTCGAAACCTCGAGACTCAAAAGTCCTCAGAGACTCCTCGGTCGAATTGTCTGTTCTCTATTTGGTGCTGAATGTAATCCTCGTTGTTTAAGCCTTGGTAGACGACTAACTTTCCGAGTATCCATTATTTTCTTGATGTGTTTCCATCCGTAGCAGTTGCTAAGGGTATAATATTGTTTAATACTTTATGTCGCGTTATATATCGGTCTCTGGCGTGCAAAATTGGTGTCCTTTTCTCCCACAATCATTAAGTTTACGTGGTGCAAAGTCCCGCACAAGGTGTGATTTTAAGTTTGTTCTCTCTCTCTCTCGCAAATTCCTCGTCCGTTTTCCGTGCGGACCTTTTTCTTTGATTTAATTCGTAGGCATGGCTACCCCTCCAGTGAACCCGTATGCTATGGTCTTTAATACCACGTCCAAGACAGGCGTGCACGCCAAAATGCTCGCGAGAACGTGGAACCATCTCCCTCGACGTTTACCGAGTCAAATTCCGACGTAGCTGTTCTCCCGGCTCAATACGCTGGCCTCGTGACTTGGCCAACGCAGATGGTTTACGTGTTGTTCGTGTAATGATCGACGACCTACCCACCTTTTCATGTTCTTCCTCTAGTGACTGGTTTCTCTTCATTTCTAAAACCTCAGAATTCCTCGTTCTTCTGTTGCGTAAATTACCGGCCAATTGTCGTTCCATCTGGAAGGGCGTAATTCGTAGGAATATTTCTTGGGAGAATATAATCTCGGAAATTTGGGACAAGCTCGTATCATATCGCGAATTCTATCGTCTAGTGTCCACAAAACTTAAAGAGATTTCAATTCCCGCGTGAAAACCCTCGAGAAGTCTACTACTCTATTGTGTCGGCTAACAAGGACAGTTATATACCGACCGCGAACTGATGGAATTGAACTGATGGAATGGATTTTGGAGGGCTTAAATCCTCAAACAGAGTCAGTGCTTTTCTTCTGTCACAGACCTTCAACTCTCGCCGAGTTGGAGAAAACGTTAACTCAAGCCACCAAGAAATTAATGACTCTCGCCGAATATTCTAACTCTTTCTCTCAACCTCCCTCGGTAGAAGAGTCTCGCGACCGCCGAGCTTCCTTTATCTGTAATTATTGTAATAAACGCGGTCACTTAGCTGATGTATGTCACAAGCGTATTCGCGATATGAACGGTCGAGGCCGACCTTGCGCAAAGTTTCAGTGGCTTGCGTTGCACCTTCCACATTATATAGAGCTGAGTGCCCCAAGCAAACAAAAAAAAGGTGTAAAAAGCCATGAAAAAATTAAGGCTACTTGAATGTTTCGTAGGAACTGGAACAAGTAGCCATTTAATGGTAGTCTTTTTTGCTTTGTATAAAATTAGGAAAAATAGATTCGGGTTCACGTTTACCGCGAAAATTCTTTTTACTTTCCAAACTTATCGCTGAAATGAAACTGAGATATCTAAAAGCACACCTACTACATCTATAATCTATCAGAAATAAGGTAGTATTAGAAAGTAGATATAGTATTTATAATATAACTTATCATCAGCCCAAATCAAATTGAATGTAAATATCAATTTAAATAATGCCTTATAATCATACTAAAATATTTTGCATAAGACGGTGCTTTTCCACAACACAGCCTTTCCGAGAAGCTTTATATTACGTACGAATTATAAAACGTTTATTGGAGTGCAGATTTCCCCCCAAAAATTTTATTTCAAAATTGTAGATAAAACTCTGTCAATCAATACAAAGAAAGCAATATTTACACGCACAATTTCCAATTTTTCGCAGCTGTAAATAATCAGAACATGAATAGCAGACTCAATCTTCAAAGGCATTTGACGTGTGCTTACAATCCCTGCTCTAATTAATTGCTTATAGCACAAGTTACCCTTGAAACCAGTTGGTTGAACTCTCAATTGACATGGCGTCCCAGATTTAACTCAAAGAGATACCTAATTCATTGTTGGTTCAGTGTTTTGCTGGGATAAAATGAGTGTCACGAAGTGGTCCCCATGACAGGACGTATATGTTTCTAAGTAATCTAAATCCATGCATTCAGAGTTCTGGCACATCCACTGTGATTGATAGATAGATATATCGATAGTTAAATAGATTTCCGTTAGATAGTTGGGGAAGATGTTGATTAATATCTGGGGCTAGATGAGGATTATGTAAATTAGAGACTTGGGTATAGTAAAAGTACCGACGAGAATCAGTATAATATTAATAAAGTACCTACATATAGTGCCTGCAAAATATTAACTACAATATGTTGTGAATTAGGGCCTCGGTTAAAATGTTTGAGAGACTCTCTTCGTCATCCGGCATTCATTCTGAGGCCCTGATGATAAAGAGAGAGTCATTCTGTGAGACATCGGCAGACATGGAACCTGTAACCTGTTGGAACACCCGAGAAAACTTACTTCACAAGATTCGCCTAGAAAACATCAGATCATTTATGTGCTGTAATACTTTAGAATTGTTTACGGAAAATTTGTTTTTATCTTATAACATTTCAGGAAATTTATGGGAATGAGGACATTTTAAGGTTACAGTAGGATTATTGCCTCACTTTGACCTGAGTACCTTACGGATGGTATTAAAAACACTGAAAAATGTATTTTGAAAATTATAAATTGTAAAACGTTTTGGGTTTCTTTAAAACTAGCATACAGATATTGGCAAAAAAATAGATGACAAAATATTTGTTTTATTGTAGAACCTGAGCATAGTAGGACTGTTTCTTTCGTAAAAAATAAAATTACCGTAACTAGAATAACTCTTAGTGATGATTATATAGTTAAAATTTATTTTCCATTATTCAAAATATGTATACGACACTAGAGTCTCCTTTAAAATGAATTACTTTTGTAATTTGATCATAGGATATTGTATTGACGACATTTCACTGAATAATATTTAATTTTCTTTGGAATTCATATAATACTAAACAAAGATTAACCAATAAAATACTACCAAATACAGAACCGAATATCATTTAATAGAAGCGTAATTTAAATCATTTTATTAGAAATAACAGCAAAAATAAGCTTGGAACTACTGTAATCAAAGGCATTCGCCAATAGCTCATGAGCTTTCCTTAAATAACTCACTACAATTAAGCACCCTCCGCTGCTTATTTGATCTTCGTTGCTAATCGATATTTCTTTTCAAAAATTTTTAGCACTTATAATTCTAATTACATTTAAATATGCTAAAGCAGATAACGCGATGGTTTATATTTCGTAGATCCATTGGGGCGAGTATTTTACGCTTTTGCCACTGCAAACTTCATTTTAGGGATAGAGCTATGCATTATCAGCTCTTTCTGGGGGCAAATTTATGGATAAATCTAGATATTACAGCATGATAAATGCAAGAAAACGTTTCAATTGGTTTGACAAAGCAGCTGATTTGCTCGGAGTGTTATTCTGTGTTGTACTAAATAGATACAACGAAAATATAGAGTTTTTTGTAAAAATAATGAATTTTTATTATAACGAAACGATATTTTCTGCAGGAGAATATAGTAGTAACAAATCCATCACGACATATATTTGCTGTTTGTACTTCAATGAATTATTTTTTTTTAAGAAAATTCTTTGGGTCTACTCTATTTTTCCTAATAATGTAATAAAATTCACGTATCCAGTTCATTATTTATTTGTTTCACCCGCATGATTGCAATTTAAATGCAATGCTCTCTTGAAATCAAGGAAGGAGCGCGTCAAATTGCTTTTTCGATTCACCTAATTTTAGGATGTCATTGAGAGCGCAAGCTGTTTCGCAAGGACACATTATCATCGAGCAGAGAACATAGGGTTAGGATGTGCTTTGAGTTTTTGTGAAGCACGCTCTAGCGAGAATTTGCTGCAACCGTCTCATATTTCCTTAGCGCACAAGGCTTTGCCCATACTACGGCACCACAGAGTGTGTACACAGTGAAAATTGCATGTCAATACGGCAGAGCGAAGTGCTAGAGGGAACACGCGGTCTTTTGAAAATATATTACGCATGAGAATGCATCCGAGGCTTGATGGGCTACATGAGTTTGCCAACCTCCATCTATCCTAGTTGCCATAAGGAGCCAATGCCACCTTTTCAACCCTCCCTATGGGTTTGGTACGTCAGCACTGCCCATAAATTATCAATGTTTTTTTTATGTAACCAATATATGACACAAGTGACGCATTAAAATTCAACCGCTAACGATATTTTGGTGCCACTCCGCTATCAGTCATCGACTTTGCATGAGGAAAGCAACCAGGTTGCATAGGAATCCGTTAACTCGATAACCGACAATTTGAGTGGCCTACTTACGCCATGGATGCTGGTTTTGATAATAAAGTTCCGAACTTCATCTACGACTAGCACACCTTCCACAATTGCATTGATTACCTGCATTAATTACCATAGCCACCTCGGTGGCCATACTTCCAGTGAAATTGATTGGCCCTGGAAATGGAGCCACGAGAGTAATTCTTGGTAATCTGTTGCCTTCCCACCCTGAACCAGTAAACACATCAACGGGTTTCATCATTCCTATGACATTTTTCATCATTCTTAAGGCAATCTCTTGGAGGTTATCGTAACTGTAAAACATAAGAAGAAAAAATTAATTTCGTGTTATTTTGTTAGTAATTTAAATAATGAAAAAGAAGCACTTCTCCTGCTATAATTTTTCTTTCATTACTTTTCAGTTGTGCATCCCTTCTTCTTTACTGATTCAAAACTTCAGCTCTTTTATTTAGTATTGCCCACTCACAAAGTATTCCGTTTCATCGCCGAAATCAACATTATCTTGCCCCTGACTACGTCCTAAACCCAATTTTTCTGGCCATTCGAATTTGCTTTACACATCAGCTATATTAAACATCCATAATCCAGGTATAAATAAATACTTCATGGAATTTGGTATTACAAATATAACTTCTATGGGAGAGAGTAAATAAAAAAGTCTACCATAAAACAAGTTCTCAAAGTCCTGCCACACTTTTTATCTGATAATAAAATAATAAGTAACAAGATAAATGGAGAAACAAGGATATAAGTCGCCAATCAAGAAAAAGCTACTTAGCATGAAATACAGTATAATAAATCACATGGAACTCAATAGTTCACTTATGAGAAAAAGGCCTTCATTATGTTGCGTTAGGCATGCAAGTCCACATCGGTAGCCACTAACATTTCAGTAAAATAAGGCAAAAAGCAGCTATAAATTGGCTGGAGACGTAAATACTCACTGTTTGCTTACAATCCATAGGATATATCAGTTATATTATAACGCAATTATCTGATTTATTTTCCAAAGTTTTTTTTTCCAATCATTGCGATTGTACAAATGATATGGTAATCACTCACGCGCACGGGTACGAAGATGTACACCAAAGACGGTGAAATTTGACATGAAAAAATCATTTGACTTGACCGGGATTCGAACCCGCATTGCCAGTCACGCACACCTAATGGAGAATTTCACCGTCTTTGGCTTATATCTGGTTTATTATTGAATATCTTGTTTGGAGCGGGAATCTCAATCAACACGGCCTATTGGCTGCTATCAGGCTTTCACTAAAGTGAATACGACTGAGACTCCTTGTCCCCTTTCCGTGAACAAAAGAGAGAGGTAAAAATGTATAAACACTTATTATTCACCCTTTCTCATTTCTGTTTCCCTTTTACCTTTTCTGCATTTTTCGTGGCCAGTGATCCGACAACCATTCCGCACTGGCATATAGGGTCTTTTGAGTAATGTTTAGTCGTAGATTCACTTTTTCATCAATACAAAATAACTTCTTGGGGTTATAAATTGAGGAAAAAATCATTTTATTATTATTAAGTACGTTTACGTAATTTTTGACGGAGTACTATCACATTTTTTCATGCTGTTTTGAGAATACTTTTCCATCCATCAAAGCAAAATGACAATGAACAATTTTGGTTTATTTTTATTTCACAAGGGTGGTATCACTATTTTCAATGAAGTGTTTCTGAGCTAATTCCTTCAGGAAAGTTACAAAATGTAGGAAAAATGAATTAATACATCAATACGGTCTTTAGAGCTCAAGGACTATCCTCTTATTTCCGTAACCCGTGAAAACAAACTGTGAAAATTAATGAAACCAGCATTTTTACATGAAGTTAGTGATTCTTAAATCATCCTCAAGCCCTTTTATCTTTATTCATACCTTCAAGTTCTACCCAACACCGATTTCTAGATAACATGAGGTGAATATCCATATAACTGGCCTCTAGGTATATCCTCGCAAAACACGCTTCAAAGTTCTCACATTAATGTATTCGTTCTGCATTATATTCATCGGTTTATCACAATTTTCTATGGTACGTATGCACTATTTGCCAAGTATTCATACCACATTTAAGAAACTTCATGTACTTCAAGGAAGAGACCCTCTAAAAGCAATTAGGATAGAATTATAAAATGTATATTATATGTACATGCACGGGACAATAGGAGTTAAGGTTACTCAGCAAGCCTGAAATAATCAAAGGCCACCCACGGCGCTGGAAGGAGGAATGTGGCAAGTGGATGAAGCCACGCGCCGGTACAATGCATGCACAGAGCACAGCAAGAGCTGTCAAAGGCACCGGAGAATCTATTAGTCGTGGAACGCTTTGGAGCTGTTTAATGTTATGTAAAATACCAGCCAATTATTCCGCAGACACGGGAGGAGTCATACTCAAAAGCATAGCAC
The DNA here is from genome assembly GCA_963573305.1 of Pyrrhosoma nymphula. Taxonomy (NCBI): domain Eukaryota; kingdom Metazoa; phylum Arthropoda; class Insecta; order Odonata; family Coenagrionidae; genus Pyrrhosoma; species Pyrrhosoma nymphula. The sequence continues at coordinate 176,618,994 of OY754328.1, read as the reverse complement.
CCTGGGGAGCAAGGCTCGACAAATGCGATGTCAGTAAAGCGTAGGCAACTAGTTACTCAGAGCCGAGAAAGCAATCGCAGAATGTGCAACAAAAACCTATGCTTCAAAGTTCGTCGGTCTCCATTCGCCCTCAGACATTCGTAGAACTAACTGCTCTAGTTCGTGAATTCACCTAATATATTCTAAATGTATGTTACTGATAACATTTACAAAATAAACACCTAGATATGGTGATCCTGTGACGTTAAAGAAAACAAGTTTCCTCAGACAGAGGGTCTAACCAGAATATGAAGCCCACATTGAAGAACAATGACCAGCATTGTGCACTGGTGTTAAAAAGACTCAGTTTCTCATAAACTAAAGATAAACTAAGTGCTTGAACATAAGGGTTATCTAAGGCCGAGCTTACAGCTGACAAAGTGGCTGGCCATTATTCAGCAGATTAGCACGTCCTTCTTCCAACTAGCACGTAATCGATTCCGACATTCGAGACACCTATAATCCCGCTGATACATCACCAGGCATTCGCAAAGTTACGTGGTGGTATTATAGGTAAAGTTTTCACGAAACTTCCCAACATGAGTACATTTGCAGGAACTATGATTGACGTTGCCTATAGGGGTTTATTTGCGATCAACTACGTCGGCTAACATGTTTGTAACAGGTAACGAGTCTAATAAGAAATTATTCCCTACTCGGCGGAACTCTCATTACAATCAGTAGTATACGATCGGCTGTATTATAATTCAATGGTATTAATTTAATAAAATACATTTAACTGTTCCGAAGCATTATTACGCTTTTCATCTTATATTAACTTGCTTTCCCGGGCGTCCATTAACCTTGTCGCTGCGTACCATAAAATCCTTCCAACCCTTTCCACTACGTACTGACTTACATCACCTTTTATATCGAATTTGATAGGTTTTAGCAGCCGCTCGAATAACCCATACTATTTCCCCCCTCTCTCTTCGCCATCAACCCCTCCTCAACAGTTTGGCTGACAGCTAAGCGAGTAAAGCAAATTATCCATGCCAATGTTCATTGCCACCGTATAAAAATTGGTTATTTTAGTGATAAAATTAATAATCTGCAGAAATTCGAAAATCCAGATTATCCCATTATTATATCTATATTAACTGCTAGGGAAGGTACCCGTAGAAATTCAACGGGTGTGAAAAACATTGAACTTATTTTATAAGAAAACCATGAAGCCTGAAGAATACTGTCAGCGTGGTGTTTTGAGGAGTTCGTAACCTATCTTGTATGTTGTATTCGTTGTAGTACATACTCTGACCATTTTTTAGATGCACGGAGAGATGAGTGACTGTTGGTCATGTTTCATGAATGGGAACATAAAATACTATTTAAATACTACTTCAATAACACCCAGGTTGATAGATGGTCACCTCGTCCCTCCAGTTCTCTTGAACCGCCTTCTGAGTGATTAGCAGCTTAATTGCTTCCCTTGTGTACAAAAATATATTTTCATTAAATGGCTTAATTGAGTTGCGCAATTCAATGCCGATATGTGCGTTGTGTACATTAATCAGGATTGGAGAATATGATGCAATCCAGCGGTTGACAACGTCAAAAGGAGTATTTGCAGCAGCAGCCATGTTTATTTGACCTATGAATCCTCCATCACCCGAACTGCGCCTTCGGAATAAAGGATTGCCATAATCATTGGTTTCGGTTGCATAATAAAATATCTGAGGTGATTCTTAGTTCACTTATCGAGTCTCATGCACGGATGTCGTTCATTGCGCAGAATTTCCATTATTTTTTCGGGTAAGAAACATGTAGTGACATCATTATAATTTCCGCCATTTTAAAACAAATTGGAGTTTCGAAACAGATGGATCTATATTTGAACTAGATTTATAGTAGGTTGGGTTAGGATGAAATTTGAGCGTTTCTTAGCGTAACCCGAGAAACACCACGGGGAGATGCTCATGAGATAGCTAGTGTCCATGTCTTTGAGCATCAAAGTCTATCCTTTGTCGTTTTTATTACAAGGGCTCATTTGCTCGCAAAGAAGACATTCCGCTTGCTTTATAAGATTTTTTGAAAAGGTTACTCTTTTTTATATCAGGCATGTTGATGGATATATATTTTTAAAACCAAGGAGAGGAAACACATTGTATATAATTTATATATATATATTAGTATGATGATGATATCACTCACCGCAAAGTTTTCTTGCAATTCCTTTAAGATGTGTACGTTACCATGGCTTAAGTATTACGCTGTTTTCTACCGTGATGATAATTATGGATAACTGAAAATAACTATCATTCTACGATTCGATCTGTTAATTTCCTATACATTTTTCGCCATCTTCCATAGTCACAAAAACGTCTCTCTATTCTGTGAGCAGCATATAGGTACCTATAATATACACGGGCCATTATTTTGAATAAAAATAAATAAATTAATTTCCAGTGTTGCTCGATAATTCGAGGTATATTTTTAGCAGATATATCATCAAGAACACCCGGAAGCGATGAACGAGACATAGTTACATGAGTCTTCAATCCACCACTAACAGTCATGAATAATGACTCAATAACAAAGAAAATAATACTGGAAGCAATGACAATGCAGTGCTGACAAAGGACGATAAAAAGTAACTAACAAAGTGATATTTGTAATTCATCGTACTTTGGCAACTCCGACAACATTTCTTAATTAATATTTGCCGCTACAAATATGAGCAACAGCAGTCAGTTCGAATTGGAAGATCACCTATTTAAACTTCAAAGTAGCCCAACGACGACAAACTTAATTGTAAACCTAATATCTATTACAAGACTTATCCGTAGAGAATTAATAATGTAAATATACCATACAGGAAGATAAGGATTTAGGATATGCAGCGCAGGAGTAACGCGAATTAATTAATTAATTTTCCGAATTTTAATTTTTTAATGATATTAGTATCATCTATTTTCCTCTCTCTTTCCTTGTAATTTAACGAAGCATAGTGACGCTAAAAAAACTGGTAAATGTTTATATTCGTTATCATCAGAAACAACTAGTTTTATTAAAACGAGTTAAATTACAACGCTAAGGTTGGCTCTCGAATGCATTTCGTGAGAGTTTATTTCCTCACGAAATCTAGCTGCTGGGGAACCCCTTGACACTGGGTCGGCTGAGAGGAAAGAGCCAAAATTGGGAGGAAGATATAGGGAGAGGTTGAGTGATAAAGAGACCAAGGAGCGGTGAGGAGGAGCGAGGGAAGAGAGGGCCAATGCGAAGGTGAAAGCTGAAAAAACACCACGCCTTCCGAAAGGGAACGGGATGAGGTCATGCAGTGGTAGGGTAGGCAAAAGTTATTTAGGCGAGTTTAAGAGAAAGGAAGGTGTGGCAGCTGTGATCCCAGCGGGCCTTCGATCGTCTGCGTCGGAGAGACGAGGAGCATCACGGGACGCTGCTCGAGGAATAAAAGCGTCCATGGTAGAGGAGAGGAGCAGCATCATCATCAATCTTCCTCCGCTGAAAATTCCCGAGGGATCCGGGAAACTAGCGTTTGCTACCGCCTTTAATACCTTTCACGATGGGTTCACACACTTAATCCAAGCTTCTAGACATTTTATGGCATATATAAATACATTTTTATGCAAAAGATGGAAATTATTTTTTAAAAACGAATGCTTTAATACGGAAACCGTAATTCTTTTGAAAAAATTAGAATTTTTTTCAAGTTCTGCTGAAAAACAATCTGCTACGATTCAAGTACACTTGAAGGTTTGACATCACTTATTTTTTTCCCTAAATTACAGCATGGCTGTGCTATAATTCGCTTATTTATTTATTTTACAATCATAGTTTCTCCGTGCGAATTAATATATAGGTGAATTTCACATTAATAATAAAATTATAATTAATAAATGATTTCGCATAGTGAATACTGATAGAGACAGCGCAGGCATTTCCATCATCACAACCGAACGGGTTGACATTTTCATTAAGTAAAATTGCGAAAGTACATCACTATGAGTCTTTACTATGTTGCTCACATATTTCTACACAGATTTACGCCAACCGAAAGTAATTCTGGATCACTGAAATGTTTAGACGGATTATAGGAATGTAAAACGCTAAAATAATTCACTAGGTGGCGGTAGCAAAGTAGCAAACTCTTCATTGGGGCTTTTTGTAGCAGTATCTTCTAAGGGGCTTAGTACTCGTTCTCTTAGGCCAGTGGTTCCCAAACTGGGGGTCGCGGGCCGTTCGGAAAGGGGTCGCGAGATGAGGATTGTAATTACTTTAAAAACAATATCATTTGAATGTACACATTGTTTGTTATTTTTAGGGGGTCGCGGCTAAAACGTATGGGCTAAAATGGGTCGCGGAAAGAAAAAGTTTGGGAACCACTGTCTTAGGCAATTTAATGCTATTTACATTAGAAATTTTTCTTAACTTAGATTTCTTTGCGGAAGCGGAAGATTTCTTTGTAAATTGACCCTTATCTCATGGTTTTCAAGTAAAAAATAATAAATGCAGTAACGTTAAACGAGGAAATGTGTTGCTCATCTCAAAATATTCTACGTCTTTCTTTTCGGCCAACATGCACCTTCAGAAGCCCATCACAATATATTCTATAGTAGATGACAGGAAATGTTAGGCAATCCACATTGAAAAACAAACTAAGCCATATCGTAAATAGGTTTATTGTTTCAGTACATTCAAAACAGCAAACACTTATAAAAGGGTATGGAACGGGTGGCTTACACAAAGGTAGTTTAAAATTACATTTTCAGACTCCGAATGCAGATATTCTTGCTTTTTCCAATCTGCCGGAGACGAGCATTGTTTCAATTTTTTAAGTACAATTTTAATGAAAAGTGCCTTTTTTAGTTAAAAATTAGGATATTTTCCTAATTCAAGTATAATTTTCAATCAAAACAAAATGCCTCACACCATTTGAGTTTCCAAAATGAGGTATGTGTGTTCTAAATAGTTTTTTTTCCATACTGATGGATACATAGTATAGATTATTCGAATACAAAAAGGAAGCAGCACTGTAAATAATCTTAAATAGTAAGCCGTAAAAAAAATACTGGAGAGAATTTATGCAAAAATTGGCAAAGAGGTGTCACATTATTCACTGAAATATTACTCACATCATAATCACCACAATCACAAGCACGGGTGCTGAACATAACACCAATTATGGAAATTCACTATGATAAAATCATTCGAATTGAGTAAGTTTCATTCTCGAATTTCTTTCTCTTAATCGTCGTTCAGGTTGGTTTGCCAGTTATCCAATAAATACCATTTGTGTAATGTTTTTCAATCACGGTTCTTTAAAAAGTAAGACACGCTTATGCACAAATTTGAATTCACCCACGCGCCAATAGCTAATCAAGGTCTCTCATTCACTACAGTGACAAAGGAAGGCAAGAACATCCAATTTCCATAAACTCCTTCGGAATCTCACCTTGTATTAAAATAATATAGAGGATTAACTGGCCAGCATGCCTGAACGGGAGTTGAGATTTGCTTTCAAGTCGCAGACAAGTTTTAAACTATTTTATGGAGAAATGCCACTATTCATTCCTATATAAATGTAAAAAAAAACTTCTTTTTCGATGGCGCTACAGCTGAAATTGAGCCTTGGCCTCCTACATGTTCTGCCTCCATTCATCTCTTTCCTCTGACAGTCATCGTTCCAAGAGTTTTCGTGCATCCTTACTGATGTCATTTTCCCATCCAGCCCTTGGTTTTCCCACTTGTAGAGTCCCTCCATTCTGCCCAGAGAAGACTACCCGTTCATCATCCACCTCCCGTTCGTTAGTCTCATTAGAATAATGTGGGTGGATATACTAGGTCCTTGTTTATATTGGATATTTTGTTTTTGAAACGAATTCTCATAGTTTCTTCACTGTTCACAGTCCCGTAGGTTCAACTTAGTAATTTCCTCGCAAATCAATATACAGCTCTGTCCATGTTTCAATTCCGTATGGCATAAATTTGCAGATACGTGTTTTATAAAGTTGAGTCTTGGTTTTCCTGTCTACACTTTAATATTGGTTTTCATAACTGTAAAAAGGGAGAAGAGGGTGCAATTAGCTTTATCCTTCACATTTTTATTACTTTGTTCGTAATTATGGAGCATACTTATTAAATTACCTCTTTTGCAACGAAAATACTACAAATAATGTCCAATGATAACAGCACTTAATTAGGAAACTTTTTTCGACAGCTATCACTAAATATCTAATTGACGCTAAAGGTAATTTAGGAGCAAAAAGTAGATCAAGTATTTTTTGGCCTTATTACATTATTTCTGCTTTTGACGATAGTTTGAACCTGAAAATCCTTCCTCATAATCGAAAACACAAAGTTATTGTAAATTTTATGAACTTTGTCTCCCCAACGGCTCTACATTTAGTTATCCTAGTTTTAAAAAATGCACGGGACATTATTACGTATTTACCGAATACAAAATCGCGGGAGAGTGCGAAATATATAGCTTTTGGTAACTAAGAACTGCAGGTACACTTTTAAAGCTATTTTTCATGTTCTCAACTCCGTACTAAAAACAAGATAATTCACTATATTTAAAAAAGGTCAGATATAAAGAAAAACTGCTATAATATTAATTATAAATGACATTATTAGAATTCTCAAACGGGTATAAATAAATCAATCATGCCAAATTCGTTTAATCTAATTCAATTAAACCACCTCTTACCCACAACGGAAAATTCCAAAATGAAATTTTAAGGCATTAATTTTTGGGTGGGATATAACGACAGAGGAATTTTGGTTTCATACCATCAGGAATACCTGAAAATTTCGTAAAATTTGTCCTGAATATTCTGCGGGTGCAATTTCCGTAAATGAATTAGAGTGAGCACTCAAAATTCTTATTTATAAAGCATTGGCGTCTCCCGTAGTTTCAAGTCAATATTTAGGAGTTTTTGGTCATGGAGCTTTTGTGACCTTCTTCACCCAACTGTCTTTATACTCCTACGAAATCTTAATTTTTGCGAGATTTCCGAATTTTTTAATACTGAAATAAAACTGCAGTAATTGTACTGTCCACTTAAATTTTAATGTAAATATTACACTACACGTGTTTCGACGTTTATTTAGGGCTTCATCATCAGGTCTATAACATTAATTATAAATGACATTTTTATAATTCTCAAACGGGTATAAATAAATCAATCATGCCTAATTCGTTTAATCTAATTCAAGAAAACCACCCACAACGGAAAATTCCAAAATTAAATTTCAAGGCATTAATTTTTGGGTGGGATACAACGACAGAGGAATGTATTGACCAGTAGACCTGATGATGAAGCCCTAAATAAACGTCGAAACACGTGTAGTGTAATATTTACATTAAAATTTAAGAGGAAAGTACAATTAATGCAGTTATATTTAAGTACTAAAATGCTGTACCACCATATAACGCCAGAGACTGTCGAATTTTTAATACTTGGTTTTAGAAAGGGGATGGTTGATAAAGAGTTCTTTTTTTAAATGGTTTAGCATATTCAAGATGGAGAGAAAAAAGCATTTACAAAAATAAAACTTATAAGAAGTCGAAGCAATGGAAGTCAAAAGTTCACACAATATTCGTAAATTTACGATAGGGGTTTTTCTAATAAAATCATGAAACAAAATACGTGAGTCAGTTGAACTTCAAGAGTGAGAATAAACATTTTTTAAATAATTGTTTATTACCGTGCATGTCTTCAAACAACTGTTTTCGCAAGCAATATTGTTGAAACTCGAAGAAGTATACAAATTTTGCATAAATAATTCCGGCAAGGAATATTCGACTTAATGGGTAACATCACATGACTTGAATATTGCGATCATGTTAAGCTTGGAACAAGATTAACGTACATAGACTTTAAACTGGTGGGTATTCACAGCCCATGACCCAGCACAGCGGTGGTGCGGCAAGTGGCGGATGCGTCCATACGGACATACTGGAAGTGGTTTGAGGGGAGCGCGGGAGACTGTTATGATATGAAGGTTGCCAAGTAAAAGAGCTGGCTGACTAGGGGAAGTGCTGAATTGCAAAAGTGCTTAAGAGAACACGTACACAATAACTATAATGACATAGTGAAGGTTCATCAGGAAATATTATCAAAATTAAAATGATAAGCGGAAAAGAATATAAAAACTTACCAACTGACGACAACATTGATGTAAAACTGGCATAAATTTAATAAGTGACGTAAGAGTATGTACAATGACTGGAACAGAAAGGTTGAATAATAGGTACCCTCATATTGTAATTTTGCAAGGAAATTAAGCGGGATATTCAATTTTATTATTATTATTATTAGCCCTTGATTGCCTATCTCCGTCGGACCCTTTATACCCTAACAGCGATTAGTTTGTACGAACAACCTTCTCCATCTTGGAGAGGAGCATTATATCCGCATTAACAGTAACATACAAAAGGATTCAATATGAAACTTGAGAATGAAATCAAATATTCTGAATTGGGATATAAATCTCCAATATGCTTTTCCATCAATCTTCGGTCGACGCTAGCTCAAATCCTTACTTCAACTACGCGTAACATTCCCCCAACACTGGATATCCCTAGTCCCTATTTTCTCGCTCCTTAGCAAACATTGCCTCTGCACTCGGTCCTGGAACCAGATTTCTCCCACCGTCGCGTCGGGGCATGCCGTCCTTTTGCGATTCCCAAAAGACGATTTCTTTCCCTCATAAATCCTTGGAGCCAGCCACGAAAGACGAGGCATGCTCCTCAAAGATAAGGACGGCCGACGCCTAGCTAGGCGCGACCTCTGAGGCTTGCACACCACTCAAACAAGGCTTTAAATAAAATTTTAAAAACGTCAAACCGCATCTCACACATGTGGTGCATACGCAGGGTGTACGTGCGTGACCTTGGATCTATTCCAGGTCAAAGAAGTCCTTCAATGAGGATGGTTAGAATACCCTTCCCCTTAAAGGCTATTTACGCTCGTCACCTTCAGTGACCCGGAGCGCCTGGGACGGGCATCCCGCGTAAGTAGGATAAACGATGATATATTTCAGCACTCCGAGCAAGTTTCCTGGTGACTAAATGACTCCACCCAATGCAGAATAAAATGCATGCAGAATAAAATGTTTCTGAACTGTATGCGATGGGGTGATTTGAGAGAAATATACATACTTGTTGCGGTGTTTGTCTGAAACTTCAGATGAGTCGAGATCCTTAAATAACTCTAATTTTTTTCGGAATTTCCGGAATTTCGGATTAAAATTATTTCGGATTTTTTATGTTGATGATTTTCTCACTGCAGAATGTCTCTTTTCATTTCACCTCATTTTAATTATTGCTAAGATAGTATTTTTAATGTTTTTACCTTGTCCTTGGCATTTGAATTTGTGATTTAAAGATATCGTAGGTATTTTATCCGGTACGGAAATAAGCGTCAAGTTTCGTACCAGCACGGCATATTACTTTTTCTATCGACAAGGTTTCGAACCGGTACGGAAATTAACTCCTTTGAAGACACATTGTTTCAGCACGTCACTTTACTCACTCATTAACTTTTCGCACCGGCCCGGTACTTAATTCTATTAACTCTACTACTTCGATTCTATTTCGTAACGGAACGTCAATTTATTCTATCTTTAAGGTTTCGGATCGGATTGGTTCCTACTATTATTTCACAATGGTTTCAGTGTTTGGTGCTGCGAAAATGGGGCTTCGCAAAGTGAACTTGTCTCTCCTGGAATCGTAGCACACGGAAGTTTTAAAGGGGTAGTAATATGAAAGTCTCAAATTGCAACAAAGTAGGTGTCTCGTACTGCAAAAAACGCGACGTTTTACTTTTTGCCGTTGTATCGCATTCAATAATAAATATATCGTTTTAATCACAAATATTCTTAAATTTTTCTTATTACATAAAATTTCAATTGTTTGACTCTGTAAATATCGAACATTAAACTGATGACAATTTCAATACCATAGAGAGAGACAAATTGTTTTCACTGAATCTCTAATTACACAACTTTACCAGACTGTATAGCACCAACAAAAATACGCTTGTTTGTTGGGAAGAGCTGTAATGCGTTAATAATGCCTATTTTTTCAAGCTATCCCTTACATTTTAGATGCTCATAGAAACCGTATCTTTGGTGCATCATATTTTTATCTCATATTCCTCCCTTCTCCTTTAAAGGAGAAAAACATCGATGATTAAGTTCTTGGGAGTGTTTGACAGAAAAGATATTTTATTACAGCCCTGCGTAGTTAAGAAGATAACTTAAGCAACATTGTGAGGAATAACTGGGTCTTGAACACCACAAGAGTGGAAAAAATAAAAAATATGAAGACAGCAATGCTTGCTGATTGAAGACTGGTATGTTTGCTGATGATAATAATAAAATATATTTCCACCGGATAGGGATTCCGTTCTCGTCAATTGGTTTTTACATTGACACATTTCCTTACTATGGTGTAGCGAAAAAAATCTGTGGAATGAAAACAGAACAGTCTCACTCTAATAGGAAATCTAAAAATATTTCTCAAAAGTCTGTCTAAAATTAAGTCTAATGTTTCCCGGAGTAAGTATTTTTATAGAGATTTTCAAAGCAAAATGTATGGTTCATCGAGCGGGTAAGAGAGACGGATTACAGACACTAATGAGAAAAAGGATAGGTAATTTCAATGGAGGCAGGCGATACTTTGTGGAATTTAGTTGCACTGAACATGTTAAATGAAAGACTTTGTACTATTCCACGATAGTACCGTGGAATATGACAAAGTCTTTCATTTAACATGTTCAAAGGATAGGTAAATAGAATAAGTGGGCCAAACTGTAGATGCCAGCCTCTACTGGACGACCACATAGCAGGGAAAAGCATGTTAACTCATTGAATGGGCATGCGAAATTTACATTGCGTCCCACACCGAAAATCACCTGTAGAATTTGTAAACGATGGCTCTCTGATTAACAGTCGAGCTCAGCAGATAACTCGAAGGTCGACGCTTGGAAATCCGCTTAGTTAACAGAGACTGTGCACACACACAATCAAATGCTGCGTGGCTAACCACCCTCCTAGAGAGCGCCGGCGAAAGTTAGTAATTACATGTATACATTACCTGATACTTTCTCTCATTTTGAAAAGATAAATGATCATTACTATAACGAAGGATTAACATTTGTTGATTAGGCGTAAAGGTTTTGACTGAGAAAATTGAAGAAATCTCTTTTTTTTAAGAAACTGCTTTTTAAAAACACGTAATTGAAACTGATTACTATTGATAGAATGATTACAACTTTGCAATGTTCCAAACTTTTTATTAAAGGTACAGGCCTGACCGGTTTCAATGTTCACACATCATCATCAGATGCTAAAATTACGAAGTACAGAGGAGGTGGCTGGAATATATACTGGGTTCCCGGGGAAGGAAGTAAGGATGAGGAGGTTGGGATTGGGGGGGGGGGGGATATTAGTAACGAGACGGGGGTTAACGGGACAAGGTTACGGGAAATTAAAAAACCAACAGCGTCAAGAGTTAAAAGGGGGGATGGGAGAGGCACGGTAAAACAGGGGGGACGATTTGTTCGGAGTGAAATCATTTAAGACCCTATGACTAGATTTTTTAAAGGCTAAAACAATTTCAAAATTTTCTAAAAAATCCAATTTGGCACCTTTGTCACAAAAATATAAAATATTGGGGTTAAAATTAGAATTGCTTTTTATATTTTTGTGACAAAGGTGCCAAATTGGATTTTTTAGAAAATTTTGAAATTGTTTTAGCCTTTAAAAAATCTAGTCATAGGGTCTTAAATGATTTCACTCCGAACAAATCGTCCCCCCTGTTTTACCGTGCCTCTCCCATCCCCCCTTTTAACTCTTGACGCTGTTGGTTTTTCAATTTCCCGTAACCTTGTCCCGTTAACCCCCGTCTCGTTACTAATATCCCCCCCCCCCAATCCCAACCTCCTCCTCCTTACTTCCTTCCCCGGGAACCCAGTATATATTCCAGCCACCTCCTCTGTACTTCGTAATTTTAGCATCTGATGATGATGTGTGAACATTGAAACCGGTCAGGCTTGTACCTTTAATAAAAACAGTTTGGAACATTGCAAAGTTGTAATCATTCTATCAAGTCGAAATTCCACCAAGTAAACGCTTCAACCATCTTGTCTATGATTACTATTGATCCTGCAAATGTCAAAACCATAACACCACTATATGTAGCACTTCGAATGAGAATTATTAAAAACAATTTCGCAGTAGCTACTCTACTTAGGGATTCATCCGGCTATGCCATGCATATATGCCATAAATTCAATAAAAGTATATCTACACTCGCGAAGGCAGAATAGTAAAAACAGTGTTTAAAAAGCAAATAGTAAATTCGTTTTCCTAAGTTTCATATTAACCTTTAAACGGGCAGGTGGGGTCATATTTGACCCCACACAACCCTTTTCTATCGTTTTTGTTCGTTATCATTTACCTTTTGCTTTCATATTTTTTGTATATGCATTATTCACCCTTACTTATCTCACACCACAGAAATTATCATTTTATTTTCACTTTAACCCTAAAAAAATATCATTTTCTTGTATGGGGTCATTTTTGACCGCACTTGTCCGGCAATGATATCATATATCAATAAAATATTTAATAAAATCCGGCAACCTATATCAATAAAAAACTTTTTGACTACGTAGTGGCGATATCATCGTGTATTATAAATCACACTTTTTTATATATTTTCATGAAAATATTTTGAATAACAACAATTTTTATAACTTTTACAACATATAAATTGCGTATACATCTTGAAATGGAAGTATTGATTTAAAATGGAGAAAATTTGAAGCCTTGTCCCGAATCGGACGATTCAAACGTTTTTGATAGAATATATTGTAGTATCGTGGCGTCAAACCGAAAACAATCCTTTATTTCCTTTTTTACTACCCCTCCTTTTCGATTGTCAAATACTTTAGCTGCGAAATAGCACTAAGAGGTATGCACAATTCATATCTGCCTGTGGTATTGACATGCGAGCAAAATTGTACCTTAGAAAATATATTATCACAGACAATGTAGAACTCTTGTCTTGAATTTGGTATCTCAAAAGTCATCGTAGGTAATATGTAATTGGAGTACCCTAAACACTTAGCTGCTCATCATGACATTTCCTCATTTTGCTTAGCTTTCTCTCCAGAACATCACCTTAGTCGTGAAAATAGGTGAAGGATATCAAAGAAAAGTGATGCAGCTTGCATATCACACACACAGTTTTTAAATGAATAATTATTTCATTGAGTAAAAGAATTTTTGTGCATCGCTTGTTTTTTGCATGTCGTATTTTCTATGTCTTATATGTCAGAGTTATACACAATACTCAACACCATTCGCTAGAAATTTGCTTGTTGAATCTGAATTCCTTATCCCTGTAATTTAAAGTTAGAGATGAGTTATGCCAATATGTTGCCATAGTTGCCATGTCATAGTTTATTTGCTAAAAGGTCTAGAAGACTGTTTTCCTTAGCCATAACATGAATTATATTGAACGAATTGCTTCCAAGGAAATGTACATGGCAATCCCAGGGCAGATTATAACGATATTGGAAGAATTAGCAGAAGATAACTTGGGAGAAATTTCTCATCTAATAGTGAAAAAGAGGCAGATAGTTTAGAAGAATAAGACGATGATAGCGAGGAAGAAAGCCTTTCTTCAGGCGGTGAGAATAAGGTATCCCCAGGACTGACCGTGAAGTCTAGTAGGAATCGGTCTCGTAATCCTTGCAAAAGATCCATAAGGATGATAAGCAATATTGTGGAAGGAAGATCAGGCCCGACATCATTCAACTCTCAAAATCCACTGAAGAGTTCAAACTTTTTATTTCGGGTGAAATAGTGAAAGTTTGTAAACATGTACAATAAGAAAGAGGGTTCTTGGTATAATGCTTAGAAAAAAAATAAAAAATCCTAAATTGTGGCGTTCAACTTCTATAAAGGAAATGTATGCCTTTAAGGTTACTGCTACTTGACGGTTCATTTCAATCACGAATAGAAAATTTAGAGCGTCTTTGGAGTTCAGACGTGTGTCTTATGAGGCCTATTTTTCCGGAAACCAATTCATTCAATACATTTTTCGATCGTAATATTTCATTATTTTAATGACAATGAAAACAGGTGGCACTATGGAAAACGTCTTGAACCTCTTCGGTACGTTACGAATGAGCTAACTAAAGAGTTTCAGTGCCATTTTATTCCATGTCAATATGTTACTGTAGATGAAATGTTTGTTTCATTCTGGGGAAGGTGACAATTCCACGTATTCATGAAGTCAAAGCCCGATAAGTGTCGATTGAAAGTTTGGGTTTGTTGCTAAGTAAAACAGTCTATCGCTGTAACCTCCAGGTATATCAGGGATAGGAAATAGGGAATAGTAAATAGGAAACTTTCCTGAAGAAATCATAGGCAAAAGGTTGAATTAGATCTTGTCAAGCTAATTGAGGGATCTGTTAGGGGCATCACAACAGTTAGCTAATTCACCAGTGTAGAGTTAGCTGAAGAACTACTTAAATGAATCTAACATTAGCTGACACTGTTCGAAGAATAACCAAGATGTTACCAGATATATAATTTTATCCGCGATGAAGGCTGAACCCCAGTGGAAAAAGTTTATTATCCAATTTATTGACACTTATTGGGTACACACCCAAAAAATGGAGAGTTGTGCATTTGTAATCAAGTCAGCATAATGAGGTAGAATTGGATTTCTAAAATTTAAGGAAACTATTAATAATTTTCCATTATTATGCAACGGAATGGGATGTGGAGACGGCCATTTGATCCTTGAGTTCTCATGTTGTGACAGGACTCTGTGATTGTTTATGTACTCGTTTGACTTAGCCACATACAAGAGTATAGTATCTTCCATCATAACTATGACAAATAATTATGTTTTACAATGGGTAGGAAAACAAAGAAATCTCTGGCAGGCGATAGGAAAAGAGTTAGTTATTCCTTGTATGAAGTGAAGAGCAGAAGCCGTACCGAATCTGTGTTTATCGATACGAGGAGCCATGGATATGTGCGGAGTTGTAAATAAAAGGATTGCTGGTGATAATGGAGATGACATGTTAAAAAACAAGATAGGGTGAAGTAATATGTGTTAAAGGCAGAACGACAAAAATGTTCAACAGCTAACTAGCTAACTATTGTGATGCTGTTAGAATTTGCCATGAATGTAAAGATGATGACTCCTGTGACTACATTTAAAACCTGTAATTTGAATCCACGAAGCCGAATATGCTATATTATAAACATGTAAATTAATCACAATATATCTCTATTGAAATATGCAACAAAAATAAATATAATTTATTCACTATATATCGTCCTTTAGAATTACACCTTAAATCTCAAATAAAAATATTATGAGAGGTTGTGTGGCGAATTTGATAAAATATATTGATTTAAACATCAGTATAATAGTAAAATAAACATAATGTAGAAATAATTACCATATAAATTATTTTCCAACAAGTCATCTATAAATAATAATAATACAAAAATTTGGGGTCAAAATTGACCCCAATTGACAGGATATGCAACAATTTATGCTTGTCCGTTTAGAGGTTAAAGCAACAAATTTCAAAAATCTCCAATAACGGCGAAGTCGAACCAAAAGAGGAAAATATGATAACTCTGCTATGTGAAATTGTATTCAATAAGAATGAGGTTCCAGTAGGCGATCCCTGGTAAACAGTAAACACATAGCCAACACCGAGGGAAACTACCATTTGAACGACTCCTTTTACCCATGACCGCGAATCTGAAAGATTAGAATAAATCCTTCTGGATTTTTTTCCTTTGATTTAACAAACACCGAATCATACAAAGCACATATTTGATAAGCTTTAGAAGTGTTCCCGATAAGTGTATTTGATAAACTAATCGATTGCATAGGACCAGAGGAAAAACATTAAGGATGCTCTCATTAAATCTTGATTGTTTTCTCTTATCTATTTATACTTCCACCATTTATGCATTCATTACATACATGATATTTATTTTTGCACCAGCGTAGTACCAGTGTTGCACATAAAATTATTACCCTTAAATCCTAAAATCATCGTCACTAGCGTCGGCAAAGAAAATTAAAGGGAATCTGTTGGCTCCTTCTTATTCTATATATTTCACCAGTCCATATTATTTTCCCTGTCCGAAGACATCAGAGAAAATAAAAAAAATCCAACTAATGTGGCCTCCCACATGAACCTCTCTCTCTTCTGTCTTTCCTCACCTCAAGATAGGTGTCATACCTTTTAATAACTAGCTTCCAGAGCATGTAAATATATTTTTACAGAACGTGAATACATTCAAACGCCCATCATCAAATACTAAATTTTACGATGCTAAAAGGGCAGCCATTTTGATGGTTTAGTCACACTTCTTCGTGGTACTCATTGCTATGAGTAGCTATGCACTAAAGCAACGTCCACGGGGTAACTGTCCATCTGTCCTCTCTGTCCATCTCTGTAGTTTTAGAATGCATGTATATTGACTGTCCCTCTCCATTGTGATGACATCTGTAGTGTAGTAGTGCATGCTTGTGAGGCTTCGCCTCGTGACAAGCATTAGTGATTTATGCTAATGCATAATTAGTCGTAGTTACACTAACTCTAGGGTATAGTGTAGTACATGTTGGTGATTACTCACCCCCTGCCACATACCCCTGAGGTGGCTTGCAGGGTATTTTGTAGGTGTAGATGTAACTAGGTCACATGCACTGAATGCCACCTGAAAGGACGTTTAATGGCACAGAACGGAAATTCCTTGAGTACCTTAACGGTTGGCCGAGGGCATATTTTAATGCTGCATGCTTAAGCCGGAAGGATAACCGATTCGGGATAAATACATGCTCTTAAAAAAGCAGGCTGGGAAAAGTGTCGGAGGTGACATCCCCAGGAGTGTGGCTTGAATCTACTCCAGCATGAGTTTACTCTCCACGCTGAGTTCTCAAAAACTATCATTATTTAGTTAGAATCAGGTCACTCTTCTCAGTTCATGTGCTGGAATTCTTTTCTAGATAAAATTGCATGAATTTAATGATAAAAATATATATTAAACGGATATTATTTTGCTGGTTCCAGGCTCAAATAGGTGAAAATTCATTCTCAAGGAATAAAAGAACTACACATCTCTTCATAATATTTTTCTTCTTATGGTACAACTAGTTTCATCGCTTAGACGTAGAAGCGCTGATACTAGAAGTACCATAAAAAGTACATTTGTAGAAATATATATAGAACTTTGTTGGATTAATAAATGCATACAAACATCAAATTAAGTCAAAACTGACTTATTCATTTCAACAACGCAATGCTGAAAAACGAATAAGATCGTCTTATGCTTTAATTTCTCAGTACAGTACATAAATAAATTATGGGTTCAGCAGATTTTTAGTAAAACCATTCCTTTCATACAATGCTATTGCTGAATAAATTAACATACAGTAGAACCTCTCCAAAGGGCCACCTCTATTCAGCGGTCACCCTGTAAACGGGCATATTTTCCCAGAACGGAATGATTTTCCCTATTTTCCCCTTGAAAACTGACCCCCTATTTATCGGCCACCTCTCTTCCCGGCCAGCGGCCAGACCGTAACATCACGAGATGGCCACTTGCATGAAATCTCAAAAGTAGAAAATTCCAGGAAGCAGTGAAAGGAAGAGTAAGTAAATCCTTAAAACACTCGCCTCATCTTGAGATGCATCTGGAAAGTGAAGAAAAAGAAATGATTAGAAGGGTAAGAGGGGTACGAACCCTCAATTACTCATTAAAGTTTTCCCAGGTACGTATGAGCTCAAAAAAGGAGTAAACCTCTACGAAAGACGAGGGGGCTGAAACATCATTCAGGATTAATATCTGGCGTTGCTACCATTCGTGCTAATTTTCTGCCGAACGTGTGTATGACTCGGAGGCAAAATATCAAATGTTTTCGCGATTGGTAATGTGCGTTGGTCGGTTGGAGCTTACGGAAGAGTTGGCGATGGATAGCGAAATGAGCAGCAGAAGCAAAGTGGTGTTGTATTTAGTAGAGAGAAGAAGTGTTATTTTGGACAGTGATAATGGAATATCAGCAAGAAAAATTGGCGAAATACCAAGTGTGGAAGGACGCAGATAAACGTTATCATTAAAAACAGGGACACTATTCTACAAGAGTGAGAGGAAAACAAAAATCTAGAGAAAAAATGGAAGAGATAAATGGTGAATATTACAAACAAAGTGAAGAATTAGCAATGGGTTCCCCTTTATCAACACAGCCGAAATGTTTATGGACAGCTTCGAGGAAACATTGTTCAGTTGTAGCTCAGTGTGCACCAAGAATATTTATTGCTGGTTCCGCTACGTTGATGATGTGTTTGTTGTGTTTTGTGTATGTTTGTGTTTGATTGTGTTTTGACTTTCAACCTCGTGTTGCAAGTGTTTTTTCCCTTCAGCTCGCTGAAGAGGACCACTTTGTGGTCGAAATACGCGTATCTGAAGTTCACCCTCGTTCCCTGTTTGTTGTTTTTGTTCTATTTGACCACGCTCTTTTTGGGCTGTTCTCCCAGAAATTTGGGGCCCTATTGTGTGTGTGAGTGTTTTGTGTGATTGCGTGTGCGGTTTTGTTAATAACTTGGCAGCCTTAGTAGAGTCACTTCAGCTCTGCGAAGGATCCCAGGTTATAACCGAGGAATTCTTAGCGGGGTCCCATTAGTCCTACAAAGGATTCCAATTGGGTTGTGTGTGTGTGTCGGTGGTCCCTGGCGAGGAAATAACTTTCCCGTAAACTACCACAGGAGGGTATTCTGGTGGAGAGGCTGTGGTTGGTCCCTGTTGCGGAGTCCCCATTCCCGCAAACCAACACAGTAAGTGTTTGATTTTTGACGAGTGGTGCATATATTTTACGGCCATTGGAGAAATTTCTTATCTGGTTAATGATGTGTTTGTAGTAGGGACTGGCACGAACGACAATTTTCTGACAGTTCTGAATAACCAGCAAAAAAGCATACGATTTACTTGTGAGAAAGAAAAAGAGAAACTGAATTTCCTGGATGTGACACTGTCAAAAATAGAGAAGCAATTTGATTTTGCTATTTTCCGCAAATCCACCACCACGGACCACATCATCCCTTCTGACTCCCACCATCACATATCGCAAAATCTGTCCGTTTTTCACTTCCTTTTAAACAGACTAATGGATATCCCTCTCTCTAAAAAAAACATTCAAACAGGATTTAGAAACTACGAGGCTATTGATTCAATACTACTCGTATTAAATCAATAGCCATCTCAAATGGTTACAGCAAGAGAATTATTGACAAAATGCTCCTTAAAAAACGCTCCATCAGGGCTCAACAACTACTCTTCATGCCAGGGAAAACGGAGAGAGAAAAAATTCGGTGGTGTAAATTGCCATATTACGCGATGATTTCAGAAACAATAGGCAACCTCTTCCCAAAACACCGTTTTAGAATAGCATTTTATATCAATGACAATCTTAAAAAATTTCTGAACAACACAAAAGACAAAGTTCAACCATTACAAAATAGTGGAATATATAAATTAAAGTGCAACGACTGCAGTGCTGCATATGTGGGACAGACAGGACACACTTTCCAGACAAGAATCGAAGAACATAAGAGATTTTTCCGGATATGTAACCTATCGCAGTCCCACTTCGCCAGACATCTATGGGAAGAAAATCATAACAGCGACTTCATACCGGATATATTACACCGAGAGAAAAAAGGACGGAAGATGGTCAAAATGGAGGAGCTGGAAATAAGAAGGAACATGAAGAAATGTCTTTTACTCAACGACATCCTTTTTGAAAAACATTCCCCCTCCTAGAAGTCTCTCTATCTCTCACGGAAAAACAAACCCCTGACCCTTCCACCCCACTCCCCACCTGCTGATAACCCACCGATTCCTTAATCCCTAACCCTTGAGGAAGAACTACACCTAAGAAACCCACTCACCCCACCCCCCACCAACTAACTCCCCCTTCTCCCACAAACTTACGTATCCTTCACAGGTGTTTTCTAGATTCCTACACCACCCCTTACTTCTCCCCCGGTATTTTTTCCCCTCCTCAACACCCCCTTCCCCCCTCTCCTAACTCTCCACCAAGTCCCTTAAGAGTATATATACCTCTTGGAAATTGATAAAATTTTGTACCTGGTGATGACGCCGCTGTGTCGAAACATGTCGTACCAGGAAAATAAATTTGTGGAAGGAAACCAAGTTACTTTTTCATTTGTGCTCTTTACAGCTTATAATTGAAGCAGGGTTTGTGAAAATATTTTCATTTTTCTTTCACTCCTCCCGAGGTAAAATCTATAGCAAGTATTTTTTTAAGGAGAGTTTTTCCGGTAATATTCTCAACAAACCCAAGGAATTTAATCATTTTAGAAATATTTTTCCACAATCTGTCTCCCTTGCATAACGATAGCCACCTAAGGAAAAATTCATTTCTAATCATATCCACGGAACCTCGTGCGGTAAAAAAGGAAACACCCATTTACATATCTTCAAGAAAAGGAATGAAGCATTTATATTGCAGATGCAACATTGTTTCCAACTTAATGTTTGCATTAATATATTCCAGCATTTGGATGACAGTTATAAATTCACCAAACGCCAACTGAGCATTTCAGAAGGAACGTTTCTTAGGTGCAATGATGATGATAGGTCCTCATCATTACGGAATTTGATCATGGACTACTGTAATATAATGACCACTGATTTTTCCTAAATCCCTTACAAATTTTGAGTTAAACAGCTTTTACATGATGCACCAAACTGCAGTTAAAAATAATTTTATACTAGGTGAAATTTGTTTGGCATTCGCTACCTCGAAAGACCTTTTAAGCACCTTAAAAAGCTTAAAAATCTTCATGAATTAAAAAAACCCTTAAGATTGAAAATTTAGCAGCCTTCAAGAGGAAACACATTATAAAAATAGGAGAAAATTATATCATATGGATGCTTGTCAGGACTTCTCGAGCACTTTTTGTTTCTTATCGCAAAATGTGGGAATGGTAGTCCAGCACTGTTTTTCTCAATACCAAGTCATGTAGAAACAAAGTTCAACAAAGGAAACGATATTGCCGATTCGTCGTAAAAATATTTCAGCAGCATGAAACTGTTAACTCATTAGATCAACTTTCCCACAGACATTTTAAAAAATCATAAACAGAAAATACCTTCAAAGAGTCAAAAATAATGGAAAAAGATATTTAACCTTAAGTAGCCTAGCCGTGAATAAAATATTCGATCATCGAAGGAATTATATCACATTTACAGTGCAATAGGGAAAAAATATTACAGTTCTCTTTTATTCATATGCTGGAAGATATGAAACATAAACGAACCTTCAAATTATCCCCGCTATTTTAATTAAATTTCTCCAGTATTACGCTTTAAAAGACGGCATCTTTCAGGTAATAGCATCATTAATAGTTAATAGCAATTAATGCATCTGATCTGTTATTTTAAAATAGTTAACTTTATTTGTTTCAACGAAGTGATTGCTAGTTACCGCGTTTTTAGAGTTAACATGCTCAGTCTAAAATGGCATGAATGCAAGTAAAGGTTTTTTATGTTTAAATGGTTATAATTTCATATTTTTGTTTTCTGTCAAGAAATATGTTTGGAAATAATCAACTGCACCTTTAATTAACACTTAACATGCATTATCTGATGTTGTTCAACTTATGTACCATTCATTAATGCTTCTTTAACTTTATATGAAGCCCTAAATATGTAAGTAAATCAGACAAAACGATGGCCTTGTTTTAGTAGCTTTATTAATTACCAAACTCTCTAAGTGGTTAAGAGGACTCATTATTCATTTACTAATCATGTGCCACCAGCAATATGAAGATAATGGGCAACTTCAGTTGGCAAAGTTGATGACCTGTTTCTTCAGCCAAACATTCGTCATCGTGGATGCTGTGACATTACATTGCCCACTCGTTAAAACCCAACATTCATCTTACCACTTGTACTCCACATCTAGTGTAAATTTATGCCGAAGATAATATAACTTATAATGATGCCAGTACCTATGTACTACATCCCTCCATGGTATAGAACTTCCAGACGTAAGTTCTGATTTTGAAAGCACTTTCATAGCTGCAGCCTATCTAAACGACCAGCGTACTATTTTTGATTTAATTGATGGCACTTTTGCCCTTATACTAACATTAAACAAGGGAGGCACATTCGGGTAATTTTAAAGATGAAGCCGAATTGGCCCAATATCTTCATAGACCTACTGTGAACCTGATTGCTCACACAGAACCTGATATACCGCATCGTCACAGTTAAAAGCAGAGCGAAGATATAATGTTTGAATCATAATTTTAGCACCACCACTTCAAGCATCCCCAAGATATTTACCTTAAAAAGTAATGCTAAGTAAATTATTACATACCTCTGTTTACATAAAATGCCCTACTCAGTATCACTTGCTTTAACTCATTAAAACGCTGGTTTTATATAGATTCTCATTTACACGAATTATTTAACTCACAACTATTTAACAGGTCAAAATGCTTGTTTTCTTTACTATTTTATTCACTGCCATTGTCTTTCTCCAGTTAAAGCATGTCCACAATGCACCATCTCCTCTCTGCATAAACGACTTTTAAACTAAAAACGTTACTGAGTACAAAGCACGCAGCTTTCAAATGTTTAATGATTCAAATGAACATCCTTTTACGAAGTGTTCCTACGTTCCATTTCCTCTGCGTAAGAACAGTTTGTTCCGTTATCATGTTTGAATATTAAAGAACTACTACGCTAACTATTAAATATAAGACACTGTCTCCGGCGTTACTTTGTGGAACTCCTTCATTTTTAATAATAATAAACACTTGGTTGTTATTCCACACTTTATTGGGAACAAAACGACCCGGGTTTCAAAACGACCTGATGATGGCATGACATGCTGAAACCCGGGTCGTTTTGTTTCCAATAAAGTGTGGAATAAGAACCAAGTGTTTACTAACTATTAAAGTAATTAAAAAAGCGCTCTTACCCAATTGGTGGGTATTATCGATTCAATCGTCCATCTAAATAATACCCTATGTGAGACGATAAATGGTAAATGGAACTAGTTCCGTCATTTTTACATCTGGTGTATTGCATACGTCTAGCCTGAAAATGTCGGTGTGCCACAGGAAATAGCACACGAAAAGCTGAGTGAATAAAACCTTAGTCAAACACCTCATAACGAGGAAGATGATTTCAATAACGATATTGAACGAGAATTCCTTCTCTTCTGATAAAATGTTTGAAATTATCTTTCTTCCCTCGTGAAAATTTACAAGGATATGAAGCCTCTTCTCCGAAGGTAAATGATACTTTAAGATTTCTCGGAGCGAAATCTCTCAAAAGATTGGAGCAAACTCGCTTCGTCAAAGCTCACTTTATATGAAAATTCTCTAGATCAAAATAATCATGCATTTATTGGTAATCTAAAAAAAATCATTCTGGAGGATAGTCCTTTTTTCAGACTAGCGTGAGAGTTTATCATCAAAACAATGTGATTCTGAGGAAGATAATATTTTAGCAAGTCAATCTTAGCGGACGATCGATTTCCTTTGGGTGCTAGAATATCCGAGTGTGACGGGGTCGGGAGTCGGCACCTTAAAACCATAATCTTGTCGCGCTCAAGAAAGAGGTAAAAAGACACATCTAAAACCGCTGCACAAGACAAGCAAAGGTGTCTCACGTAATTCCGTCTTCAGCACATGGGAAATGCAATTGCGTTCGATATAAAGAATGCTTTTAGGGCTACGTCTGCCTCGAGGATATGAGGATGTTCTTCTAAACGACGGAAAGATGATCTCACCGCTGGATGAATTTCTGTCACCACAGTATGCATAGCAAAATTCGAACTAGGTTCCTTTACTCACTTCATAAATGTTGCCTTAGCCTGTATTCAGATTTTACAGATTTAGTATTGAGTTCCAAGAGAATAAACAGGCGTGTTCGTGTCTACAGCCTTCAGACAGTGTGTCGTACTTCACGGGTGTTCAAAAGTTTCATTTATATTCTCCTTATTGATAAGGCTCTGTACAACAAAGGCACAAAAAAACTTATGCGGCGATCATCTGGAAATCACTCCATTCAGGTAGTTGTAAAACAGTGCACTTACTATTAAGAAAAATTATGACAGTTAAAACAAATGCAGGAACGGGAAATGAGGAATTTATATCACCACGTCATCTGAAGAATTATAATAAATATGTTATTTTAGAGGTGTTGTTTATTAGATACATTAGTTATTATTATTCATTACTTTCTTCTATATTTGTTTGAGGAATCCCCCGACATGTTGTCTAAGTGACTGGTCACAATGCATCAATCCTCTCTCTCCTATCTCCTCCGCCCAAACTTAATAAACGTATATTAAAATATATGTATGTACCTAAAGTTGCATAAACTAGAGCTACGGAAGAGATCAAGGACGAATTAATCGTAAAAACAATCTCCCATATAGTAAAAAGAATTTTCAACCCGGATGGTGACTCGATATGAGCCATAGAAAGATTTCAACCAAATGAACGAGAAGCGATACGAGTGAGCCATAATTTTAAAAGTTATCAACTTTTCATCCAATAGTGATAATCAAAATATAAAATTAGCATAACCATACATACTATTTATAACTCATTATTTATTATTATATAATGACCACTATTTCATCAGGATTAGTTTTCTTAGTTACTAATTATCTGAGGGAAGCAAAAAACTTAATCACGCTTATTTTCACGCACACTCTAATACGATTTCATGATGTGCATTAAAAAAAAATATCTCATCCTAAGGATGATTCAGTGGGCAAGGGTTGAGCTACTCCTGCCCTAGGCTCCGATTGTGTGATATTCAATGTGTCAAGATAGGACCCTTCCCGGAGATAGGCCTCTTCCCTTCCCTGAGCCACCTGCCGCTTCCCTCGAAATTCAAAAAGAAAGATTCACAGAAAATGTATCAAATTGTTGGCTACGATGTTTCAAATGCATTCGAACCCGATACTCCGTTGTTAAGTAATTCTCTAGAGGGGGAGGGGGGGGGGGGGATGATGCCAATTTCCAGGATTTGAGAATAATAATAAAAAATATTTAAATGTCTTTATTAAATAACGACGGCCCCGCTGGCGGCGGGGTTAAGTCCTCGCCTGCTAATCCGAGGGTCGCGGGTTCGAGTCCCTCCTTGGTCGGTTTTTCGCATGCCATGTATGTTTCTGTCAGGTTCAGGCATAGAGTTATTAAGGTACCAGAGGTGGCGCTGCCTATACTCGGCCGTAAGCGAAGGTGAAGCCGGGTGGGCGTAACCGTCCGCCATATTGAGTGACCGTGATATACTATTAGCGGAATAGGCGTAAACTTAGATATTTACACCTTTTTTGTTTATAAAATGCTGAATTATGAGATCTAGGGATAGTATCGGTTAGGCAGATAATACAGAATATATTGTCAATTCCTCCAGTGGATCTTATGAAGAAACCGGCAGGTAGGAGCAATGAAAAGCATGTCGTCTGCTCTTGATGGTATGTGTTTAGAGTCTCCCAAATAAAAAATAATGAGACACCTGAAGAGTTAAGGAAATATATATAAAATAATAATCAATGCAAATGGTTTTGAATATAAAATTTACTGGCCGTAAGGGAAAAATGCGTAAAGTACGGCTTATTAGTTAGCTCTACCTATTAATTGGCAAAAGAGGCAGACTTACGTAAGACTTTCGTCGTTTTGGAAAGCTAAAAAGTAAACAAAAGCAATAAACGATAATGAGTGATGATTTATAAATCACGAGCGGAAGGTACCCGTTGAAATTCAACGGGTGTGAAAAACGTTAAACTTATTTTATTAGAAAACCGCAAAGCCTGAAGAAAAACTGTATGCGTGGTCATTCTAGGAGTTCGTAACCTATCTTGTTTATCTCGATGATTAAGTGAATGTATCTAAGTTAACTGCACTCTAACACTTTTAAACATATGAATAACTCGTGACGTTAATGATGTAGGAATTGGTCTAAAAAACAGTTCGCAATCATAATGAGAGGCATACGGTTTCACTACGTGTAATACATGTGAGTATTAAACGATAATAAACAACGCCGTGTTTGTTGTAGCAACAGAGGCATTATTACCATTGATATTCACTGCACGTAAATATTCTTGCATATTTAATTGTGTATTCTATTAATTCCTTTATGTGTAACGTTTACTACATAAGTGTTCTCTCATATACATGCAGTGCCCCTTTGAGAGCTACTCTGAGAATAGACGTTGAAGAGTATACTTGTTAACACCTTCAGTGCGGCATGACGTGATATCACGTCATGGTGTACTATCCCCTGGGGCTGATGACGTGATATCACGTCATGGTTACCCTGAGGGTTACGGCTTTCACCCAGGGCTCGGTTCAGATTTTTTACGACCTTGAACACCCCTACCTCGCTCAGTTGAGTTCTAGCAGCCCAGAAGTGAAGACCGTTTCGAGCTGCCTGTCCTGGATACATCGGGAGAAAAGTTTTTCTTTTGCCTTGAGGTAAGCCGATTTCCATTCATTTTCCTCGCACTCTTATGTGCGAGTTTGTTTTACGTTTATGTACTTGTTGCCATACATGCCTGGCTATGGCAAATGTACTTGAATGTAATGTTACATTTCTTATATTTATCTACTGAAGCTCGATTAATTGTTTTCTTATTAATATACTGGCCGTTTTTGCCAATCCATGTTGAGCATATAATTATTTATTTGTATTTATTTCCTTCCGATAGGTCGTATATTTATTATTTTATTGTCTCATGATATTGCGCCATTTTCATCCAATGAATACGTAAAATATTGCTTTCATTTAAATTTTCTTCTTAGTTTTACTCTGACATTTGAATAATTTAATTATTTATAACATTTCTCTAATTTTTTTTCTCGTCGTGTTTTTTTCAGTTCATCTCCTCAGCGGTAAGCTGCAAGTGAAGCGGCAATAATACGTAGTTCTGCGGTGCGAGTGTGGAAAGTTAATCAAACAAAAACGTGAGTAAATTATCAACAATTTAAATTATTTTTAATTATACGTCTATTGTTTATATTTATGTATAGATACATAGGTATGATTATTTTCCGATACAATCATTGGATATTTTTTCATGGCCTGCTGAGAAAGTGATTCTTAATTTTTCTTAAGCTTTTGTTGTTCCCTTGATATATGTATAATTAATTGTTTAAAAGCACTCATAAGTCTTCAGTTACCCGTTATACATATTTAGTTCATTCAGATTCTTTTCATTTAGTTGAGCGTAATAATGATTACCTGCAGCATTTCCTCTTTTGTCTATATAACCCTGAGTGATTATTTTGGCCCATTATTTGTCAAAATGCATATTTAACCAATTTGATACAAAGACAATATTTTTTAACTACAGGTGGTGCGTAAACGAGTAAAAAGACGAATCTCTTTGGTTGAGGCTGAGGCGACGCCGTCTTAGGGATAAATTCCTCTTGCCTCAACCTCGACGACAGACCAGCAGCCTTCGTCTGCGCAGGATTTTCAGCCGTCAACGTCAAGGCAGGACGCTCCTACCAGGACTATGACTCTACCTTCCGAGATCTACGCCTTCTCTAGGCGAATATATACAGACGAAGAGCTACGGGAGCTCCTAGAGGAGAGCGGGGATTCGGATATTTTGGAAGACTCCGAGTGGGAGATTAGCGAGGAGGAGAGTGGGGAGGAGGACGAACCCTCCGTATTCCGGCGATTCCGTATTTATATGAAATCCAAGAAGCAAAAGTACGGAATCAAACTATATATGCTGACGGAGCCTTCCGGGTTTGTTCTGCGATTTCTTGTGTATATGGGGGCCGGCGACTCTGAACTTGGAGGGCGTGGACATGTTGATCGCGTTGTTCATAAATTAATGAATGACCATTTTGACAAGGGCCATTCATTGTTTATGGATAATTATTACACCAGCGTCAATTTGATCCACGAACTGCTTGAGAGGAGAAAGTATTGCACAGGAACTCTTGGGGCAAATCGGAAAGGCATACCCTCCGAAGTGGCAAAGGCTAAATTGAGACGAGGTGAAGTTATGGATGCCTTTACTAACGATGGTATCTGTGTTCTAAAGTGGAAGGACAAAAGGGACGTTCTGATGATCAGCTCCGAATTCGAGAGTCGCATGGTTGACGTGCAAACCCGAAGAGGAGACAGGCTCGTTACTAAACCTGAGGCCGTTGTGAAGTACAACGAGTCAATGGGCGGAATATACCACTTTGATCAGATGATGGCATATTATCCTATTGAAAGGAAAACCCTTAAATGGTACAAAAAGTTGGGCATCCATATCTTTCACATCATCCTTGTCAACAGCTACCTCCTCTCCGTACGTCCTCTACCGTAGGCCTCCCGAAAACATTTCCTTATATAAATTCCGGCTCTCTGTTATTAAATCCCTCATTCTACCTTCATACCTTCCTGACTCAATATCCCTTGTACCCTCAAAATCTTTATCCCACTTCCCTGAACTCATCCTCGTAGAAGATGGCAGAAAGAAGACATATCGAAGCTGCAGGCATTGTTACACCGTCGGGCGCAGGAAAGAGACAGCATATTTATGTCCTGATTGTGAGGGTTCTCCAGCACTTTGTCCCGAATGCTTTGCTCCCTATCATAAAACATTGTAAATAGTATTTTTTTTAATTTGTACTTGTAAAAATGCATATCTAAATGTTAAAAAAATATTTTTGTAGTAATTTTTTGTGTATAGATGTGTCATTCTACTGATAAATATTTTATTGTTTAAATATAATATATTTTTATGGCAAGTATTTGTTTTCATGACTCAGTTATTATGTAAGAGTATGGTTTTTACATATTTATTGATTTAATCAAAAATGTCCACATACAGCAACTGTTGCCAATTTACAGTGGCCCAATAACAAACGTACAAAGAAAATATATATAAGTTGATTTGGAATTTACATTGTATTACGAATCCAATCTTTCCCTCGTATGAGTAGTAAAAAAAAACTTTAACTATCATTCTTGCTTTTAGTGAGTGGGTTTGTACATAATATGGAATAAAGACGCTGCAAAGCTCTTCCAATTAATATGTATTATTGAATTTTCAACTCTAACTGAAACGAATTTGGCACTAAAATTCAAAACGTTCCTACTACCAGTAAAAAATTAAACTTGAGCATTTGGTAGAATATTCTTCTCACTATCTGCAATAAGTGGCCTGAATGAACCCTGTCAAACTAACTAAAATTTGTTTTCGGCTTCAGTTCGGAAGTGAGAAATGACAAAATTTGGGGCTGATTTTTTCCTTCCTTCCGCATCCATTTCTACCCTGGCAGCAGATTCACCACGGTCACCACCACAAAGCCTAGAAAAGCCACGTGTCGGCAAAATCTTTCCTTACCTCACACCCATGTTCATGACATACCGAAGGCACTTCCTAGAAATCTGTCCTCACAGTACATACAAACGTACCGACTAAATCTTGCCACTTACAGCGTGCTATTATACTTCCTCACCCTCTTACCTCTTCTCGGTCCCCCCTCCAACCTTAGCGGAGCCGGACTGAGTGGTGCCACACAAAGGGACACCCTAATCCACCACCATAAATACACAAAGAGAAATCTTGAGTCAGGGAATACCGCCCAACACATGCAGCTGCAGCAAAATCGCCGATGCTATGTGGAACCGTTAGTTGTTTTGTTTCTAACGCTTACGGGTGGTCGTCTTAGAGGAAAAGTTTCGGACGGAGCGGAAAATATGAAAAGAGTAAAAAACCCTACGATCAAAATAGTGGGTTGAGAAGGAAGAGAACAAATATTATTCAATATTCTTGGACAGCACCCTTATACTCGAACGCAGCAGCGAGAGGAAAATTTCAAGGAATTATTATCCTATTCAAACAGTTGTCCGCGTGGACTTGTTTCATTTCTAATCATTATTACTTCCATTAAAACTCTGAGTGTTCAATAAATGTAAGCTGCTACCATTAGTAACAAAATACATGCATTTTGCATATATTTTGTCGCTACTGCATGTAAGAATCGACGTGAAAGAAAAATGGAAGATGATAAAAAAGTCGTGTATATGCAACCCGCATCACGTGTCTATCCCTGGTCACTGATGACGTGATATCACGTCATAAATAAAAATTCGAATAACAAAAAAATTAGAGCGCTCCAAATTTTTTAATTATTTTTCCTAACTTATTTGGCATCCATACTTACGTTTTACGTAAAAAAAAGAAAGCCGCCACGGGGTGAAATCATGTCATGTATATGGGCAGCATTCAAAGGGTTAAATATGCATTGACTTTATCGATTACCCCCCGAAGCAATTTATCAGGGGGCCCTTGGGACTCTGGGCTCTTCTTATACGGATTTTGCTTCTACGTACTATCATGGGCCTGCAGGAAAGCGTGATATTTAAATGCTAGAGGCGTGAGTATTCTATGAAAATCAAATCTCTAGTTGTCAAGGAAATATGTTATTGTTGATTTCAGGGAATATGTGAGATTTTTCAACTGAAAACATGAATTTCAGAAAAATACGGAGCGTAGAAGAAAATCGATTAATAAAATTAGAAACTTCTTTTATTCAGCCATCCGATAAAAAAAATTCCAGCCCTATATCTTGAGTGAATGTACTTTTAAAAAGCAAAAAATGAAACCACTGCACCGAACACAATGCTTAGCATGGACCACCACGGGGGACCTTCGGGGGCCTTTGGGGGCCCTTAGGGATTTTTAATATAGCATATGATACAACCAGATATTTATTCTATCTACATGCCAAATTTCAGCTCAATCGGTCCAGTAGTTTTTGCGTGATGAAGCAACAGACAGAAAGAGACCATTACATTTTTATACATATTAGTAAGGATCACACCCTTAACCCTGAAAAAATAGGGTTTTGGTTAATTGAACCCTACAGTGTTTGTTGTCTGCCAGTAACAAACATGTGTTCCAAATTTCATCAAAATCGGTCATGTGGTTTAGGAGGAGATGTGGAACATACATACATACATACATACATACATTGACTTTTATATATATAAAGATAATAGGGTCACTGGCGCCTCGTTATACGCATAGAATTCCCATTCCAATGGCTATTCCGTTTGTTGTTGAAGAGCTCTGTATTTGAAATCAAAGGTTCAGTATACAATGGACTTTTGGCTTGGTAAAAGGACATTGAAAATGGCTGAATATTCGAAACTTGTCGTGCCTTTATAATATTTTGGAAGTCACAAAGTATCCCTTTATTATCAATCAGCTCCCAGAGTGCATGGAAGTATGCTAAAAGTTTGCTTTCAAAGTCTGAAGGCCGTTTTACACGGTACATTTGTTTGTACAAACTCTTCCGTGCATGAGGCAAAATGTATCGTGTTAAGCGGCAAATTGCATGAACGCTTGTGCGAATGTCTCACTGCCTGCACGGGAAATAGAACCTATTCTAATTTCGTTGAGACAAACGTACAATCTCACGTACATACGTTTGTGCAAAATCTTTCATCGTGTAAAACGGCCTTGATGAAAGATTGTTGTGCAATGTCCGATTTGCTCCGCTACCTTAACTACTTTATATGGGTATTATTTATTTATAGTATTATTTTTAAAGCAACCAGAACTTTGTTAATGGCCACACACATACTTAAGTAGGTATATTAACTTATCTTTGTGGTATTTATTCAGTAAAATGGAAATGGGAAGCATAAGTTGCAATGACTTGATGAATCATTAATATCATGGTAATCTATATTTAAATTTAATTTTGCAATATTTCCCACCATAAAATGTATCTATAATTGATTTAATATTAACTGTTCTACATTGATTTACATATGAGATTGAAATCCACTTCGAATACCTGTTACAAAGCAGGTCAAATTTATATTTCAAATCTATGCAGATATTTCATTTAATAGCCTCATCTATATAAACATTAGCTAAGGCAATTAATTATTTTATTGGCTTCTTA
Organism: Pyrrhosoma nymphula; assembly: GCA_963573305.1. Classification (NCBI taxonomy): domain Eukaryota; kingdom Metazoa; phylum Arthropoda; class Insecta; order Odonata; family Coenagrionidae; genus Pyrrhosoma; species Pyrrhosoma nymphula. The sequence continues at coordinate 176,586,955 of OY754328.1, read as the reverse complement.
ATGAGAGAACCTGAATGTAAATGGATCGTGGAACTCTGTGGATTACTCAAATTGAAACTGAACTATTACTGAAATTCAAAATTATTCACCATTAAAGACTTTACCCCTTTAAGACCTCAAAATTAAGAGCAAAATTGTTGGTGGCTTTAACAGCCTCGAATGTGTCTCATTTCTGAGTTCTCAGTGATTTATAGAAGTAGCTAATTTGTGAAAACATTAGACCCTAATGTTTCATTGACAATGCTGATGAATAACGAATAAATAGTATCGAGTTTATTCCCCAATCAATAACCGTAGTTCTTGTAGGCCTGCTGCTGGCATCATTCACAACTGTCATTTGAGTACAAATTATACCTGCCAGTATTTGAGGGAGGGATAATTTTATTGCTAAATATAAAACAACAGAAGGAAAGGACAATGGAACCCCTAAGAGTAGAGAACTCGTCTTCAGAATAGTCTTCCCGTCTCACGATCTCTTACGGAAATCAGTGTTCTTACGGTCACTCAATATGGCGGACAACTTTCACCGTGGCTTCACCTGAAATTCGTCACGCCACCTCTGTTGAACTATATACTCTAAGGGTTCAGGTGGTTCGGCCCCTGATAAACCTGAAGACAAGTCATTGGCTTATCGGGATCGCAGGGGCATACGGACCACCCAAAATCGTCCGAGAGTAAAAAAAATTAATACCAACAAAATATATTGGGATTTTCTCTAATGCTTAAAATTCATTCCATTTGAAAAATAATGAAAACTTGCCGGAAATGGATTTTGAGGGAACGTTTTGAAATTGTTCACTTGTTTTATTACTTCACTAGTGGCCTATAATTGATCTTTATGTTAATTTTTTTCTTGGCATGAATACATTTTGGTTTCCATGTCATATTTCTTCTATTAATGTAACTAAATAGGTTTCGACGTGCATTCCTGCCATCTCCTCAGTCATAAATATTTATCGAGCTCATGAAAACATTCACTGTATCTTTTGTCCAGGTGTTTTCTTGGTATCGCATCGTATGCATGTGAGACCAAATTTGTTATTTCGACGTGTGTGACAGATTTAGGGTTATTTGCTGCTAGTCTTTTGTCGTTGTTTGAACTCCTTGGCAAACGAACACAAGTGTATACCGTGTGAGTGGTGCTTTATAAATCATACCCAAATATTGTTTAGCCTGTGTTTTCCGGTTGACTGCTAAAATAGGTATTTCATCGTCAATAATTTTCCTCAGCAAAACAGAGATTAATATTTGAGCAAAATTAAGGAAGTTGTTTTTCAGCCATCAAAGTTTTCTGCAATGGTTCTTCTTTGGAAATCATCAAAATCGTGAAGATTATTGTCCGATTTTGCGTTTCGTAATACACTGGTTCCCAAGTATGTCAAAGAGAATGCGTAGATATGACTTTGAAAGAAAGCGGAAGGCATTTAAATGAGACTCTGAGTTAGTGCAATGGTGAAAGGAATAGAATAATGGAGATTTTAGCAACGGTGAGTAAATAATTGGACAAAAAGACACCGTTCGACAACAAAAAAGGTCAATTTGATTTTTCTCTAAATTTCAATACTTTCTTTCGATAATATCTTTAGTTCTGAAATATTACGCAAGTGTTCATCAATTCTGTTCTTAAACGAAATTTTATCTGCAATTTTTTCACATTAGACGCGTCAATGCTTCGGCGTTCCACGACGCGAATACATTCCTCTCTGGTATTTATCTCGGCTACGATCTATATTTTTATTTTTGTACTTCTAGCTTTATAATGGAAATTCACAAACATATGCAAGTTTAGGTAGAGAAAGTGGAAGTGTTCTTGAAAGCGTTGGTATTTATAAAAAAGAGTAACCGAAAAAATGTGCGAAAAAGTCCCTGGAAGAGGTGTTTTCACGTGCACCCTATATAAAAAGGGAGAAATTTCATGGATATCCCTTCATATTTTTATACCTTCCAAAAGTGAGTGCCTTTAAGGTCGAGAAAAATTTACACTGGCACATTAAGACATTCAAAAAGGAACAAGTAAGAAGAGCTACTCGAAATAACCATACCATTGATACAAAACGGCTCAATAAAAATATATCAGTGCACTGAACATTCAAAATTATTATCAAAACAAGTGTTTCAGATTGTAATCTGATTACATTATATCAAGTTGATAAAGGAAAGGAATGCCATTGCTCAAAATAGTGAAATATTAACTAGCATGGTTACCAAAATATCGACCATTTTCACACTTCGATAATTTCAACGCATTACTTAAAATCAATATCAACAATTCGGACTCCAAAAGGCCGTATAAACTTTTGCATCAAACTCATGCACACAAATTCGGTCACAATCTCAAACCCAGAATCCACGTGGACTTACTACAAAGTGTGTGGAGTGTCGTACGTGGTTTTTCCTGACGAGGAATCCAATTCCTTTAAGCATTCTCAGAGTCCATGTTTTAAGTACCCAATTATTGAATTTCCTTAACATTTCCTCCACATTCACTTAAAAGAACCAATTTTTTTTTGTTTTTGTATGCATACATCATTTTTCTTTCCTATGTTTCCACCACGTTTGATGCTAAACTTTTTCCGGCCATTTGCTAATTCTTTAAATTGATATACTAAGACGATTTAACTCCACCCATTTTTATTACTCGCAAGAGTTTCAAGAAAAACTGTCAGAAATATTCAGAATGCATTTAGTGTCAATTATAGGTATCAAAAATTGCATATCTATCGAATCGCTCTACCTACTGAACGTTCTGCAATAACATGATACAATTTTAAAGTAAAAAATAATCAAAACATACACGGAAGATAGGCATATCCAAAAAAGCAGGATTACAAATGACTCCACTTTGCTGAACATTTCAGTGCGACACCCTAAATGACCGAATATCATGTCTTGCATTTTATATATTTAGAATTACTGCAATAATTTCCATCTCATGAATATATTAGAAGCAAGTAAAGATCTGATTACCTTAGATACGTAGATTGTCCGCAAATTCCACCAAAAAAGAAGAGATGTCCGCGGAATACCCCCTCGTCTCCTCGACAAGTCTACTATACGGCTATACCCAGGAAGGCATTCTTTCCGTGGGCGGAGTTTGTGATGGCTAGTAGGTGGAACTCCTTTCCATTTCAGCACTTGAGACTGGAAAAAGGGAGAATGGAAAGCGTATCAGGAAGCTGTGCAACAATACTTCTCTTTTAGGAAAACACGAAAATCATTTTACATTCGAAGCTGGTCTAAGAATTGACAAAATTTGTCCTAGGTTGCTTAAAAATAATACTTCAGTGCTTTTTAAGTTTCAGGCTAGTCCCAAAATACACAGTTCAAGTTTGAGCATGTACAAAAAAACCGTGAGGCCATTAAAAGACCCAAGCATTCTAGAGAGAATCCGACGGATCTTTTAGATCGCGTTTAACGTCTTCCTGAGCGCGAATAATTTTCAGAGATAATTTTTGCTACTTCAACCATGGAAAAGCTCTGGCCGCAGCTCCACCAAATGTATAGTTTATTACCTGTCTTATGTTTATCAGTAATTTTAAGGCACATTATCTTGAAGATGCAGTTACCAGGAGTCGCCCCCTAGCATAAAAATGAACAGATAAGGATCAATAGTCGAATGCCTGTTCATTTCAGCGGCACACGGAAATTTATTTAAGCACCATTTCAATACGCTGTATAACAAATTTGAATGGAAACATTATAAATATTTAAATAAGCACTTACCTAATAAATTATTTTTACACCTCCTCTAATATTTAGGCACATTATTTTAAACCCGGGGTCCGAACGTAGGAGGGGATCTATTACTTCCCATTCCAAGGAATAGTCAACGAAAAAAAACAGGGTTTGCTCTAAATAGGAGAGAACTTGTTGATGGCATATTCATACAAAAACACAACAGTTTTAAATCAGATATTATTATAAATTCACCCGCGCAATATAGAATTTAAGTAAATTAAACAGTTCAACAGCGGAATAATAATAATCTGGCGTTGAAGATGAAGTTGAATTTATTATTTGGATTGTGTGGGTGACATGCGATCAAAAGTAACTAATATTATTTGAAATTTTTGAAGCATTATGGTTATCCATGGTATGAGAAAGTTATGCATAGAAAGAAACATCCTTGAAGAGTGAGTCTTTTCTTTGGAGGGGAGTAAGGCAGAGGAGGGAAAAGAGTATTCCATCAGTGTGGCTTTAAAGTCTCCTGTCTGCAGACCCGTTTATGAAAACGTCAGGAAGCAGATAAAAGGTAAAGTCGTGGGAAGGTACATTTTTATTACTTGATAGCAACAACTTGATGGCTCTGATTGTGATTTAGGGCATGGTGTGAAGTTATATTTCATTTGTAAACGATAAATTTAGGGGAATAAAAAGATTACTTTTATATTTTAGTAGTAGAACATTGAAAATAAGAAGAATTAAGTGTGACGACTTTTGGCAACCTTTCAGGATCCTGAAATATTTGAAATATTTGAAAGTAGAGCCCTCATTTTTTATATTATCCTCTAGTATTATTGAAATTTTTAAAATCGTCTTTCCGACCTTTTTGAGCAGTTTTGTCGAATTTGAGGCCATTTGCATTTCACTTACCCATCTTTGATAATCAGGAATAGTAGTCGTAAAAATTGGGAGAGGTACCAAAAGGAAGAAAATTTAATAGAGATTCTTATATTACCTTATCAACGAATGTTGTTTTAAAGACGAAATCACGAAATCGTTTATAAAATATATCGATGCCTCGTTAAATTTGGCGTTTTTTGATGAAACCCCATAATGACCAAAGCAGATTGTTAAAGTTGTGATTCCGTATATGTCCATTGCTCATTAACTATGAGTCTCTGTACTAAATAAGGAATAATTACTACGCTCAATCGAAATAAATTATTAATCTATTACAACAACCATGAATTTGTGTATAAATTCAACCAGCAAGAGAATTGCATCAGAATATGTTGCCGTCATTTCATAATTCACTTTTTCATCCTATAATACCATCAACTTGCCGCAGCATAAATGCCATTCTCTTTTAAGGAGTGCCGAAAATATTTGGAATTAGCTTTCCGAAAGCTAGGTCTGCAATTCTACACCTACATATTACCTTGCTAGCCGCCAAAAGGTCGTGTGGCAGAGGGTGTTAAGATAGCTGTAGTTATGGTGACTCGAAGGCATTTGGCTTCATCGGACACCTTTATATTTTCATCCCACGCTTTCAATATATGACGTTGGTGTTTAACAGTCATATTGGAAAGTCGTTGTCGTAAGATTGATTTCAGTAATAATTTAATGGTTCCTACTGTAATAGTAGGGGATAGAGCGTTCAAGAGAAAGCATGAATTGGATGTTTTGGTATTGTCACAAGACAATTCTCGTCAATGAGACCACTAAAAGACAATGCATGTAAGATGATGCATCATAAAATACTATGCACAGCAAAATAGTAATTTGATTGAGAGTGTAGAGAGAGAGGGAGACTAAAGTACCATCGATATGACTTGACTGAGAAAACCACACGAGTAAAAAGGGATAAATATTACAGGGGCTATGTGCCTCGGGATCAAGAGGTCAAGGACCTTGCTTAGAGCAATTGGCACAGAATTTGGTGCAGTTCAAATGAATGATTGAGATATGGTGCACAAGTTAGCAGCTGCTTAGGCTCTGAGACTGCGAATACCCCAGAAGGAACAACGTGACAGGTAATTACGTCATTGTTACCTTTCTATTTCTCTCATAATTAACTGTGACTAACTAACTAAAATATCTACAGCTAATTCACGAACGCTCATTTCATCACTCATGTTCAAATATGTAGCATATAATTTCGCGCGTAGGATATGATGTGGAGTTCAATGTATGCATTGTGGATTACAACACATGGCAAATTTCTGAGCTCCACGGACGACTTCACCAAAAAAAGACAAGTTTTCTCCACTTGAACTGCAACAAAAACTTCTAAGCTTATCACAAGAGCATTAACATTATTCGTCCTCCATTTTTGTCACAGTGTTATACAAACCCTGACTGGGACGTTTCACGTTTCTGGTAAAATTATATTCAACCGTGCAATCATCACAGAAATGCTTTAGAAACCCAATTTCTTTGCCATATTATCATTTCTTACTTCAACGACATTTGGGTGAACTAGAAACATTCACCAGATGAACAATCAAATACTCATCTGCTTACTTTAAAATATGATATTGATCATATTTTTCTACAATTAACTAATATTATAGCGAGGGTGCTTGATTAATCGGTTAGGCCCATATCTAATGCAACTATTTTACTCTCCATTTTCATTTTCCCTTCCCCAAGTATCCATTTGTATTTGAAGTAGTGATGTGGCCAGGATTCGAGAATTCGATCAAATCCTATCAAATCCATGGATTCGAGATCATCTCACAACGGAATAATCTCACGAATGACATCGTTTTACAGTCATAAGTGCTGATAATCTGTGCGGAAATTCATTGCGACATGTATTTAAAATTGAACTTTTTATTTTACATATTTCCGGTGGAATTATACATCGGAACGTTATTTTTCTTCGCATGTGCCCCTATTTAAGACGTCCTATCCAACACGTTTTTGCTCACGCATAGAAGAACGTCTATCCTTTGTTATGAGAGATTTGGTGAGAAGAGTTAAGTGAAAAATAATGCTGAATAACAAGCTACTCTATGGTTAACGTACGATTCTGAGCTCAGCTCATGTTAATAAATTTGTGTTCGCGATCTGTTTATATAAGGGTAAAGGCAACGATTTAAATCAACCAAAATAGCGGCTGCCACAACACATGTACCTGGTATTGGCTCTGGAGGCCCCCAAATGAAAAACCACCCCCGACCCCACCAATGGAAGCCACCCGGGTCGAATCGAACCGTAATGAGGGTAGACAAACAATGATGAGACGAAGGAGTGATCTTCTCGGATTACTCCGATCTCTTTCTCGAAGGATGAGTCCCGAGCAGATGAATTTCTTCATGTTCTGGAATAAGAGGCAACCGTATCTTGAGCGACAGGAGTCTTGGGGCGAAAAGGGTTTTGGCCCATAAATTTGACTCGATGGAGATGGGACCTGTTTAGCCCATAAATGGGACGTGGCAGAACTGCCGTTTCAAGCAGTCCACCGATTTCCAGAAAAGTCAGAATTATAAAGCAGTGAATGCCTTTTAAAGAGCGAGCCTCAAGAGTAGTAGGACGACCCCCAGATGATGCCAGGTGGTGTCAAGAAATCACCCAAGCCAAATTGGAAGAAGATGTCAGGCTCTGCTCATCACTGAGTGATTTACCTCTGCTTCTGATAAGGGTACCCCGAAAAAAGTATCCCGTGTCGGCAGGTGGGGGGAGAGCGAGATAAGAGGTGAAGACGAACAACTCGGCTGAATCGGAGGACCAGGTTGTTAGGTGCTGCCATCGCAGCAGATCTCTGATGAAGACGTACGACATGGATCATGTATTTCATGATGTCCTCAATTATATAGAAAATATTATTATGAGAAAGATCTGAATTCAAAGAGAAAGGATCACGCCAAATTGTAGATTTATAGCCCATATTGGCTCACATCTTATGGCCAAATAATGCCCCGGCGATAATAATTAATTGCGGCTGAATATACGAATTAACATATCTCTTCAATAAGGTTGGCATCGCGTATGTTTGAAGTTACAACCGAAATAGCCCAGTTTTTACTTAATTGAATTGTGAAAACCAAAGTGTTTGCCTGCCAGCATTCCGTTGTAAAATTGTACGATACAACAAAAAACTTGTAGACGATTAAGTACTCACGGCTATATATATATCTATACTCGTGATTGTACTATATACCGCGATCACAACTTAATGACGTTGATGCACGATTGTGGTCGCGAATCTGTGGCCAGAGTGTACGATATAAAGGGTGCTTCCGATGTTCGGCTATAGCCGGCGATAGACGGCGATCGCCACGCCGCGGTGCTTTCGATTTAGCTGAATCGCCGTCTTTCGTCGGCTGCCGGTGGCTCTCTGCTCCGGGGTGAGTCGGCGATCGACGGCATCTGCGTTTGATAATCGGCTATCGCCGTACTCAAATGAAAAGCACTGAAATAGACAGCTATATACTCGATAGTGAAGAACAGACAGAAGAGTCGACAGCGTCGATAGGGAAATCGCGAAGGTGACAATTATAATGTAAATGTCGCAACACAGCGAAATATGGTAATACTTCTCGGGATAAAATTTCCGATGATAAATTAGCGATTTGTGATATTAGTGGCTGCGCTATATCCCGCGGTAGTGTTTCCAAAGCCACTGGTGCATTGTAGGAGCACATAAAGAAACATCCATTATTTGCCCGTGAAGCAGCAAAATTCCGCAAATTAGCGCAAGAAGATAAACCGGAAGATGAAAATCCTGCATCTTATACCTTCGATACTCTACCAAGCGGTTCCAGCAATCAGACAGTGATTTAAATTTTCCAAGTGATGCAGATCCCAGGTAAAACGTTTGTAATTATTAGTAACAGTTGAACGAACTACGTGAATTTGTTTTCGACTATGATATTCAAGAATTGATCGTTATACTTGTCTTCTGGAACAGAAACCAGCTCTATTTAAGGTTAATGAGGAGATTAATGTACCAGCCGAACTTAGCAGTGCTGAGTGGACTTGCTTGCAAAATGTTCAACATACTTACAAGCCTTTTTATCAGGCTACTATTAGATACTCAATATCACCAACACCACAATATGACAAGTGATTCCTTTAATAAATAGTATATATATACTTAAAATTTATGGAAGAACCAGGTAATGTAGGATCCGGGTTGCAAGGAATGAAAAATGATATCATTAATTAGATGATTCTCAGATTTGATGACTTAGAAAAGAACAGCTTTTATGCTGTTGCAACAATATTGAACCCTCTTTAAAGACAAAATGTGTAAAAGCAAGAAAGATTCTCAAGAGGCTAAGAAACTCATAGTGCAAGAACAGCAACTGTATATTCAGAAAGAGCATTTAGTACTGCTGGAAATTAGGCAGACAAAAAAAGGAACAGATTAGATCCCGAGAGAATAAGAATATTGCATTTCTTGAGGAATAATTTATAACTTATGATTACATTGCACTTTGTTGAAGAACTAACAAAAATCAAGTAAAACTGAAATAGCTAATAATTTTTTTTTTATTTTTTAGAAAATGAATAAATATTGAATTTGAGGGAGCAGAAGTGTGGAACAGTTTATTGGTTCAAAAAATTACTGGAAAATATAAATGGATTTGAATTTGTTTTATAAATGCAATTGGCATTGAAAAGTAACTGGTATTCATATTTTTCTGAAATAAGAATTCGGATTCGAAATGTGATGTGTGGGATTCGATAAAAAAAGAGATTCGGATTCGGGATTCGGAGTCCATAAATATTGGATTCGACCCATCACTAATTTCAAGCGTATAAATTGCGTTCCTCCGTCTTATGCTGGTCCGATTAAGTAACGTGGCCACGTATGGGGGCAACGACGCTTATGGATTTAATTTTTCACTCCATGTCTCAGCTACTATTTCAATTCATCCGTTATCATCAGCATGCCAGCCTAAGATATCTCAGCGTACTGGTACCCTCACGAATTTGAAGATCAATAAAGGTAATTTCATCAAACAAGTCGTAACATAGCCTAGAAAATGAATCAGTCGACATGATCTCTGGTGCAAACGGCTTCGAAGAGCCCAATCGTGGAGAGAAGTTGCACGATATAAAAAGAGAGAGTCTTGGAAGACCAAGAGGGTATTCGCCCGGTTACATGGCGGCTTGATCGGCAATCCGGGAATGTGCTTCCGCTGGAATGAGCAGGGCAGTTGGGTATTTCGGTCGGCATATGCGGGGTGAGGAGGCACATGGGGATGGGCACGGAGAACGGTGGAAATTGGCTCGACAAGGTAATTTCATGGGCGGGCGACAAACCGAGTAAGGCCTCGGATGTAGTAGATTGGGAGATGTGGAATGGGAGGGAGGAAGAGAACGGTGATCGGGAGGAGAGAGTGTTCGGTGAGAGTGTTGGGTTGAAGAGAGGGGAGTGAGTCTGATGATGACGCAGTAGCCGTTGGATACGAAAAACTCGCATGTATCCGGCGGGAAGAGTCCTTGAGATTTGGGCAGAGGGACGTCCTCAACTTCCCCAGCGGGAAACGAGGCGAAATTTGGTCGCCGAGAAGAGAGAGATGAATGAGGAGATGGGTGGGTTTAGCAAGCGAGATGTGGCTGGCGAATGGAGGAAAGTGGTGGATGGAATTGCCGCGATGAGTGGCGCCCTCGAGAAACTCCAGTCAGACTTCCCACTTTCGGAATCCGAGAATGAATTCGTTCTTCCGAGCGAACCCGCTATAGGACGCTGGAGGAGGTTTGGGAGGGAAGGGGTGCGTATGGCAAATAAAATCCCCCTAGGTCGCGCCGGTTATGCCCGGTTCAGACCACCATCTTACGCGCCAACTTAAACTGCCGACGTGATTCCTCACTACTCTATCGTAGGTAGCTCTGTGCTTCCCTCGACAGAACTCGCAATTGATAATGACATCAACATCTACATACTGCCCTGCGAGCCGCCGCTGAGGCGTGTAGCAGTGGGTTTTAGGATATATACATAGAAGAGGGAATTGGTAAAAGGAATTAGAATATGAATAATGACGATTTGAATTGTATGTTAACGGCCTGTCATATGCAAGCGTCACACTCCGTTTTTATTATTCACTAATGGTGCGTGGGAAGAAGAAATGTTTGTGCCCATCAGTTTGACCGAGCACTCCTCTCTTTTTGTAGCTTCTATCAGTTCTAGAAATATTATGTGGTGTCAAAATAATATCCTTCGTGACCGTACTGAAAATCGCCTGATCGGAGTTATTTTCCGTAATCTTAGTCAAGCGAGTAGCCTCCGAGTCAAGCGGCTCCCAACTTGGTCCTTCAACTCACTGTGTTACACTCTGTTCGCTCGTAAGTTTTTTAACGAAGCGGGCGGTTTTCCTCTGTAATTATTTGCTTCGCGAATAAAATATTTCTGAGCCGAGTCACAAACTATAGTGGCATATACGAGTTGTTTTATAACCAGAGCAAAGTAGCATATTTCTATAAATTTTTCATGAGGACCTTCCGAGGACCATCATACTATTCTCATGTTGAATTTCAAGTTTCATTCATGCAGCACTGCATATGTTTCATATGTGTTCTACCATTCTAGGCCTGAAGGTTCATGTTTTTAAAGTGAAGCACTTCTTATGGATGGGGGACAATCTCACAAAATCCTAGAGTCACGTGAAACCCGATTCCCGGACGGAATTTCCGCGTAGAACATTTTCTTTTCTTTCATTGAAATATGAAATATTCAAGCTAGAAGTTTGGCAGTTGATTCACAATAAGACCTAAGGGTCATAAACTTTACTTTTTTCAATAGAATTTTCTCTATCGATCGATAAACGGAAAAGTTTGAACCCAACACGAAACATAAATGTAAATTTAGAGCTTTTTTCACTTTCGTTACCAAGGAATTTTAATTGTTTGCGAGGTTTGCCATATGCTATGCAGGATATAAAAGCTACATTGAAGACAATTTAAATTTCGCGACTGGAGGTTTAATGGCTTTTAACAACATAATACCTTCCCTTTTTATGATTTAAAACGTACTATGATGAAGTGGTCCTTCGCTGCGGAGCAGACATATTTCAGAGGCTTCTTAAATGATTAAAGATTTTGCTCTGTGACCAACTTCCATTTCTTCCCTATTTTTTAGGCATCACTTGCCATTTAAAGATGAAGTGCTTTTTCAGGCCTCTTATATCTATCCCTTTCTTGTACTTTGTTCTCACCCAGCTCATTAAACTTCGTTTTACTACTTCCTTTTAGTTTTTAAAATTAGTTTTTGACTTGTGTTTTTATTTGGGTTTTACATCTAACTATGCCCGTGTTCAAGTAGAGATTTTCATTTGTAACAGGGTATAGTATTTCGAAAATCGATCTTACTATTTTCCTTTCAGTTATTTCCAATGTTTCCATTTGCTTTTTATTTAGTAAACCAACCCATACGGGTGTGGCATATAATAGTTTTGTTTTAATATACATGTTGTAAATTAGTCTTTTAGCAATTTTAGGGGTTGCATTATTTTTCAGAATCGGGGAAAGTCCCGAACTTGCGTCGAACGCTTGTCCTGTTATTTTATTAACATGTCCTTTGAAGTTTAGTTTCCTATCTAGTTGTACGCCAAGGTAGTTGGTTTTATCTTGCCATTCTATTGGTTGCTCTTTGATTCACATACATTGCCTTCTTGGAGTTTCTGTGATTCGTAAATATTACCGCTTGTGTCTCTTTGGTGTTTAGTAGTAATCTCCATTTTTCATACCAGCGTACTATCTTGTGTATGTTTCTTTGGGCGTAATCCACAGCTAGTTTCGTCTTTTTACTCCGCGACAAAATTGCCACATCGTCAGCGTATAAAATACCTTAGTGTGCCAGGCTTCTTTGTATCTCGGGATGTCGGTAGTGAATAGGTTAAAAAGTAATGGGCAATATATGGATCTTTGTGGAACTCCAGCAGTTGTCTCTTTGTCATTACTTTTTTCCTCTCCCCATTTCACGAAGAATGTTCTTCCTTTTCAATACGAGTCCGTCCATCGAACCATCCATTTCGGTATACCAACTACGTCCATTTTCAAAATTAAGCCGTTATACCATAACTTGTCAAATACTTTGGATACGTCAAGAAAAACTCCCACCGCCGCCGTCTCCTTCCTGTTGAATGCTTCAGAGATGAAATCAACTACACTATGAATTTGCTGCGTCTTGGAGTGTAGTTTTCTGAATCGATACTGCTCCTCGGGCAATATGTGGTTAGTTACTACGTATTCTGAAATGAACGGCACTACAACCCTTTCCAAGAGATTTCCTCAACTAGAATGAAAGAGACAATGGCCTCATATCATCTGGCTTGAGCGTCTTCCCTCCTTATTTAGGGATGCACTTTATCACATTTATTTTCCATACTTTAAGAAAGCACCATGTTTGCATTGATTTATTCACTCTTTCTAGTATATACTTTTAAGTACTACTATATATATAAATAAACCTTTCCGCAAGAGAATTATGAAAATATCCATTTCTTATGGATGGGGGTAATACCGCGAAAGTCTAGCGTCACGCGACACCCGGGTGGATACAGAAGACGGTGAGAGCAATTGAGGAGACTTGTGTGACTTGGTGCCCATACTTATAGGTACCGAAAGCCAAGGTAGAAGAGGCGCTACAGAGAAACAAACTAACTCATACGACTGTTAAGTCGTTGCGTGGATACGTATAAACAAGCGCATGGAATTAATTCACCAAACTATCACTAGAGGGATAGAGTGTAAATTTATAAGAATATTTTAAGACTGTGTCCTTCATGTAATTATCCCACGCTTCGTTTTGGGATGGCGAAAGTCAATGTTACAATGTTGGAATTAATGCCATCCACGACTATTTTTTGTTTGCGATCAGTTAGGATATCAAGCGTCCAAGTACTGTTTCTATTAACCCACATGATTCTAACTTGAATATTAGTTTTTTTGCAAGGAATCTTGTCAAATGCTTTTTGTAACCCAGGACTATTGATTCATCTTGCTTTTTCGCTTCATATTAGTTTTGCGTTGCTTGCATTGTGCGAAGCAAAGCAAAATGAAAAGCAAACAGCTAATTTAGAAAGAAAATACAATTTCCACACACCGATCACGTAACAGCTTAAAATTTTAAAAATGGTTTTGTAGAAATTAACGTAGTTTAATGATCTTAATCAAAAACAGCTTATTTCTATGAACTCAAGTCAAAAAACAAACAGTTATAATAGAAGGAATGACTCATTGTTACGTACGCACATGTAAATAAAACAATAACCGCTAATTGAAATACGAAATAGTCATTCAAATTCGCTGTCGATCATATTTTCTCAAGGTTTTTTATATGTGACACTCTGCTACCCTCATCCATCAAAATAATAGTTTACCCTTCTCCACTTTGTTTGTCTTATTTGCCTTGTCTAACTTATTATTATCTTTTCCCGTTTCCTCCGCAACACCAGCGATAGTCATGCTATTTTGGAAGCAATATGAACAATAAGTAAGATTTTTACGAACATGACCCTAGACGGCGCGCCGTAACTATTTACTGCATGTAAAAACACATAAATGCTTTTTTGCTAAACTTCTCTCAAAAATTACAAATCTGCTTTTAAAACTTTTCCAACGTGAATACTACCACAATTATTTAATTTATTAATAAAAAATTGTTTATAACAAAAAAAATAAAAATAATATTTTGACTTGGTTAACTCTTATTATCAATGAATATGATAAAAAATAGTAAAATGTAATTTTTTTTACAAAATATTTATTTTTCGCTGGTGTATTTTAGTCTATTAAAAATATTGGAAAAAATTACGGAATCCGCACACATTCTGCAGACTTTCATTGCTATTTTTAATTTAATAAATATTTTTTCTCTCTACCTTAGGACTTTAGCTTTTAAATAAAAAAAGATTTACGTTAATATCTCAATTCATTCAAAAGTTCTACGATTTTGAAAGTGAGCGCTACCTCCGTACCCCACTGTGCGGCGTTTAGGGCTAAAGATGGTATGTACGCACGATTTTAAATGCGTTGAAAGAGTGAAAGTGTCACTCATGAATATTTTACATCCGCTCCCACTCCCTTTATTTAGGTCTGGTTATTCATGTACACTCGCCGTTACGTAAGTGAGAACTAGTTAGCACAGTCACAGATATATAGATCAAAGTTTCTATTTGAAATGAGAAATGAAGAACATGTGTGCAAGCATTCGTGCAATTTGATGAGTTTACATAATTCAGTTTCTATGAAAATATTGCATTCCACTCGGGCAAATAATTGCAACGTGTACATAGGTAGACAAGACAGCAGTGGCAGCCTCGCACCCCCATTCTCCTTCCATTGGAGAGACGCTCCGTGGTAATATAAGGTGATAATACCGGTGTGTTTCACAGTATTCAAACAGAGGAAGGCGGATGATGGCAAAGTACTCTGTGATTATAACAAGATCAGATATAGGTGGAAAGTGTGATTTCAAAGGTTATTAATTGAGGAAAATGTAAGAGAGATATTGGAGGATGGTTAACAAGATGAGGGAGTAACAATGGGAATAATCAGGAAGGCGATAGAGGTAGCGATAAGAAAAATGAAAAACAGCAAAGTGGTGCTGTATGATGACATCACCGTAGAAGTATGAAAGAGCTTTGGAAAGGAAGGGTAGGATATAATATGGGGTCTAATGGACTAATTATGGGGAGAGGAAAAAATCCCAGAAGAATGGAGGAGAATTATACTAGTACCGATCTATAAAGGAATAGAGGGTGTGCAAGAATGAAGTAAATATAGGAGGATCAAACTAATGTCACATTCTATGAAGTTATGGGAAGGGATAATTGATAGTAGATTAAGACAGGAAATAGAAATGGAGGATAAAAAGTTAGGATTTATGCCAGGGAGAGATATGATGGACGCAATCCTTGCGCAACGAAAATTAATGCAAAGATATAGAGAGATGAACTCGGAGATACACATGATATGGAGAAAGCATATGAAAGAGTACCGGAAACAGGAAGTATGGAGATGCCTGAGGGAAAAATAACTAAGATTGGTCAAGGAGATACACGCAGAAGCTATGGCACAGGTTAGGTTAGAAGTTGTGTCGGTATAGCAGACGGCTTTAATACGGAAGTCACACTGCATCAGGGTTCAGCACTCAGCCCTTACTTGTTTCGTTATGGAAGTGAATTATCAGGTTATGGACGTAGTAACTAGAGGTGTCAGAAGAGATGCACCATGGAGTATGGTGCTTGCAGATGATATTGTTCTGTGTGAAAACAACCGAGCCAAGTTACAGCAGAAACTAGAGGAATAGAGGAAGGCTTTAGAAGAGACAAGGATGAAAATCAGTCGGACTAAAACCAAGTAAATGGTGGCCTACGAACAGTGGGAGGATGCTTCAGTGGGACTGCAATGGGGAGGTAAATACTACAGGCGAAGAGGAAGTGCAAAAACCTTGAAGCAACCCTGAAGAAGGATGGAGGCCTGGAAGCAGATGTAGAATCCATAGATTCCAATGCGGATGAACAAATTGGGGCAAAATGAGCGGGGTGTTATGTGACAGGAAAGTGAGCTATAGAATGAAAGGAAAGATGCATAAAATGGTAGTGATGCCCACAATGACTTCCAGTGCGGAGACATTGGCAACCACCAGGGCACAGGAATAGCAACTGGAAGTGGCAGAGAATTAAAATATTGAGGTGGATGAGTGGAATCACTATCTACGATAGAATAAGAAAGGAATGTGTTAGATAAACACTTCAAGTGGTACGATTGAGTAAAAATATGCAAGAAGGTAGACTGACATGGTATGGTCATGTCGAAAGAAGCAGTAATGGCTTCATGGGAAAGAGAGTACAAAGATTGGAGTTGCCTGGGAAGAGAAGGGTAGGAAGACCGAAAGTCAGATGGAAAGATAAGGTAGCGGAATACCTAACAGAGAAAGGCTGGAAGGGGGAGGAATCCCAAGACAGAGAGGAGTGAAGGAAGAGATTAATGAAAGGAAATGCCGACCGCACATAGGCGTGGATAAAGGCAAAGTGAAAGAAGAAGAACGACGCAAGTATTCTTATTCATTAAAACCCGGATCGCTAGTTTCCCACATTACCATTCCACAGACTGGCAATTATTTAACCAATTTTGCAGCATCGAAAAATGTTGCCACTAAAAAAACTTATTTCAAGTTTTTTTTTTTCAAGTTTTAATGAAAGTAGAATTACATTAATTTTTAAACATAATTGATAAAACATAAGAGCTACTCACCGTTACATTTCTGATGCAATCTGTGCATCAGAACGCACTCACTTCTTTGATAATGCCTCTCTGAAAGCAAAGCCGTACCATGTCTTGTTGAATACGGCTTCTATTTTTTGGCAAATACCTCGATGCGTAGACCAATTAGTGACTGGTACATTGGTATCATTAGAAAGATGAACTATTTTTCTTTATGAATATTTTTTTCTAAAACGATGATTGCACTTTATTATTATTAATAAAATCTCGCTCTAACTACCATTAGTGCCAATACCTCCACCGTATCGGGAAATTGCCTTAATTTTACTAGGCGCTCCGAAACCATCCCTGCTCTAAAGCGAGTGTAGGCAATTTTCACGGGGGATTGAGGAATGGAATGAACTGAACAGGGTTAACGGGAGAGGGGGAAGGGGTTTCGATGGGAATTTATAGGAATCCACGGAAGAGGCCCCTCTCGCTGTGACACCACGATTTTCCGGCTGCGGAGTTCCCAGAGAGCGTGTAACTACTCCCGGCCCTGCGTCCTCGTCTGGCTCGTGTTTGTATGTTCTTCCCCCGTATGCTGGTTGTTGAAAGCGGCGGTAGTCGTCCCACATCCACTTCGACCGTGCTGTAGCGGCAGTGTGGACAGGAAGAGAGCGCGTTACGCTCGAGGTATAGCCGAGAATTCTGGATAAAATTGAAAATAGCCCAAGCCGAAAGAGCCAGTAATCGGTTATCTATGCTTGATGCTTTAGCAGGAGTAGGACTTTATTTAAAATCTGATGATTCGTTAACATTAGGCTTCCACCCAAGAAAAAATATCCATTTAAAAAAAAGGGGAACGAGATAGGATTTGGATCAGTTCAAGCGGAGAGAATTGTCCTCTTTCGACTTTTCTTGACTGAGTTTAACTATATTTTTTTTAGCTCGTTTTAGAATTTTGATGAAATGCTCTGTCGTAATTTTCTACCTGGCTTTTACCAGAATCCCATAACGATTTCAAAATAATTTTGTTAGTGGACCCCATCAAGATTAATGATTAATTAAAATAGTCAAAGGATAATGTACTACAAGCACTTCAATTGTGATTAAATATCATTAAAAAATTTGGGCGCTGGTTTTCCTGTGCCTATTATAGTCAGAAATATTCGATGTTACGAACTTTGGAGGATCAACAAATTAATTATCTGAACATATTTTATTGTTATATTCCTGGAAAAAATTCCTCTTCTCGGTTATCTGAAGGAAATTCTTGGACAATATTGTATATTCTACGCAGCCTGGACTCGGCAGTTCGAGGATGCCTCAGGGAATCCCTTCCAGCTACCTATTCCTAATAAATCTACAAAGGCCCAGATAGATAACTAGTAATATCTTCCCAATCAAAGTTAGATCTCAATTATTTACCCATAGGCATTTCGAAATTTGACAATAATCGAAAAATGATGTTTCGCTTCTCTGAAATGAAATAAAAATTCATGAAATATTTACTCAAGGTAACATTTTTATAATTTATTCGCCATTTTAATAGGTTTCCGGGTCCGTTCAAGGATGATGCAAGATTGAAATACAATTGGAAATCAAATCTGAAATACTGTACTCTAATGGTAAGTAAAAAATAGAAATCAAGGACCTAAGATGAACCAATCTTAGAAGAAAACATAGAACACTGGGGAGTTGTAGAAAGCCAAGTTTATGAATGCGTGTAAACATTTATCTGGTTACATACCGGGTCATTATTACTACTTTATCCACTGAGGATAGTGCTGGTGAGCTAGCAATCCCCTCAGTGAGGATAAAATGGAAATATTGATCCGGCGCGGCGTGTAACCCGATAAGAGTTTACACACAGAATTCGCCGGGAAAGAATTAGTTCTTACATAACGTGAATGAATATCTGCAGTGGAGCTTTCGGAGTGCGGTGAGTCAAAATAGCAATTCTCGTAGATGGCTCCCAAAGACCATGACAAAAAGTTTGACGCACCCCTATCTTGGAGACTCAACAACAAAGTGCACTTCCATGATCACGAAGGATTTGAATGTAACTCTTGAGGCATAAAAGACGCCGAAGAAAACCACCACCCAATTTATAAATCAAGAGTCAACGATACTCGAAGAGTATTGTTGACTCTAGATAAGAGTGTATTCGTAGATTTTTTCATTAATTCCCTCGACTCCCACTCGCAAATCGTCGCATTTCTCTCCGACGTGGAATTCCTAATCACCTCAGAGATAAACATTTGGCGAAAATACATGTGGTGTGTTAACAGGCTCGTTTAACTTACAGAGAATATTTATGCAATGGTTCATGGGGTAAGTAACCTCCTTTCGAAGCGTTGGGAGAAAAAATAAAAATTATGTATTTCAAAAAATCTATAGCTAGACTTCAAAACCTATTGATAGAGTTGGGACTATTACTGTAAATATATTTGATACAAATTGCGAATTATTTTTTTAAATCCGTGAAGGCTTTTTGTTAAAACAATTCGGTTAACGGATAAATAAAATATCAATTTATGGTTTCGTTGTCAAACTATTGTATGCCGCGGTTTTCGCTAGCAGTGTTCTGGGTACCTGATTAAGACTTTTGAAATTGTTATTAAATTTATTAAGCTCTTTAGCATGCAAACGCCTCACGAGCTAAAGAGCTTAATAACCACAGATGATAACCACAAATGATAAAGAAATATAAAACCGCTTGGTAGATGTAATTTAATAATGATATTCCGATAGAAACAAATCAAACCACACTAAATTTCAGGTATAGCCTTAGATATGCAGAAAAAATCGACCTTACGTGCGTGTACTAGTTTGTCCATTCATGTCCACAAAAGCAAGATGATTTAGCAATATGCTTCAGACTTACAACAAATATTTTTAACTAAACAAGACATAACGCAAAACTATGTAAAATAGCCTATAGCTAGCAGTCAATATTCTTTCATTCAGCCTAGGTCCAAAGACTGGGTTCTAGTTATATCTCCTCACTTTGAAGCAACGCTTTCAAAACTTTCGCAAACTAATCCAGCCTCAAAGCGTTAGCAAACTTTCTCAGGGAGCTACCCCGTCTCAATAAGCCACTATGTGCAAACCCCTAAATAATACAAAGAGGATTTACCCAGTTCTAAGTTGGCATGCTCTCCTTCAGTGTGCCTGCTCTTCGAGAAGGTTAAAAGACCCTGGTATTAAGTCTGGACCACAGCCTGAATACACAACAAATTCAGCTTGAGAGTTATCAGAGAGGGAGATCAACGAGAAACCCAGATACGAGTGATTTCACTCTAAATTAAACTCCACTCCTTCCAGCACTATCCATTAGCTGCAATAGAATCAGTACTGAAAGACAACTAGGTAATATAAGCCTCTACATGAGCCTCAACAACTTCTCTACATGAAAAAAGAATAAAAAATACCTTTTGGTCAGGAGTTTTTTTTACGGAAAATTCTCTTTTCTTCGGCATGATAAAAAATGTAAAGTTTATGAAAAGGCATATTAACTTATTTTTAATTAAAATAGTGGTTTTACAACAGGTTAAAATTAGAGAATAAGTAATTAGGGCTATATAAGGTTATAGAGGGTTAAATACGGGCAAATATTAATAACACCATATTTATTATTACCGACAATACCTAATGGTTACCATCCGGTCTTGTCCCAAGAGAAAAGTAAAAAGAAGACTTTCTTATTTTGATAAATAAAGGCTAATAAGAAAACGTTTGGCTGATCTTTACCATCCTTGTTTTTTGATCGTAATCTTTTGTTTTATATTAAATTTCTTAGAAGTGGCGTTTAAATAAACACCCATTTTGGCTATTTAGTAAATTATGTTTACAATACAAACTACATTAGCGAATTCCAACCATTAAGATATGGCGAGACATGGCACTTCATTTACTTAATGCCATTATAATCCTTTATGGCTTCTGATTATTCAATAAGAGTCATTCAAAACCATTTCTTCGATAAACAAAATTCTGATTTTTTTTCCGACCACGTGATCCAACGTACTAGAGTAAACTTAGAGGGACAGCCCTCCTGACAATAGCAGTCTCAAACTTAGGTCAAATGAACTAAAGGCCACCATGACAGAAAAAGACAAGAAGCGCAGGGCAACGGTCGACCACGATGGAAACACCGGTTCCCGTTCAGTCACAGAAGTTAGCATCGTTGGGCTCGGCTCGAGTTTGGAGGGGAGATCCTCCTATTCGTCCGAGTGCTGTTGCCCCTGTCTGCAAGTGGCAAAAAGTGTGTACAAAATGGTCCGAAACATTTGAAGCACGCTAAACTAAAATACAACTTCCGCAGTACAAGAAAGGAACTCATGCAGCTGAGTACTTCATGGGTTCGAGGGAAAAGAGCAGAATAAGGGTTAAAACTGAGTATTAGTTTTAATATTTGAAGATTGTTACTTTAATTCCAACCATGCCAACTTCTCGTGAGGCGTATGGCCGTATCTATAGGTACAGTAATTGATTAGAAATTAAAATTTTCAAGTATGTTGTAGGCATCTTGAGGACATGTATCTCAAAGAGAACGACGTAAGAAAGAACCATCGTCCTAATGTAGTGCCTTCCAGAAGTAATTGTTCGTGAAAAACATGATTTAGTTGCCTGTAAGTAAGCAACGGAAAAGTTTTCAATATAGCCTCAGGCCATATTCTACCAGATTTAACAAGGCTTTATACCATTATTAAATTAGTATACTGAACATTTTATATGAATTAAGTGGGTACCAATTTCATGACTAAGTTTAGAATGCCTAATCGTTAGTCGGAAGCGGAGAATATTCATTGCCGTATCTAAGACTACGTTCGTACATACAACGAAACAGAGGGATAATAAGGAATGATTGAGATAATTTTAGAGATCTCGAAAAGAATTAGACAATGAAGGACAGGGTTGGGCATAAATAATAGGAAGGGAACATTTTAAAGATTTGACGATTATAATCAAAATCCCTGACAACGAAGGTAACGTTTCCTGTTGAAACACGCAATAAACTGTACACCGGGGTTTTGGGACATCCCAAGGGCCAGGGTTCAAAACCCGGCAGTGGCGGAGGTTTTTCTGGGGAGTCCCGATCCATACTCGAGGAATATATGGAGAGCACTCTGTCCGTCCGCTGCCTGGGACGTTATTCTGTGGTCCCTTTGTGGTCTTTAGTTTATAAACTTGCTAATTTCGACGCCAGTTTCCTCTTCATTCCCCTATCCTTCCTTAGCTCACTCTATTGCTAGTCCTCAATTACGAAAATTAACTCAATTTTCGGTCGCCTCCCCAAACAACCAACATACTTCGGCCAAAATAACGAAATGTATCCTAATATAAGAGAAACAATAGCACTTTTCCACAAATTGCTGGCTTTTAGCAATTTGTGGAAAAGAGCAATTTTTTATCTTATTTTATGAAGAAATTCCATGATATCTCTCATGAATCTGTTGAATTTATTACGAAATTTATCCAGTGGGAAGTGCGACAAAAGCTCACCATAAAACTTTATTTTGCCTATTTTTGCCATTACTTCCTCTGAAAAATGACTTCCGGAAATTAGTTAGAGATTAATAGCAATGGGTTAGCGCAAGAATGATAAAGCATAAGAGGATGATGAATTTACGAACAAGAAAGCTCTGATATGTCTTGCAACTAAGTAGTTTCAATCACTATTGAGTGCCTTAGACAGTGCAAAAGGCTTTGGTTGGAACAGTATCAAATGAAAAATGTTTCATTACATAAAGGTGGATGGGTTTGCATAAACATTCTGTTAAGAAGAGATAACAATTTCAGAAAAGAGCTAGGGAAAACACAAATGAAAGGACTGAAAGTGTAAAGGGTAGACAGTTGAGAATTGATTATGTCAGATAGGCGGATAAGGCTTGAGACATTAACTCACCAACAAAGGAATTAAAACTGTTATCACAACCCTAAGGCCGGGAGATAAGAGACAATTCTGACATTTTCTGTTGGATGTGATTTAATATAAATGAAGATTAATATACAGTGAAACATGCCTTAAGCGGAACCTGAGGTAAACGGAAACCTGTCTTATCCGGAAAAATATGTTGGTCCCGGCGATCGTAATAGGGTTTTACATTGGTACCCTGTGTTAAACGGAAACTGTCAAACGCGGAAACGGAATCGATTTCCAGAACGTGAACCTGGTTTGAGCGGAATTGCAAAATACAATTTAATGCACATTTTTTTTAAATAAGGAAAATTTTTCCCCTTTTCTCTTTCTTGAACATTGCACCAACCCACTCCTGCACACTTACCTCCCCTCAAACTCGCAGAACCCTCTCACCTCTCCACAAAGAGTACATAAACATTGTTGCGTAGCCTTGCTCGCTACCGAAATAGACGGAATAATTTTCCTACGTTCTGCTGATAGGGTAAGACCACACCAGAGAATGCTAAGGAACTTAGGGGAACTGCAGATTGATTTCCGCAATGCCAAGAAACGTATTTTCATTCAAGTGTTCTACCAGCTGATTGGTAGGTTCTTGGACAGTCCCTATTCTGCATCCCAACCTCATAGACATTGTTTCGCTTCCCCTCCTAAGGATGGCCCGTTATTAGATCCCTCTTCAATTCTTCAGATCTTCTCATTCAAGTATTCTACCAGCTGATTGGTAGGTTCTTGGAAAGTCCCCATTCTGCATCCCAACCTCATAGACATTGTCTCGCTTTCCCTCCTAAGGAAAGCCCGTTATTAGATCCCACTTCAATTCTTCATATCTTCTACCTCCTCTTATTTCGTCCAAAATTCCTATCCTCTTCCTTCCTCTTCCACGCTTCCCCAGTGTTCTCCCCTCTATCATTCTCTTCAACATGCCCTCTCCTCTCAAAACCTCCTCCATCCATCTCTTCTTCCTTCTCCGAACCTCTGTCACAAGCTTCCTCTCCTCTCCGACCATATCCAATACCCCCTCGTTCGTCTTTCTCGCCATCCAGCTAACCTTCTCCATCCTTCTCTAAACCTACATCTCAAACGCCTCAAGTCTACGCACATCCTCCCTTCGCATTAACCAAGTTTCCGACTCATATAGCGCCACGCTCCATATTAAACTGTTCACCAGCCTCTTCTTTAGGTCTCTTCTCAAACCCCCCCTCATCAATTCCCTTCTCTTCGAAAATGCTTCTTTAGCTAGCGCAATTCTGCATCTTATGTCCTTACCACTAAACCCATTCTCCTCCAAAATAATACCTAGATACGTAAACTGCTCGACCTGCTCTATCTTCTGCTCTCCCACCCTTATATTCAGCCCCGCCTTCTTACTTCTAGAAAATCTCATTACTTTCGTTTTCTTGTGGTTGATCTTCATCCCATACTTTTCGCACTGGATCTCTAACGCATTCACCATTGATTGCAACCCCTTGGCCGACTGACTAACCAATGCTTGATCATCTGTATATCTCACTGATTTTATCAGCTCCCCTCCTACCTTTATTCCTACCTCCTCCTCCCCCCATGCCTCCCTTACCATTTTTCTGAATACACGTTAAAAAGCAACCACGCTCGACCACGATGTTTCAAACATTTTGGCATTAAGAAGCTACCAGTCACATGGAGACATTATATAAAAACATGGAACACGGCTTTAATCATGAAAGAGTGGCTGAAAAGTTTCAATGCCGAAATGAAGAGGAAAAATAGGAAAGTCATACTTTTCTTCGATAACGCAACCTGCCACCCTAAAATTCGCCTTACGTATGTTGAGCTAGCCTGGCTTCCGGCAAACACAACTAGCATCACTCAGCCAATGCAACAGAGGATAATTATATCGCTGAAATCACAGTATACAAAGTACACGATGCGATCATTATTAGCTGCTGGAGATACTGCGAATACAGTGTCGGAGGTAATGAAAAAGATATCAGCGCTGAATGCCATAAATTGGATTAATTTGGCAGTGAAAGATAATAAAACATCAGCGGTTAAACAATACTTCGCTAAAGCTGGATTTATGCCACTACTGGACCCCGAGGCAGGTAAGGAAAACAAATTCCATCAAATCATATGAACAATGCAAATGCATATTTATGCACTTAAAGGAATATAGATATAGACAGGACCTTTTCTATTTCACAACCAATGGACGATCTAATCAAATTACAGCAGGCTATAGGCAATAACATGGATGCTGAGAGATTTGTAGACTTAGACAACGATCTTCTGACGAGCGATGAAGATGTCTCGCTGACAGACAGTATGAAAGAAGGCCAAGCTTGTGAATCCGACGAAGTAAATAAAACCATAATATGTGAAGAAAACAAAAAGTCCTATAAAGAAATGTTGGTTTCTTTGAAAGAATTAGCAGAATGAGGTCTTACCAAAGGTAACACTGATTTATTTAATATCTTAAACGGGGCTATCGGCAACGTAGAGAATTTTATTAAACAGGGAAAAAAGGAAAAACAGACAAAAATGACGGATTATATGCGTATTTTATAGACCATTTTTTATGTTATCTAATAAACAGATAAACAAATTTAACCACAATGTGATACTGTTCTTTCATGATTTCGTAATAATTTCGTCTACAAGTAAAGAGTGAAACCAACCTTTTAGGCGACGCATGTTATGGGCGTGAAATGCTTTTCAATGTCTTTTTCGAAATGTGAGACCCTGGGTTAAGCGGAAAACTGTCTTATCCGGAAAAAAATGATGGCACCGAGAGATTCCGCTTAAGACAGGTTTCACTGTATTAGGTTTTAGATTTGGATAAATATTTCACCGTTGCGGACATTTTTTTATAAAACAAAATTTTAATTAATAAGAATTTCAGAAAAATTACTTCATCAGATAATTAAACACAAAAAAAGCATTGTACTATCATGAAACAAAAAATCTTTGACGTAATTAGGCTAATATAAAACATAACAGCATGAAGTTGTGAAAAAAGGAACAGAGAATAAATTACGAATCAACACAACGGGCAGTTAAATATAATTCTTAGGGAAGGCAACTGGTTTCCGATGTAGATATGTCTGGGAACTGTTTACTCAAACCTGCTGCATGGCTAAAGTCTCCGCTTGGCTGGTTTTTGGATTATAAGAGCATTGGAGAGAAAGGGAGAAGGCCTCCGATTTCACGAGGATCTCTTCCTCCACACAACGCCCACCGATCCCTTTATCCTCTCACGCAATGTGTTTCCACTTTTACCCTCGACTCTTCGCTCTTCGCCCCATTCAAAGACCCTTCCCCTGCCCTTGGCTTGGCTCCAGAGCTTCCCCCCTCCATCTTGACCCCGCATTCCTTTCTCTCTCTTCATCTCTCTGATGGGTCAAACCGTTCTCACATTCGCGCCCCCTTTGCTTCATTCTCCCTCCCAGACATCCCCACTGCATCCCCACGGGCACACCCGCGCTGAGAGGAGCGAAACCCTTTTCTGCCCTCGCTGCCACTCCGAATCCTGAGCGGGAGTTCGTTCCCCTGCAACTCTCGAGCTTTCTTCGTCCTCTCATCCGGTTGTCCTTTTCCTCCGTCACCCTCCTTCACCTTCTTAATTCTTTTATTTATCACAATTTCACTCAGCCTCCTTCCCTTCCCATATATATCTCTCTTTTCCGTCTTCCGTTGAATACGAGTCCTTCACCCGTCCCACTCTCGAGCCAAGGCATAAATTAATTACGCCGATCTGGAATCGGATACGAATTTTATTGCACGACTGAGATTTTCCTCTATCGTAGACAAAAATCTGAGATGCAATGATCTGACAAAAAGTGAAGGTTAGAATTAAATTAAATAAGAAATCTACAGGGATATGAATTTAAAATTAAACACTTAAAAAAAAATAAACTCTGAAAGTGGATGAAAATAGTTACCCCTTAGGGAAATGAAACGCCGTCCATATTAAAGTGGTCCGACGAATAAAAAATTCTTTAAAGAAAAATTTTAAATGCCTTTTACCCCTCCGGCAGCAATATAACACGCGCATAAATGACTCAGTTGCTGTTACTGACATTACCTTGCTACACAGTTGCGATCATATATCTGCTGTTAAGTAGCTCTCTAAGAATTAGTACTAGTTTACCATAAATTTTACGGAACTGTTTGTGTAGCAGTTTTCTTTGCCTTACTACTTATGTACACATCGGGTACACACTGTAAAGAACAAAGTTTCATTTAAACAACATACTGTCTAATAAATTTGAAAATTTTATAAGGCTAAGTAGCTACTTTAATTACTATAATAATACTCACTTCAGGTGATGAAAATCTAATTTCTTGTATAGCTTTGTACTTATGAGGCTTATGTGGCTATGTGGCTTTATACGAAACACTAAATCTGGAGCACGTTGCGTGACCCAGGTTAGGGAAAATAATATTTACGCTCTCTCGGAGTTTTCCGCGGCGATTAGCTGAATGTTCCATTCTTCTTCCGGGATATCCGCCACGTCGTTGATTTTTGATAACGTTTCTCCTCCCGTCCTGAAGACGTCTTCAGGTCGAAGACGCCTCCAGGACGGGAGGAGAAACGTTATCAAAAAAACAACGACGTGGCGGATATCCCGAAAGAAGAATGGAATTATTTTTACGCTATTCTAAAATCTAATCATTATAAAATGAGCACTTTAGCTTCCGTCATGGTGCGGATTTATTTGAATAATAGTAAAATCTGACGGCTAAGAAAAACGTATGCAATAATCTGGACATAAATGTGTAGGTAATATTGACATTTAATATCCTTCATTACTCACACGCTGTACATCCTTGTTATAATTTCATAAGGCACTGTTGTGATACAAAACCTCACAGAGTCATCCCTTACGTAAAAATGTTTAAAAATTATACGCCCTGATGCGAAACCTTACTATCTAACAACACTAAAATAAAGATTTAATCATTAAAATCTACGGATTACAAGATTAACCCTAGGCAAATCTACGTCGGGGTCTAGGGGGTGTCTGTATGGCTGACCACCATGAAGTGGCCGACTCGATAATAACCAAAAGGCTTGGATATTTTGTGCCATTGCACGTTTAATTACAATACCTTCCACAAGTAAAAATCATATACCAATACTATTTGGAAACCTATGGCATATATCTATGGGCCCTTGGGAATTAATTGCCTTGAAAAAAGTGGTTCTTAAGAAGTTAATCGTACATAAACAATGGGGAAATTCAAAGTTATCTTTAAAATAATATTGTGGTGTGCAAACGAAGAAGCAGAAATGTTACTAGTATTCTATATTAATTTTAATGGTTGTGACTTTGCAATAGTTATAGTGGTCCATTCGCAAATGCTACCAAACTTATGGAATTCATTGTTGCAAATAATAATAACTGAGCATCTAAGTCACATCTTCATGTTGTAAAGCATTAAAAATATAAAAAAGGAAACGATTAAGCTTAGGAATCAGAGCCAAATGCAGAGCATATAAAAGGCTTACTCAAGGTTAACCAAAATTTATACGTAAACAGTTTAATATGTTCATAAGGTGCCATCCCTTATAAAATGAACAAATTCAAGCGCATAACATATAAAAATTTGGACGAGTTATTACGCTATTCAATGCCGTGAAAATTGGCTATATTTGACGATTTTAATCTAACAGCCCAATGTTTCCTTCAACCCCTCAAATAAAACTATTGAACATTTTAGTAATTTTATTCAAGAGGTTTTCGAAATGAATGCGATAGACTTCAAAGTTAACAGGTTTGTGAAAACCTTAATCTGATGACAACTTTTAACCATTTTAACATATATATTGACAGTAAATTGGTTGAAAGACTTTAAGCATTAGAAAATATTTTTGAAACCATTTCGAACAAAACGTCCTCCCTCAGATTCCTCTGAAGTACATATATACCAACGCATACTGTATACCGTACGTGGACGTAACCGAAAGCATATTTCACTAATTATTAGCAGTCACAGAGGAGTGACCTAAGTCAGTATCAGCTGGCTTCTCCCGGATAAAATACTTAGAACACTAGCTATCATTCAGAAGAATAAGAATTAATAATGCGATTAATTATAAACCAACAAACAAATATTTTGAGCAAGTGAAGTTCCCACATGGAACTATAATTGGCATAATTCCATTCTGAGTCCTTAATTGTATAAAGATGAATTACTATTCGGATTTTTGGATTTTGATGTTTAGATAAATTCGGTCGCAGTCACGACACCTCAACTTTCATCTTCCATTGTTATCAGCTAAGTTAATCACTAATGCATCTTCCTGCTCTCGAAGATTTTCAGAGATCTTTCCTTCATCCATTCATGGTACAGGAGATGGCTTTGTGTTCACGGAAGTATTGACTTCGGGATTTCAGCGGAATTACACGCCCTCAGTTCCCATGGACACGTTTTGACCATTTGCCGATGGAGCCAGTCAGTGTTTGTCTGTGCGTGTGCGTGAGTCAGTTGCTCGGGGATTGCTTCGTGTTTGTGTGGGTGGTCTACGGCGATACGCGCCCCGAATAACAAGTAGGAAACCTCTTCACCGTACTGTGAAGGAGACCGACAATATTGAGCACAGTGCCTTCATTGGTAGTCGAAACACGCGTCCGTAAACTCCTTCAGCTTCACTTCAGTTTTACGTTCAGTGCGTGTTGTGGTTGACTCCCACCGGCACGGATACTTCCCTCTCTGCAAGATTGCACGCTTTTGCTTTCCCTAAATGAAACCACAACCCTCACTGATGATCCCTCGAGGATGTAATGGTTTGATATAGGGTTGGATACAGCGTTGCGCCTAGCCTTTTCATGTAAGGATTGAGCCATCACAATCCTTCCGCAATGAGCTTATTGCGGAAGGAGGCCGCTTTGTGAATTTAATTGAATCAGGCTTCAAAATAGCCGACAAAGCAATCATCACCTTATTTTCACCTCAGTGGCTGTATCTTGCAACCTTTAAAGGAGATACAAGAGCTTCTGAGATCGATGACACACATTTGATGTTTCCACAATTTGTAATAGAGGCTCCCACATTTGGTACTCTTTCCTATAAATATTTGTATAACGTTTTACGAAATCAGCGGAGATTCATGTGCGAGGTGTAGGATAAATAGGGAGAACAGAGGAAGATGTGAAGGAGGTAAAATTATTTTAGGATAGCCGTGCGTAGCTCATTCATGTTGATGCACCAAAGGTATTAAATCAATTTTTTTATATCACTCCGCATGTATTTCATTTCAGTTCTGCTACCATAAAACAGCGAGTCTCTATCTATCGCCATGCGTAGCAACCAAGTCAACATAAAACAATTACAATTAACGAACAAACTTATTTACACAACTGAAATCAACGATAAAAATAACAATTAAATTCGCAATTTACAAGCTATGATATAAGAGCCTTTTTTGTACACTTAAGTAACGAGTGTTTTTATCATATATTATCACCCAATAGTAACAATATTTCATCAATGTAGTAAGAGAATTCAGAGGGAGTATAAACATGCAAGTAGTTTTTTTTTTTAATTGGTAACGGGAGGGTTATTGATGCTGTAGTATCAAGTATAATAATGTTAAAAGATTAAAATGCAATTGATCCCGCAGGTGGACAAAAATACAGTTCGACAGGGATAAAGTGCTAACTCGGAAGAAACGGATACAGAATATGATGACGCAACTTGAAATGAAGTGGCCACCCGCTTCCAATAGCATATGGAAAAATAAAGACTTTTGGTGACGCCAAGTTAACCTTTCTTAAATCACACGACAACACAGCGTGAAGGAAAGTCAATTTTGGAGAAATGCCAAGATATTGTATGCATACAAGTTTTTTTAACAATTGATGTACCACCAGCAAACCCACTGAAAATCTACTCTCATTATTTCATTCAGGAACAAGTCTAGCGTTTGCGATTATCAAATTACTTTTTGCATACATCATATACATAATGCACGGGAATCGACTCCCTTACTGTTTCCCCTTTTTTATCTTTTATCAATATATTCAGGGGATCCTAAAAATGTATTCTATTTACCGAAAGACGAGAAGTCAGGGATATTGGACTGCGGGGAAGATAAGGGTAAATTGTGAAAACTTTCGTTTCTGATAAGTAATAAGCATTTAAGCTTTTGTAGCCATCGTGTTCGTGGTACATCATCAGAAATACCTATTTTATTCACATTAAAGCTTCGCAAGCTTTCCGCAGAGAAATTCCCGTCCCTTCCTCTCTAACACACTGTAGATTTATTTACACGTTAAAGCATTGTAATTGGTCTTATTGGAATTCACAGCCCTATTCCAGAATTTATTCGCCTTGAATAATGGACTATAGGTTTCCCATTTTTCAAGATTCTGCGGCCGTTAATATATCGTTCATCAGTGTCACTGACGAAAAGAAACTGAAATAACTGTCACGAAATAAATTATTGGGTGCTCGGAAACACATGGACAGAATAGAAATTCCTAATCAGTACAATTCTAAATAAAAAAATATAGGTAAGCGACTAAAAGTCGAAGGAAAGTAAAATAGGGTATTTTAAGTTTTATAGAAATAAAACATACATTATACAAAGGACTGCCTTGCCGAGCGATGAATATGATAAGAAACTTGAATTTTCCTCCAATATCTGTATGCTCATATTCATTCGTTGCAAAACATTATATTTAAGTCTAAAGGATTAGAAGTATGCGTGAATTACTCAAATGGTAACTTACCGGTTGCTTGAAAATTACGGTAATAGGGAGCTACAATTAGTGATTCACTATCATAAGAGCTGATAGCATCTATAAATCTCTGATATAGGTACAGCTGGATGACTTTGAAGTTACTGTATTTTGTGGTAACGGTAAACGATAGCACATTCCCCAGCACTTCCCTACTACTATACCATAATACCGTGCCTCTGGAAAAGAAGCTCAGCATACTCCGTTAGGTAACATTCCATCTGTTTTCTACATACATTTTAATGAACACATTCAATGCGGAGCACGTCAATAGACGTTCTCCTGGCTACACCGAATGACGGAGCACGTCAATTGACCTGCTCGTTCCATTCCGAAGCCCTTTAAATTTTTTAAAGGCGATTTTGACGACTTTCATGAAAATCGGGCCCGCAATGAATGTGTTAACTGCAAGATGTTTATAATTAATGAAAGTTCAGTCAATCAGTGAAAAGACCTCATTGGCCAGCGAAATTTATAAAAAACTTTTGATTTAGCAATCGCTATTTGATATATGTAACCATGTTGTTGTCTTGAAACCATCGTTTTGGTTTTCACACAATTAACGCATTGTAGAGAAATTGTAGTGAAAAAATGTAGGATATTACGATTCTTAAACAAAGTTGATATATTCTCTCCTTGATGCCGATATTACAATCAAACTGGTGAGTGGAACTGCATGCGAAACTATCTTCACAAACGTTATGGAGTACCGGCGTCCGAGCAACACTGACTTAACCAAGTCGGCTCCACAGTCGAATCGAAATGCATACTCGACAGCTTCGACAATCAGTGGAGTCGATACAGATGGACGCCAAATACAAAACAAAAGTGAACTTTCTATACACGCATCATGTCCGTTACAGGTATTAACTGCTAAAAACATTTGTACCATAGTTTATCTTTCCGCTGATTCGGTTTTAGCGATTATGAATTCAAAAAATAAACTTTCCCATTCATAGATGGCGTTTACTGAAAAATGTTAATCACGACTGCGCAAAAGTACACTGCAGCCAAAATAGTTGGTGGTATTTGGTTTCGTATTTAGCAATTATAGCATAAAAGTGGTTACTTACATAAATTTCTTTACGTGAATATGTTGACAAACTACTATAATTAAACATTAAATTTGATGTAACGGTAAGATGAAACAATAAATTTGGAAATAAATAATCACCGTTTCCAATAAATTTAATAATTAGTGCATAGGTACAAGCACAAATACCACTGAAAAAAAAGCTACATGAAGTTGACCCAGATTTCTTCCTGGACCTAAAAAAATCCGTAGTTCAACATAAATTAAAGAGGGTGTATGTGCGTTAGCAACGAATGAATGCATATTATATACAATGCGTAATGAGGTCATCCCTTTTCCATGTACCTACTAATAACAGATTTTCTAAACACGATGGCAATAACATACAAATCATAAGAATCAAGTTTTAAATACGGATAATGTGACCGAGATCAGCCCCGAAAAAAATGTAATGCGAAGAAATTCAAGCTTATCTGGTTCTGGTAAAAAAATAAAGAGATCTTTCTTTGTTTAATTCCAGTCACCATATCCAATTAAGCCACAGAAATATGAAGTTTTTCAGAAAGGCTTGAATTCCAAGAAACAATGTTAACCTGATTTTCCCGTTTTTTTTTCAAATTCATTAGCGAGAGAGGTTTCATATTCCGACTACAAGCTTCGTACCCCAGTAAGGAAATCACTTAATCTTGAAACCAGATCTTTTGGTTCTGTGCTTCCTTTGTATAGTACCTCATTCAAAGGATTATGAACGGAGTTGGAAAAGGAGAGTGTGCAGCGGCAAGAAGAGATCCCCTTCGCCTCTTCTTTGGCCGACTCCGGACTTTGACAACTACCGCGCGCCCCGAACTTTCCCCGCGGGGCCCAAATTCCCTCCTGCCCCGCTCCCAATGCCGAGCACCCCCTTCACCCGTCCCCTGGTAGGGATCCTCTTCATCTTCCATCCCCTGCGGGTTCATTGTTCTCCGTCACTTCTCAAGTTTTCACCCTGTTCTCCACCACTTCCTTCCACCAACACTAACGGAATAATTCATCGTCCTAGCTCTCTAGCATCTTTATTTCCCCGCATCCGTTTTTTTCTCAACTTTCCTCCCTCTTTCCTCTTGCCTATCTGCACCTCTCGTTCGACGGCTATACAACTTTTGCCAGTGAAAATTGACCTTGAATAATTCATTCGTCGGAAGAACAAGACTCCTTTTTTTTATCACCATCCCCACTGAATCTGCGCCCTCTACTTCCGTGGTGCAACTCGCTTTCGCTAAAACTTACTCTCTTCATAGACCTCTTACAATATGAGCATACTTCAATAGAAAGCACTATTAATATTTCTTTTCGAAGTTATATGAATCCCTCGTTGTTGTATTCTCGATTTTCCCTTTGAAAATTGTGTATACCTTCAACCGCAACTGAGCAATCACTTGGTCTACAAAGACAATTTACGTATTCAACGACGTGTCACATAAAAATGGTCTTTTGAGGTTATAGTACATGAAAGGTGAACCAAATGTTTCTACAGATATTAACATCTGCTAGAAAACACTCAAACACAGCCGTAAATCAAAAAGATCGGAATGCAATATAAATTAAAAAGGCAAGGGCGACGGATCTGTTGGCTTTAAAGGACTTCAGGAATGCCTTAATTAAATTAAATAATGTAAACATTGCCCGAAGCCATTATATATTGTGCTTGAATTTCAGCTCTGCCCTTTAAAAGGGTAGTATAGGTACTTTCACAGATTAAAAATGTTATAGGTACCTTATCATATGGTGGCTGTAATAATGGAGTATAATAATAAAAAAAAATGTATTACATGTCTTTTTATTTTATGGTCGTAGTACACGAAAAAAATTATAGAACAGTGCTTACCACGTCAATTGCCATACGTTCGCTTGCAAATAAAGCTTCCGATCGTTTTCAAATTATCTGGTACCTATGTGCTGGAATAGCAAATAGATTTTGGGAATAATTCGATGACAGGCATTTTTCGGCCATTCGTACGTTGCGAATACATGATTATGAGTAAAGTTCACAAATCGTAACCATACCTCGTGAAAAACGTAGTCATTCCTTTGTATGCGTAGATTTTTCCTTCAAAACGAGAAGTCATTCAACTAACATCCTCATATTTTTAACTTTTGATTTTCACAAAGTCCAAATTATTCATCCGTTGAATACCTGGAGGGATTAGAATTATCCTTAACTTCCGTGGCAAAACGGCGAGAGAACAAAAGCCTCCGTACAGTTTTACGCTAACGATTTCTCCAGATTGAAAGCAAGATACAAATAAAAGATAGACTGAGTACTAACTAGGATAGTGATTTGTTGGGATTGAACATGCAGTAAATTAGATTTTTCTTCAAACACTACTGCAGAGATAATTTATTTCAACATGAAATGTTCATTGAAAAAAGCTACTTAATGGCATCTCAGTCTTCTACTGCCCACCGCTATAATAGATTTAAAAATCACCGTGATATTATCACGAATTTCCTGGTAAAACCTCCTCAATGAGACATTTTTTTAGGGCCAGAACTTGCTGGAAAGCACATTCCCCTCAAAATAAAAAAGTCACCTTTCTTACTCTAAGTAAACGAAAAATTTCAAACCTAGGGCTTAGTAACTTTTCAACAGAACCAAAACAACATCCATCCCCACAGCGCCGGGTTTTATTAAAATATTGTGCGACAGGTATGACCGTTTTACTCATTTTCTATCAGCATTTCTATCAGCAAGTTTTCTCGGGTTTCACACCAGGTCAAGAAGGCATTTTTGGCCAACGTTTCAACGGATGTCTCTGCCATCGTCTTCAGGGCTGATGTGTGGAACTAGTCTGGTTAATATACCCATTGGTCAGGCTCAGGTGTCACCGGATTGGTCGGGGATTTGGCCCGAATTCCTTAATCATTAGGCGCTATCGAGACCCCCCAAGGTGTTTTCATAACGCCTAATATAGATATATCATATCATACATTTCAAATTTCGCAAAGAGGATTTATTTAAGATAATTTCCATATTTTTTTCCACAAATTCGCACTCCGAATTTCAATTATGCTGCATTCCTGCAGTTTCATAGTTTATTCCGAAGTTTTTCATCGGAGCGATTCAACTCCAGTGCTGTTAGAATACGAGGCATAACTTACCCCGGCCGCCGCAATACATAAGCTCTCGAGTCCCCCGTCCCAGCACTACCCACCGCGAGGGCTTTATTGCACCCCTGGATTTCATTTTTCCACATTTATTTACGATTCAGGGATATGAGCGCTCCTCCAGTGCGAGCCAGCTTGTCCTCGTCACCTGCGCAACATATCAGGATAACTCCCGCACAGGAGCGTGTTTGTACACACATCCTCACCACTCAAGAAAGACCTGAGCATATAAAAGTTTCAGTACCACCCGCCAAACGTCTCTCTGCCCCGACTCATATTTTATTTCCAACCGTGGACGTGATGAGACGAGGTTACCATGCTGCTACGAGGATGTCCAGCGAAGCAAAAGTGACGAACACGGTGTAATTCGCGCAGAATTAAACCATTCTTCCTCCGCCCGGCCGATTCGTAGTTGGCCTTTTCAAAAACTTAAAAGAAAAAATACAGCGTGGGCTTATTGTCCGTGACCCTTTGAGCCTGCTCACCTCTGCTCCCGTCCTCTTAATTACCTCTTTCTTTCTCCATTTTCAAAGCCACCCGCGCATGCCTTCCTTGGGCTTCCGCCGTCCCCCTAACTCCATTGTGACTTTCTTCATCCCTTCAACGCAACCGCCCGGATACCCTTGGCATCCACCACTCCCTTTATCAAGGCGGCGGTCCCGTCGCCCTCCCCGGGGACGGGAGGTTGTCCCCCGCAGCCTTGGAGGCGACAGGGGCGAGGCCGCGGCAGGGGTGACACCGGGGGTCGTGGAGGGAATGAAAAATACGGGAAAGAGAGCGTAATGGAGACGAGGGGAATCAGAACGGGGAGAGAGAAAAGTATTGGGTGAGGTGGATAAGAGAATATAGAAGGGATTCCTCCGGCGTACGCCGAGAAACTTCCGAATCCAATTCACTTTTACTCCATCTCACCCAAAAAAAAACCACCTTTTCCACGACTCAGCCCTGTCCTATGGCTTCTGCAATGACCATCAGAACACTAACATTGCTTAGGAGATTCACTGGAATATGTGTTGAAATCATTCGCTTCTAAAAGGTTTCTAATGGGCGTAATAATATGGCATTTTTCGCCATAAAGTTCGACGACCTTGTGACAGCTTTAGAAGGAATATGTCGAACCTAAAAAGAACCAGTCAAAGACGAATGTTCGCCATTTTTTCAAGTGTGGGACAGCGTAGTGCAACTGCAATTAAAATTACCTGAATAGATAATGTAAAATTAAATAATCGCAAATTAACATCACTAACACATAGCCTTGAATCAAGCCATGGTTGAATCAAGATTAATAGCAGGTTGAAGAAGGAACATAATTAAACCATAGGGTTAAATTCTCTGTCAAGACTCAATTATCTCAACAGTAGTAGAAAAATACCCTTAATGGTTTTAGCATCAACTCAAAACTTCAACCTTTGCATTTAATGCATCTTCAAACTTTTACGCCTAAATGTGTCAATAGCAGATAGAGTGTAGATTTTTGGGATGTTTCTGAGGTTATTTTCTTTACGTATAAGAAAACACGCGTGAAAGACACATTAGTTCAATTAGCTGCGTCATGTTATAGATTAAATTCAATGGATTTGGATCTTTTTAAATAACAGTATTCGTTCTTTCCATGATTAAACAGTTTTTTGTCTTAAACGTAAAAAATACATGGGGGCTTACCACAAGGGAATCCCAATATTTTAATAACTTACAATTAGAATTATAGTTTCTGTGTCATTATTCCTCAGCCTCATCTTATTTTATATGCGATATTAGTCTCTAATATGTCAGAGTGTAGTGTAACTATTGGTATATTCTAATTTTAATAACGAATTAATATTCAAACTCACTTAAAAACGGGGTGAAGTTCGCAGTAAAACCAGTACGAAACGCACCCCACCCAAATTTTGATCAATTGATGCCAATATGAAATCTCCCATTAATCAAAGGGAAGTTTCCCCCCAGCTCAGAGTAAGCCAAAATCCTGCCATCAACATCCTAAGACCCTTTCAATGGATTTGAGGCGCTACAGATAGGGATCACTAGCCTTAAGCCACTAAGTTATCGTTTGATCGATCATTCTTAAGAAATTGGGCTGAATCCAACCAATTTATCCCTTAAATATGGCAGTAAAAATATTACAAAAGGAACTCTATGGAAGGATTTTAATGCTATATTATCACAACAGATTTTAAAAGAAGTAGGTTGGGTGATTGTAAGGCTTTAAATTAAAGGTTCTATTTCAAGAAAATTTTGCGAGAATCAGATGGTTTACAGTGACGACATTTCTTCCTTAGAGAATATTTTGTCCCTGACCCAACGCTTCTTGTGAAAACATTCATCGCGGATTACTTCGGAGCACCACAAGAATAGCTAAACTATAGCATAGTCGGTGAAACGTCGCCACCAAGATGACAACGCGGACAAATCCGGGAAACCTGCCTGACTGCAAACCAGAACGCCGCGAAAACCTTCGTCAGAAAATAAAGTACAATGACTTCAAATGTAAAAATGCCAATCACTCACACAATCAGTGTTTCAACCCGAAGGTTGGTTTTGATGAGTGAGAGTAGAGATTTCCCCGTACTAAGCCATTGTGCGATTCACAAGGTAGTGGGGATAGTTCCTTTTCCTGGGCCACCAGCGATTTTTCACGAAGTTCTGACAATCAGACAGTCTCACCGCGAGGATTCTCGCCGATCACTATCCAAGTCTAAATTTAAACTCCTGCGACAAAATCAACTCCGTGCATCAGCCCTCTTCCAAAATCCATGAATACTGAAATATCAACATGGAAAGCCTGTTTAATATATAAACCACACAAAGTGACAAAATGTAAAATTAATTCTGCACATAAATATAAGTTTTCATTTTCACTCTTTTCCTTCTGGAGCACGAATCATGTGCAAACGCAGGACAGTTTACGAACTTCCTAAGGATTCAGATTTTATTCTTTGCACGCAAATGACTAAGGCATATGGCAGATGACCTCAATGTGAGCACACCGTACAATAAAGTATCGTCTAATACGTATCAACGTATATCGTGTTTAAATGCCTTCCAATGTTTTGGTTATTTGAGGTATGCGACTGGTGAATGATGTCAATTTCCTACTTTTAGTATTGGTGGATTGATATTATAAGGAAGGGTTATTTGAGTTTACAGGTAGCTTGGAGAAAAACCCGGCGTCAGAATTAAGTAGATTACTATACACGAAACGCGACAGTGAGTCCAATGTTTAACGTGCCATTCGATAGACGGAGTTGAAGTGCTCTCCAGGTAACACCCAAATAAAGACTGAAAAAATCCCTGTCACGGCAGGAAATCGAGGAGGAGCAGTCCTCTAGCTACAAAATCAATCCCATTCTTTTATGTCTTATAACGGAACGATTTCGAATATTTGCATGTCGTAATTCAGCTTTAGGCACTTAAAGAAATGGAGTAAATCCCATCAGACAAACCTTTTGTGGTATTGACTAGTGGCATAAACACTCCACGAAATAATTAATACTTCAATTTATTTTTTAATAGACCACCATATACACTTCATACAATTAAACTCCTTGAAATAGGGTATATTAAAAGTATTCCTCTCAATTTAGTTTCATTGTCCCTAACTGTCCATGAGTTACAGCAAATTATCGATATAAAAGCGAGTAAGTACTTACTTCAAAAAGGTACAAAATCTTTAAATCTTCTGTTTATATTTATCTAGCTTTCAAATTCCTTCTTGCACATTTAAAGGCCAGGGCTCACTAAGCAAATATGTCATAAACAAACTTACTAACATCTAACTTAAAACTTTAGAAATACAGTACCCGGTAATTTATATTTACAGATTGAAAATATTGATAAATATTTATAGAAATAATATACCAGCCCCAAAAACAGTGATTTTGCAGTCGCAGGTCGCAACGGAAAAAGTCTTTCTATTAATAAAACTACCAAGACTTTGATAACATAAACCTACCTCATATCTCGCTTGCCCATCGTAAAGAAAAACCACGGTGCGTTTCCACTCATGGGTTTATTTCTGAAACAACATCCTTTTATGCTTTGCGACCGCCATGTTACGCGTATATTTTGTTGTTTACTTATTCATTCTTCTCGCCAGGCCCAGGAGACCTATTTTTTCCGCTTCTCCGCGCATGAGATCGCATATCTCCTTTAAAGAAGAATAGTGGCATCCCTGCCACACTCTTCCGCGAAGTCCCCTTTTTCCATCCCCTTCCCCATTTATACCCTTTTTACCCTCCATTTTTACATCAAACCACCTCCTCGCGACTCCACCCACCGTAATGGAGCGTCTTCATTTTTTTTTGCTTATTTTACTCTGCGTTTCGGAGGCGTGATGGGCGAGGGGATGACGGAATATCAGCTAGCGGACAAGGGGGCTGCGGGGGAAAAGGGTCTGGTGGGCGATCCCCCAGGGTACAGATTGAGGATGGTTTTTAAATAATTTTGGGAAAGAGAGCTCTTTTTTTTCATTCCTTGCTGAATCCCGATCGAAGAGAAACAACTATCGTCAGTGCCTTCGAAACGAAGGCCGGCCGCCCTTTGTTGAGTAAAAGGAGATGCTTACCACGCTGAGGGGAGTCGCAAAGTTTGTTTTTCATTCCTACCGAGAAATCACTCCCACACCACCCTATTCTTTTCGGAATTTTCATTTGGGCAAAAATAAAGCTGTAGGGTTTTAATATTATACCTTGATGAATAGTGAGTATTAAAATGCGATAAAGGGATATCAGTGTATAAAATATTTCTCAAACGAATCGTACACTGAGAGAATTCCTTGAAACCATATGTCCGTCCCAAATGGCATTAAATCTCTTCAGCTACTTGTTTCACTATATAGTCCCGAAAAATCCACACGCTTTATCCTACGTTTGCATTGTGTTCTTAGACATAAACTCCGTCATGCCTTAAGGTAAGAAATACGAATTAATATTACTGTGCTGGTTTAAGCGAAAAGTGAACATTTTAGGCTCAAAAAAATCACTAAATACGCTTGAGCAAACCAGTGGATCGAAAAACCGGTTTTTTTCGAAATCGGTCTACGGCTACTGCTTTAAGTTTGTGGCTGGTGGTCCTTATAACCCATAAAAAATTCCAACTTGATCCGATTATATCTTCAGGCTGCGCTTTTTAGTCAAAATTTTAAATTTTCATGAAAAATATCAATAATTTGCTAATTTTCCTGATACTTTCTTATTGATCCCGGAGTGATTTTATGGCAAATAATTACATATATTGCTTCTTTGTTGTATAATATTAGCGATTGAGTGTCTTTTAATCAGAAAAAATGTTTTCTAAGTTTGCCAAAATTCGTCAAAAAACGCCAAATATACAGAAATGTTACGGATGTACGGATAACCCGCTATAATAACTCAACCCCACCGACTTAAATTTACCAAGAACGATAAGGTAATAGGAAAATAAGTAAACTGCAGTTCTTATTTGATCGATTAATCGACTATACAGCACTCACCAAGATGAGATAGATGCAAATACATTAATAACACCAGAAGTTGCGTTGATTATATCCTGCACCGGTAGTACTCTTCTTCCGTCTCTTTAGTGCTCCCATCGCCCGTGCGAGGCAATGCGAAGGATCGATGAAGATGGAGAATTCATTATTCAAAAGAAGAAGTTTAACTCGGGAACAAGTAGTCAGACCAGGGTCAATATGAGATCGTTTTCAAGTATGAGAGACGTGGTGAGTTAGACAGAGCAGCTGCACATTTGGCGTCAAGTCTTTTGAGTGATATAGATAAAACAGTATCTGAAAAGAAGAAATTTAACATTGTTATAGGCAGAAATAATGTCAGGCGACAGCGCTCATGAACGCGACAAACACAACAAGAACAACAATGTCCCTAGAATAAGAAAATTTCGTCTTTGTACTTCGATGGAAGGAAAGATTGTACTTTGGTGAAAGAAACATGTGAAAAGACTGGAAAAACATACCAACGGACTTGTCAAGAAGAGCACATTTCTCTCAAAGAGGAATCTGGTTCATTCTACCTTACGTT
The DNA here is from genome assembly GCA_963573305.1 of Pyrrhosoma nymphula. Lineage (NCBI taxonomy): Eukaryota > Metazoa > Arthropoda > Insecta > Odonata > Coenagrionidae > Pyrrhosoma > Pyrrhosoma nymphula. The sequence continues at coordinate 176,545,288 of OY754328.1, read as the reverse complement.
ACGTCCAAAACAGCCAACGCAGAAGGATCAACTGCCACTATTTGGAACTTTCTCTGCGAAGAAGGCATAGATATGACGGAATTGTCGTGCATAGGATCCCACGTAGAGAAGAAGAACACGAGGAGGCAAACTGGCATCATCAGGCGCTTATAAAAAGATATCCAGCGTCCTCTCCAATGGATTGTGAGCCAATAGCATTCTGCTTCTGCCTGCTACTGCCCCTATTACACATTTTTTGAGAAAATTGATGCCAAGAAATCTGGCTCGAAGGGATTTCATGGTGACGTAGGAAAGAGCTTGTCTACCCGGTAAGACCGTCCCGTCGTCCATTGACACCAGGCTTGCCCCTACAATATTTGCCAGGCTGCAAACTGTGGAGTGTCTCCAAATAATCTTGCGATGTGTCTTCATGGGTCCATTCACCATGCTCGATGGCTGAATCTTGCAGGGCGCATCCTTCGACTGCATGTAGCAACGTCAAATCCATCACCTGCTCTTAAGACATTGACAGAATTTGCCGTTAAAGTTTACGCTCCCATGCAGTTTCACATCAAATGCAATGGAGGTATCATAGACGCGTCAAAAACATGTGGCTAACATTACAGAAAATGGAGTACTTACCAAACGATTTAAAGGCTATTCTATATGTACATCTTCAAAATCATGCTTTCTGGGGGCAACCAGAAAACATACTTGTTGGTGTGTTGGCAGACAATCGCTCAAAGCTGCGTCAAAACGCGGTGAAGAAGATCCTGGAAGCAAAAAAAAAGCCAAAGTCAACCAAACATCACCATTAGAAAATTTGCACCCTCAGTAATCAACTTTAGTGCCAAAGATTCTACGTATGTAGTGCATTGGGAAAAGAAGAAATAACATCACCTCCAGTGGCACACTCACTTACCAATGAAGATTTAGAAGAGATCGCAGTAGGAAGGGACGATTCCCTAGGAAAACTGCAGGCTTTGTTTGACCTGCCGTGCCATAGCCAGGCAGTAGAACGGCGCGTCAAGGATTTACTGCTGGATCAGTTTCTGTATGTGGTTATGACTCCCGAGATGGCTACATTAGACCTCGATTAGAGGACAGGAAAATATTACCAAAGTTTGATACCAAAGCGGACTTTAAAACCTAAATAGGCCAGTCTACCCGGGTGGGTGGGCGGGCGGCACTCGATGGTAGCCACCTCCACTTGGTGAGTGCTGGATAGTCAATTAGTCGATGAACTAAGAGCTGCAGTTTACTTATTTTCCCATTGCTTTACCGTTCTTGGTAAATTTAAGTCGATGGGGTCGAGTTATTGCCTATCCAACATCCGTAACATTTCTGTATATTTGGCGTTTTTTGACGAATTTTGGCAAACTTAGAAATCATTTTGTCTGATTAAAAGACACTCAATCGCTAATATTATGCAACATAGAAGCATTATATGTAATTATTTGCCATAAAATCACTCCGGGAACATCAAGAACTATCAGGAAAATTTGCAAATTTGTTGATATTTTTCATGAAAATTTAAAATTTTGACTAAAAAGCGCATCCTGAAGATATAATCGGATCAAGTTGGAATTTTTTATGGGTTATAAGGACCACCAACGACAAACTTAAAGCACTAGCCGTTTTTCGATCCACCCTATTGAGCACTCGACGAGCATTGGAATGTGCATATGCTTCCCAAACCTTGATAATTTACCTCTACATCGCTCCTCACCGGAATTTCAAATTGATTATTTCACTAATATCAGTAGCTTTTTAAATATGTTGTAATATAGCCATCCATCTTAAAATAAAAGAAATAAAAATTCTCGACACTATGGAGACGATCTAAGCCCTAATAACCTTTCGTAAAAGCACAAGGTTTTGAGTGGCGGCGAGGTTGATGAATATAGCAGTCACCAAGCCAACCTGTAGGATAAAATTTCCTCTTTCGATCTTCTTTAAAGAAAACGTGTGCATAGTGGCAGCAGCATAAACTGACGGTCGCTAGAAAAAAAAACACTGTACAAATGCATATGAAGTATCTTAATTCTTAATAATGTACATTTATTTAACAGTTCCTGCCCTGAAGCAAAGTAGTGGTACGAAGTCAGCAATATATTTTGGTGTAAATGATAAGCGCAGTAATAGCCATTGCTATAACATCATATAAGTAGTCGGAAACGATGATTTCATGGGAAAAAAGATAATAAGGGCCTCATAATTACTCGAGTTTGGATAAGCAATGGACACGGAAACAATGATATAGTTAAACAGCTAAACATATACCTTAAGAATAATTTGCATGTACTTCCACATACCATCACGAAAGTCATCGCAAAAAGGAGGGACCCTAAGGGGTATTAGAACAGCAGATTTTAAATTTAGGGTATAGAAGAAAGTATTTGTAGATGGAAAGGGGTGGTTAATGAAGTAACTTTTGGCGGAATTAATAGCACATAGTATTTGGTAGGATATTGAGCTTGCATGTTATTGAGCGAGATAAAAATAAGCTGAGGTAAACATAATTATGTATTACGATTAACAAAGAGCTTCAGATATTTTATTAGGCCACTTTGAATTTGCATAAGGCAGTGATTAACTTCCATCAAATGCTTGGCTACCCCCCCCCCCCCCCTTCAAACGGTAATTTCGCTTGAGAGTGGAAAAACGCGTCACTTACATAATGAGTCTGATTTTTCATGACATCATCGAGGGGCAATACATATAGATAATGCGTAACAGGCCCTAAGCGGAAAATGCGTAAACTAAAGCGATGCATGATTGGATTCCAAACCTAAAATATATACACGGCTACTTTTTTTTGATAAATCTGAATTAAACAAAAACAAACAAATGCAAAACAAACCAAAACAATAACTAACCAAAAAAATAATCCGGATTACACATTGAAGGGACATTTAACGATATAAATATTGGCACAAAAATTGTGAGACTTATAAAAAGTACATTTAAATACATTGATATGATCACAGTTAAGGCTTTCCATTAAAGATGAAATTAATTCCTAGGAACCAAAACTCAGTAAAAAATATCATTGCAAATTTAAATACTTTTCACTACCTAGCGCAAAGTTTCCATTATTACTTCTGCACTTTTTCCACGCCGTAAAATGTTCACTCCCGCTTACTTTTTTGTTATTTACTCATCGGCATAGATACTTTTGTACGCATTCCTAGCATTGCAAGGAACCACACAATTCTTCAATAGAATCAGGAATATTGTTCATGGCGTTAAAAATACTTACATATTTCCATAAAAATATATAAGTAATTATTGTTTAATATATTAACCATTCCAATATAACATTCCATGCAATGTAAATAAGGGAGAATATCAGACTTAGAAGCCACTGATGGATGAAGGAATCAAACGGAAAATTACGTAAAAAATACAGAGCAATTTAATTGCTAATAAAATTCGAGGCATAAAATATGTTTGTAGAACAATATTGCGCAAAAAATAACTCTTTTTATTTTAACTGAGGAATAAATATCGAGACTCCTACTAATCTGCTTTATTTCATTCCTTTCCTAAAAGAAGCATATTTATGGATCCATATTAGTGACGCGTCACTATGGCATCCTAAATGTTGATCAAGTACCGTCTCGGATATACGTCCAGTTTGTCCAAGGATTGATATGCTAGGTAATTGATGCAAAGTAGCCTATGCCGTTAAAATATCTTAAACCCGAAGTGTACTGAAAATTCGAAAGATTCCACTTTCCGGCGTTACTCTAAGGAAATTCAATTTATTGATCAGGAGTACTTATGCTTGCCGAAGCACTATATCCTAAAGAATCATGACTCTTTGCCGCGCATAAGTCAACGGATGAAACCTAGATGATGGCACTCGAAAGTAAAAAAAATCCTAGGAAAGTTAAAAAAATTCGGCTAGGGTAACTGGTACTCTTTTTCGATAAATCGTTTTAAGCATTAAATATTCACTTCAACGACGGAAGTAAGCAATACACGACCGAGCGGAAACTTTTTCACTTTTAAAACACAAAAGTATTAAAGCTTCGCCTCAGAAACACAACAATAAGGGTTCATCTCCCCGGTTTTTCCCCGCGTCCGGAAGCATTCAACCTGCAAAACTCAGCAAGCGATAGCCGGCGCTGCCGCCTCAAATCGCCTCTCCAGTATTCACGAGGGCGGCATAAAAATTGAACGCAGCGGTGCGGTGGTCGTTCTGGTTACTCCCCAACCGGATTTTCCGGATCACTCGATATCAACGCTCACATGTGGAATGTTTACACCCTTATCGCTCCACGGATGTAACAGTTGCAATTCCACAGGAGCGAAGCTGAGTCGGAGAAAAGGGAGCTCCGGGAATGTTTTCTGCATCACAAACTTCAACAAGTGTCCACTTTCTCTTGATCCTTAAATTTATCACATAAAACGCTGGCTCAGATAGTGGGGATCAATTCGAAGAAATTAACGCTTGTTTCGTAAAATGTCTATAGCCAAAATAAATGCAATGCCAAAAAAATTTAGATCATTCATTGAATTAGAGAACGTTTGCAAACCAATGAATTTTTCGCTACCATGGTGTAAGTTTTGCCTCTTGGTGTAAGGTTTTCCTCTTGCTGTAAGCATTTTCGTGTATCCCTCAAGCAGATTCTGAACACAACTGTGTGATTAAAGAGGTGTACATGCTGGCTATTTCACGCCTTAAGTGAGTCATTTGACACCGTGGGTCCCACTTGGAGAAATATTATCTGTATAACCAAGAAACCAAAACGTATGAGTTAATTGTATCAGATTTTCAGCTACATTCTAAATAGTTTTCAGTTAAAACTTTACGGGGTCAGCCTTGGAGAAAATCAATCCTCATCGAATTTTATCCCTGCCAACTGTTTATTAAGTTAAAGTTATTTATATCGGGAATTTTTTACATTCTAAGGAAAATGAATTAGAGTTTATTGTAACTTTTTAAATGGAAGATGTGAAGGACAATACGGTAGGATGTTCGTGGAAGTAAAAAAGAAAACCTGTGAAAAACCATTGAAAAAAATAGTATGCTGTCGGGGAGGCAGGAAAGCGTATTAAAAATGGGTGGAGCTATTGGAGCCTATGATAGAAGAGACATCCTTGAGAAATAGAAAAAGGTGAAGTAGTAATGACAAGCGTTGAAGACAAATGTAGTACCCGTTTACATCTGGGTAGAGGAATGGAGGGAAGTAAGGTAATAGAAAGATCATCGTTATAAGTTATCAGTCAGGAGAATGAATTTGTACATCTTTTCTTTCCAGTGTGTTTATGATACAGATTTATTTAGATATAGGTGAATTATATTACAAGTAATTTTTATAACAAATAAACCATTATAGGAAGAAATATAAATTTAAAAAAAAGTAAAGCATGCCTAATCACATGCTGCTACAACATCGGGTGAAAGTATCGGGCGGAATATTTAATGTATCTATAGTACAAGTAATTTAGCAGTGCATTGATGAAAATGTTAATGGACCAAGTACATTTGGGAAAAATCAATTGACTCTGTTCCATAATTTTAGGTGTTGGGTCATTAAGCCTTGCTAATGATACAATGAATTTAAAATGATACTTTTTCTTCAAAACTAATTATTATGGAGAGTGATGTGTGCAAAGGCGGCAATTAATTGCCGGTTCTCTTTAATTTTTCGCGCAATACGCATTGAGGTTAATACGAGATATTATAAATATTATTACAGATGATACAGTTTCAGGCTGACCCTATGGTCAGGTGGTAGCTTAAAAATACAAATAAAAATGGCGTTTATGGCATAAAAATACATATACATATGGCGTAGCGTACGCATTTAAACCTTGATTTTGGTATCCCTGGTTGGCCAAAATTCAAAATTTGTGATTCGAGAAACAGTTGAAAATTAACTAGGGTCATAGGAAGCTCCTCGAATAAAGTTATTATTAAGTCCCCTTTACGCCATTGAAATTTCATTCTTATATTCAGTTAGATTCGGAAGTTTTATCATAATTTAGTTTTCCCGCATATGTAAATGAAGAAAGTTTTGAATTCACTCTGTCAGCCCCAATTTACTGGAGGTTATTCAGGGCCTAAGGCACGGCCAGCTTTCCGCGCGATTAGGTAACACTCAGCTGTATCGATAGAAGACAAGCTATGGGAGACTTGACCACGTGTTCTTGTGGGGTCAAGCATACACCTGATGCGGTCGTGATCCAAATTTTCAAATGGGCTAGCACACCGTCACAATGGCAACTCAACAATGACAGGCCTGTAACTTAACGATGATCGTACTCGATATTTACCGAAAGGAATGAAGGATTCTCAACTAAGGGGTTATATTTTTATAACTTCAGCGTAAGGATTTTTTAGCAACGATAGCTCTGACATTGACAAGGCGAAAATTTCACGAAACTATGATAAAAATCACAAACCAGAACAGTTGCTTGGTAAATAATAAGGATGGGGTATTTTAACGATTTTAGATGGTTAGCCAAGTTTATTTCAATGGGCTCCACCAATTTATAACTCGGAAATATAACTCAATAATACAATGGAAACAGAGGTAAAAATTTATTAGCCGAAGTTTTTCAAAACATTCCTCTTCATAGTTTATCCGCTCTTATGAGTAGAATAGCACTGTATTTCATGAATTTTGAGTATCTACTGCTTATACATACCGTTAATAGTCATTATTAGTAGTTTGGCACATTTTCTTGTTTATAAAATTTTAGATGTAATATTGCAATCACTTTCTCCTTGCTCTTTCATACTAATCCGTATTTGGATTTATTCTCGTCAATGCCTACAAAATGAAGCCATATTGCCATGCTGCCATTTTATCATTTCATTCGGCTTGGAAGTGCCAGCTGAAAATTTAGTGGAAGGGGACAGATTAGAGGATCATATTTCGTAATATACTCAGCACGGAGCCTCATTCTGTTTTTAAAGCATCTAAAACTCTTCCAAATATGATCATAAAATAAAACTTCAAATTTCCAATAATTGCGTTTACAAATGATGTGGTACGCAGTCACGCGCAGGGGTGCGAAGTTATACACCGAAGACGGTGGAATTTGCCATGGAAAAATCATTTGACTTGACCGGGATCCGAACCCGGATCTCCCAATTGCCGGTCAGGTGTGCTAGCCAGTTACACCACCAAGCCGGTCAAGTCAAATTATTTTTTCATGGCGAATTTCACCGTCTTCGGTGTATAAATTAAACTTCATTGATGGTTGGTCAATTTCAAAGGTCTATCTTATCTAATTATGTATTAATTACCCTGGGATTAAATAAGTTCTATCCATGGAACTCCTGTTCTCATGATATTCCAAGTCATTACGCCCAGAAAAAAGACAAGAACATAAATATTGAAATTATGGAAGATTAGGTAAATCCGAAGTGTTTAGGTATGACTTAAGAGTTCTTAAATCAGCAAGCTTATTGTTAATTGTAAATTTCTTACTTCTATTTAAATTATTTTTCAACTGCTCATTAATGGATACGGAAATAATGGGATACTTCTATAATAATAATAATAATAATATAGTTTTATTGTTCTCAGATTTACATCCGATCAGAACAATTTGCATTAATCACATTTGAGCTCAAAAATACATATAAATTTGGTGCGCAAAGCACGAATTTAAGAAAAAAAGTGTTACCATGAAGTGAACAACAAAAAACCAACATGCCATATGAATAGAATGAATCTCAGAAACAAAACACATTAGAAAATATGGAATAAAAAGCAAGTTCACACAGTGATTTAAATATCAACAGGATTAAATATTTTGATATAGTAATTTTTAAATAAATAACAATGGAAAATATACCACAACATACATGATTATAAAGCATTGAAATGAGTAAATACGGCTTATGGGGGGCATGTTAGGTACGAATATAATTTCTTTTTAAATTGGGGCAGCGATGAGGAATCTTTGATTGATTTAGGTAGGTAGTTCCAAGTTTGAGAGGCGGCAACGGTAAATGATTTATGAAATGTGGAGGACCGATAATGTGAGACATGTAGGTAGTTAGGGTCGGCTCTAGTAACTATATTTGGCAATATGGTTCTCTTGGGATAAAAGTCAATTATGTACTGTGGGTCATCGTGTTTGAGTAGGGAATACATGAAACATGCTAATTTGAATTTCCTTCTTGTTTTTATGTCCATCCAGGAAAGCTTGTTAAAATATGGGGTTATGTGCTCATCTTTCCGCAAGTCATAAATGAATCTGACAGAGGAATTCATTAGGCGCTGAAGCTTAGTATTAAGTTCTGCTGTGAGATCATAGAATACAAGACAGCAGTAATCAAAATTAGGAAAAATTAAGGTGGAGATAAGTTGCTTTCTTACATGGATAGGCAGCAATTTTTTATGAATTTTCAGTTGATGTAAGGTACCATTAACTTTATTTGAAACATACAAAATATGTTCTTTCCAAGATAGAGTATTGCTGAAGATGACCCCTAAGTTTTTGGCCGTCTTGGAGTAAGGTATATAATTTCCCTGGACCTCAACCATAGGCAGTTCAGCCATATTAAGTCTTGACATGACCCTGGAGTGACCAGTTATCATGGATTTGGTTTTATCACTATTTATTTTTAGAAAGTTGTCTCGTGCCCATGAGACGATGGCAGATACGTCATCGTTTACTTGTCTAATGGTCTCAGGGAAATCGCACGGGTGACAGTGCATATAAATTTGGAGATCATCAGCGTACATCATATATTTACACCTGGTAATACATGCTGAAATGTCTCCCACATACAACGAAAATAGCAATGGCCCAAGGACTGACCCTTGAGGTACACCGCAAGAGATAGGAGCCCACTCAGACAAGTTGCCATTAGGGTCTTCTACAGATTGGCGTCGTCCATTTAAGTATGAATAAAACCAGTTTAATGAGGAACAGGAGAAATTAAGGTTTCTCATTTTTTGTAAGAGCAATGAATGGTTTACACAGTCAAAGGCTTTGCTAAAATCAAACAACACCAGTATAGTCAACAACCTTTTGTCGATGGCATATCTTATATCATCGGAAACCTTAATTAAGGCCGATTGGGTAGAAAAGTTTTTGCGAAAGCCTGACTGAAAAGGGTCAAATAATTTATTTGCAGTTAGATAATCTAGAGTTTGTTGAAAAACTATCTTTTCTAGACATTTAGAAGTGGCACAAAGTATAGATATAGGACGGTAATCACCAGGAGAAGAAGGATTTCTAACTTTCTTAATAGGGCGAATTAGGGACGATTTCCAAAGTGTAGGGTAAATGCTGGACATCAGCGAAGAATTGAATATTTCAAGTAGAGCAGGAGTCACAGCATTTAATACAGCTTTCAAGTATCTAACAGAGATTTCGTCTATTCCAACTGAATTTGATTTCGCCCCAATGAGTACCTTTCGCAGAGCTTCTGGCGTGACGTAATGAAAGTAGAAATTTCTATCATTATACGGCACTATAGAATCAACAGAAGTAATATTTATCAGGTGGTCATTGGTTGGACTGGAAGGAGGAATACCGCTCGTAGAAAAATAAGTATTTAATTCATTGAGTGAGAGCCCATTTACGATTGAATTGTCTGACTGTCTAATAAGCCCCAGATTTTTGAGTTTTTTCCAAAGGTCGTTAGGATTGGCAGGATTAGAAAGAACATTTGTATAGTACAGTCGTTTAGAGTTCTTAATTGAGCGTTTTACGAGGTTACGTTGTCTCACGAATAATTGGTGAAGGGCTTTACTCTTCGTCCGAACAAAGGCACGTCTAAGCCTATCTCTTTCTTTGATTTGTTCCTTTATGACTTGGGTAAACCATGGAGCTGGAGGACGCCTAGGATGTATAAGTCGTTTAGGGGCGTAACGGTCAAGGCAGTCAAGGAAAACAGAGTTAAAGCTATGCAGCATTGTATCAACATTCATGGAGTTGAACACATTATTCCAATCAAAGCTAAACAACTCACTCTGGAAGCCTTCAACATCAAAACACTTGTTATTTCTAACAACTATAGGAGGCTGAGATGTTTTGGTTTTGGTTACATTAAATTTATAAGTTAATACAATTTTATCATGGGATGAGAGAAATGTAGCAGGAGATTGATGAAAAGAAGACACTTTTTCTTGCGAATCAACAATGCATAAATCAAGTAGCGTATGGCTATTCTCAGTGTGATGAGTTGCATTCAAAGGAAGAAGGTAAAGGTCATTGGAATATATAAAATTATGTAGGAAAGTGCTGTAATAGTGATCTCGCAACAAATCTGCGTTGAAATCTCCTACAATTACAATATTTTTAAACGTTGGGCTAAATTTCGTAAATACATTTTCAATATCAGATATATGCCCAACTTTTGGTGGCCGGTAGACAATGAATAGTAACAGTTTTGTAAGATTTACCCCCGCTATTTCGATGACCAGGAATTCGGGCCGTTTCTCGTAGGTCAGAGGCGAAGTTGCTAGTACAGTTGGTTGAAGGCGATGGTGAACGAAGGCTCCGACTCCACCGCCGACTTTTCCAACTCTATCGTGCCGGATCAGAAGATAGTCATCCAGTTGAACCATGGCATCGGAGATAGTCGGCTTCAGCCATGTTTCAGTCATACAGATAATGTCTATGGGGTTGGAGGAAAAGTGTATTCGGAATTCATCAACATGGCACATGAGTGATTGATAATTTACGAGACAGATTTTAACTTCGCTCTCGGATACCTTAATTTTGGGAAGTAACGGAGGAGCCTCGTTTTAATTTAATTTACGTAATTCTTCTTCCGAGTCGACGAGGATACGTTCACTGCCGTCTTTGACTCGGACAAATACACGACCATTACGAACCCACAGGTATTTAACTTTGCCGTCCTTCTTTAATACTCTAGGTGCTGCATAGAGCTTTCGGTTTAATGGGGATAAGGACTCACTAACAAAAACTCTTTGATCATTCGGCACCAGTTCAACATTTAAGTCTCCAAGGGTTAATTCGGACTTAGAACGCATGGCTTGAATGAGACCAGTAGCAGTACTGGCCCTTACAAAGCGAGCCACAATAGGGGTAGGTTTTGAAGTATGAGACTGATCAGTTGATTGAATAGGTCTAACTCGAAAAGAATAGTCAATGTCTCTGACGTCAACCTGCATCCCAAGGGCAGCACTAACTTTGCAAACAAGTTGCTCAACATTCTCCTCCGCTGAAATGGGAATGCCACGTACCTCGATGACATTACGTAGCTTTTCCTGTTCCACACGATTCAGGCGAAGTTCTATTTCACCATGTCTTAATGCACTCGTTTTCACTTGCAAGATGGTTTAAGGTGTCAGTTAATTTGGATATCGAGGAGGTAATTGCTTCCAAGGACTCAGCAAAACTACCAACCGTATCCTGCAAACCTGTTAGCGAGTTTTTAATCACAAATTGCTCCTCTTTTATCTCCTTGACTGTTAATGATAGTTCTTTCAGCATACCAGTAAGATCTTCACCAGAGCGCACCTCCTCACGCGTTTTAATTGGGGTGTCGTCACAGCGTGATGAACGGGCCACGGTAAGACACTTTTCGCATGACTAGGGACTCTGAAGATCGGCAAACACTTTGGTTTCTTCTTCCGTAATTCCAACACATATTATATGGTACACTTTGCGACACGTTCCACACGATAGTGAGGTTTGGCCTCGCCTGACGGCTTGGGCACAAACGGCGCAGTTAGGCATTGCGTAAGAGTGAGAGAGAGGAGCGAACGAATCGTACCTCACGAGAGCTGAGCTCAGACTCTTCTATGGGGTAGATATGAATAATATTTTTGCCAAAAAGCAAATTTGAATTCGTACAAATTAACAGTTCGCAAGAATGTATGTGATTGAAAGGATGGGGCAACTGAAGAAGGATAACTCTACTTGCAGTTAGCATAATAACAAATGAATGGAAACCTTAAACAGAAAATATTTTCAATTTTTTTCAAATGCTACTTTTCGCGAGAAGAAAATATCAGAGGAATGGAGTGATTTATCTGGTAATTTTAATTAAAACGTGTTACACACCGGAAGTGGTAAGTCAGTTGAAAATGGGAAAATTATATGGTTTTTAGAGGAGAAACGCAGGAATACGTGCCATTTTATTTTATCTGAACATAATCAAAATTTAGTTGCGTCTTGCATTGATGATAACAAGTATGCTAGACGCTTCCTTTAGAATATTTAAGAGGAGCCTATTTATAATTTTTCACCCAAGTTATTATACATAACAAACCTAACAATAGGAGGCGTAAGTTAGTGACAATAACAAATTTGGAATTCAGATGAATGCATACCCTGACATCCGATTCCCTGGAAACGATTCACCCGAAGCCATCTTAGATTATCTTCAAAACAAACAAACGTTTTACAAATGTTACTGATATTATCTAACAAAACATTTCATTTCAAGTAAATTATTGTTTGCGACTGAAAAAATGATTAATTTCCATTTATTATACCGTAAATAAATCTCTCAGAGGAGGGTCAGAAGAGATGTTTTTTCATGTAGGTACTTTTAAGTTTTACTCCTGGATTTTATACTGCGCAATTTTCACAGGGTAGTAATCATCAATGCTTTTAGTGTAAGTCTCAGGTGTCACTTTCTGAACCAATTTCACTTCAAAAATTTTAAATAAATGACTTTATTCTAATCCAAACTTTTAATTTATAAAAATAAACCATGGTTTCAGCGAAGTGTGACATCAACAAGGCACTATCTACTAAGGATGGCCAAATATTACAGGTATTTTGTACTACCGGGTAATATTTTTTTCCATTTTGGCGCTATTGGGTAATATTTGAAATAGGTACAACCGAAGGTACCGGTATTTAAAGTGCCACTACTCGAGCAGCTGTGGCATCTGATTTAAAGTGTTCAACTGCTTACGGAAAGTAGCTGAATGACGGTAATGCATAATTCTTGAACATGCTGAAATATTCTAGCTTAAATATATTGCAGGGCTGTGAACACGTTGCTAAAAGCGAATGAACAAATGCGTGAATGTCACGTCCACCGTGATTTTATACACTCTATGTGTAAAAGATGGACACTTACCTAATTTTTTTGTAGTTACGATGATAAGGAAGGAGTCCTAAGATCAGATATCTGATGATGACAGTACCGATGCAGAAAACAGGGACGGATCAGCTCGTAGTAGTGATGAAGTTGGAGCCGATGGAAAGCGATTTATGCTAATGCATAATTAGTCGTAGTTACACTAACTTTAGGGTATAGTGTAATGCATGTTGGTGAATACTCACCCCCTGCCACACACCCCTGAGGTGGCTTGCAGGGTATTATGTAGATGTAGATGAAATTGTGGTAATGGAAATGGAGCGAAGGGGCTGAGTTATTCAGTTGAAATTAATTATCAACCAAAAGTGAGGAATTAGTGAGTAAAATGTGTAAAAAATGGATACCTAAATTTTTCCGGTGACTGAAGTCCTAAACTAGTGTCTCTGCTTGTACATCGAAGACGGTGAAATTCGCCATGAAAAAATCATTGGACTTGACCGGGATTCGAACCCTAATCTCCCAATTGCCGGTCAAGTGCGTTAGCCAGCTACACCACCAAGCCATATTAATTCAAGGCGAACTTCAGCGGGGTTGACCGGCTATTGGGAGATCCGGGTTCGAATCCCGGTGTAGTCAAATGTTTTTTTCATGGCGAATTTCACCGTCTTCGGTGTATAACTTCGCACCCGTGCGCGCGACTGCGTACCACATCATTTGTCAATGCAATGATTGGAAATAGTGCCTACTTATTAAGAAATGCAATCCAACTGAAATGCTCAAGTAACTTTAAGTATTTCATCCGTGATCTCAGACCTACTCCGGGATGCGCCGCATCGAATAAACAAACAGAAATATATTGATATACCGAGATTATTACGTCGATGCTAACGGGAAAGTGCAAGGTACTTTCAAAACTGGTACTTTGTTAGGCACTGATCATGCCTAGTATGATAAAATGCTATGTATGATAAAACAAGTATTAAGGTGGTAATGGTACAGAATGCCGGAACCATGTTTGATTTAAAAAATTAAAAGTGTAGAATATAACCATGTGTTCTATTTATTAGTTATTTCTTATTTTATATTCAATTTTTATGTTTAAAATCAGTGCTTTTCTCAGAAAAAAACAACTATATGAAAGTCTTCGCATTTCAGAGCTTAAGCTGTTGCCTGGAGAAATTTGGTACAATCAAGACGAATGGGGGTGTTATTCTGTAAAATTTTCGGATCCGAAACAAAATATGTGTACGCATATTAGCTTGCGAATTGGAGAACCGGGTGCAAACCATTGAAAAGTTCTTGAAATAAATTCACAATCCGGTCAGCTGTGACGTAACCGCCACTTTTACCTCAGAAACGGTCGATATGAAAGTTACATTACTTCCCAGACCTGCAAAAGCGAAACCGCCAGTAAATATGAATGCCTTAACATCATCGGGGGAAGGGCAGGCAAGTTGGGCACTCGAGAAAATCGCTCGGAACGACGGGACGCGCCCATTCATGCACACCCACCCCCCATTCGACGCTCAAGTGAGCCAGGGAAAAGAAAAGTCCCATCCTCTCTCCCCGAGCCTCACACAACAGTTGGTAAACGTCGTTAAGGACGCTCTGATAAGTAACCAGCCCAATTAACCGGTGGATAATAGACCAGTTGGTTTCGTAATAATGAGGCAATTTGGGAAATGGACGAGGTCTTCTTGAGTGGGGCAAAACATAGTGACTTTATGGTACTTAAACCTTCAATATGGGGAATGAGTGCAGTCGCGGCAGATAAACACACAAGTGGATTTGTGTATCGCTAGAACTAAAGAGGCTGCAATCCTTAGAAACCAATTGGATTCTTAACTAATAGAATAGCTACTGCTGTACCACAGCAGTGATAGTAAAAGGATATTCACCAAAATAACGCAGGTCTAGAAAATGGGTGAAGAATGTCTTAAGGCCGTTTTACACGGGGCACGAAATTGCGCAACTTCAAACTGCATTTTTTTCTCAATCGGGCGTGCAATCATTTTTGAATTGGAGCAGGGGCTATTTTGCCACCTCGCGTTCATGCATTCGCCCATGCTTTCTTGAAATTCACGGCTTTACACGATGCAATTTGGAATGCACGTTCGTACGTACATCAGATTGTGCAATTACGTTCCCCGTGTAAAACGGGGTTTAAAGAGATTTTGTACACTAAATTTATGAAAAGAAAAAAAACATAAGATGGACAAACATCCAAAAATGTAAACGAGGAACCAACATTCACTTGTAACTTGGGAATAACACAGTTGTCACTATGACATTGATACTTCTCTAACTTGGAGTCGAATGATAACATTTACTATGCATTAATATACAACGATGAAACGGCCTCACTTTTCTCAATTAAGTAAAAATATCAAATATTTGATGAACAGCATATGCATCAAATACACTATTTTATTACTTTTTCAGCTCATTTGTAGTATAAAACATGATGGCAAGGGCTATTCCAAGTCAGATCGAAAAAAAATATTAATATATTATTGGTAAATAATTACTGTCGATATGATGCAAAATAAGCATGTGAAATACATGGCTTTATTGTTCAAGTAGAAACCATATTTAACGACTCTGTCAGGGTTATTTGATAATAACGGCATAATTCCTCAATTTTTAACGTCCATGTGATGACGTCAAGGCGCTAAAACATTGCTCGGAATAATAATATTGTAACATTAAATGTAGTTTTCACTTCTACAGATTTTCTCATTTGTCGTGGAAATGTAACCAAGAGTACCGTCAACCAATCATAGGCCACGCTCAAGTTAAGCTCCAGATCCAAAAGTTGAGAAATCATATTGAAACTGAGTTCCACATTCCAGCACCGCTTGCGTTTGCTTGCAAACTAACGAATCCTCTCGACAAATGATTCGAAAGGCCAGTTGAACCAAGTGCCCAAAGGAAAGTGCGAGGAAACGGATGTCGTGAGTCGGTCACCCGCATAAGGGGCTGATTTAGAAAGGATGAGCTCAAAGACTGCGGTAGAATCATGGATCTTATTAAAACCTTCCTTTTCAACCTCACCGGGGAGGAAGCCTGCAAACTAAGGAAAGGGTCAAGACCCTAGCTTGACCCTAGGGCCAAAATACCTTGGTTTACCGGTCATAAAATACGTTAATACGAGTTACTCAATTCATATTTCAATTGGAAGGAGTTAACTAGAACCCAAAATGAAAATACATTTGCAGAGAGATATGTAAAACAAGACTGAAAGCCCATTTTAAGCCTGGCCATGCAGATAATCCATTTGGATGATTCCTCTTTATGATCTTTTATTATATAATTTATTTCCTCTTTCAGGAGATATAGATCCATTAATTTTTAAGTTATTATTTTTCTCTTTACAGACCTTTCACATTTTTTGACCTGCTTCTTCAAGGTCACATTGAATATTAATTGTGTGTATTGTACCTACATCAATTTAATATGGTTTACAGTTTTGGTACATAAATATTATAAAAAGTATATATAATAGGTATGATATTAAAAGTTACCTTTTTGAGAGTTCCTTCTAAATTAATTGTTTAATGATGCCTTCGTTGTTATTTCTTGGTTGTTAATTGTTGTAAACTTTGGTGATTTAAAAAATCAAAATATAAATTAAGTGCTGTTATAACATATCAAATTAGAATAAATTTTACTTAACTTGGCAATGTCTGTTTTTTTATTGCAGGATGTTTTGTTTATTTGTGATGTTCACCATTTCTTTAAATAATATTTTAGATAGGTTAGGTGCCAATTGTATTATTTTTGACAGATGGAGACAATGTACCTACGATGTGTTTTTTACATCAGCTCATGGTCCGCGCCACGTCGCGTCGGTTGGCAAGGACTGCTTTAACAAACCGCGAGATAAGTAAACGCATTATGGATAAACAAGTGAGCATTTTTCATATTAAGTCTGTTCATTCTCTAAATTCCTCCCATTCTTCCTTTAATACATAACGGCATGATATAGTTATTCTTTCCTCTAACTGTATCATAAGGGGTCTGTTTAACCCTTCCGTGACTGTGCCTTGAAAACTTACGCGAACGACTATGTGGGGTATTTCAGTTACCCCATTTATAATTTGTAAAAAAAATGTTGTTTTTTAGTCTTTCTTGTTATTCACTAT
Organism: Pyrrhosoma nymphula; assembly: GCA_963573305.1. Lineage (NCBI taxonomy): Eukaryota > Metazoa > Arthropoda > Insecta > Odonata > Coenagrionidae > Pyrrhosoma > Pyrrhosoma nymphula. Next base: position 176,528,158 of record OY754328.1, on the reverse strand, counting down.
CATGGTTCTTTTTTAGTGATATAGTTGCATGTTTTGTTAAATTTTTTAATACATTGTAGGTTACATTTAGGTTTTTACGTCGGTATTGTGTGAAATAGCAGAAATATTTCATATTTTGTTATTGTAATTGCATTATGATTAACATACGAATACATAAGATGGCAACATGTAGAATTTTGGCGTTATTGAATTCACAACATTATAAACTTTATTGTATTCAACTTCCATCCCGGCATTCAAAACAAGATTCAAGTTATTTTTCTTCACTATGAGAGCTGCAAACTGCTTTGTTACATCCAGTACAATGCACCTTAGTCTTTTTATCCTCTTTTCTCAGACAAAAATAGCAATGCTTTGATCTACTTGGGGTACCGTTTTGCGTGCCATTGTTTCTGTCACACTCTTATAAGTATTTTTCTTTCAAAAATATATGTATTGCATTTTTAAAGGCAAATAATAATTATGAGATAATTGCTTTCTTTGGAGAACATTATTTTGAGAGAGTTCACCTGACAATTCCCTGAGGAAAAACCTCCTTCTACTTCGATCATTAGCTTTCCAATTGGGATGATTCTTTGTCCAAATTATTAAGGAAAATTAATGCAGCCATATCTATAATTTCCATGAATATTCTAAATGGCCATCTTCTTGTGCTACGCACACATGCATTTTCCCGCGTCATTTTATCCCCATTATCAACTGCCCCTTTGGTTTGTTTATTATCAACTGCCCCTTATTATCTCTGGTTTCAAATTATTTTTTGGTCCTACTTTTTCAGAGTCATTGTGTTGGGTTGATGAAAGAATGACGGCCTATCCTTTTTTTAGGGAAATAGGAAACAATAGTGATATTATTAGTAAACCAAAATAAACTTGAAAACATTTCCCTAGATGGATGCGGGAGAAATTCAACAGGAATTTCCGTTTTGTTTGCCCTAAGTGTACCAGTGATTGTAACTTTATTTTCAAATAGTATTTGATCTAGTGGAATGAAAGTAAAGAAATTATCACATGTAACCCCACGCCACGTACGTCCCATAGTAGGGTCGCACTAAGTCATTTACAACCCGTTGTCCTTGATTTTTCTCTTTCCAGTTTCCAACCTTACCGGCGTAAACTTGAGAAGAAAGAATATAAGACGTTTCCGAATCAGCGCATACCCAGTTCTTGATTCCATAACAACCCGGTTTACTTTTTATGTAGACTTTGAACGGACATTTACCCCTGAAATTGGCAAGCCGTTCATCCACCGTGATGTTAGAGTACGGCATATAACATTTAATGCAATTCGCCACAAATTGGTCGTAAATTGACCTGATTGCTTCAAATTTATCATTTGAATTCTTCATTCTAGCTACCCTTGTGCCCCTGTCGTTGAATCGAAAATTTTGGAATTGGTAGGACTTTAAATCTATCGCGGGACATCACTGCAGTGTATAAAGGTTCTCTAAGAAGTTCATCTTCTGACCACATTTCAGTTAAATGGAGATTTCTCACACGGTTTTTTCCTGCAGCAATCAATATAGCCACGAAAGCATACATTCCACTCAGTCGCTTCTTCCCATGGTTTTTCTTGTCCGGGTTGGTTTATGTTCTTCTTAGCTTGGGTGATATGGCCCTCACGATTCGTACATGCACATATCTTCTGGATCATTTCTTCATTCAAAAAGAGTTGGAAATCCTCTCTCAGCGATGTAATGTTTTCATTGAAATATATGCATATTTGGTAAATTTAATTATCTTTCTGAGAATAATTATGGGTAAATTTTTTTAGTAGTCAATTTCATTGTCCTCAAAAACGGGCACACATATTGAAGCAATGCGACAGCTGTCCCGGACTGTAATTCCGACTAATAACATTTAGTAAAAAATCAACAAACAAATCCTCTATGCCAAAAAGTGACAAAAATGAAATGTGAAAACTTCAATGCACAGAAGCTATTGTATTGTTTTAATTTTACTAATTGTACGCATAATAACATTTCTTTACAAATCTGTGCTGCGTAAGTCCACTCGGGGATTTTACAATATTGTGTATTCTCCGTCTCCTGGAAACTGGAGGATTAGTGTTCCACTGAAATCCTGACGTGGACCTGTAAGCACCCTGGCTACGACAGTTGTCAGTAGCGATGTCTTTCGGCAACTCGCAATGAAGTTCATCCTCGAAGTCTTCTACTTCCTCTGCTTCATCTTCGGTTTCCGATTCCTCTTCACTCACTTCGAAATCCTCGTCACTTTCCTCCAAAATCCTACGCACTTCAGCCTCTCCATAGAGCCTCCCTTTCATTCTGAAAGCGAGTAAGTAAGTGCCTGAACACTCACAGAACTATATTGTTGGATTGCAGGCGAGGGCACGGTCTTATATACCTTCTCCTAGGACGGTAAAATTTGTTTGAGTTGCCTATACGTATTGTATCGGCTAATTTTGCAACACTTTTCTGAATGTTCACTTTGTATATGTATTAGGGGTGAATGTAAACTCATCTAAAAAATACTCCCCCGAAATTGAGGCAAGAAAAAAGTTTCTTTACCCAGGAAGTCTCAATGACATTGAATGAATAAGTCGCCGCAGAATAATTATGTAATTCCAGTCATAAGATATAGAGGATAACGTTTCAATGATGACTGCCGACTTCTAAAAATAAATATCAATTTCACCAAAGGTGAGGCGTGGTAACGTGTTAGTAGACAGCAACTTCCCCAAAGGTGCGAAGCTACATTGTACACCGTTGTGAAGGACTGAGCTGTATTTTTGATAAACATAGTAGCGTTAAGTTTAAAAATCTGATTTGTGGAATTATATAATATATTTTAATGCAATTAATGAGACGTTAACTGAAGAAAAGAATGCTGGGGTAAATGAATTACCCCACACAGGCAACGAGTCTCACACACTATAACTTCCCGAGAACAGCTGTGCGGGGTACCTCAGTTACCCCACCGAACAAAATTACAGTTTTCAGAAACAATTTGTATCTAAAAAATTTTCAATCGTCACCAAAGGAACGACAAAGTTGTTGTGCTCAAATACAAGAAATATAGAAAGAAAAAAATTGAAAATATAAAAGTTATACAACATTTACATAAGTTGGGGTAACTAACTTACCCCGCACAGTCACGGAAGGGTTAATATCAGTCATCTCTGTTACACGCATCACTGCGATATCGGAAAGCGTCTAAGACGCGCGAGAGAAGAACCGTGCGCTCACTTACGCTTAAAGAAGCGATATATGTATCTACTACGAACCGGGTACATTAATTGTGCAACTATCTGTATCTACGATTCTGATCGGCAAATCAACAGAAAACTCTAAGGACATCGATCTAAACTTAAGATGATTGAATTTCACCAATTCCCTTCATACTCATACGTTATCGTCAACCTTGAGAATCAACGACTAGCGGAAAAAAATGTTTCTATGCCCATTCTAAATAATTTTGTAATCATCAAAATCAGCGTTTCCCAACCTGCGATTAGCATATTGTCGTTTAAGAGTTAGCGAGAAAAATTCTAATACTAGCGGAAGTGTGACAAGCAAATTCCCAAACCGCGAGGGGTCCAACTGAAGGGGAGCCAACAAGACAAATGGATGCATTACTTGCCGAAAAAAATTTCAGCAAAAGAAAATTGATAACAATCTAAATGTTATTATTAACTTTGAAATAGGTAGAAAAAAATGTTACTCAAGTTTTCTCTTTTTTTGCCGGATCTTAAATACATTTTTCTGATCAAAAACCTAGCTAAGTTAGATGGTTCGAGTACATTCAGAAAATAATAACATTTACTTTTCTGATTCTCTCCGAAGATCAAGTGCATCTATACCACCAGTCGTTCATGAAATAATGGAATTATCTGATTATTGCAACATGGTGACAACTATTAATTATTAGAGAAAAAACTTGTATAATTAAATTAAATAATAAACAATATTTATAAAAATTTTAAATTTTTAAATTAATAAATAAAATTAATTGTATACAATTTGCAAAAATTTACATCAATTAAGTTGCTGACTTTTGAATTGCCTTGTCCGTTAACAACGAATATCAGAAAATTGTATATGAGAAATGTAAATTTGAAATTGAAGGTTAATTTATAGTAAAGTTCCATAAATAACGACAGCTCATCTGTCTGATATGATATAAATTAACGGGAAATAATTAAATTTTAAATATTAATATAAATAATGGAAGAACTTTGGGAATCCTAAGAGAATGGAATGGGGGGAGAGATTTGTGGAATAGAAACAGAAACTAAATCATAAGAAGCTATTCCATTCCCTAATGCTGAAATTTCTTCATTCAAATTTTGCAGGCATATGACCTTAATCTAGGTCTTCCGCGGTAGTGAATTTGGTGCACAAATTGTTTCAAAGTGTCTGCGAAAGATACTTCAGAAAGAATGAACTTCATTCAGACAGCAAAACCGTACAAATGGAAGAGGAGTTTCTCATTCACTTCAACTGCAGCAGAGCAGATTCTGAGGCCCGAGATTAGGCGCCAGGATTGAAATATTTAAGCGCATGCCATATCAAGGGGGTTCCTAACTCTAAGACTTTATGAGAGTTTCATTTAAGAAAGGAATACAGCTGCCTATGTGTCAGGTTAAGGATTACCAAAAGCATATCAATCAAGCTAATGCATTACTGAGAAATGTTTATTCAAAGGCCCTAAATTAAAAAGGTGAGTTAATGCGTTTAAAGAATCATCCGAAAAGGCATCCAGCTGTAAGTGAAACAGATAATAAATCGCCAAACATATATTTCGAGGACTATAAAAGTAGAACCAAGGTTTAAAAGTGAAAAAATAAACATTTACCATGAATCTTCAATGAACAGAGATAAGTCATTCTCGCATACTCATAAAGGTCGCTCGATTCTTCTAATTACGGCATTTTACGCCGAATTAAAAGTGAATACACACATTTATTTTGTTTTGTTCCGGTAAATTCCAGTAAAATAGGATTTTAATGTATCACATAAAATTTAGATATATATTGTTTCACCAAATAATTCCACATGATGCATCTCTTGGTTTTCTAAGGGTTTAATTTATTTTATTGGTGTAAGTTATATTTTTTATTTCAAGCATCTTGTCCAGCGAAAATATCCATGACCGTGAAGTGACTAATGCAAGAAGGAAAAAGGATAAATAAACAATCTTTTCTATTCTCACAGTATACTTATGGAATTTAACATTTTTACAATACCCTATTTTTTAATGGCTGTTGTTTCCTCAACACATCCTTTTGACGGCCCGCAGGATATTACGTAGACGTAGGTAAGTGGCATTTTTCAACCGTTTGATAACCTAGAGATTTTTGCAAAGCACGCAAGAGTAACTGTTTACTTTCTTAAAGTCTACTGCAGATAGTTTTACAGACAAATGTATTCTGCATTACCGATTCCGTCCTTCAATTGAGCTTCAACAGGCAGTATACGAAGTTACTGAATAAGGGTATCAAGCGAAGGATTTGTTGTCAACCATAAGTTACATATGATTCACTGAAACCATAAAAACGTTGATAAAATAGTTTGACGTGGAGATAGCATTACAAGTTCTATAATAACTTCATATTAAAAAGAAATGTTTGATAATGTTTGTTAGGGTCCCGCGCCAAGATGGCTGTCTCTAGTTGCCCAGTTTGTAATAAGTGTGTTGATCTTTAATTTGCGCATATTATATGCAGTAAATGCGACGTTGTACTTCATAAAAAGTGCTCTAAGCTTAAAGAGAATACTTTTAAAATATTAGTTGAGCAACCAGACATTGAATGGTTCTGTAATAACTGCAATCCGAAGCATACGAACAAACAAAGTGTTGGCGAAGTCAGTCCCTGCTGTACGAATGGTGCGATTATAGAAGAATTGAGACTGTTAATTACTGAACTGAAAAAATAAATTGAAACTATGAAAAGAGATACCTCTGGTGCTGTTCCTGAGAAATCCGACTACGAGGTAATGCAAACTTTTCTGCACGAAGGCAACGAACGTTCCAGAAGAAGCAGATACGTGATCGTGTACGGCTTGCACGAAAACCCTCAGAGTGATACCGATCGTAAGAAGCATGATTTGGATAATGTGAAACGTGTTTTATCTGCTGTTTTGGCCAACGCTAGTCCAAATAAGGACCTACGTTGCATCCGCCTGGGAAGGAATATCTCAAGTAAGCGGAGACCGTTGTTGATTACCCTTACTTCTGAGAGTGAAGTGATGGATCTGCTCAAATCATTTAATAACATGAAGACATCAGGGGATGACTTTCTTCGTTCCTTGTCGATGTCCCGGGATCGCAAGGAAATGGAAAGGAACTTTCTCCGAAACGTACGATTGGAATTAAAAAATATAATGGACGCTGGTGAGACTGACTTAACCATTAATTACATCAAAGGTATGCCGACGATTGTGCCAAAAAACGGGAGGTTGTGAGAGGGTTGGAAACTGGCAACAAAGCCAATGAATTAATTGGCCATAACTTCTTGTTTTATTACCAAAATGTCCGTGGTATGAAAAGTAAATTACGTGACTTAGGCCTGGGGATCGCCCATTCCCATTATGATGCAATTGTTTTCACTGAAACCTGGTTATCAGACGAAATTAACACTGCAGAACTTAACTGGTCCCATTTCAACATATATAGGAAAGATCGAGATCAAAACACCTATACCAAACGTCGTGGTGGTGGTGTGCTAATTGCTGTAAATTCTCAGTTTAGTTCGCATGAAATTACATTCCCTGATGATTATATTGAACATGTTTTTGTATTGGTTAAGGTAGGCTCCGAGAATATATTATTAGGCTCTGTCTACATTCCACCTTGCTCTCCAGTTTCAAGTTATGAAACCCACTGCGCCTCGCTGGAGAATATTCTTTTGACCAACCCTTACGAAAAAGTACTTATTATGGGTGATTATAGTCTACCCGGTGTTAATTGGTGTGCAATTAATGATGTTGAACCTTTGCCATCCACCCTAGGGTGTCCCTTATTTGGCAAAAAAAAATTTTTTTGCGAATGTTTTCGGGCTCACCCCCTAAATATTTTCCATTCGGTCAGGTGTCCTCAAAAACATAATTTCATCTCAATAGGCCGATAATAACCCGTGCCGACTTGAGCGCAAAGTTTGAATTATAGGTTTTTGTAGTTCTAAGTCTGTGAAAAAGTTATTGATACATGTTAAATATATAACTTTATGTTACAATTTAATACATCTTCACTCTTTAGACTGCATTATGGCAATAAGAACTTAGAAGATGCAATTTTCCACGGATAAAAATTTTTATTCGACTCATATTTCGATGCACTGCATCATCATGCAGTGCATCTGAACCCGGGTAGAATTAAAATTTTTAACCGTGGAAAATTGCTTTTTATAAGTTCTTATTACGTTCGTATTCCATAACATCTCGCCTGATTCCTCCCGTTTCCTGCATTATGGTTTTTAATTTATTTTATGGTTCTTGTGGATACTTTATTTTAAGTGTTTCTTTCTTGTAATCTGGGTACAGTATACGACTTTTTGAACACACACAATTTGCTTTTGCTCCTCATCTACAGTCATTAGTCTATAAAAATCTTGTATAAATTTAACACACCTTTCAGCACGGTCATTCACAGCTGTTAACTCCATAACTATCCTTTGAGCTTCTACATATCAAGTGTAGCTCATCAATGTTGAATGACATTCTTGAATAAAACTAGTTTCCATATTCAGGCAAGAGAACAGATCTCTGCTTTTGGTTGACAGAAAGTCGTCCATTGTTTTCACCGAAATGAAGATAAGATTGAATTAGGAGATGTATGTATACTAACGAATAAAAAATTAAATAATGGCTATCAGGATAAAATTAAACTTACTATATAATTGTCTATCCAACTCTCTACAAAGAGGAGTATATATCTCTTTTCCATTTGTAGATTCTCTCTTGCTAAATTTTCCTCCATTTTGATTTTGATTTGTATGCCTACTTCACCATCAAAGAGCGATAGGACAGACAACTCTTCTGATAAATACCACATATGGTGAATAAATTTCTTCAGAGCTGCTTTTGAAAGTGTGGAATCTATCCTTTCATATGATTTTAGAACTTTTAAGAAGCAGAGATCTTGATAAGGAGCTTTTACAGCTGCTCTGCACTGAAGCCACGGTTTGACATAAATAGTTGCAATGAATAGAGAGACATCTTATAACGCATTTTTATTTGCACTGGATAGTTTAAGTTGCGATATTAGCAGAAATAATTTTAAAACAATAAATAGCTCTTGCCATCCATCGAGCTTGATGCATTGCCCCAGGAGGGCGTATTTTAAGTTTTTTACAGAAAAAAGTTTTTCTTCTCCCAAAAACATTAGAGAGAGCTCTATGAATTCACGATAATCACCTCTTAGTGTTGGTTTATCTAATTAACTTTCAAAAAAGTCTAACATTTCTTTAATTTTCGACTCACAAAAAAACATTTCCACATTCTTTTTGCCACTTTGAAAATTATTGGCATTGACACTTTCCCAGCTTTCCCTAAAATGCTTACAAAGTGGTATGTCAGGACTGCTTGTTGCATCACATACTTTACATTGAAATACACATCGCTCAAATACAAGATCATTTATGTGATGATGACATGGAAAAAAACTACAATTCCCTGAACAATTTTTGTTCAAGTAAGACGCATGCTCCATTAAAACGTCCAGATTTTGATGCAGTTGTGTCACAGCAGAGAATTTGTACAGTGTCTTCTATACCCCAATACCAAACAGCGTTGGGTTGCCCTTTACCAGGAGATTTTTGTTATTTTGGAACTCCGATGAACTGCTTACTGTCCCCAAATTTAACAAAAATTGGAAGTCATTCTTCATTTTGGTCGCTGAAATTTAATGCAGGCAACAGTTTCCCATCCCATTGAACAGTAAGAATTGCAGGTATATCATTCTTGAAAGCAGATTTAAATGTTTCAGAACGTTCTCTTCTCTTCTTCTGTCTGATTCGATGAATAGGAGATTTATTAATAGAGTTCTTCGGTATTGTGACTAAGTGCCTTTGCTTTACCAAGAAGGATGTATACAGATTCTCTTACACTCAGCTGGCATCTATCCAAAGCAGTCACTAATTTCTTATAATGTGTGATAAAATCTTTCGTGCCATGCCTTGCAGCATTCTGCATTGATGTACTCTCAGAAGTCACTCCTAAAAGTTTACCAACGTTGATTTCATCGGAACTTGCATGTGCGTTATCTGAATCTTCAGATGATGAAGAAGGAGGAACAGCAGAAGATGTAGATGCTGCTCACTGCTTTTCTCTACTCCTAATTTTCTTTTCATCGCCCTTTCTTCTTTATCCGCGAGTTTTTGGTCTACTCCTTCAAGGTAGCTTTTACGTCCTGGCTCTCGCTGCCGAAGTAAAAGTATCCTGTCTACTTCCAACTTGATCATTTGATGAGCATTGGTATGTGCAATATCAAATAGATTGTCCAAATTATTTCTAAACTCCTCTTCACAATGCTTAAAAATATTTTCACACTTGATTGCGTATTTTTGCAATTTTGTCCACTACGAATGCAAGTTAATTAGTATTTGTAGTAAACAATGCTGAATATCTCTTGTCGGAATTTATGCTTTCTCCCAAAATATGATGCACTTACGAATCACAAGATTAGCAATTACACTGACAGTTAATTTTACCTCCCGTATGTTACAAAATAAAACTTCAAGCACTTGTGTATTTGATGGCAATTTATGCCCAGTTATTTGGTGTTTAATATCTCCTATTAAAAACACACTTTCCCTGGCTCTGGGAATTTGATGTGACATTATGTTAGATGAGCGACCCGAAAACACGTGTGACACGATGGATAACAAATAAAGAACTGACTGCAATGCATGTAGTGACAGGCTGAGGCCAGACTCAGCGCTGGGTGGCAAGTCCGGACTTTTCTTCATGCGAGTTCACGCTCAAGTCGGCACGGGTTAGAATGCTCCGATCTAAACAAAATTTTGTATAGGCATGTTTTAGAGCCATTCAAACAAAATTGGAGGGTGAGCGTTCAAAAATTTCGGAGTCGGAAAATAAGGGACACCCTAATCCACCCCCAGGCAAGAACAGTCTTGGAACATTATTCATTCCTAGGTCTGAAACAAATCAGCCATATACGTAACCACTTTGGTAATCAACTCGACCTAACATTTTCGACCTGTGATAATACCATAGTCTCTACTGTTACTGATCCATTAACCAAATGTGATACTTACCATCCACCTCTTCACCTATATGTAAGGTTTACTAATATTATATATATATATACAACAACAGAGCCCATTTATGTGTATGATTTTAAAAACTGTGACTTTGAGAGTTTGAACAATTATCTTACTGATATTAACTGGGCAAGTCTACTTAATGTACCTGATTGTAACCAAGCTGTAGATTGTCTCTACCAAATTATTTACAGTGCAATAAGTATGTTTACACCTTCTATCTGTTTATTTAATAGTACATACCCAAGGTGGTTCAGCTCTGAGTTAAAGGCTGTATTTATTATGCAAAAAAAGACATACCATAGGGCCTATAAAGTTAGTGGTACACATGAAGATTATCAAACATTTGCTAGTCTGCTTAAAAAATGTAAAATGTTAACTGAATCTTGTTACAAAAATTATATTGATACAGTCCAGAATAACATATTTGGTAATGTAAAGCACTTCTGGACACATGTAAATAGTCTAAAGAAATCAAAAATGTTACCCAAATTAATGTATCTACACGATGAAACATGTGACAACCCACTAGATATTAGCAATCTATTTGCAACTCACTTCTCAAAATTTTACTGTAATAAAGCCTCTATTAGTAGTCCCTTATTTCAATTTTTGCAGACCTTCAGCCTGTCTAATATAAAATTATCAACCACTGAGATCCTCATTAAATTAAAACACTTAGATATTTCTAAGAGTATGGGTCTAGACAAGATTCCCCCTATTCTATTAAAAAATTGTTGTAACTCCTTATTGTATCCCTTATTTTTTTAATATGTCTCTGGAAAATGGTAATTTTCCTGAATCATTTAAAACATAATATGTGGTTCCTGTTTATAAAAGTGGAAATAAACATGACATTAGTAATTACAGGCCCCTTGTAATCCAATCTGCTTTAGCCAAAGTCCTTGAAAGCTTAGTCACTGACAAGTTAAGCCCTCTTGTAGAAAATGTGTTATCACATGAACAGCATTGTTTTAGGAAGGCCCGATCCACTGCAACAAATCTAACTCTTTTCCAGTATGATGTTTCTATGTCATTACAGTGTCACTATCAAGTAGACGCCATTTATTGTGATTTTTCAAAGGCATTTGATAAGGTGAATCAGTCTATTTTACTCTCCAAATTAGAAGCTTATGGTATCTTTGGACGTCTACTATCGTGGATAAAGAGTTATATTTCAGGAAGAAATCTCATTGTAAAAATATGCAATTAACAATCGAATGCCTTTGTTGCAACATCAGGAATACTTATAGGATCCCCTCTTGGTCCCATTCTTTTCCTACTATTTATCAATGATGCGTGTCCGTACATCCATCCAGCGAAATGTTTTCTGTATGCTGACGATTTAAAAATCCTCCATCCCATTGATAGCTGAATGCATGTCAATGAGCTGCAAAACTCCCTTAACAATTTACTTCTTTGGTGCAATATGAACTACATGCAACTAAATTTAAATAAGTGCAATTTTAAATAAGTGCAATGTAATGACTTACTGTAAAAACAATACCCCATTTTTATATGACTATAACATTTCTGGTACCTCACTGATAAGAGTACAGTACATTTCTGACCTGGGCATCATGTGTGAGAGTAACTTAAGTTTTAAAATGCATGTGGACCAAATCTCAATTAAAGCTTATAAAATGTTAGGATTCATAAACCGCATATGTAAAGACTTCAAAAACCCAAACTGTATATCTTTGCTATACACCACCTTGGTAAGGCCCATCCTTGAATATGGATCCGTGGTTTGGAATCCCTACTATAATACACATATTCTTACTCTAGAAAAGATCCAGAAAAAATTATTAACAATTGTCGATTACCATATTTAAAAAAAAACAAAAATCATTTCAATGTTACCATTCCTTACCAATGCCCAGTTCTACCTTTATCTGCCCGTCGAAAACAACTAGGACTTTTATTTTTGTATGAAGTGTTACATAATCACATAAAATCCTCAGAATTACTATCTCTTATTACAATTAGAGGTAAACACAAGGGATTGCTACTCTCTTTCACATCCCTTTCCTTCCATCCTATAATATGAAAAACTTAATTGCATATCGTGCAATGAAGGATTTTAAAGTGCACTGTGTTAATTTTCATATATTCAACTCCTCTTTATTGACCTTTAAGAGGTTTGTGTCAAATAACATTACTGTTAAATCTACATTACTTATCAACTGTACTGTGTATAATATCTTATGGGAAATTTTTAAAATAAAACTTTACTGTATTATTAATGACTTATATTTTCGATTGTAATTGTCTTTTTTATCTGTGTTATTGGATTGCTTTATTCCTCTATATGTATGTATAACTTATAACATAACTGAATTGTATTAATATTACTTTGTATTAATTTGGAACAGGGCGTTAGCCCGTAAAATAAATTTATTATTATTATATTTTTCCTATTTCTTTCGGGTAACTCGGCTCATATAAAGCAGCGTAACTTTCATATTTATCCTGCAAAGAAGATGAACCGATTAATTCCCTGACCTCATTAAACAAGGTCACATTGAGTAATGCCTTTAAGCAAGACTTAAGCAAAAACGAAATATTTCAATGTGCATCTATTGCCATAATACCTGAGAAAAACATTATGGCAATTTTTCATATGAAGTTGTCAGATATGGTGGCTAGATTGTTTCAAACAGACACGCACACAGGTGGAGGGTAATACGGGGCCTGCTCGCGTTGCACAGCATGATTTAGGACAGAAGAAACTAGATATAGCACCCATAACTCCGAAACCTGCGGATAAAAATATTAGATCTACGGACGTGGATGGGATTCACTACAATATTGATGAAAACTAATGCCTTCCAATGTGCGTACTCTTCCAATGTGCGTCCATCATTTGCTGAACCGTCACGGTCGATTCTCCAAAGGAACAAGCTAGAGAGATGAATCTCACTGGAGTGAATATCCGAGAAATGCCAGGAAAACTCACGCCAGTGAGATTCATATCTGTTCCCCTCTCTCTCATTCCGGTGAAATGAATACAGCAGTTTCTGTACACTCATCGTAAAATTGATGGGAAGCAATGTACCCGTCCAATCTACCGCATCCATCGCTGTAATTCAGATTTTTGCCAAAACCATTAGATTGTATTTTCCCTTTAAAAAAAAACAAACAAAAAATTTGAAAGTCTAGAAAACCGCCTTCAATAGCGTATTGTGGAGGAAGTATGGACACCACCAATGAAATTTTCATTCATTACAGTAATCTACCGGTTAGAGGTAGGTTGTGATGAAAGTCAGAGAATATCCAACGAACTCTAACACGTGCAGTTCCCTTTCTACCTCTAGTATTTCTTTCTTCATCTCAGCATAAGTCCTACCTTTCTTCAAGCCGTCCATAAAACCGATTCTCTTCCTTCCCCTTCCCCGCTTACCCAACATCCTTCCCTCTATCACGGCCTTCAGCAAACCATCGCCCCTCATTACCCCTTCCAGCCACCTACCCTGTCTTCCCCTAATCTCATCTATAAGTTTCCTCTCCTCGCCCACCATCTCAAGCACTTCCTCATTTGTCTTCCGTTCCGTCCAGCGCACCTTCTCCATCCTCCTCCTCCTCCATCCACCAATGAAATAACGACGAAATTAATTTTTAATTTTTTTAACAGTAACAGCAAATTCACTTTCTAGTTGGGTAAAAAGGCAAACACGTGGCGAGTGGGAAAAAAGTCTATAAAGAATCTGCCGGACCAATGGCTAATTCTAACTGTATCTTCATTGATTCCACCCATCTGAAGTAGCTTCAACAGATCCGATATTTCTAAAATCAACTTGCAGTGTGTAATGAGTATTTTGGAGTATTCTGTTGCAATGTATTCCAAATTCCAAAGGCTCTACAACTGCGTGACCATTAGTATAACTAGTAGTATTTGTTAAAAGGAGGACGAATTTCATTCGTCAACTTCTAAATAATTACTATAATGCGGTAAGTCTCATTTATTATCAAAGTGTTTTCTTCGCCAACTTACCACAGAATGTGAATGAACTTTAAGTGAACTTTAGCAGTGAAAGGGAATACCTCTCCAACAACTTCCCCCCCCCCCCTCCCATGTATTTGTAAACAAGACTCAGCGTTTGGCTAAATTCAACTTTATCAGGAGAGATATGGTGGAACAGCATGTTATAATAATTAAAGAAGCTGTTGTACTGTCCACAATCTTACTTTTTATTTATTTCGACGCGTTTCAACGCCTCGGCGTCATCAACAGGAGTACTGGAGTTGGAGGAGTTGTCCTGATGATGACGCCGAGGCGTTGAAACGCGTCGAAATAAATAAAAAGTAAGATTGTGGACAGTACAACAGCTTCTTTAATTGTTATCAGTGTTTGCCAACGACCTCAGAGACAACAACCATCGCAGCTTTCTTGTGCCAAAAATAATACATTTTGGAATCCTCTCGCCCACATCCCAGCCACCCAACTCTTCAACCCATCCCTAGTGACCTCATATCCACCTCTCCTCCCTTCTTATCCTTCTCACCCTTCCATGAATTAATTTTTTATTTTCCCCGTAGTACTTCAATGTAATGGTAAACGTTTTGACCTTTACCCTAATGTGCAGGTTTTGGATATCGAAGAACACGCGCGGAACAAAAACAAAAAGGAAAGCTTCCGGCGTCGAGCAAAGAAAAACCTTTCTCGTACTCTGAGAAAACGTGCCCTTCCAAGAAAAATCGAAAACGAAGCCCCAGCTTGCTGAAATTGTTTTATTTCCGTAGCATCACCGATATATAATTTTCTGATGGAAAACGTCTCATTTTCCTTACCAAATATCGTATATTATGAGGTGCACGTTTATTTCAGAGGACGTATTTATGCAAGGATCGCTGCAAGATCATATAAATGCGGATGATTGTGCCGGCCGCTTTTGAGGAATTGATGATCAATGACAGTATTCCTTGACATGCTTAAATCTAGTCTCATACAATTTAACACAAACTGTCATTAGTCACTTGCGAGTGCGCCATCATGATGAATGAGATTTAAGATTGGAGTTGTAATATTTTGAAGATAACCGTTCGTTATGTAAGATATCGCTATGTAATAGGTACTTACGCCTAATTAACATATTATAAACTGAGATATGGCTTCATTTTTTACTTTTCAATAGAAGGAAATTTCGGAATCCGTAAGTCCCAATGGAAATTGGTTTTATAACGCTAGCACCGTGAGTACAACCTAAAATTTTAAATACTTAGAAGCGAGGTGCTGAGCAAATATGCATTTCAACAATAACTTCAAAATGAATGTGACACTATCATATGCTATAAGAACTACCTGTGTAAGATGAAACGGCATTGGTGCACACAGGTTTCACGAGGTAGCTTATTCTTAAGTATTATTGTTACAATGTTGATGTAGCAAAAGCTGTTAATGAACCAGTTCAAGATTCCAGTGTGAATCTCTAAAATCATTTTTTAAATCTATTTAGGGTTTAGCCTTAATAGGTTGTGCTTCCTTGAGAATTTCTTGTGCTGCAAAAGGCACTCTCTTCGTCATTGGCCGAGTGTGGTCCAGTAGCCGACTAAGTACTTAAACACTTAACGTGAACTTCGCTCGCATTATTTTTTTCAACACCTTCAACAAAAAAACAAGCTTTCCTGTAATCCCTCCTACTAATTTTTTCCACCAATGAGGCCATCCTCTAATCCCAATAATGAGTGTACGAATGACTAATGTAATACCTATCATTGCTCTTGAATCAAGGAAACCTGGAGTGTCTACTAGAGAAGCACAAGGGATCAGGAACATCTGCTGTTTGCGACGCAGTCACTAAGTTGAAATTTCTTTAATGACTGCTCAAAAGATTACTTCGAGCAAAAGTGCCACCGTACACATTATACTCGAACTTTTGCCTCAGGTGTGGTGTTGTGGAGTATGGTGAACAAACGTTTGGTTGGGTAACCATTCAAGGACAAAGTCAACATTGAAACAGCATTGAAAAGCGCATTGAAATCATTTATACTTTATGTCATCGAAATGTTTTGGCTAATCTTTAATACATGGAGAATATTATTAATATTTAAGACACTTTTATTAGAATAATTATTCAATCTTATTCTATTGCACTTTATTTACAAGATGGAAAAACCAAAGGGTAATGAGTAAGCTAGGAAATAGATGAAAAAGTAAAAGAAACTACGTGTCACACCTATGGCACGGGTTTCCGGGGTTGACTGGCTCAAATTTCGTATACGTTGTGTTTGCATCAAAAGAAAAACAATAAGCTTCAAAACCTTAAATAATTTTCGATGATTTTGGCCCACCCAAGTGTGCAGGGTGATTCTGTAACTTCGTGATTAAATGCGCAATTGAAATAAAAGTGGTCTCTCTCCACCGGAAGTGACAATGCAATGCGAGCATGACCTTGAGTGTGCCTGGGCGGATGGAGGGCCACGGTGACTGGGGGCCATCTTGGGCTGAGACAGAAATTTCCTCGCAGTTTATCACGCGTCTCAGATGTGATAGCCCGCTGATTTTGGTGCAAAACCAAAAATCTTGTCTATATATGCGCATTTTAGCCAAACAACTGACTCTAACTAGATTACTCTGACAATTAAAAAAATAGGAAAAAACCAGAAAAATTGTAAATGTCAGCCCATACTCACCAAAATGTCTCGAGGAAACATTTCATTCTGAAAGGGTGTCTAATTATCCATAGGTATGTATAGGTGTAGCAAAACTTGATGACACCTACTTGAGCTAAGCATGATGTCAGAGAGAAGAATGCATGTGGGGAGAAGTGGGACATAAGGGTTGAGTGTCCCTCAAGAGATCCACACAGGAGTCCATCGGTACCTTTGCCCGCTCATCGGCGCTAGTCTAATCTTCAGTGACCTCAGTCTCTCCACTGCCGAGTGCCACCAAGTTTCGCTTTGCCTATACCGACCTGGTGACATCACTTTGGACACGTCGGTAAGTCGACGCGTTGCGCACCAAGTAATTAGACAGCCGCCGAATATTGTTCGCTGATGCAGACGCATTTTCGTAAAACCTTCGGCCCGATATAATTGTTTTAGGAGTTTTTAATATTTTTTTTTTTAACTTTGATGGGTTTTGTGGCACTAGCTAGTTTTTAATGATTACTAACTGTTTCAGTAGTTTAAATAAATGGAATTATGGTATTTATAATAAGTTGCAATATTAATGAACTTAAATACGTTGAATGTTGGTGTATTATTTTCACCTACATCCAGTTATTGGTACATGGGAGGTTCAGAGAAATAGCTGCTGTGGAGATAAACGTCGTGGGATTCGCAGCAAACGTGACCTGTAAGTGGATAACGCCCCTCATGATGCAGTCGACTCGTCTTCGTGGACAGAAGAAGAACTTTTGATATTATTCTTCATTTTTCCCACGGCTCGAAGTTCTCGCCCCTGTAGCCCCAACAACTCCCTGAGGATATTATATCAAGAGAGGGGAAAACCTTATCCACAGCGGAACACCATTGTAGTCCAGTCAATGGAGATTTTAACCCGGACGAAAGACATAACTTGCTTAAAATTGGAATGTATATAGCTTAGGGCGTACCTATACAATTTAGAAAAAAATTGTTTCGCGGAATTCGGTTATCAAAACCAAAAAAATTTTTGAATTTAAACAAAAATGCAAATTTCCCCATTTTTCTCGAATATTATGAAATATTTTCAATATTGGATTCGACAAGGGAAAATAACGTTAAATTATCGACAAAAAAGGTAAGAATGCAT
The DNA here is from genome assembly GCA_963573305.1 of Pyrrhosoma nymphula. NCBI lineage: Eukaryota > Metazoa > Arthropoda > Insecta > Odonata > Coenagrionidae > Pyrrhosoma > Pyrrhosoma nymphula. The sequence continues at coordinate 176,510,178 of OY754328.1, read as the reverse complement.
TTTTCACAAAAGTACGTAATTTCGTCAGGATATGGCATTGAGTATATTCATGACGCAAAGGGCTCCTAGGTTTCGCGCCATTGAAAAATACATGAATTCCCATCGTGCCGGCCCACGAAATCCCTCATAGCTCGCCAAAAATATCATTTCATTTTCAAAAACCAGAGTGCGTGATGTTCATCAAGCCCTGGTCTTTCATATTCCTGAAAAAGTTGATAATTTGGTAACATTGAGTACGTTTCACTTGTTTTCAGGGTATTTTTACTGGAAACTTTAGTTGAGCTACTAAAATTCAGTATTTTTTCCAAGTTCCCGGATGATATTATAAATCATTGTGCATATAGCTTCCAGGTACCATACTTTTTGGATTGCAATGATTAAATTTTTGTCAGTTCAACTGGACAAAAATGGAGTTTCTTTTACTTTCTTGGTATTTTATGAGGTCACGGGTACGCGCCATGTTTCTCAAACATGAGGGAATTAACGGGTTGATGAGAAAGTTATCGAAAAATAAACATAAGCCATTGATCCTCGAGACCTCGTCTTGACGATTCTGTTTCTCAAATTTCGCTAGGGATCGACAAATTTTTTGAGATTTGAAAAATCGCAAAGACACGAATTCATAAATTTTTGAGATAAAATTAGAATATTATCGAACTACAGGACTCAGAAAAATATGTTATGCGTGGAAACGCAAGAGGACGAGTTCCGCAATACGTTCCATATAGTGAGTATATGCTTGGATGATCGGGGCAAAATAACTCAATCCAACAAAGTCCCCTTCTCGACTGCATGAGAATTTCTACAGGCACCGTGCTGCGCGAGCGCCGCGCTGCGGGAGACGACAGAAGCCGGTTGTTTATTGTTGTTACTCGACGTGTGTTTACATACTGATATTTCGGAGTTTTCAAATTTAACCAGTAAAAGTGAATATTTTTCTGTTTTGAAGATTGAGGACATTCATCAGCAAAGTAAGTACATGTTATTTGAATCTGTACAATGAACGTGAGCCGTGATTGCACTGCCCTACGAATGAAGAACGGATTATTCTGCACTTCATTGTGTGGCTCATGCTTAACAAATTCGTGCACCAATTTCAATTAAGAAATAGCCAGTGAGAGCGATGAGTCCGATGATGAAACCGATGCTCCAGTAACCCAAAATGAACTTGAGGAAGACGATGAATTTTTGTAGCATAGAAAAGTATTACATGTGTTTACATAATCAACCGTTTATTTATTCTCATTAAGTTCTAACCCCTTCCATCAATGCTGTAGTTATATTCATTCAGCCTGGGGAACTGTTTCCTCAGTAATATTGTTTAAGAAACAATAGTTCACTGGATTTTCATGGATGAATTTCATTAAAAAATGTTCTTAATATGTTTTACATACTTTCTAATTGTTAAATGCCAATTTTTGGTGTATTTCCGTAATTTTTACATGGGATAAATTTTCTCGATTTTTCTTCAAATCAGGCAAATCTTGGAAAAAACTCTAAATATGCTTTTTTATGCGGAATTGCGTGCTCTGTTAGAACCGTTTGTGAATAGAACTCATACTTTTAGAGAAAATTGAAAACAACTGAGTTTTTGGGTCAAAATACAAAATGTTATTAGTTCTGATAACCGAATTTCGCGAAACAATTTTTTACCCAACTCTATTCACCCTAAACTACTTACATTCCAATTTTCAGAGAGGAATTTTGTCCGGATTTGGGCGAAAATATGACTCTGCATACTGTACTATTACCGTTGTTTCAGCCTTCATCTTTTCTTTCCTACTCCGCGAGAGAAAAATCAATTCATTTGAACCGTGAAGATATTTTCATTTCGGAAAGATGGTGGTCACCTAATAAATGTATCGTAACTAGAATTGATGACTGCGATAGCTCATCTTCCCTGAAAACTCACTAAATCTAAGGTTTTCCAATGTTAACAGATCGTGTAGCTTTCTTTGCGCGTGAGAATTTAATTTAAAGAATAAATATAACTAATAAATGGTTTCACAAACCATTCCATACAGGCGTTTACATAAACCTCTAAATTCAGTGATGAAGTTTGCGCAATGCTTTCGCCATTTATCCTCACTTTGAAGCACATAATCCCAGTTGAAAATGGTTTCGCAAATATTAGGCTTACTTTTACAATAATCGTCAATTTGGTTTATTTTTATTTATTTATTAAAATAGTTTGGTTTAAAAATGTCAATTTTACTTTAAATAAAAAAATGCATTAAAATAGTACCTAATACCTGACTGGTAATATTTCTATTTTTTTGCATCCTAACTGAAAGGCATTTTGGATTGTACTTTTTCAATATTATTTCTCGAAAACTGTCAAGAAAAAAATCGTAGACTCAGTACCTAAGTTCCAGTGGAAGATATTGAAACTAACTTATCGCACTGAATAAAAAAACCGTTCTTCTCCGGAACCAAGTAGGAAACTTTTTCGAGCGGGAAATGTTTTTTTACGTCACAATCGAAATTCATTGCTGTTTTAATATGCGAAACTTTGTCGAACCCGAGGGCGTCGATACGGTAGGGAGACTTTTTAAATCGCGCCGTTGAAAAGCAAAATGTCTCCATCCACATGGGAGCTCTAGGTATATGTTCTTACTGTGTTTTATTTCGAGAGAAACACTCTACGACTGAATTAACGTTGAATGCGCATTTGATTTTTAAATCTTACATACATTTGAAATTTGGTGGTCGTTATCCAATTTATTTATATATAAATGCGAGTTTGTGAAAGTGACAACTACGCATAAATAAAGTCGAAATGAGGAAATGTTGATGAAGTTTCCACAGAGTTACGAGAGAATTTTACATAAATATAGTGGTTAAGAGTTATTCCGATCCAACGAAGCTAACATATTCTTGCCGTACGTGTATTCATTCTAAGATGGTATTCGATCCATAAGCTTTTACCTCGCAGGCTACCTACTAAAATGGAAAACTTTCGTTTTGGATTTGTGTCTGAGCGTTCAAGATGAGTTCAGAGGCAAGACTGGGCAGAGGTTCAGGGGAATGGATACAGATGCTGTGCCGTAATTAGTCGCGATTTTCTCCTTGTGATTTATTCTTCACGGGTGCCTTTAACTTCCGCTATGTGGAATGAAACTATGCTTTTGAGGCTTTTGTTATCTCGTCGTTTATTGCTCTTTACGTGAATAACACGTCTTAATAAAGTATAAGAGTAATTATTTTAATTTATTAATCTTTATTCTAATAGCTATGCATGCGAGACACAACATCAGAAAAGGGTATGGATATTTTTTTATTTATATGAAATATGTGGAAATTTTCAACTCTCAGAAAACCTAAGCTATCACCTTACTATGATAAAGTAATGGATTGCTTTTTTTCAAAGTTTCAGTTTTTCAGTTTACACACGTGAAAGATCATGCAGTAAAAGTCTAGAAACTTAGGGTAATTACATGGTCTTTGCAGAAGGGCCACACCTTTACAACCTTTAACAAACCTGCCACTAAGGCATTTATTAAATTTTAAATTTCTTAGATTATTCTATAACCGCGCTGAGAAAAGGCCAAACCGAAATCTTATTCTATGAGATTACCCCGTCACTTTGAAATACCTTGGCAAAAGAACAAAATTTTTCGAGTTTATAAATGGGGTCAGAGTTATTTTGTTTGCTACCTAATGATGTGGCCAAATAAAAAACAAAAATAACATTTATTACAGCATATGTCATAAGGAAGTTGAATTTTCATTCAATAAGGCTTTGTATAAATACTCTTCAAAGTATTTGTATACAAGTATATATATACACACACACAGGGAAAGTTTCGCCGACAGGCCACAACAATAAAAAATACACTGGACAGGGGGTGGGGAAAGAAAAGTAAAAAGAGACGACTTACTGGGTACGTTTCTGGCATGCAAGCCCTTCGTCAGCTGGAGAAAAAGTGCCTATAAGTGAATATATATATATATATATATATATATTCACTTATAGACTATACACGTCCCATTACATTTATTATATATATATATATATATATATATATATATATATATATAATAAATGTAATGGGACGGGTATGTAATGGGATAGATAATATGGGAGAATGGGAAGGAGAATGGCATGTTCGTTCGCTAGAGACCTTGTTTTGGGAGTGTTGAATTATTTAAAGGGACTCTAGGGCGGGTTATCTTCTTCCTTTTTTTCTAAATGTACGTTTTTTTGCACAAAATAGTTGCGAAGGTTTTTTTCTCCTAGTTGGTAAGCAAACATTGAGTCTTGTTTAATTTTATCGTGACACTTTTTCTGTTCTTTGACTATGATCTACACTTCTCATTGTTTGGCCGACGTATTTTGTCGGGCAGTTGTCAGGTTGTAAGGAGTAGGTATACTCCGTTTCTTCTCGTTCCGGGGATTTATCTTAGGTATTATATAACACTTTTTTAAAGAATTAAGGGGCGCAGCATGCTGTCTTATATTTATTCTCTATGAAACATGAGGACACAGGGTAGGAGATGTTCCCTAAAAATGCGATTTTTATACCACTATCTTTTGGCCTCTCCTCGTGCGAGAGAATTAGAAATAATTTCATTATTTCTAATTATCTCTTGTAGTGCCTTTAATGAAGGGGAACTTTGATCATTCCATTAATCAACCCATGTAATGCTGCAGTCCTTTGCTGGAAAGGGCGATAAGAACCCTCTGGGAAAACTTCGTCAGTTTTAGTGGATTTTCGATAAATTTAAAACTGGTACTTGCTGTTTGATAAATGAATTGTTAAATCGATAAAGTTAATTGATTGATCATTGATTCTCCGTGATGTTTAAATACCACCAAATCAATCCAGAAACATCCACAACAAAATAGTTCAACTGGAAGAGAAATGCAAATGCTGTTGTATGAAGTTGAATGATCCATATGAGGCCTAATGGAAGTTATATTAAAATGTCGAGTTTTACGAAAATATCTCCACTGCTTCAACAAGTTGGCTCATAAATTACGCACTCGCTCTTTACCAACAACAGTTCACGCATATATCCCTAACCTAAACAAGGTTCTCGTTCAGGTCAAAATGCCCTTTGCAAATTCAATCCGCCCTTCTCTCTGCAATCCTTAACTTCGTGATGAAATTATCCTAAAGCTTGGCCGAAAAATCCCCTTTAAGCCAAACCTATGTCACAAAATAGTAGGTATCTACAGGGACAGGAACAAGATAACTAAAACGGCAAACAATAAATGGGGTCGCGACATTCAGAGTTGTGACTTGGAAGGGGAGCAAACATCAACAGTGAGTTGAAGAACTGGAAACGTGACACACGGAATAACGAGTCAATATTTTCAGAAGAGCGGTCGTATGACATGTTCTGCTAGGAAATACACCCGCCGCACGTGACGGCAAAACACTTGGGGACGAGAACCACTTGTTCGTATAAAACTCCAACTGAAATTCGCCTTGAATTAAGATATCTTAGTGGTGTAACTGGCTAACACACCTGACCGGCAATTTGGAGATTCGGGTTCGAATACCGGTGAAGTCAAATGAGTAATTCACGCCGAATTTCACCGTATTTGGTGAAAGAGCTATCCTTGGAGTTAACCAACTTAATCATTTACATTTAATTTCCCGGTTTTTTCAACTTTTTTCTCGCTGCTGGAACTTTCTCCATACCGGATATATCCATAAGCAAAATGCCTTTAAAAGAAACAAACACAATGGAATCAAAGTCACTTCTTCCCCCACGCGGATATCAAATTACATGTAACTCCGACTAAATAGAAACGTTTCTGCGAAAGATAATGGAAAAATAAATGTCCAATGGACATTAAAGAGGTTTAACGACTCACATTTACATACAATGGCTCCATAGATATAATTTTTAAAAATGAGAGCATTAACTCAGGTTTATTGACATATTAATCAAGAATTCGAAATACAAGCTTTTTCTTTTCACTTAAACATTTTTAAATTACATCTAAAACAGCATAAGTAGTTCTGCTAAATTAGAACTTAACAGGGCGAATTACACGAATGTAGACATTTTTAATCAAAGAAAGGACAATATAAAGTACTTAATGTCTTTTTAGTCTCTTCACCAGAAATGAAAGATTTTAGGTTATTCAAAATGTATCACGTAGCTAAATTCTTATATTTAGACCCCGTAAACCCATCATTACTTTACTATGGTATTGAAGAACCTGGGATGGTTATAGCAAGGAGATGGTTATAGCAAGGAGACCTCTAACTTCTGCCCACTTCCAAACCTTATTTTGTCCGTCCTTTTGATCTTCGGCAGCCACCGACTTTTGAAGGAAAATGGTTGATTTTGTACACACACAGCATCTCAATATTTCGTAGTGTTTTATATTGTACGGATTCTCTGCCAACAACAATATCCTAACATTAAAAGCATCAATTTTTCAAGCTGTGATCTTAACGGGCTACTGTTATTCTGCTACAATCACCTCCTATGCTGTACATGGATTTCGTGAGATGATATGCCTATGCCTTGCCATTCATGTGGACACAGTAGTGTAATAACCAGGATTCACTATGACGATAGATTCCATATTAAGGCAGCTCAAGTGGTTTTCCGTGCCCTTACTTTACCTGTCTTTTTAATGAGATTCCATACCTTCAGAGCCCACTGCACAACGGTTAGACGCTTTTTTGACAATTATCGTTGTTGCCGCCAGTTCGGATGTAGGGGTCACAAGAACGCGACAGCCCTTCAACAACGCCACGGCTTAAGTTTATTTCAAGTGACAATATTGTAATGCATATTGAGGGAAGTGAGATGAAAATAATTTTCCCCAGCATCATTAGATGAGTGTGGGTATTATTTCTTCAAAGTCACAAGAGTTATTCTAATACACACACAATTTTCACAACTTAATATGCACAAATAATAAAGAACATAGTTTACAACGGCGTACATGAGATTTGTCTTGATTGATCGGGAACATACGTTCAGATAATAATATATTAATGCATTGGCTTAGTTTCTAGGCTACATACACAACCAATATGCCACCACCTCATGGCCTGCACGTTTTAAAGTATATTTAATGCGCTTTAGATTTCATCATGAATAAGATAAATTTGTGTTGATCTTTCCTTGTTCGTCCTTTACCTCCATTTAAACCTATATTTCACCTAGGTAAACCAAAGTTCTAGCTAATTAAGGGTAAGGTCTATATTAGGAAGTCAAGCAACACAACGTCAATCATATCGGACAAGAAACAAGAACTCTAGACGATTCCAGTCTTCCTAAGGAAGCGACTTTCGTTAATGAACGACTGACTATCTTTGAAATAATTCCTTTATCTTGAGAATAGGACTCAAATAGGATAGATTGGAACGCAAAATTTCCATTCCCTCATTCCAGTAACCCATTCCCTCATTCCAGTAACTATACTAATCTTTTCTCATTTCCCTTAGAATTCAAGCATAATCACAATAAGAAATTCATTTACCTTGATAGAGAAAACGAAAACAAACTGCATGTGAAAGATCGTTCTTTTCGAGTATTTCCTTCTCCCACGCCTTCGTCTCATAATTTTCACTCACCACTGTCACTCGCCTTGGAACCTCTTGTCCATCCAAAACATTTTTTTACAAGGGCACTCCCGAAAATCAACATGTTTCTCCTTTCCTTCCATTCCTCTATTTACAGTCTCTCCTTTTAGAATTTCTTTCCCCGCTTGCTCGGGTTCTCTTCACCAATTTATCTCATTAATTAATAATTAGAGAGATTGAACCAAGGTGGAGACTAAATGGCTACTAGGCGAAACACTGCTCTAATCTTGATCACCTCCAGTCAGGTGAGGAGAGACTTAGGTAAGGAACAATACAGAAAACAACATGGAGACATAGGGATTCAACTGTCCATGCAGCGTAGGGAAACGTGAATTATAAAATCCAAAGATTCCTGCAAAATTGAGTGGAATTTGTAAATTATGAATAAATAAAATGTGAAAATTTCCATAAAATATTTTTGTTGTGAAAAATTTCACTGTTTTTTCCTTCATCAGAAGTGAGTTAGACTTGAGAACGTTTTCTCTTTTCCTACGCTTACTCCACGTTGTGCAGTAACTACTCACCCTCTCCAGCTTCACCATACCGCCAAGTGAATTTCATTGTATGCAGTTTAGCCCTGGTTACTTGGATTTGATGGTTCTTTTCAATGAAAGCAGACAGAGAACATGCTAAATCTATATATAACCCTTGGAGCAGCCTCCGAGGCCCGAGCGTGAGGTGGAGGTGCTAGGACGCCAGCCATGAAAAAATGAGGGAATAGGGAAATATACTTGGAAAAGAGCAAGTACAAAAGTTAACTGTGTGACAAGGAAGTGTATCGCTCTGTTTTTCATAGTTAATATAGTCTTTTAAATTTCTCAGAAAGAAGGAATTTTTTATGCATGAATTGAGCATTCTATCGCTCTTATTTTGCCGCTAGTTATCTCCCCTAGGGATGCATCGAGGAGTTACAATAACACCCTCAGTGTAGAACGAACTCTCATTGCCTGAATATTTTTTATGTTAGCCTTGCGCGTTGACTCAGAGCTTCTAGCCACACCCAACCTTTACCATCCATCAGCTGTTTGTTCCACACACTGCTCGAACGTAACAGTTCACCGAAGCGTGCAGTTTTATTTCGTATTTAGCATATGTTTTGTCTTCGCTCGCTGAAAAATAAACGACTTCACTACCACACACCACCTAGGCGCGGTTATTTTAATAGAAGAGCTAGTCTTCCGTAGAGACTGGTACGCCATACGCGTTGAATCGGCCCCGGTGTCGGCGGTGTAAAGTCCTTGCCTAAAGGCTCACAGATTCGAGACCCGCCTGGGTGGATTTTTCACCACCCAGGAAATTGTTGTTTGTGTTACTTAAAATGAATTATATGTAATAGAAGCCTCTGTAGGCCTAAAATCGTTGAATATAGACGCCTATTATAATTAGTATTATAAATCTGCCTAAAATATTTTGAAATAACCTTGCCTCTTTTCTGCAATAACCGAACGAATGGACGTAAAAACAGATTATCAAGTTGTGTACTATCTCCTTTAAATGGTTCATTTAAAGGAGATAGTACACAACTTGATAATCTGTTTTTACGTCCATTTTCAATTTAGGTTTATTCACCTTCGGATATATAACCGCTCGGATGAGATGAATACAAATTCTCTGAATTTAGAGTTGAAAAAATAATACTATTTTAATTTTCACTACTGCTAGGAGATCAAACGAACGATAGAAACATGCATCTTAATTGCCCTTGCTGATTGCACAAAGGCGATAATTAAAATGACTGCGCAATACCCCGGCGTAACATTTACCTGAATGGATAGCTAAAAGGCGCGAATATTTGACTTTGGACGCGCTCTTATATGCACATACCACTTGCTAATGCATGTACAATATGCATCCAAGTTTATCTTTTTTAATGGCAACAAGTTACACAATAAACGAAGTAAAGAGCATTTTAATGTGGTGAAATAAAATGATAGAATGCACACGACTTTCAAAGTACACTCATCAACTACTCATTTGCATTCCATTAATTCATTTTAAAGAGCTCCCTCCAATAAATAGAAATGATCGCAAAGGTTAAATGTGATGAATAATTCAACAGTGAAGTCACAAACATCATTGAAACTCAACAATAACAAGATTTGTCGGGTCATAATTTTAACTTGAGAAAATTCATTTAATCATGTCAGCGTACGGAAAGATGCACGCAATATTTCCATATCCTAGAGCTGAATTAGCTTAAAAGAACAAGGGACTGAAATCCCCTCGTTAACTGAGATGTGTCTTCGTATAAGAACTCTTTTCACCTCCAAGACTTGAGAGAATTTCAAAAGAAAACCTAAATATAGACGAGCAAACATACCTCGGATACCTTTAATTAATGGCGTGTGTTCGCTGCTCATGCCAAAAAAATACGCGGCCAGAAATATTTGATGGCATTGTTAAAAGTCTTACGGAAGTAGGTACTTTGAAACCTTAAGCCGATTGAAAGGTTCCTATCGCGTAACAGAAAACAGAGGCATGAGATATCGTAAACAAGGGAGTTGGCAATGGAGAGAGAAAAAGGCCATGCAGCGCTGAAATGAGAAACGTCCAGGCCCCAGACGTAGTTAGTGATTTTATCTCCGCATAAGAGTGGTTCCGGCAGGTTGGCCGAAATTGATTTCTGCGAATGCAATACTTAATTAGTTTTCATGGGAGTTCATAGAGAAGAGAGCGTGAAACAAGGAGATAATGTAAGCGGAGATGGATGTAATACAAAAGGCATAGCAGCTGCAGAGTAGAAGTTGGCCGTGCGTAGTTATTCGGCATTCGAGGTACTAAATAACTTTCCTGGTGACAATTGCACTACATTTTAGCATGGTGGTGATAAGAAATACGTTCAATAAAGCAGTAAAATGTGCTACAGATCGGCGTCACACAAAATATTTCAGGAGTGACCTCTGAGTTATGTCTCCGAGTGAGCCTATCTTGTCCTTAAGCCCACAATAAATCCTGGCTTTCGTGTTCGGAGGCTCAGTCATTTACAATGCTAATCAGACACCCACGGTGAGGAGCATACTTCATGAATGAAGGATGCTGCCGGCGATCCCAGGAATATTTATTAAGTCAACAAAGTTGGATACTGGATCTAAGAAAACTATACATATGGTCGTGACATATGCTGCAAAATCCAGCGAGGGCATCCACTAAGCACAAGCGCTTTGCTCAAAGGGCTCCAGACCTAACGGGAATTAGGATAGGTACCCTTCACTTCGGCCCGCGAATTTCTCCATGGGAAGTCTTGCGGCAAACATTGATGTAGAACGAATATAAAAAGTGTCATTTAAAATTCATTACTTGGAGGAAAAGGTACGACAAAAGCCGTTTAGTTTCACAGGTGACCACTTTCTTGAGTAAATATTTTCGTAGAGACAGGTGCGCTGCCGTCTTCATCCTGTACGCCGATGGTTTCGGAAGCGCTTACTCTGCACCCGGCGGCAAAGAAAGGGCGGCGTTGATACAAAGAGGCCCGAGGCATCTTGCGGAAAATTCAGGCGGAGGAATTCTATACAATCTTCCTTATCTCCCTCATTCTCACCTTAGACTAATTTCACAGCAACTTTAAAAAACAGACGCATTTTTAGCTCTCTGGAAAAAATTATAATAGGCATTATGGAATAAATGATTATGAAAAAATGTTACGTATTTTTAATTAAACTAAGGCTTTTTGGTGAAAGAGAGTGAATTTTATACAGATGTAAATTTCATTAGACAAAAATAGTAAAAAAAAACAATTTTTTCCATGTAAATTTTCCGAGCATTTTGTATTATGGATGAAAACACATTTTCTAGAATCACGCTTCTCTTGGCAGAAAGATTTTTTGCAGCCTCCTTTCCTGCATCAGTGAAATTAAATGCCAGACTCAAAATATATTAGGTAGTTATTACATACTAAATCCTCGTAACGAGAAATGTACCATGTGAAGTCGATGTATTCTAGAAATTAATGAAATAATTATCAATGATTTTGTACTGTGATCTAGCGAGGGTCGTCGTAACTTTTGTACCGACAGTTTCAAGTGAATGCCACACATTAATCCTTAATTTAAAAAATACTCGCAGTACCTTTTGGTTAATCAAGAAAAACCTACTGCTGATGCGACGCATTTATATGAAACCCAAATTAAAAGTTAACGAGACAAAAACAAAAATGATGTTGAGGTGAGTCTTTCGGCAGAAGAATTAGAGCCATTAATTCTCAATAGCATTCTCTTCTCCTTGTGTAAAACATAAACAGTTCAGTCACCATCACACCGCAATTAACTTTTATTTGCAAGTAACTCCTTGCGGTAGTTTTAGTGTAGCTTTATTCCATGAAATAAAGTTGAACCAGTGATATTTGTAATTTTTGTTCTTGGCATAGAAATTTTGCTTAGAAGCCAACGTTGAACAGTTTGCAACGCCGTACACAGGTGAAGTTATCATAAAGTAGACAATTTTATTGTTTATTCGTCACGAATGGATATTATAACTATACGTGTACCTATCAAGAGAGAGGGAAGGTAAGAAAATGTTCTCAGAAAGCTTGTATTATTCATGTACTGCTTCTGGCAATTATTTGAGGTTCTTCTCAAACATTCAACAAAAATTCAACAACACAAAGCGTATTATTCGTTCAAAACACACGAACTGACATGCGAAATCCTGGAACGAATTAATGGCGGTTGAATTAAGCGTCACGTAGGTAACTGAAATATAAGCCCAATTTATTTTCCTCCGTCCAGATTTAGGCGCATGCTACTGTTGAGCACCTGCGAACGCCGTTGCATTCCCGTGGAAAACAGTAAAAAGATATTTACACTGAAAGAGTGATTCTTAAACCGTGTAAGTCAAACATTCTGTTCAATCTGTGATGATAAATACATTTGAATGGATTTTTGATTCAAAATAAAATGAGATGGAAGAGATTTAAATTTTCTTTCGCATCTTCTAATAAATATCAGTTTTGGAAACATCCCTGAAGTTATGAAATACTCAGAGCACGTACAAAGCATTTTCTCTATATTTTCCTCAAAGACTGAAATACCTAGCAACTCTGCAATAAATTTATCACTAACAACGGCCAACTAGCGATTCTGAAAGTGAGTAAAGAATTTCCAAGCTTGTATTTTGCAGTTAATGGCAGCGTTGCCGCGTATGATGTTCTTTACAAATCCACAATAACATTATAGTACTGAGATAAACGAACATTTAATCAACAACGCTTCGGGCTTGATACAGAGGAATTAGATTTTAGCAAATTATACCAGCGGTGAGGCAAACGCTCTAGGGAGGAGTGATGAGCACACCTTTTCTTAACAGGCAAGCGCAATGGTCGATTTTGAAAGGGACGTAATTGAGACGTCACTTTCGGGTGCCCTTCTACCGTGGAGGCGTCACTCTAGTGTGAGATGACAACATTGTTGCTGTCAAGGTGAACGAGTCGATAATAGGAGCCGAGGAAGAGGGAGAGAGACGGCGAGAGGGAGAGAGACGACAGCGGAGGGAACATTTCACAAGTGGGCAAAGCATGGCGCAGCCGTTCCAAGAACGAGGAGAGAAAGGTTGCTCGAGGAGGAGCAATAGAAAAGGAGAAGAAAGAAACGCAATCAACAGAGATTCAGGAGGGAAATAAGTATTTGAGGACCTCCCACCAGCTTAACTTTTCCGCGTCCCAGCCAGCAAAACGCCGTGAGGAAGTGCAATTACAAGACGTAGAGGGGGAATGGTGGGGGACACGGGGGAGTCCCACGACGAAGAGGGGTTTGGAAGGGGGTGCAATCCATGAACCAGATTCTCAACTCAACGGAAAGTGCGGTGGCGACTGAAAAATTTTAATATATCTTCCAGTCTTCTTGCGAAATAAAAGCAAAGCACAAACATCCGGAAAATCAGCCTCCGAGAATTGGATTCGATGGTATATTTCAGGCGATCGTTAGAACGTAGATAGTTTGGTAATTACCCAAGGCCATGCGCACCGGAGACTCGTGGTTCCTTCTCACCACGTGAGGCATCATTTAAGAGGACGCAGTACATAATTTTTTTTCCTCCTCCGAGGGTGAGGTTAGTTTTCTTATTGACCAGTAGAGCTACCGAAGTCAGTGCCTACCTAGTCGCCGCATTTGTCGCGAGTGTAGCCTCTACGTACATTTACTTTGCGTGTAGGGGAGGGGAAAACCACGAGCCCTCCCTTCCTTCGGAATGTTTTTGTACCACGTTCTTTGGGACGTCTAAACGGACACGCTGTTGTGACTTCAGCGCGGGTGAGTTTGACTTGGCTCATGGATACTAACTTGGCCGATGGCCGCATGGCAACAGCGGACCAGTCACTTTTGCAGCTCGGTAGGATACGATGCCGAAATGATGGCATGCCGAATGACGCGCTTACCTGTGGATAAGGGATGGCGCGGTTCAATAGCATATAAGTATAATTACGGTAATCTAACGGTTAAGGTATGCTTAAATGGAAGAGAGTAAAGGTCCTCTAGATTTTTCATGGTTCACACCTCCATATACCTTCATAACTTGAACATATCTGAATGCGTATTACGTCTTTTACTTCATCCAATCCAGGATACAGTATCGCGCGCTCATCCCTTTCCTAAACAAATTTGGCCCTCTTACTGATCCTCACTTTATGAATACTTCGCCCTTTGCACTAGCCTTCGGTTAACTAATAATAGGAATGTCTTTATAGCATTATAAATTCGATTTAGTTTCATGAAAGTTTAGTTTTTAGAGGAATAGGACAAGAAAATAATGTATTTTCACGAGGGGACTTTCCCAACTCGACTCAATGATCATGGCCATAGACAATTAGTTGTGATGAAATAAACCCAATGGACATAAAATATTGATGCATACAATAGCTAAGGAGAATACTACAGAAGGAGTTGACCACACTAACTATTATAGTGTAAGTCAGCATAGTTATAAGGAAAATATTGCCCCACGGAATTAACCTCACAGAAAAGACCACAGCATAAAAAGCTACTTACGAAATATCCAACATAATATTCTGTAGTATGAAATTTTAATTTGTCTTACGTTAATGGTTAATTAAATTGGTAATAAGCGCTAAATAGTCGATATAAACATTATTCCGGAACCACAGCCGTCCGTGCATTGATGTCAGCAAGCTTCCTAGCGAGAACTTAGAACCACCTCGGCTCTAACATCTGTGGTGCAATCTAAGCAGAGCTCTACTCAATGATGGGATACAGAAAGAGCTATTGAAAGAACACATCATGCTGGTTATAATTGTTTTATTTCTTTTGCTTTTTGCATTTCAAATTTCCTTTCTGATCCCTCTCCTCATCCTTACGTTTGAAAGACTCTTCTCTTGGGCTGCCAAAAGACTAGGGGAATTCCGAATCGGCATTGACCGGGAAAATATCGCATCGCCTAACTCCGGAAGCATGCATTCAAAATAGAATTGTTATAATTTGTCCACCATGAATATCTCCCAGAACCCATTGTCCCTGAGGATCCTCTCCACTTTCAACCCCTTTTTCGTCCACACAGCAAAGATGCAGAAGTCTCGCTGAGAAATATGGAGCTGGCCTTGTATCTAAGAGTGGTAATGATGCTTCCGGTTTATTCTCATTCCGTGATTCTTCATCCAAAAATCTACTTTTCCATTTCCGATCGCCTCATCTACACTCATCTCTGCAGCCGATGATGGGCATTTTATTTCCACAATTCTCCGATCCCCTACTATTCTATCGGAAGTTGCTCCTTGGAAAGGGTAAAAACTTCTCTACTATGCTGTTTCCAATGCCACGCGAGCTTTGTCCTCATTTACCCTTCCATACTCTAGGTGAGGAGAATCGAAATAACGGTACATGATTAATTTTTCGCAGCCTGTGTGTGGACGAATTTTACAGACCTGGCCAAAATTAGAGGCAGTGAGCATCTTCTGACGCATCGCAACCCATTCCACGCTTTCCCTCTGTCGTATCGTTTTCCTCTCTATTTCTTTAATTTCTTCCTCATTCATTTTTAGAGATTCCTTAAATAGTTGACAATCAATGTTAAATTCCTCAATAGGCATATCAGGCCTTTCAGAATTGGGACCGTAATCGAAATCAGGCTTTGTCCCAATCAGTTGATTAAGGAGGAACCTGCGCCCTTAAGTACTGTATTCATAAGAAGAATTAAATATCACCTGGTGGGGGAATTTAGGATTAATATATCATTTTAGATATTTCTCTTCGATCTCGGTGTTTTTTCTTTCGGTTGGAAGTAGCAATTGCCTTCAGCTGTCTTCTTTAGAGTGACCTTTTGTAGTAGTACCCGGGACTCAAATTACAAAAATTATTGTAAAGGGAATGCAAAGGATTTCCCGAGTCAATGCTGACCACAGATCCGGCACATCTTCCTCTTAACGAGCGGGTAAGAGCAAAATTAACTTATTTCCCGCCGATAAATTTTGCTATGATAGCGTTATAATGCTCTAAAGGACTGTTATCGTGAATAAGGCTTCGGCTGTGGCGAATATTGTTTTGTGCTAGGTTTTCAACTTTTCATACACCCGACATTCTTTTAGTGCAGTACATATGTTGTTTTTTCTTCCCGGGGCGTTTTTTCCATGATATAAATATCCTAAATCTACACATCGCTCATTTTCTCCAAAAACATGGCTGGGCCTATTGAGGATATCCTGTTGCAGTAGTTAAATTTTTTTTCGCTAGTGCTACATTTTGGCATTTCCTAAACTCGACAGCTTTTATGACCGCCATTCTTAAGCGTAAAATGTTATCGGCGAATAATTTTATGTATGGCGGTATTTTTTGTATGTATGGTTATATGTTTTTGAAAAGTATGACGGATGTGCTTTTACCTTTGCTCCTCTCGCCATCGCGCTAAGTTTTCTCCCTTCCATATTTTACTCGCGGCAGACAAATTCAATTTAATGCTACTATGCCTCTTATTTATACGCTGCTTATCAGGAGGCATTTAAATGATAGAAGATACAAGAGTAGTAAGCTAACAATGCTGTAGGAGGCAATGAAATCCTCAATGTAGAAAAGTTTCTCCTAAAGCGGCCAATGCGCGCGTTAGGGAAAACTGAATGCGAGAGAAAATAACCCGATAGCTGCTGCTCTTGAGCGACTACATGCTCCCCTCACGCATTGTTCTCCTCTCGTCCCGCAAACGAGCAGAGAAAACACCATATCTGAGATAGTGTGTTCAATTTATGATGGAGCGCTCGCGGCGAGAAAATGGAGAACTGCGACGGCAGTGGGAGCTATCATAAACGCCCATTACTGCGCTGCAATTCATCAAAACTCACGTTCGCTTTTCCTAAATTATACATTTATTTGATAAAATTTCGCATCGGCAGTCGGCGTATCAACTACAGACAAGTAACTCTTGGGGGCTACCTAGCCATAAATGGCTTTCCTTCAATCGGCATTCCGCAACATTTCGTTCAAAAGGCCTATATTTGTTATAAAACCTGCCTTCCAATATTGGATTAAGAAAAATATGAAAAAGGTAGCCCCCTTATATCACTCCTTGACTTTAATAACTCAAAAAGCTTGAGTTGAAATAAGCAAAATTGACTGATTGAGAACGGAACGCAGAAGAGTCGGCAAAATAGGGGTGTCCCACGTCCTCTTAAAGATGTAATTTGAGGGAGAACTGTTATTAGCAAGTTATTCCATTTTTCAACTTGCAAGATTTTCCATCATTTATTTATTCATTTCATTCACCACCAAAAACGGCACAAAGGCTCTTACATTGGACGATATAATCAGCAAATAAATAAAACTTTCTAACAATAGTAAACATAAATTGAAACAGTAATGATGCAAGTGTGGAAGAAAGGGACTTGGGGATTGGAGAGGTGTGAATTTTTCAAGTGTCGTTTCAGGGAGGATTTTGAAAGCGGTGGCAGAGGAGAAGAAGAGGTCCAAGGAATGATATTTTGAGGCCAAGGAGTTGAACAAGGAGGGGATTCGGTGGAAAAGAGAGCGTTGGGAGATGGAAAGACGGAATCGGGGAATGTGAAGCAGACAGTTACTACGTAAGGGACGAGGAGGAACATGCAAACGAAAGAGAGGGAGAATTTCATTGGTCCGTAGAGATCCGCTGACGGTTCTGTGTAGGAAAATCATATCAGATAGGACACGGCGGTGAGTTATGGGAGAAATGCCAAGGGAGGAGAGGATGAAGTCAAGGGTCGAGTTTATGAAGGTGGGGATTCGATGGCGGGCTATGGCGAGAAAGAATTTGACTGGGCGGTTGAGCAAATCCAAGGTAGTGGGGCAGGCGGTAGACCAAATTGGTGTATAGTATTCTAGGATGAGAAGAACAACCGATAAATACTGTTTTCAGAGCCATAGGGTCCTGAGCGTCAGTGAGACTGTATAACATCCCATCTATAGCCATCGCCTTCCGCACACTCTTACTTATGTGGTCATGAAACTTGAGTTTCGTGTCAAGAATTACTCCTAAGTCGCAGTGGGAAGTCAAAGGAGGGATAGGATTATTTAAGAGGGTGTAAGAATGTGTATGGGGTTTGCTTTTTAGTGAAAAGGTCATCAGCGCCTATTTTGAGGGGTTGATTTGCAGCTGCCAAGTAGAGTACCATTCGGAATTAAAGTTGATGGTAGATTGAAGGGAATGTGAGTCGGAGGGGCGATCCACCACCTTGTCTGTAAAGTTTACAATCGTCCGCGTAGAGCAGAATATTGCAGCCAATCCCGTCCGCAATGTCATCCACAAGGCAGCAAACAGAATGGGGGCCAAGGACGTGGTATACCGAGGCCTTGTGGTATACCAGACTCATCTCATGGAAATCGTGCCTAATTAATCACTTGAAATTTTTCAGCTAAAATGTTAAAATAATATTCACTAATAAAAAATATGGAGATTATATTTGATATCCTACTAATATATAAAAATGGAGTGGTGTATGTATGTTCATTAAGCATCTCCTTAAAAACTACTGAACCGATTGAGCTGAAATTATTTCCAGGATTCTAGTGTATAAACTAAATGGTGCCATAGGCTACATAAAAAAATGCTCAGGGCCCCTGAGGCCCCCAAATGGAACCCTGTTATTTATTCCCATAAGGAAATCATTGGAATTAGTGCCGAGGTCTCTTTTTTTTCCTTTTTAAACTACATACTTGCAATCAAGATATAGGGTTGAAAGTTTCACTATCGTATGGAAAAATAAATGAAGTATTTAATTCTTGCAATGGATTTTGTTATACTTCGTTTATGTTATATATATATACGTTTCTGCTACAAAATTATCAATTTTTCTCCGATTTCAACAATAGAATATTTCCTTAGCCACCTGAGAAATGACTATGATGTTAAACTAAATGATCAATATTATTGAATTTTTGTGAGATTTCATTTTGGGTATTTTGTACCCCAATCTCTATAGGTGCGCTTAAGGGGCTTTTACGTAGTATCTGCATTTAGAACGTCACATTGATTCTTATAATGAGAGCCCATCGGTATGCGTAGTATATCGATTACAACGTAGAACTGTGCAAACTGCTAGAGACCTACAAATTACACCTATTAAACCTTAATACTGTTCTACAGCTCAAGTGGGATGGTTGGGGTTCCAATCGGCTCTAAATGCCCACATCGCCGCTTTACATTTAGCCTCAGAACGAATGCAGTAATGAGTCGTTTATCTTGAAATGTTGCGCGTGGGTACATGATACGTATTTTTCAAAAATTCGAATATGGTCTCTATGGTACTGGAAAAAATCTCGCTCTAAATCACTTTCAAGAAAATATGCTCGAAGTATATGGGGATCTTACCCGCGCCCTCTATTACGAAATTGGTATACTTTTTTAGTTTTACTGTTTTCAGAATTCACAAAAGCAGTAAAATAGATTCGTACTATGCATCGTTAAGAGGCAAAACGGGCAATTTCCAATTCTTAAAAAAAAACTAAGATAATTAATGAGAAGTCAGTTTCTCTTCTGATTCATTATAACTACTATAATACTTTTTAACTTTTATCTCTGTCGTTGAGAATCAGCGGGATTTTCTGCTAGCGCCACTAGCGGCTAACTCAAGTACTAAGATTGCGGACGGCATTTAGCAGTGCTGTACCCAATACACGACAAAAATGTTTTGCAGTTGGGGGTTTAGTCTGTGAAATCACCATTTTTAGCCTATACGCTTTGAACAGCGAATAAAGAGGATGTTATTTTTATCCTATAGCTTATGATTAGTAATTTATTTCCCCCGCTGAATTTCAGCGGGTGTCTTCTGCTTGTTTATATAATATAATTTTATTTACGCTAAGTGTTTAAAATACGGTATGAAATATGTTGGTACTGAAATTGCCCCCAAAAATTCAGTGTATATTAACGCTTCCCCTGACTGCTAATAGATATGTGAAATTATATAGCATCCCAACACACATAACTCTCTCTCGAATAAACGAAAATGACGCTACTGTTTATGATGACAGCCTTAGTGGCACTCCACAACTACATATTTTTGCATCATAAAAGCTTTTTTATTCTCACTTGCTTTCAATGAGCGAACTATAATAGGTATCGTGAATTACATCCCATTATGGATAAATCAAGCGGTTGCAAGGATCACGACGACGATGTGACAATAATAATGAATGAAGGAAATGAACACTCATTCAGCATTTTAATACTACCTAGAACCATGGCATAGGATTTTCAAAAATTGCAGTATCGAGAGGAAATATGCTCTTGATGCACCCTTACTTAGCCTTTGCAACCTAAATGCAACCAGCGCGGCGGGGTAATCTAAATCTCTGGGGGGGAATGATGCCAATTTTCAGGATTTGAGAATAATAATTTTAAAAAAAATTTAAACGTCTTCATTAAAACGGGCCGATGGCGTCGGGCTAAAGTCCTAGCCT
Organism: Pyrrhosoma nymphula; assembly: GCA_963573305.1. Lineage (NCBI taxonomy): Eukaryota > Metazoa > Arthropoda > Insecta > Odonata > Coenagrionidae > Pyrrhosoma > Pyrrhosoma nymphula. The sequence goes on along the minus strand of OY754328.1, from coordinate 176,489,756 downwards.
GATAATCCGAGGGTTGCGGGTTCGAGTCCCACCTGGGTCGGTTTTTCGCAACCCCAGGGCACGGGTGCTTCTGTCAAGTTCTGGCGGTTCGGCCCCTGAGAAACCTGAAGACAAGCCAATGTCTTATATCGGGATCGCAGGGGCATACGGACCACCAGAATCGTCCGAAGAGTAAAAAAAAAAAAATCATCCCACCTTTGGAGGAAAGTAAAGAAAGCATCAAATGCATTCATCATTTACTACTTGAATTGAAAATAACTCCTTTTTTCTCTTTCCCCAACATTTAAGGCTCTCTAGGCAATGATGACTTTCCCAATGCAATAAAGGTAAGTCTCTTTAACTCCTGGCTCACCACATTAAATATGACCACAGATATTAGCCCTAGTCAGTCCGTATGTGACAAAACCATATTAATCCACAAATTTATATGGGGGCAGCGAGGTTGATTTTTAAACTATGCAGCACTGATTCAAGTGACACACGCAATTTTCACAAAATCCTTTGCGAAAAACAGAAAAGTATTACGGGCAATGGAAAAATGAAACTTCACAATATTTTACTACATGTCATTGGTTGCATCAAAGCACGCTACACGCTACAAAAATTGTACGCACACGGGGCCGCTAGTCCCAAACTTGCCACTTCTAAATATAAATGACCGGGACGGACCTTACACACACGTACTGGAATTAAATAATAGACAGGAAAGGGGAAATCAATAGAGGAAAGAAAATTATAATAATGGAAAGAACGGGGGAAGAAAGGAGGTAAGGAAAGGAATTAACACTCACTCCCGTCCGTTGCTTGTGGGTCTCCGTCAGCTGACGCGCACTGGCGTGAATTAGACCGATGATTCTCTCTGACCACACCACCTTGGTCGGAGCACTTCGATGAACTGGGTAAACCTACGGCGAAGTCTCGCCGTAGACACAAAAAAACAAAAACGAAACGAAAAAAGGGAAGCAGACGGGAATATGAATAGGGAGGGAGGTTTAAACAGAAAAGAAAAGAATCTGGGCGAAAATAAGGATAGAAAATAAGTCCGTCCCGGCCTAAACATCCCGCCCACCTGAATTTTTAGGAAATTCAACTAATCCTAACTTGAAAAAATTAACAGACCTCTCACCATAACTCAAAAACACTAAAAGGAAAGGAAATGAAGGTGCTAATTCTTCACTCTCAGACGTCCATCAGAGAGACTTATCTACAGGACATGAGGGTGGACCATGGATAGGGTTAACGCATGGGAGAGAAAGTAATGTCACCAAATAACGTGGACAGGACTACAAAAATAAAATAATAATTACTCTGAAGTTGAAATGGGTACCAACTTTACAACCGGGCGAACTAACGTATCCTAACTATCGAACTAACGGGTGCCTGATGATGTACGTAGTTCAACTACCCGAATAACCCCGGCTGAATCGGGAAATACCTTAATTATTCTTCCCATCCTCCATAACGAGGGAGGGAGGTTAGAATCGCGAATAAGGACCAGATCTCCAACCTTGACACTCTGTGAATTACTTGTCCATCTTGCACGTTGTTGCAACGTGTGAAGGTATTCACTTGACCACCGGCGCCAAAATTGAACATGCATTTGTTCGATGAGTTTCCAACGAGTGGAAAGCGGTTGAACGTCTTCACCGATCTCTATGGGCAATTCTAATAGAGGGCTGCCTACGAGAAAATGCCCAGGTGTTAAGTAGTCAACTTCCATGGGATCGGAAGATTTTGGGGTTAATGGCCTTGAATTTAACACTGCCTCAATTTTGCAAAAAAGTGTGGCGAATTCTTCAAAATTTAATGCGTGTCCATGCAAGATTCTCCGTTAATGGTATTTAACAGATTTTATACCTGCTTCCCACAAGCCTCCGAAATGTGGAGCTGAATGAGGATTAAATTTCCACACAATATTAAAATCTGGTGTAAATGAATTTAGGGCTTTCTTATGAAATTCGGAGCGAATCATTCGATAGAGGTTTACTAAGTATTTATCCGCCCCAACAAAATTAGTGCCACAATCAGAATGGATCACTCTTGGTATACCGCGACGGACTATAAACCTCTGAAGGGCCGCTATAAAAGCTTGGGTTGACAGAGATGTCACTAACTCCAAGTGAACGGCCTTTGTTGTGAAACAAATAAAGAGACACATAACATTTGTCATGTGCTGCGTTCTTCCTGTTACTAAGTTTGTACACAAAAGGACCTCCGTAGTCTATTCCGACCCAAGAAAACGGTCTGTGTGGCACAACCCGTGTTGACGGTAAATGTGCCATAATAGGTTGAAGATTAGCCCCTCGATAGCGTGCACAGACAACGCACTTAATTATTTCTGATCGAACTAGAGCTCTGACAGACATAATCCAAAAACGGCGGGCAATCAATGCCTCCACCATTCGAGGGCCACCGTGCAGTGATACCGAGTGGTAGTGTCGCACGATCAACCGCGAGAGATGACACTCCTTTGGCAGCAGAGCCGGCTGTTTTTGCGATAAAGGCAAAGCCGAATTAAGAAGCCTGCCGCCCACCCTGAGAATTCCTGGGGAATCAATTACCGGAGAGAGACGAGCGAAAGCTGACTGAAGACGCTTGTTTTGAGAAATTGATTGAAATAAATCTTTAAAATGACACTTTTGAACCAATTTAATAATATGGTTAAGGGACGCCGTCCACTCAGATTCCAAAATAAAAAGGTTAGGTGGCCGTTGCTCTCCCCTATAACCAGCAATAAATCTGTGCGCGAATACAATGGCTCTTATCAATTTTATGTAACAAATATTTTGTCATCCAATCACACGAACAACACTCATCTTGGACCGCCCCTACCATGAGTGGATGAGTCTTCATTTCCGGCAGAGTATCCTCAAATATATCTTCCAACGATATAGAAGACCACTTTGATTCATCTTCCCTAAGAAAATCTGGACCTGACCAATATAAATCACATAACATTAGCTGTCAGATGGTTGTCAGATATACTACCGCACCGTAGCCGCGCTCCGAAGCATCACAGAATCCGATCAGTTGTGATTCGGAAGGCGAATGGGAAGAAATGAACCGAGGAATCTTGACCTGTTGCAATGAATGACTTTGAGATTAAAACTTGGTCCACTGAAGTCTAATATATTCCGGAAGGGAATCATCTCAAGAAGATTTTTCACTCCATAGTGACTGCATCAAAACTTTAGCCCACAATGTTACGGGAGCAAGAACCCCAATAGGATCAAAAATTCTCGCTATATTAGAGAGCAGTTTTCTTTTAGAATTTACTATCGAATCAAAATTCACATGTTAAGAAAATGTATCGGAATTGGGTGACCAGTACATTCCCAACACCTTAAAAAAGCAATTATCGATAGAATCGAAATTCAAAATAGTTTCACGTTGTTCCGGAGGAATACTAACTAATAGTTCTGGAGCATTACTGGCCCATTTCCCGAGAGGAAATCCTCCTAATGAGAGTAAGGAAATTAACTGATTTTGCAAATCGTGTGCATCCGGCACTGAGCTCGCTCCCGTGACGATTTCGTCCACGTAAGTGTCATAAAGCAATACATGTGCAGCTAAAGGAAAATATTTTCCTTCATCATGAGCGAGCTGATGCAAAGTTCTAATTGCCAGAAAAGGGGAAGAAACAACTCCATAAGTCACAGTATTTAGTTTATAATCTACTAACGAAGATGATGGATCCTCTCGAAAAAGAACGTGCTGATAGGGACAATGGTCTGGACGTATCAGTATTTGTCGATACATTTTAGAAATATCGGCCATAACCGCAATCTCATGTGTCCTAAATCCGATTAAAATATCAAAAATTTCCCTTTGGAGTTTTGGACCAGTGTGTAGTACGTCATTTAATGAATTCCCAAGCGATGTCCGCGCTGAGGCATCGAAAACCACACGAATTTTATTACCCTGAGGAGAAGCCTTAAACACGGCATGATAGGGCAAATAATACGATCCGGGTTTCTCAGATGGGACATGTGTCCAAGAGCCTCATATTCCTTCATAAAATTAACATACTCCTTTTTTAAATGCGAGTTTTTTTATAACCTGCGCTCGGTATTCATCCACCGCGACATCGCGTGACCATGAGAATTTCCCAGCGCAGGGGGAAACTCGTAAAACGGCAACGTAACCATATACCTACCGTCAGACATACGACGATGAGTATTTTGAAACAACATCTCGCATTGTAAGTCCTCGGGTTTAGGTCGAATCTCGACCTTTGCTTCTTCCACCTCCCAAAACGCCTTCAACTGATTAAGAATAGGCATCACGCTCCTACAAACAGCTAACGAAATAACGTGCGAGGGTGGTTGGGAGACAATGGTTGGAATACTTCCCATTATAATCTAACCAAAAACAGAATTCATTGCTATTGCGCTTGCGCTAGACAACGATACCCGCCCACCGAGAAGAATCCGTGGGAATAAATCCATACCTAATAACATTTCCACTGGTGCTGGCTTATCGAATTCTGGATCTGCGAGACACAAATGAGAAAATTTTTTGAAAACATGTCGCGGCAAAGGAGCTGTTGGAAGTTCAGTCATCACCTCGGATACCACAACTGACTTGGTAGAGAGTATCGGGGATGACGCATGTCCTGGCAACAAAGAACACAAAACCTGACCCTTCGGCTTTTGCAGCGGGACATGAGCTAATCCAAAAAGCTCGCCTTCGTAGGCAGATATGGTCAAGGACAGCCGCCTTACGGCCGAAGAGGATATGACCGACACTTGGGACCCAGGGACTATGAGAATTCTAATGGATTCCCAAGCCCCATTGCCCGCTTGAATCATAGCTACCGCTGTGCCTAGAATTGTGGTATGCTGCTTAGCACTCCGAGTGTGCGACGTTAAGATTACAGGGGGAGAAGGCGTTGAATAAGACGTTTTGGGCAGGGAATTACCCTCTTCGAAATCGCTCCGAGATCCAATGGGTCCTCTTTCTTTAAACCGTCGTCGTTCGTGCCAACAGAATTTCCGTTACTGCCAAAATTATGTAACGACGTATGATGGTATCGCTTACATTTTTCACACCGCATACCTTTTACTTGGCACTTGGGGGCCCAATGCCCCGGCCTCAGACAATTGAGACATAATTTCTTTGAGCGCACGAAGTTTGAACGTTGCTCGCAATTCAATTCAATATATTTAGTGCATTTAAATAATGGATGCAAAGAAGAACACAGCGGGCAAATATCACGTTTTAGTGTTACATTTTCCGACTTCGAAGATGATTCGCGGACTGAAACTGGAAGCAAATATTTTGTTTTACCTCGAGAACTAGAGGAAATAGATTTAGCGACGGTTCCTTCTGTTGTCTGTAAAATTTTAATTCGTTTCTTTACGAAATTAATAAGATCCATCACAGAAGGAAATATGTTTCCATTCGACGTCTCTTCGAATTGTGATAATGTCGCCGCGTCCAGAACACGAGCCGCCAATCGGAATAAGATAAATTCTCCCAAATCAGGTATATTCAAAGTTCCCAAAGCTGCATACATCTCCGCAAAGGTTGTAACGAAATGTTGCAACGACGCTGATTGATTAGCAGAAACGGTCGAAAACGAAAGAATTTTATCCAAAAAGGAAAAACCGAGAATACGAGGATTGTCATAAAAGTCATTTAACTCTCTCCAAGCTGACGGATAATGCATTTCACCAAAAGGAACAGAGGCAATTATTGCCAAGGCCTTTCCTTGGAGAGAAGATTTTAAATAAGAAAACTTTTCAATTCCAGATATATCATTTCGGTCATGCACCACCGATCTAAATATATCTCGAAACGCTGGCCACTCTGAAAATGCCCCCGGTTATTTTGGAACGTCAATCGAAGGAAGTCTTCATTTTTTATTAGAAACCAAGGAACTGGCTTCACCGTCCACTACACGGCTGGACGATGTCAATTTTTGAGAAATAGACAAAATGAAATAATACTTCTCTTCGAACTCTTCTGCGAGCAGGGAATCTGTTTGGTATATTTCAATGCGATTAGAATTAACGCAGTGTTCATAGACTGCTGCATTCGTGAAATTACGGTATACCTCATTTAAAAGAGAACACCTAGCCAAAAACATTCCACATTTAGGATGTTCACTTTCGCGTCCCTGATAGCTGTTAATCTCGCATGCTAAGTCGTGCGCAATTGAGAGGGTAGCCTTTGACTGGTCACGTTTAAATCGCAGGAGAGATAAACGCGATTCGAAATTTTGCCTCGTGGTGGTTCCTGTCTCAGGCATGATTGCATAAAAAAATCGAAATTACAAAAAATACACTAGGCCCTATTGATTTCCAAAGATTCGCGGGTTTCGGCACCAAATGTTGTACGCACACGGGGCCACTAGTCCCAAACTTGCCACTTCTAAATCTAAATGACCGGGACGGACCTTACACACACGTACTGGAATTAAATAATAGACAGGAAAGGGGAAATCAATAGAGGAAAGAAAATTATAATAATGGAAAGAACGGGGGAAGAAAGGAGGTAAGGAAAGGAATTAACACTCACTCCCGTCCGTTGCTTGTGGGTCTCCGTCAGCTGACGCGCACTGGCGTGAATTAGACGGATGATTCTCTCTGACCACTCCACCTTGGTCGGAGCACTTCGATGAACTGGGTAAACCTACGGCGAAGTCTCGCCGTAACACAAAAAAACAAAAACGAAACGAAAAAAGGGAAGCAGACGGGAGTATGAATAGGGAGGGAGGTTTAAACAGAAAAGAAAAGAATCTGGGCGAAAATAAGGAATAGAAGAAGGAAATAAAACAAGTCCGTCCCGGCCTAAACACTACATTTTATGCCATAACACATGGATAATATATGCATTTAATGCGTCGGATGTTTACTCATGTTATGGGTAAAATAGTAAATTCCTAAATAGCTTAAACCGTCTTTTTTCCGTTAGTCTTCATAGGTCGCCGTGGATAACGTATCCGAAAATCGCTCCTGCTTCTAAGGAATCATGTAAAGGAAGCGGAAGAGATTTGGGGATGGGCACCGATGGGAAATAAAAATATCGCAGCGAAATTCGACGTTCCGGCAAAATAAACCAGTTAGAAAATTCAGATCCTTTCACTAAAACAATATGATGAAGCGTTACTTATAACCAATCATCCTAGGAACTCTGATTTAATTTTAATGAACTGCACTGTCGATTTAATACACAGGGGAAGAAGGTATTTTATCAGGAAAATATATTGGAAAGGATCTTCTTGATAAACATCTGAGCGAAAATGAGAGAGGAGAAGCAATAAACTTATTCGGCCATTACTACGACAGAAAATTTGCAAAGCACGTAGGAGAGACAATGAAACGTTTGCAATGGAGAAATGATAAGGCTAAGAATTTAGAGACACAATCTCCAAAGGTAAGACAAGGTCAAAGGATTTAAGCACGCACTCCTTTGAGCGCGCGTAACTCAGGAGTCAACTAATTTGCACAGGTTGGTGAGGTATTTCAACGTGCATGCTCCTGAATGTGGAGCTCGCTGTAATTTAGAATAATGGTGGATCACATCTAACTTTAAACATACATGAGGTTTACTTTAATGTGACCTCCAGACATCCACTTTAGCTAACCTCATACATCTTCCTTCATAGAACCTGCCCTGATAATAGCATAGTGATTCTCTGATAGCGAATGAATGGAGTCCAATAAATCAGTTGTCATCCCTACGCATTTGCCATTCTCTGCCAACCCTTCGAGACATGCAATAGAATCAGTTCGGTCATATCCCAATTTGCTTAGGGATGAATGGTTAACTTTCCTTCAAAAAATGCAAGGACGAGAACCAGCTTCACTTTGTTTACCTATTCCCTGAATTTGGACGGAAACATTCGCAAACTCTAGTTGTTTTAGAGACTTTATTTATTTCTTAAACAACTAAATTTTACACTTCCAACAGTCACTGACCCACACTCCACAGTCGTCACCTACTAAAAAAGCAATTATTAGTGCAGACAGTAGCTGGAGCGACGTCTCATAATGAATCCTGCATATCTGCGACAAATTACCCGGGAAAAGTGAGCAGACAGAGACGGTGAGATCCCTCTACGTAATTCGAAGCGCTTTGAACGGATCAACAAGAGGAGGACTCTCCTTGCCCACCCCACGTCCAACTAACCTTCACTTTCCGCCGCCAGAGATCGCGACGCAAGAAAACAAACACCAAAAGAGAGAAGCGGACGTGTGTGGACATAAACCAAAGAGTAGTTAGGGGACTTTGTGAGGTCACGTATATTGCCCTCGTTAAACCTCACTTACGGCCAAGCGAGGAACCTCTTGACGGCAGGGCGTCCACAGGGAAATCCCATTAAAGCGATAAAGAGCGGGCATCAACGTCCCTTCTCGTTTTATTTTTTTACCTTTTCGGAAATAAACCACACCGAGACAATTACGATGGTATGGACAATGGCTGTCAGTATAATCATTGTGGTGGAATCTCAGCGAAATGGAATAAAATAAGAGCCAAAACAAGGCATTTTTCTCTCAAAAAACAGCCCTCCACCCAACGGCCGCTTGCACAGTAAAACAATGAGGGATAAGGCAACTGGATACTTCGAGTAGGAAATGGATCTTGACAGGAGATTTCTCGCCGCGTCCGTTAAACAGCCCTTGGCTGACGCCGCTCCTATAAGGTTTTAAAATCTGCTCTCTCTTTCTCTCTCGAAATCTGCCCTACGCAGCGCCATCCTCATCATTTTTAGCGTTCGGGAGGTAAAAAAGATAGGCACCACCCACTTCGCCTCCAATACTTCCCACGCTACTACTGCGCCGACTATTTCAGGTGCTCTGAGGAAAGCGATAACTAAAATGTTTCCCCGAGGCTTTCGAATGTCACTGAGCTTGAAGTAATCCCTTTATCGGAGAAGGGATCTATTGCGCCCCTGTTCGCCTTCGCTTCTCTCATTACCAGCGTCAATTCCTCCTCTCTACCTCGCACGACACACAGAAAAACATACCCAAACAATGGCGTTGGCAAGAGCAGCAACTCCCCACATTTCTCCCCTCAGACCACTCACTTTAGACCTCTCTCGAAATATATTCGACCCACGAGTTTACTTAGGATGTCCATTTCCAATCTTCCTTTTGCTCTCTCTTACTGTTTGTCTTCTCCTATCCCAACTCTCGCAGCGCAGTCACTGTCGCTTGATGAGGCCACTACAAGGAGCCCTCCACTCGAGCGAAAACTAGTTGGGGACGAAACTGCTGGGAACCACCTAAGTTACGGCCATTATCTCCTGTCGATGGCCGTGTCTCAACAATAGCGATTGATCACCATTCACACTACTAAGTCAGTATTGCCAATGAGACCGTTTCCATCCAAATAAAATAACGTGCAATTGTTTTTAAAGTGGAATTTGAGGATGGAAGCATATCGTTAACAAGGATAATGTCAGGTTTTTGCTGATTTGATTCCAATAACGAGATGTAACCAGCTTCATCACGACCATTGAACTGACTTATTACAGATAAAAATATATACGATAAAACATACTTTGTTCACAAAACACTTCGTGCCATTGCGTGTTCACAAATGCTAGTTTACAAAGTTTCTCACAAACAATGAAATGTTTGCAGACACGACCTGTGGTTTAATGAATTATCATCATTATCGGGTGATTTGGTCAGGTGAAACTCTTGCATTTCCACTGATTGATTTGGTAACGCAGGAGGATTTAAGGGGTTGAGGGACATGAAAGAAAGGAAAATGGTATGCCGGAAATGGAGACAAGGACAAGTGAGAAGGCTGAGTAAATATACTCGTTCATTAGGGTGATTTCATTCATTCATTCATCCAGTCTTAAATTTCTAATTGCTCTCGCGAGTCCGATTCCTGTTTTTCATTACAAAAATTTAAAATTCATAGATTAGAAATATCTCTAATAGTCATTAAAAATAGTAAAAGGTTTGAAAAACTACTATTATTTACATTATTGTCATTGATATGTTGAGTGACGTTACGAAGACCCGAGGAAGCAAACTACTTACTAACAAATCTCCAGGGGGCTGCGAAGGTCTTACAAAAAAACAAAAACGACTCTCCTCTCTCCTCATATGTGTGTGGACCAAAACTACGCCAAGTTTAACAATAAGTTCTATAAAAATACGAGTGGTATAGCAGGATGCAGGATGTTTCCCTAAATATGGCGATTGTGTTTTTGTCAATATTTAAAGAACAAACTTTTTAGCTCAAGTTACCGTCTAATAAATTCTACTATGATTTGTTTTTCCTACGCATTCATTCAAGTGTTGTGGAATGGAAAGTGTAGAGGCCTAAATAATCCCATCACGTTTTTTAATAATGTTCTCTCCAAAATTACTGTCTATAAATCTGTAAAAGACATTCCAAAAGTTGCCTAAATTACCCGAGGGGGTTAATCCCTAACTCGCCAGGCGATTAATGCCTTTTCACGAACGGCGTCCGACAATGGCCGCGTTAGTTATTCCGTATTGGAATCCATCATCGGCAATGCTAAATGGTATCGGGAACGAGCGATGATGCCATTCCTGTCGCCTGAGAAGTCAGTTGAAACCGTAAGCATGACGTAATAACGACAAAAGAATAACGTTAATCTTCAGCCAATGACGAACTTTGTTGAATTTAAGTGCGGCCTGTATGTATTTATACAAAGCGTGTCTGAATATTGAATAGTGAGCATTAAAGGATTGATTGTAACTCAATGGATTTATCTCAACTCACTCAAGTAAGTACTGCATTTTGTTATGCAAATAGAAAGAGGATGAATCTGAAATATCAACGGATCTATTAGCGATAAGATGTTTTATTTTTTTATAAATTCTCAATGTTTGTCCGCGTAATAACTCACGCTTAATATCATTTCGGAGAGGAGTAGGTAATAACTTGTCAGTATGAGTGGACAGAAATAATACTTGGGTACCGTGTGATCCAAGTTGAGGGACGACTATAGGCTATTTTATGTCATTGCTCCCACTGCAAATACCCCAAGTTAAGTGATTTACATATATTAATATTATAGTGTACCTCCAAGCAGCGCTAGATATAGCTTATACTACCACATGTAAAATATATATTAACGGATAAACCCCCCCAATAATTGAACTGTCGGAGGAGGCTGACGCAAGAGATTGCTGCGTAGATTCCATGACTTTCGTATGTCATGTCTAGAGTCATCATAGTATTATGATTTTTGAAAAGAAATAAACTTTGTAGTTTTCCACACGTTTTTATTTTTCCCTAAATAGAACGTTTGAACTAAAAACGTGTGGAAAGCTACAAAGTTTATTTCTTTTCAAGCATGGAAAATTTCCACAAAGTAAGCCCGTCGACGATTACATTAATTTTATTAGTTTTATGAGTTGGGAGATACCAAAATACAAACGAATGAGGCTAAATGCATGTGTATACAGTTGGAAGCATACATGTACTGTCATTGTGTTGTTTTGTTGCAACATGAAAACAATTGCAATGATATATGACCTCTGGCTTTGACACATCAGTACATCATAATTTTAGCTGAAATAATTGTAACAGTGGGATGCAGATAGTGCGATGATGTGCAGTTCTTAACAATCGATGCGAGTGAAATTGAGGACTAGTTCATTCAAGAAACCATTTAACATGCTCCTGGGAACTTTTATCGCCATTTAATAAAAGTTCACTTTAATGAAAATATTTAGCGCAATCACTGCACAAAACTTCACGAGTGTTGAACGCAGACAAAAAATAACTCGAAAACTCGAACGGGTTTCATTGATCCCGCAATCACCGCATTTCTATTACTAACTCACGTCGCTCCACGGCTTGCATTAGGTTAATGTGTAGGTTAGGCAAAATAATACAATTAACCTTCTCCTATCTCCAAATTCACTCGCCGTTTCAGGAGAGAAATCCGACTAAGTTCCCATTACGAGAAAGAAAAAAGAGATATCCGACAAAACACAAGCGTTGACCGATGAAATTCCTGAGTATTTTGGAGATTTTGGATGCCATTTGAGCGATGCCTTTTCTCTCATGGTCTCAATCGCCTGTTACTCGTATGGCATACATAAATGGCATCGGCGACTATTACGGAATCGCTTAATATGCCATTTCGCGTATCTGATGACAAAATGGCATCATCCACCAAATAGCATCCTTAGCAGCCTTAGTTAGGGAATAACCTCCCTGATCTTTCTATTTGACTCGTGGAAGATCGACACTCCTTTTCCAATTATATGGAACCCTGTTACGTCTCCCATGTACTTCCTTCCGATCCATGACGTTTTTTCTCTCAAAAACTAATGACCTTCTATTCATTTATTCATCGTGTGATGATAGTCCCCATGTTGAAAAAAAACACAATGAAGGGAGTTTAATTTCTCATCACCCTGCTGTAAACGAATACTCTCCCAGCATAAATTAATGAATTTCATAAAACAGAGAAGACAGGCTATAAATCTAATATCTTCAGCGGAACCTCCAAATAGTAACAAACCATCGCGTAATATTGCATCAAAACGTTCTCTTTTTTCAATAATTGCAGTTATGTTCCGTTTCCACTCCATCACGCCTGAAACCTCAGTTTATGACCATTTTAATAGTTTTTCGGGCATATTTTTCTTTGAATTCACTGCTTTTCCCTATATTTGGAGGTACTCAGTGATTAATTTTCAATGTAATATGCGTCTATGACGATTATAGCTTTTAAATTCTGACACTGATACATTTTTTTTCGGGAAAAATAAATTGTCCTTTGCACTTCATTACAATTGTCTAATATGAATAAAAATACGAAAATCATTTTGATGACAAGGAGAGTTAACATATATTCACGCCACGATACCAAGGAGAGTTAAGAGTTTTTCCACGTACAATAAGGGATCATAATAGTTGCGATAGATCAAGCCTATGAAACTCCCACCCTCAATAGGTAGAGTAGAATTTTCACTTGTGTAACAAAGCACCATTACTAACACTTCACACCGCTTGATATGTCCGGCATTATTTAATTTTGTTCTCTGCATGAAGTAGTATCTCGTAGTATTCATATATTAATAATATAAGTAATATTAACCACTAAATGTGTCTTTAGCATTGTACTGCATGTTTGCATGCTCATTTACGTATCACTCTCCCAGTTTCTAGTTTTGCTGCGCACTGTTCTCTTGAATGCTTTTTGGTCTGCGCCTAGCGGCCAAGGGAACGTGCGAGGTTCTGATTTGTTCTGGGACGAGTGCTGCATGCCTTGTGTGGAATCACCGCGTGCCACACCCCCTAATGGTGGCTTACCTACCTACCTACTTACGTGATTAATTTTTATAAGGCCACAATAATCAGCAATAACCCTCACGCACCATCATCAATATTAAGCCTATATGTCTCCACAACCTAGTGTGACTTTAGATGTTTAGTGTCATTTAGGGACTTCCTTGGGGGAAGCAATGGAAGAATTTGAAGGGTCTGCATTTGGCTGTTTTAGAATGGTTATAAATTGCATTTAATAAATGCATAGTAACTATCTCCTCAACACGTATCGGCGTGATGTACTACTTAAATGTATTTATATCTTATGTTGTTGATGTAATATGAACAATTATGAACTGATACGATAAAATTATACATAAATTTACTTAGCTTTAGACAATGAGTTTAATTCACGGATTATATACATGACTAATTTAGATGGATTGTATTGGAATTATATCCAAACTCAACTTTCTCCTTTAAATTCTCTCCATTTTCCACAGCAAAACAAGAAATTGACTGAACTTTTCATTTAAATGGTTGAGTCTTATGAACATAAGAACCACATTAGTTAACTTTATTTTTAACATTTTTCGTGTATTGGCAATAAAAATGTTATCTTCACTTTAACTTTAAGGAAACAATTTTTAAGATACTCTTCTCCTCGAGATGAGGTCGATTTTGCCGCTTTACCATTTTCTCTCGTCTTTTGCCACAGTTTTGCCACAGCTATTTCGTCACTGATGTGTCTTTGTGATATATTCTCGAGTTTAGCGACACTCCATCGCACGAAATCATAACGAGTTCCGTAATAGCATTATCGACAATTGCTATCATTTCGTACAATATCGGTGTAGAACGTTATCTCGTAACGGCGAAAGTTCCGTAATAGATACCAAGGGACCCAATTCTGGTTATTTTCGGCTATATTCAGACGTAATTTGGAGTCAGTATTGGCGAAAGTTTCGCCAGTACCTACTTTCGTATCCATGCACCAGGGATTTGGCTATCTATACTTTTCCAGACATTTCGCTATCGAGGGTCTCGGGCTTTTGACGACGAAACATTTATTCCCATTATCCGTTGGCAAACACAAACATTCTCCAGCGGAGGATATCACTATCGACGAGTAGGACATTGCTCCAATGCGTAGCAAACCAATAGTTTGGAATTTAAAGATTGATCTATGGATCTAGAAGCCGGGAAACATTATATCTGTGTTTTAAAATCGATCTACGTTGTATATATTTGTTAATGAATTTTGTACTAGATACCTAATGAGTTATATTATTGACAATATATAAACTAAGGAGATGAAATTCTCAATGAAAAAATAAATTGGCTTGGCCGGGATTCACACCAATATCTCCCAATTTCCGGTGAAGCGTGTTAACCACTTAAAATAACAAGTGATGGATTAAATTTTTTCATGACAAATTTTATCCCCTTGGTGTGTATCATTGCACCGGGGGCGTAACTGCACATTTGTGCATTTTCGAGGTGATTGGACAATTATCAGAGTTCTCAGCGACAATGTTGGGTTTATCTTCCGCGACAGTGGCTTATCTAGCACGATCACCTCATCTGTGCCGCAGCGAGAACTTGAGACGTAAACTTTTAGTTCGCAACAAACCCCGCGGGGATTTGCCTTGAATTAAGGTGGCTGAACGGTAATCGTGGGTCATTGAGTAGTAATTTTATTAATTTTTCAAGTAAGTCGAAAAACAATTGTTGGACCACATTGAATTTAATTGCATTCGTCTTTGCGCTGTAACGCACCGTACAAGAAGTAATGAGAAACATACGATAATTAGATGAGAAATATACGATTATCTATATGTTAAAATTTTTACCTCAGTTAAAGGATGTTATGACTAGAGATTTCGGTGCTGTATTCGAAATTTAAAGAAAATTAAATTGAAATATATTTATATTTATATTTTATTGAAATGTATATCGACATCTGAACTCAGCGTGACACCTTGATATTTGTTATCATAGTTGATATAATAATAATAAGAAATATAACAGCGAGGAATTGAAAGCACGCATAACTTTGGCTGTGCAGACAGTTACTGCTGGCATGCTTTACAGAGTGTGAGAGGAATTTGAATATGGACTTGATATTGTTCGGGTTACTCAAGGAGGATATATTGAACATTTATAATGCTATTTTTTTCAACAAAACTAAAAAATGTATCGGTCATTTTAAGAGGTCACGCAGCTCTGTAGCTTATACCATTTGAAAAATACAGATCTTTGAAACCGACGCATTCTTTTGTAATCACACTGTATTGTTTCGCGTTTTAAATAACATATGTACATATGCAATCGAGTTATCACGAAATTCATAGTGTTACAATAACATTGAATTGCCGAAAAAACCTAATCGGTATCGTGCACTTTTTTCACTCTTATCCATATGTATCACTAATAACTACCCGTGTGCAAATTTTCACGAAAATGTTCACACTCATAACAAATATCGCTCTAACCACCTTCAGGTGGCTTGGCGGTGCAACTGGCTAGCACACGTGTTTCAAGCGCAAGACTTGTCGAGGAGAACGAGAATCGCCGCGAAGTTATTTTTCGCTTCGCCTCGAGTCACCTTGGCGAAAGGAATGTTGGTGGGAAAGAGGAGCCAGAATCGGGACCTACTTGGGCGGAATGTCCAAAATTGGGGCTTGCGCTGTATTGAGTGTGATGGCTTCCACGTGGGATCAACTGGAAGAAGCTTCGGAGACAGAATGAAGAAACACTTCCATACTTAAAAAAAATAACTATGTGAATGAAAGGGATTTCCGAAATATTGACTTTGTACTGACTTTTACAGTGATTTTAATTAATTGATTTTGAAATTTTGTAATGAAAAAAAGGAATTGGGCTCGCGAAAACAATAAGAAATTTAGAAACGAATGAATGACCCTTAACTCACACTTAGAAAGGAGTTCAATAACCCGGCCTTCTCCCCCATTCTTACCTCCGCTTCGGGCGGTATTCCTTGCCTTCCTTTCCGCAACTTCCTCCTGACGTCACCACACCACCCAATCACCTTGCGCATACCTCAGCAGATGGAAACACAAGAGCGCACATTCAAGTCAACGATTGGATCGACCTGCGCTGTGAAGTGTTTACAATATGGTGGGAGAGTGGAATTATAGTTTGAGTGTTCAAAAGGACTTTTGCTCTCGCTGGCGATGCTATAATAGACGTGTCGTTTGAATAACTGAATTAAATAATTCCACTTTTTACTCCAGAGATAACCTCACGAATTATCTCCATTTTTCCATTTCCGCTTCAGTTACAAGAGGAAAATCAATTACAGTAAAACGTAATCATGCGTTGAAATATTCGTAAGGAAATGCTGCAGCTTGCCAATGCACTATCCTAGTTTCTGTAATTATCGCCCCTGATACCCTTGAGAGATCCTTAGGAAAATACTAAAGTGATTAAAGAAATTCCTATAGTGATTATGGGACAAATACCGCAAGGATTATGAAATTATATGACTGTGGATATAGTGACTTCTGCAATTTGTAACGCTAACATGGAAAGCTGATTATGAAAATTTCAGTAGTGATTACAGAAATCATATTATCAGAAAATGTATAGAGCCATGGTAATTTCTTCTTCTTAAGCTCACACCAGTTTTTCAGAGGACATTGCAGTTGTGCAAGCGGCTACGTATATAATAATTCATGTTCTGTTATAACTGTGTCGGTTACTATTGTACATGTAGTTACTTAAAGCAAATATTTACAGTAGGAAATGAAAGAAAGTGACATATATTTGGGACGGACTTACTAATTTAATTCATTTCAACAGTATCGGGCTTTAGAATTCATTTACTAATTTATTGTAGTTTAAACTTCTTTTTACATGGTGCTATCAGGCCTCTCATAATCCGCTGTATTCAGCAGTATAAAGCTAAGAATATTGTCAAATTCTTCACAAAAGGGGTTGTAATCATTTCGTTAAAGATTTAACATCAAATTATCATTTTATTTTAAAATAATCTTCAATTTAGTCAATGTGGTATGCTCCTTTACGCTGCTAATATCCTTGGCTGCACCATACATTTCCCCACCAGCACAAGTTTCGTCTGCTAGCGCACATGAACGCAAACAGAACAACAGCGAAGATGTGTTTCAATCTGCTTATTGCATATGACGTCACAGATGTGATTGGGTCACGCTCTGCGAAAAAAAAATTAAAATAGTTTAGCGAAAATGCGTGATTGGAAAACACCCATCAATACACGAGTTCCATCAGACCCAATCACCGTTTGATGATGATCACTCACAGAAACTCGGGGCGTGTGTGCGTCTCTGTAAATTTTCAGAGGTTTGCGTAAACTTTTATAAAGTAAAGATTGTGATGCAGTAGAAAATTTTGTACGGAGAATTATCAATTCAACTGAATTAATGCTGTCTCACACGCCAAAATTTCAAGTAAGAAACATGAAAACTTAAGAATGAGGAAGCGTTCATGGTTAACAGTTAAGAGACTGTTACATTGGTTTACAAGAAAAATAACGCATGCTTCACATATATATTCATGAGGTGGAAATACCCCATAATGAATGTTCCTTAATTAACAGCAGTGGATACTACGTCTAGCATACCATCTCATATCTCGTTCTATGGTGGCTGAATGAAATGACCAAGGAGCTACATATTCGATCAATTTTGCATCTTCTATGCTCTTTGATTCGCTCGAAATAACCTCCTGATATAAAATAAAATTACAGCCAACGCATATAAATGTTTGTGCATACGCAGTTTTCATCACCCAACTGTGACAGACGTGCCCTGAAAGAGCGAAGGATATGGTAGCAAGAATCGGTCTCAAAGTGGTTGGTATATCAATGTAATGAAAGCAATAGATTTCTACGACACTTCAGGCTTTTCATTTTAAGTGTTTACATTGATGGTAGCTCTTCTTCGATTATCTGACAAATGTTTGAAACTACTCACCACTGGTGTTCAACCACATAGGCCTTACTTAACACCGAGAGTGCAAATTTAGAGATATATTACTGAACCGTCTCCAGAGCAGAGTTACTCCATGAGTGCAGGAAAATTAAAGAAATGGCTTTCCACCAGATAACATAAGTCAAAACAATAAATTTATTTCAAAACAGTATCCTCATCTGTTCTAAAAATATGAATTATCAAACCACTTCCAGCTAAACTATATACAGAAAGGTATATCAAAGGCATCCCTTCACCTAAGATATGCATGCGCAAAAGTATTTCGATTTGAACTAGCATTGGGTTAATACTAGTTCAAATCGAAACCAAATCAAATCGAAGTTCTAAAAACACTCCAAATAAAAGAACTTCAGCTAAATATTTCCAATAACGTCTAAGCATGGTTCAAGAATTTACGAGGAAATAAACCATATGTGTAGCATCTTCTTCTCAAAATAAAGTTGTGTCGCCAGCATTTATCTGTACTCACGGTGCAACTCTATCTCTCTCTCTCTCTAAATGCCACTTAATTCCTCATGAATTCCACGAGTAAAATATATCATATTATAACTTAGAATTTTCATACATAATATCTGGAACTTAACATAATGTCTAGTCACTTTAACGAAGAAAAATACAGAGACCTGAAATATTCCTGCAAACCAAGTTATAGGATGAGGAAAACAATTGCTTTTCCATTGAAATTATTTTAGTGTTGTCAAAAAAGTGAAAGTTCATATTCCACCGTTTTCCATTAAAAAATCAATTTACCTGCGATGTATTTCCTACAACGTGTGCATATATGTATTTATATATATATATATTTTTAAATTTATTTATTGATAACAAGTTTTGTATTCCTCGCCTGAAATTGAGATAAAGTGTCGAGACCTGGATCGTTATAACAAAAATCGTAAAGTGGAGTTTACAATATTTCACTTCCTCCGTCATTGCTTGTTTTTCAACGGACGTCCCTCAGCATTCGCCACGTCTCCATCCATTCAATTAGCTTCCTAATGTGGCAAAAGCATATGAATTGTTTCTTCAATACATTTTCATCACCAAATTCCATATCGAGGGTGGTTACTCATTTACATAAAATATTTCCAGGTATTTTTCCAATTTTCCGGGAACTTTTTCTGTTTTTTTTCCCCTGGCTATTATTATTCACAACCAATGTGGCGTAATTTCAACGCATGAAAATCGGAGAAGACAATATAGGCAATGAAATGATATTTAGCACAAAATTAGAGAATTTTAGAGATTTTGATGATTTAGGCAGTGTTTTTCTGAAATGCGTCTTTTCTGACAGAAAATGGAACGTTAATTTGGAAGTTAGCACAAAACACGCGAGACCACTCATACTATATTCTTCCTGTTTTCTTTAATAGGCTTTGAAGTCGATATTTGAGTTATGATTCTGTTTTGGATTCATTTAAATCGGCTCTGAAATCGTAAAATTACAATTTATGTGCATGGATATATTCCTATCGTAATTTTAGTATTTTACTTTAAAATATCATTCACAGGTCTCTTTTGTAGTCGCAGTGTCGAGTTCCGTCGCAGAAAGGGGATTGTACATTGTTGGCGTAACATCACCGCTCATAGTGTGATTTAGAATCAAGGAAAAACGAAAATCGCGGGTAAGTTTATAGCTTCGAGCTCAAAAGAGTTTCTTTTTCGACAGATCGAAATGGGAGATATAAATGTCGCCGTAAACTACGATTTTCCTTTGTTAAATAGAACATCAATAAGCTGTACTACGTTCAAACGTGAACAAAATATACCGCACGATAGGCATAACATATTTTATTTTTAGGATATTATGAATTACTCAAATATCCAGAGGCTTTATAGGACACAATAGATTTTTCAATGGCAAATCTGAGAGGCACATTTTAAACATTTTCCATGCCCATCACTACAATCTAGGGATTACTTAAACAAAAAGGCAAAAGCGCAAGAAACTGCAGAAACACAATAATTTATGCTGACTATTGATTTTGCAGTTATACGCATTATTTACAGTAATTTTAATACAAATATATGGTCACTATTATGTTTTATTATCGCAGTATTTTGTGAGCTGTTCCCAACAATCCGTTGACATGAATTGAAAACGAGCTTTGCAATATTCTATTTCACGGTTCTCAATCACGGTTTCCATGTCTTTGTGTTATTTTCAAGAATAGTAAATCCTCTACCTGAAACTGAAACCTAACACTTTCATAAAAAACAATAATTTTTCCCCTCTAAAATTTCGCCTATAATTTGAAACCGTGGTTACAATAATGATAAAATTAGCGTTAAATATTGAAAAACCATATTTCATTTCACAATTCTTTAAATTTACCAAGAAATGAATTTTTGATGAGCACCTTGGATGCATGACCTTAAAGTTGAGCCTTTAATAGCAGCAATGGAACCGTTGAAACGTATCCCTTTACATGCGTGTTTCCACAGTACTAAACGATGTTTTTCCTCAACTGGAGGCACTTTTTCGTATTACCAATGCATATAGAACTGTGGAGAGATCTTCTGATTCTATTCCCTTTCACGACGTCCCCAAAATATGACAGCTGAAAAGTCAGTTAAATGTCAACGATATCTCAAAATGGAATACACGTAAAATGTATTTATTGATCTCTTCATTTTTGGCTTTTCGGGCTATTCTTATTGTCCGTATACCCTTGAGACACCGAGAAGCTACTCTTGCCTCGTTATTACGTTTCTAAACGACTAGACCAACAGAGCTTGACAGAAATATCAATAAAAATCCAACCTTGCAACGATTCCATCGGGACAGGTGGGGTGGATTCCATGATTTGGTTAGCATTAAAGGAAGTAAAAGCTATTGGGGAAATAGGACCGAATTTCTTCTAGTCGAAACCTCATTAGTACGTTTTGTGTTTAGCCAACTATATATGTTTATTATGCTTATGGAAGGCATAACTTAGAAATTATATGAAGGTGTCTGCTCCTAACTTCAAAATGGAACGTTAGAAAATAACGGCAAGATTGGTTCGACTCCTTTGAAGCTTATGGAGTCATCATCATACCCGGAAAAGTTATCACACTTATTCTCATTTTTTCCTAACTGTTTCTAATTCCCAGTGTTTTCCCGACTTGCTCTGTTTTCTCGGGTGAGTGGCCACCCTGCGTAAGGTACCACTCAAGACTTTTTAAGCCATTATTTAATTTTTGCTAAGGCATCGGGTTAATGTAGGACGAAGTAACTTTTAAAATCTGGTCACTGAAAGATTACCTGGCCCATCTAAATTTACCGCGACTGCATTGATACTAAAAGTTTTATCTTTCCGGATGTAAGTACTCCCTTTTAAGAAATGTTTAGACCACAGTGAAGGATTTTTTACAGATATTTTGTAGGTGATTGCTCTTATTATGCCATTTATTCCCCAAATCCTATGCATCTCCTGTGAATATCCTTCACGAGTTAATACTCCGACACCACAAAGGAAAAGGATATTTGGCTAGGAAGGCCGATGAAGATCTTAGGTATGAAAAGACCATTTAATTTCAAACAGCTGTGCACGCATCGATTAGTAAAAAATATTCTTTTATTAACGCAAAACGTAACTACAGATGAAGCTTTCAATAGCTCGCATATGATCCCGTATCTGAATCGAAAACCGATTTTAAATTTGTGACACCCAAGACCAAAGGATGCAGTGATGAGCAAAAATATTATTAAAAAATATATTAGATTTTAAATCATAGTGGGGAAATGCAATAATTTGGATATTTCTTTCAAAAACAGGGCATCAGTTTGCCAACCATTCTTTTTTAGGATATTGTAGACTCCATTTCTACACCACAATTATGCTTTGGAGAAACGCGCTTCCTAGCTCTGCAAAAATATTGTTTTCATAGTGATTGTCGAGGGGAACCAAAATAACTTTTCGAAAAATAAGGAGGCGTCATGAGGATGGAAATTCCATTTTCTAGTAATCAGTGATATGCTTCATTGATTGTAGGTTTTTTACCTTATGTCTGTCATAAAAGCACATGCTGAGTATATGGCGCTCATGCCGCACGTAAGAGTGTTGCTGCATTTCTGTCGAGTGGTGACAAATACCTTGAATGGCTACAGAAGGTTTGGTTACTTGCATTCAAGGAAAATTTCGAGTTACTAAAACTTTACAGTAACATCAAAGTCGTTTAATAAGACTAAGTAAGTAATTTGGCACGTTTTCGTAAGACTCTAAAGGTTTTCAGTAACTATAGCAATAAGTAAATATGAAGCCTAAATTTCATTGCTACTTCTCCCCTTAGAAACTCTCTTCGACATAAATCAATTTAAATTGAATACAAGGATAAAAACTTGGGAAATTATAATCTGACAGTTTCATACATTAAAATTGTGTTTAATAAAGCCTAAAATTAAAAGGTCGTCGACATGTATTAATCTAAATTTGATATCATCATATAAGCTTCGCTAAATAACAAATAATTTAATTCAATCGTTCAATAACTATTATTATCTAATTTTATCTGAAATAACTCACCTTGATCACTCTAAAAAGTACATGACTTCCTAGGAAGGAAATCGCTATCACAAACTTGTTCTTAGCATTCTTTAAATAATGATTAATATGATATAATATTAATATGATGATTCAAAATAAAATAATTGCGCCATTGATTACCAAGGAGAAAAATGTGAGAAAAGTTTATAAAAATCTAAGTTAGTTAACCTTAAGAGAATTGTATAAATGTGATAATTTGTGACAACTTCTTCGATAGCTAATTAATACAACTCCGTATGATTAATACTGACATGTAGCCGCGACGAATGAACAGGTCAGTACCCAAGTATTTTAACCTCCATGGCAAAAGGTTTTTGTTTGTTAAATGGTTGTTAAATGAATTTCCTGTGACGATGCATGATATTAAATGTATATCTGCTTATAAGCTTATATCAATAAAAGCGTGGCTGCTTAGTAAAAGATTGTTCTAAAGCTACACAGCAAAAAATATAATTTTAACAAAAGACACCTGCTGACAAGCCGCTTTGGCTTATCAGACCCTAAATGGTATTGTTATATTGTTCTCTACTTTCTTCATTATTGTCTCACTGAATTATTGATTTTATAATCTATGTAACTTTTTCATCCAATTTCTAATTTTAACCATCGAAATGAACAGTTACCTAAAACTCAATTATGTGTAATGAAAGACTGTTAACAATACCATTTAAAATAAGTGTTATAAAAAACATTTTTTTAAAGTTACACGGTTTTATTAATTATATAAACATAAGCGAAACAAATAGTTTGCTGCCATGGTCCATGTGGAGGCGAGGGGCTTCACACAACGGGCCAGTCGGGCCTGGTGCCCCGAGGATCTATATTCTTTGTTCCATTTTTTCGATTTATAAGTAAAAATTCGCCGAGCACACCAAAACACGAGTAACCTTTTCGATAGTCAACAATAATGTAAACAACCAATATAGCAACCAATTTCATCAAGCGAATCCGGGCCTATGGGAGAGAAAGCCGTGACACTTATATTGTAATGTTGTATTGTCATCGAAGTTAACACCTGTGTGAAATATTTGACGATCTGATGAGCGTAAGTGAGTGAAAAATCTTCTAACAGATTCCACCCAAACAGACAGAAGCTCAAGTTAAATAAAACCATATAAAAATGGTGATGCTCAGTTAATTTCCATTCTACCTGCATTGCAATACCGTTTCGATGTATCATTGTCCATTGCGTTTTCCCGAAGACACACTGGCTGGTTTGGAATGCGGGCTAATTGGCTCGCAGCACCATTTGTCACGGAGGGAGGGACGCCATTATCGAGTCCTTCCCACAGGTCGCCCACCGCGACACAGTGTCGGAGTGAAAAATCGCGGAGAGGGCGTCGCGTCGTCGTCGGCAAACACGCGCCTCTCCCTCGCGGAGTCGATGAAGCCGACTGAGTTATGCCTTTCTCCTCCGCCCCCAGAATCAACCCCCGCCTGAATGAAACCACCACGTTCGCTCCAGCTCCACACCTCCCAAGCACAGAGACAAAAGAACCAAAGTAGTTAAGTGTCATTTCAATGCTACGCTGTTAAAATATCGGCATAAAAAAGAGGGTTTATGCGCAACACGGTGGGATCGGAGCATAATGAATGAAAATAGAGTTAATGATTTATTCTTATAAGTTGTTACGACCTGGACTTCAATGTCACTACATGAGTTACCTGCAGACGTGAAATCAAAATCAGAACCGTTATAAATCATAACAAGGTAAAATGACAACTGTTTAGCAATTCATTAAGGAACCGTAACACCAGGCCTCTCTTTTTGGGGTAAGGCTAAATGGGCTAAGGCTAAATGGGCTAAGGCTAAATGGGCTAAGGCTAAATGGGCTAAGGCTAAATGGGCTAAGGCTAAATGACTCAGGCTAGCATCAATTGCGAAACAAACGACATCGGTTATATGTTAAATCTTACGGCATAACAGCAGTTGGTTGCGACGTCTAAAAAATAAGCATTTAATTGTTCTCTCGTTCCGAAGATGCTCGTTCTCTAAGGGTGTAATCTTCCAGACGGTTTAACCTTAACGATCGATTCGTGCATTTGCTTGGTATCATATCGTAGAGCTCACCTCATAATTCTTCTAAAATATATCCGTGCCGAAAACTTACTCATTGATGCCCTTGCTTCTTTATACAGGACCATTGATGTCCTAGTATTAGAATTATGACTTTCGGTCTGCACAGACGAACTGGTGTACTTATTTGATCACCACTTAACAGGTTTTACAGTTTTTGCCTAAATTTTCAATTTATCTACACATTTTATCCTCAGCTAACATGACAAACATTGTGTTACGTAGGCGCTTTTCCCCCCACATCTATACCACTTGCTTTTTGTACAGAGACTCTGCAAGCATATTTCCCTGTTAATAATGCTCTTCTTGAAATCAATTGTAGCCACTGCTGCAGGGATACCTTCCTCGATCGTTATATTTTGTAGATGGCGTCCATCGCACTTCTCTCGTAAATTTGCGCCAATTCCAAGATTTTAGAAATATTTTTGTCCACGTGTCACTTTCCTTCATTCAATTGCTTCCTTCAAACTCCATCTTACTCAAAAGTGGCAGTTAGTCTCTTCACAGTGATGTTCTTTACTCGTTCAAATATTAATAGTATATACTAATCTGTCATAATCGCGGAGTAACTTGGAAAACGTGGACTGCAAAACACATAATTATTTCACCAAGTAATATTTCACAAATTTTTGCGACTCAATTGGTACCTCCCAACAATTATTGCACGATAATGATGGAAACAAGATTTTTCAAAACCATTTCAATACAAAATAAATGTAAGCAAAACTTCCTGAAATACTTGCAGCATAATTATTCAAGTAATTACATGTCTTTAAAATGAAAGGTTTCCAACGGAATTCTCGTTGGAGAGCTACCATCACGGCTTGATGTAAACAGCCTTCCCCGCCGCGACTAAGTTTTAATAGAAAAAAAAAATATATATAATCTTTGGAAGTTTTCGCCAATTGGCCACAAATATATAAATTCAAACTTACAGGAGGTAGGAGAAATAGGAAAAGATAAAGAATTCGTTCTTACGGAACGTTTCGAACCAGTTGGTCCTTCGTCAGCTCTAGAAGTCTTCTTATATATATATATATACCAGCAAAAATTATTTTCCTGAATAAATATCAACAAAAATGATTGAATATCTGCTTGGAGACTCGATGGAAACGCAGTTTATAAATTCCCGGAGATCTTGGACCTTTGGGACGAGAACAAAAAATGAATGAAAACATGCATTGATCAATATTTACCCAATATTTTTCCATGACGAATAGTTTTCACAAAATGAAACCTAAAATCGTCTTATTGATGTAAGGGAATCAATAAATAAGGTCAAGGGTCAAGGCAATTGACCACTTGCCGCAGAGTCTTGAGCTCCGCTCTATGACGCTTATACGCTTTTAGGTTTGCCTTCATGCAAATGATATCGCCTGAAGGACGCAAATCATCTACGTGAAAGCGCTTAAAAATGAAGATGAGATGAAGATTATCCAAGAAACTGGACGGATAGGGATTCGCAAGGTAATTCTACGCTCACGCTGTCTCATCACGTGACCAACGCTTATCGTTACAGTATTTTATGACCCCAAACTGTTCCTTATTCATATGCCATGAGATGCAACCTCGAGTTGTATCACGCGGCCTTGTTTCCGCTTACGAATCATTGTGAAGATTTAATAATGCTTCAAATGATATATTCTCTCGACCTCGTTATGTTATACGCGGTGCAAATATCTATCAGGAGTTGTACGTCAAGTAATATTTTATTTTTCAAAATTTTTGCCAACGTTTCGGAACTTTAATTTCAGGGCTATAATTTAATAATATACATAATTAAAAGCGTTTTTTACAAAATCCTTTTTAGTTGATAATACCGTTTACACATATAATTAACCTTCATTTATAAGAAAAATATATGGACATATTCAAGATTGTGTTACCTTCAAAGTTTGTTGTTGTTTTATTTACAATTTTAATTTGGTTGCTTGGTTTCATTTATTTGTTGAAAAAATATATTTAATTTACTACATTTAAAAAAAAGAAATCAAATTAAAATTGTAAATAAAACAACAACAAACTTGAAAGGTGAATCTTGAATATGTCCATATATATTTTTCTTATAGATGACTGTTAATTGTAAATGTAAACCGTAATATCATTAAAAAAAACGTTGTAAAAAAATTGTAAAAAACGCTTCTCATTATGTATATCACTAAATTATAGCTCTGGAGATGGATAAATTAAGTTCCGAAACTTTGGAAAAAGTTTGAAAATAAAATATTATTTGACCTCCAACTCCTGATATTTGCACCGTATTAATAATGCTGTTTGCATTGAATTACCGCTCTCTTTGATGAAAAACAAACATTTTACACACAATGGCGATTCATTAGCTTGGTAAAAGTCACCCAAGCATAGTGACCACTCTACAGCGTTAAGCCTGTGCGGCAAAAAAAAGCACTAAGTGTAAGCAACATGAAAATATGCATGAAGCTTAAATCAAAGTACGGCTTAGAAAAATAACTTCCTCGGTACTTCTTCAAGAATCTTGCATTAATTGAATTGAAATAAACAGTTGAGCTGCTGTCTATATTTCATCTAAACTCTGGTCTTCATGATAAAACGACGTAAATCGTCAAATACCTAGCGTCTTGAAGCAATTTTAAATAAACTGTGAACAGTCGCAAAACTACTTTATTCATCTAAACTAGATAAAGCTATTCCACGAAATCTCGCCAGAAACTTAATTTTATGATGCATTATGACCTCTACAGGAGATTTGCTGAGAAACACTACATCGAAATTGTTACATCGTAGGAGTTGCTATGGCTAACAATTTGTTTACACATGTCCTTAACTATATTGTTACAACACAGCTTTTTGTAGAGTTCTCGTGGAAAATGGCTGAAGAATAAAACGTACTTAAAACCATCTGGGAGTTTTCCATTTTTTTAGAGTTAAGTTCGTACCGACAAAATATAACAGAAATAAAACGAATACAAATTTAAAAGGGTCATTATGTCATTAGACAAAGACAATTTGTACTAAAATAAACATATATCCAGCAGTGAAGCTGCTTTTTAAGTTTGATGGTAAGGATTTCACATTTTGGTGCATTTTGAAGAAATATGCATCCTTTAGAGCCTATTGGCTATCAAAAGGTTTATTGAGTCAGTTTTTTCATTAATATTAAGAAATTAGGGAGAAGAGAAAGCTATGTGGCCAAATTTGCTTTTCTTAGAGGAAAGAGAAGAGAATGTATAAAGATTCTCCCGTGACATTAGTGAAGAAACCAAAAAAAAATTAATGCATGAAAGGGCCACGAATTGAACAGGTGATTGTGAAGAATTTAAGTTTTTATAACGACCGTTAGCACTGGGAATTCTACTCATTTACAGGCTGTAGAACTTTATTTATGTAGAAATCTTTCATCGGTAAAATCATTACATTCGTGTAACTTTCATAAGAATGTGGCAGTTTGGTTCAACAACCACCTTCACCACCATCATTAGACTCTACCAACAACATGTGTTTGCAATTTAAGCATATACAATGTGTTTAATATAATCACATAAAATGTAATTATCATGGAAATGAAAGTCCGCTATGGTATTTCATAGTGAACTTTCATAGTCATTTTATTTTCATTATTAAATCAGCAATAATTACAGACAGATGTTTCAGCGGAAGAATGTTCTTATGCGGGATTATAATAAAATGTAGAGACAAAGTTCTGAGGGCAAAAATCGCAAAAGCATTACTTAAAAATCTTTGATATTTCCGTCATCCAACACAACCTTATTTCCGTCCTGCCGTTAACATCCAGCTTACACTCATTATTTTCGTTTCTTCCAGCATTTCTCTCTTCCATACACCTCCAATTTTCACAGCATTTTTACGTTATTTTTGATAAATACTCTTAGAAAATAATGCCAATAATATATAAACATATTGAAGATGGTTTCACGCTAAATTTAAAAATCTTACTGAGGGTTTTTGAATTTCATCTTGCGAGTAAGATAGTGATCGTTTATCAGTCATCAAAGAGCATAACGTGAAAGAAACAAGAAACACAACTTTACTAAGGATAAGGTCGCTTCTCGTTGAGACGCTTCGCGAGCGACCGCATGCGCACAACATAATCCTGAGGCAAATGCAGCAAATTTAGAAATTGCGAAATGAGGGCTGATCCATGTTTCAGAATCATATTTGTGCATAGAACATCATAAAAGATCAATTCCTAAGAAATTGCGAATTGAGGATTCATTCATGGCGTGGAAAGAGAACGGTATTTGTGCATAGAACAACATAAAAGATCCATTCCCATCGGTAAACCTTAGAAAAGAAAGAAGCGAAAATTCTCAATGGCTGGATTGAAGACATCGGCGCGCCGTGGTCGGGATCCGGAAAAAGTGGACAAAAGTTATTTTTTCAACTACATTGAAACAAGGTTTGAACATGTTGTTTCGTAGTACAGTGTCTGGGGCACCCTGCAGAGCACTTCATCATCAATTTTTCTTCCTGCTATGCCATTGCTACGACAAGCGAAGCATCTGAGCCGCTTCCCTTTGCTGCCGAAATAATGGGAAAAATAACACTCACTGACGGCTCCGTCCCAGGGTAGGAAAAATAACGTGCAAATATGCATGGCTTTTCATTCACTTCCAAAGCCGATATTTCTTAAAGAAATGGCGAACAAAAAAAATCAGAAATTTTATTTATAGGACCTCTAATATTACTACTGATAATAATTGATCCAAAGAAAATACGCTAATGATGCTTTCCTCAAATAAAACACCACTTATTACAATTAATTCACACTAACAAATTAACATTAAATTATACCAGAAAGTGTAAAATACTTCCTTCATTGACACAAGATTTATTTTAAATATATTCTTCGGTGGAACCTTTAACGTTTAATATATAATGGAGATACCATCACACACGGGCCGGGCGGCGTCGGCTAAGCCAATAAAATTTTATTGTTTTATTTAAAACTCCATGGCATCGACTAAATCCAACATGCATAATCATAATTGCGGAGATAGCAATAGTGAAATTCGATAGCACCACCACCTTACTTCGATAGTGAATCCACCTTACTTCGAGCAAACTCCAATCCTTCCATGAAAATAAAAACCGAAGAAGTCCAGAGAACGTTTTCAACGGACATCAAATCCTAAATAACATTCACCAACAAGCAAAAATATGTAATGCAAATATCAGGAAAAAGCTAAGCAGAGACCAGTGTGAAAAACCCTAAGCCGTCATAAGACGAGGAAGCAATGCATGATAAAATATTTAAGAGGCTTTGAAGATATAACAGGGTAATAAATACTTATCGTCATCACTATGCTACTTGTTTACCCATTTTACTTTGCACCAACTTGTAAAAGAAAATTATATTAGCAATACTCAGAATTATAGGGAAAAGAATTAAAAGGGTGCTTATGATCGGGGTGCTCGGCATATTAGCTGCACTCATGTCGTCAACCGGGTCAAGGACAGCACTCTGGCCTACACATCGACGCTCGACTGCAGCATCGTCATCAGGAAAGATAAGTCATTACCTCCTTCTCATCTTCCATTAGAATGATACTCGAGTCGAGGGTCGAAAAGTCGGCCTGAATACATACCTCAACTCATTTGGAAAATTCGAGAAGAATTCGTTCAGGAAAGGATAAGTTTGGCAGAAATATTGAACAGCATTAGAAACCTCAAAAAGATGGTTTAACTAGCATGAAATATATTGGTAACATTTGTAAGCCACAAGTTTCAAAATAAGTTTCGGATATATTCTGATACTGATCTCGTGTCTTTTTAAGTCACATAAAAAGTGAAAGAAATGCAAATATGGTCGGTTGGTTGGTTATTTTAGGGAACTGTCTAGCAACCGTGAAGGATGGGTGGGTAAGGGAAGGATCCTTGGGGAATGGAGGAAGGGTGGAGAGAATCCCGCCCTTTCCCGCATTAGTCTGCTCTTTACGGGTGCCTTCCATTCGCTCTAGTTCGCTAATCACTTCGCAGTCACACAACAGCGCAAGTTCAATCCATTCGTTACAGACCCTGCGCACTTCATAACAGATCGGGAGCAGAGTTCATGAGCGCAAGACAACAACCATGACTTGCTGCAAAATAAACTTAGAAAAACTAATATCGATCGTAGAGTGGTAGAAAGGGCTGAAGATATTTTGACGTGCAGGTGACAAACAGTCAAAATTGGCGAAAATTTCTCTGAGGAAGCAAAAGTCACCTCAGGAGTCTCTCAGGGTAGTGTGGTAGGCCCCTTGTTATTCCTAATATTTATCAATGAGTTGCCGGTATCAATTAACTCAAGCATAAGATTATTTGCTGATGACTGCATAGTCTATCGTAAAATAAAAAATAGAAATGATGAGTACACGCTCCAAAGCAAAATGTAGCACAGTACACGCTCCAAGGCCTTGACCAAATTCACCGTTGGTCGAGTTGTAACAAAATAAAAATATACAGCAACAAAAGTGTGCATACTCAATTTTCAAATAAAATGGTGAGTGATAAAATTGACTAAATATTAAATGGAGAAGTAATAGCCAAGTCAGATAGTTGTAAGTACCTGGGCGTCATGTTAACAAAGGATCTGGGATGGGGGCCCCGCATAGAAAAGAAAGAGAAAAATAAAACCTCCACTACGTGATGAGTAACATAAAAAAATGCCCGAAAGAGGTAAAAGAGCTGGCATACTTCACTACCGTTAGACCAATGCTTGAGTTTGCCACGAATGTCTGGGATCCCCATGATAGAGGAAAGGCAAAGAGCTTGGAAAAGGTCCAAAGGAAGGCAGCAAGGTACGTTTTGGGGAGACAAAAAAATACAGAGTGTTAGCAGCAAGTTAGAGGAATCGGGGTGGAGTCCACTTCAAGATAGAAGGAAAGTAAATAGACTGTTGGGAATGTTAAAATGCTATTCAAAACATCCAGCCTGGCTGGAATTGGAGAAGAGGCTGGAACCACCAATTTTTTTGGGGAAAAATGACCACCCGCTGATACTCAAATTAAGGAGGCAAAAAACGAATGCTGCCAAATACTCCTTCTTAAATCGCGGAGTCTTGGAATGGAATGAATTATCATAAGAACTCCCAAAACCTTTACCAAGAAATGTATATGTTATTTAAATGTTACACATAAAAAAACGTAAGGAGTGTATGATGTTTCATGTAGGTATATGTATTTTTTTAAACTTTATTATTAATTTTATTTCGACTTATACTAATGCTATATTTCCACCAGACAATGTCTAATTGCAATATCAGTGTAATAAATAAATAAATAAAAGAACGTCAATTGTGGCATCCGTGATAATAATCAAGTTTGTTGATTTTCAGCAAAAGCGTCAAAATGCACATAGTGATGATGTTTTTAATTACTCTGTGAGAAAAGGCTTTCGTTTTAAATACCTATTTTGAACAAATTCAACAACAACTAAATATTCGGCCGTGAATGTTATTCACCCAAAAAATGCTACCCTACCGACAGGCTACAAAGCATTTCGCCAGCGTACTTCGTTCCATTCAACGTCATTGGTGTGCGCTAAGGTGCGCTGATGTGTTCCGATGTGCGCTAACTTCTACACCTTGAATGGAAAGCCCCCAACGAAAGGCGCCCACGGGACCACGGTTTAACGTCCCATTTGACCGACGGAGTACTGTAGTTGAAATGCTGTAAGAGTGGGAATCCAGTACTCCATCAACCGCACCAACCTGCTTTTCCTTCATGGCTCTATACGGACGTTATAAATAAATATTTCAAATTTAAACTCTAACATTTGATATCACAACAAAGTTTATGTATATCTCGGATTGTTCTCGTTTGGTGATGAATGGAGATTATATCCATTTTTTTTCTCAGGCAGAGGATGGAAGGATATTTAACCTACGTAATGCGCTCGGGTAGAATTTAATAATACAGCTAGCACACACGATGGTCGTTGATTCAATACAATTCAGTCTTCATTAGATAGTTGAAACATTCCTCAAGCATAGTATTCCATTTGGAGGCTCAGCAAAAGAAATCCGAAGGCCTACAAAAGATTATTTGTGATGCAAAAGTGGATCAATTAGATACAATACTGGAGTAGTGTCGCCAACGGCTGAAACTTCAGTCTTCCACCAATTCTCCCAGGCATGTCTCTTGTATCTAATATTCGTTTCCTTTACTCGTAATTTTAAGAATCAATATTGGGTTCGAAAATATTCACATTTTTTTCGAGTTAGTTAGCCACCACGAGTTGGCTGATAACCACCCATCAGCCAAAGCCTTAGATCATGAACTAGATTGGTTTTAATAGCAATGGCTTGGCCATAAAGAAGTTTTATGGTAGCCCAAGAGTGGATTCAAAGAGTAGCGATTAACGCTTGGGCCACAAAGCATATTTAAAGATAAAGAGGTAGGTCCAATATGGGTTGAGTAAAAGGTAATTCTTAAATGAGTGTATGTTACTCGGAAAACACATAAATTATATGTAGTAACACTAAGATAGAATACGAATTTTCTTTTTTCCCATCTGAAAATATTTTTGCAATCAAGCAGAATAAAAAAACTATAATAAAATCGGTAAATTCATCAATCATTCATAATTTTCCTAGTAAGTTATTTCAATCAAAAGATATATTTATTAAAGCCTCTTCAAGGATTTTTTTCCAGTGTTACTTTCTGAAGCTTTAAATGCATATAAAAACATTAAAGGGTCTAGATTCTTCCTTTACCACTTCATTAAGTTACTTAGTATCAAACAAAGCGTTACTTAAGCTCTTAAATACCTACTCAAAATAGAATAACCCATGATTTTTCATCTAACTTTTTTCTGAGGCAATGTATGGAGGGATCAGTTCCAAGTCATTCGCAGACTAGTTTTTAGAGCTTCGCGTCTTTTGTCGTCCAATGTCAATCGAGAAAATCGGATGAACCCTCATCCCAAAGGCTTCGCATTTCCCAATAAACCTAAACAGATTATAGGTATGAGAACGATTCATGGAAAATAATCGTAGCTTTATTTTGCAATTTGTCGTTTTAAATAATTCTGACAATTACTCTGTGACCTAGATAACTAGATAGACCTAGACTAGTGGTTTTAAACCTGGTCCCTACCGTCCACTAATGAGTGTTTTAAGTTTTTAGGTGGGCATGGGGTATAGAACCGGAGGAGTTTTCCTTTCAGTAAAAGTGCTACGGGAAA
This sequence comes from Pyrrhosoma nymphula, assembly GCA_963573305.1. Classification (NCBI taxonomy): domain Eukaryota; kingdom Metazoa; phylum Arthropoda; class Insecta; order Odonata; family Coenagrionidae; genus Pyrrhosoma; species Pyrrhosoma nymphula. The sequence continues at coordinate 176,455,776 of OY754328.1, read as the reverse complement.
AACGGATCAGAAAAATGTAGCAAACTAAGGTGTAAGAGACTTGTCGGTATATCGCTGTGTTAATTGGTACTATCTCAGTCCATTCTAATCCACCACTATCAAGATAAATTAATATTTCATGTTAAAAAAGTGGTAAATATTGGAAGCTGCTAAATTAAACTTTGCAATCAAAAATAAAGAAACGACGATATAGTTATTCTTTTGTCAGAGCCGTCCTTTGGAAATAATGAAATGAAATAATAGAATATGAGCATCTCCACGAAAATTATTATGTTAACTCATCACTCCAAAAAAAGCAAAAGGGCCTGATTATCGTAAACCTATCACACGTGCAAAATTAAATACTATCTAATTAAAGCAATTTTCTGCACGAGATATCACTATCATGCTTTTAAATTACATAAAAACATATATATGAAACCTCCAATCATGCAACTCACACAAGCGAGGGAAAGACCCTCTAAAAACGCAGAGAATTTCATTAGCAGAAGAATCGACGCCATATTTTCTCATCATCATCAGCGAAGGCCAAATGCCAGGGATCTTCTCTTATTTGATACGTTATTATTTTTTGCTCGCTCCAACAAATTCAGGTGATCTCATGATTCGGAATGTATTTTTCTTTGCCGGTTTGAAGTTGCATATTCTTCTAGTTCTATTTTTATGACAATTTGTTTTAAATCTTTCGCTCTTTCGGCAAATCAAGGATGAATGAATTTTACTGTTTCAAGCTTGACTTCGTGGGAGTGAAAGATATTCAATTTTTAATTTTAAAAAATTGCGTACTCTTCCACACTTTATTTAAAACTGCGACCGGCTTCACCTTGATAAGGCATCTTCTGGAACATTCTGAAGCTTTTAGTACTCTATATATACAAAGAGAAAGTTTTTTTTTAAACTGGTGGGGGTTGGTTTGAGATGGAGGAGATGGGAGCAGGGCGGTTAGGGCATGACAGAGTTAGGACATTAGACTGACTGCCTTGAAGATTATCCAGTTTCCTTTTACTTGTTTCTCAATATTACTTACACAACCTTCCATGCCATCCACTAACGGTACCCATTCCACAAAATGTAAACTTGAAGAAAGTTCCGTATAAAGGAGAAGCTAATCATGTGAAAAGGAGTCTCTTAGAGCATACCAACATTTGTAAAGTGTAACGGGTAAAGTGCGCCTTTTCAGGCCCCACTTGTCTTGGGGCTGACGCATGACCTCGCAGAGAGAGGTCACCTCGGAGAAGAAGAAAGGATTACCAAAAGAGAGGGAGTCGTCAGGCAGTCGTAAGTCGGGACTGAACTCGGGTGGAGAGCAGAGGAAGCAGACTTGGCAGATTCCCGTGGAGTCTACGGTGTCTACGGAGCTGGCTGTGTGTTCTCACCCTGTTCGGTGTATCAAAATTTATTTTGTGAAAAATAAATTACATTTACGTTACAAGCTCCCCTTTTAGCCACTGCAATTTCTCTTTATAAACCGCTCTCTTTCGCCGCCGGGGATGAGGATGTGACCGTATCTGGATTTAGATTGGACAGTTTCCCATCTTCAAGCACTTACTGTTGAACAAAATGTTGAGCGATTCTATAGTAGAATGAATCGAGAGCTTTAGAAATAGCTTTGTCTGGACTAAGTTTTTCAAAAAGCAGTCCAGGGGCCTTATTTAGTAAGGACTCGGCATGGTCGAACCTCGGTAAGTTCGTGAATGTGACGTCACTTTCCCTGACAAATCTCAACTTTTGAATGGCTCTATTTGAAATTTTAGAGGCTGTGTCGTCAAATTATCGTCACTTTCGAGGCTCGCAAATTCCGAGAACATACAGAATAGCCCCCCGGGGTACAGCTATGACGGCCACCGGAGTTGAGAGGGCTTTCTCTCCAAGACGTAGGCATAGGAGCGAGCACTATTTTCGCCAAGCCTTCGCTACAAATCCTCGGAAATGAGGAGTAGAGGAGGAGGGAACTAGTAAAAAAAGCTTGGAATGAAGCCTCAAAGCTTGTTGACTTCCGTAGGGCAGTAAAATACACACACGAAATCACCAGCCTCCTGCTGCCCAGAGACAAACTCACGGCCAAAACTTTGTATTAATTGCGAAGAGCGCACAGAGAGGGCCAACCTCCTGCCTGGGAGTTTGCCAGGTGGAAAAACTGGGCGAGAAAGACATCGGTCCCGGGACCAAAGAGCAAGGTATTCGAAGCGATAGCAAACGTAATCCTCACAGGAGAAGAGAAATGCCGAATAAAACTGGCCTTGTCTCCTTATGTCTCACTTGCAATTCATTTCACGATCTCACGCATTGTTTTTTCGCATTCAACCATGTCTACTAAGGTTTGGCAAGCGATACGCAACATTTTTAAGACGTGGGAAACATTGGGGGGGGGGAGAAATATCAGATGAGAAGCCCCTACAGACGAACTTCTGACTATTCCGGCAATGCCGAAACAACTTTATGGCATTCCTAACAGAAACCTGGATTGAAGGTAAAGCATATGGTGAGGTGACCAAGAGGAGTCTCAGAAATTAAATCCGGAGCAGATGCTCCAAGCCTACACTGGCTATCAACCATGAATGGATAATAATTATGTTTTCTTGTAAAAAAATTGATAAAAATGAACCTTCATGAGATTGATAATTTAGTGTACGCTTAAGTGAATGAATATCGTATATAAATCTCTACCTTTTATATTTATTTAGATAAATAAACAGATAGACCGAAGCTGAACTGGCTAAAGCACTCAACAGGTTATTGAGGGATCTGTGTTTGAGTCCCGGGCAGATTTTTTCTCTGTGGAATTTCGTACATGTTGCCAATTGTGCAAGTTACATATATAACGATACTATATGAATCGTCGAAAATAAACAGCCGAAGCGCAGTTCATTCCACAAAATGAACATTTTGGATGACCATGTAAGAATGGCAAAGCCACAATAAATATATAAAATATGTATGGTATGTTGCACATCCAAACACTGCGTGAATTGCGATTTCAATCTTCTGCAATGAACTCGTCTTTCCTTTTTATCATTAACGTGTTGGTGGGGCGCTTTGCAAAGTATGCAGAGCTCTCCTTGTATTTGATCGCCAAGTGCCTTGATGGTTGGCAGGACGAGGTGAGTGGATACAGTCGTAAATTTTATTACGTTTATTGAGGGAAGTGACTTTGACTCGAGTAGGTCCGTTCAAAGATAGGTTCGGTTAGGCTTACATTACGTCCCGGTTTGAAGGATCTGTCCCGGTGTCCTGCCCGGTTGGGAATTTTGTCCCGGCTGACCCTGAAATATCCCGGAATGCCTCCGTTGAAGTCCGCTGTCCACTGCATTGAGATATGCGCAACAACAAATTGACAGCGAGAAATATGTAAATTGAAACTATCGCATCCAATTGTATCACGCATCCTCGATGGCTCTAGACTAACCATTAAGTGTTTATGACTTGGCTGGAGGGAATAACCCCTAAAGCCAAATTAAACAGCATTATGTTTTCTACTTTTCCCGGGGGGAGAGGAGGGGGGAGGAGAAATTACGTAGTGGTAGACAAGAAGGGTTCAACCGTAGCAGTAACGTGACTCGAACGCGGTATTCCAGAGGTTAATAAGTAAACAAGCCGTTACAGCTGCAAGTAATCATTTTGTTTTGTATTTGAAATAAAATAATAAAATATCCGTACGTCATTACCTTAAGTTTTATACGTAACTTCCCGTTTTTGTCCCGGTTTTATCCTTTTCAAAACTAGTTAAGTCCCGGTTTTGGGAATTCAGAATATGGGAGCTTTAGTTCTGGCCAGGCTTAAGCTTGGTGCTTATTGTATTTGAGGTGAGGATAGGATATTGACACCCTTGTTGGGAAAACATTCACTGATTCTCGCTCGCCTAAAGAGCGACTTGTTTGTGCCAGGCGATCGAATTCTATTAAAAGAATTCATGTTCATGGTATTTTATCGTGAGAGCGAATAATTTCATTTTTACGAGGATTTTACGCATTGCACGATGAATGTGAGTGAGAAATGGATCTAGAAACGCCATTTATCATCTGAATTATTCCATTCAAGATAAATTTCGATTACCTATGGTTATATATCATATGAATACCAAATTTTTTATCTATTTACAGACGCCATTGTTGGATAATTTTGTGAAAAATATCATTCCACTAGGCTTCGAACCGAGATCCTGTTCTAGGTAAATAGTTTTTCCCATTGAAATTCTCACATTTATGAGCACATCGGTGGGTGACTTCGCTAAAATTACTTTTGCGGCATTTCCCGCAGTTTATTCGATGAAATGGAAATGTATATTATTCACCTTATATTTTAAAATTTATACATGTTATTGTACATTTTGCATCAAGCTAGAACAGCCTGAATTTTAAAAACATTTACTTTGAATATTAATGATAATAGACAAGTTTCGTAGAGCAACGTTATTAACATTCTACGATCATGCTCAATGCCTTTCTATTTGATATTTCTTAAGGCAAACTGCGGTAACCACTGAATATAAACCACAGGAATTGTCAGGAATCGATCCCAGGGCGGGGCATTTTCTATACCTAACTTCACTTCGAACAGCACTTAAATGAGAGAGCGTGCCATCAGAATCAGCGATTTCGAGGATTTTATCTCTCGCTTAACTCCCCGACGCCCACTTCAGTTGTCCGCTCAGAATATGCGAAGTTGGTCACATTATCAAATCACACGCAGATATGATTCCAGCATTGTCCATTTTAAGCAGCATACGCGTACGGAAACCAGAAAATACTGGAATCATCAAATCACCGCGGAAACCTACGAACTAGCATCACACGTAGGGACATTTTTAGCTTGTGATAAGTATCTCGTAAGCGTGATTCAAGTGCGATATAAAACAATTTTTAATCACCTTAATAATAACTTCCCTATGAAGAAATATTTTGAGTGTACTTATCTTTTTGTTGCATACTTGGAATTCATCTTTAAAAATCAATATTTAAGCATCACAGGTAATTCATCTATTGAATAAACCGACTTTTATTCATGATGAAATAGTTACAATAGAATGTAATTTTAGGAATTATTTTTTTTTTAAATTTTGAATTGGAATTTCACAAATAATTAATCGACGGTGTAGTGGGGGATGCATAAATTATTGATGGGCGACAGCTTACCCGGTGAAAATTGTCACTGCACGCCACTGGCTATCAACAGGAATAAACACATTTTTTAGAGTGTATCATCCTCTGACGTTGCCTTGGATTCCAGGCTGCTACGTCAAGAACCACTCCGGAGGCCATAGCGTTTTCGACCACGAATCAGTTGGTGCTCCATTCAACCCTCGGTGGAAGATGAGGTGTCATCGCCCGATGCATGGCGGATTGTTGTCCTTCGGTTCTGCGGGGTCATTGCCAGAGAACATCCGGACAGCTGATCATGGTAGCCCTCCGTCTTTAGGATGTCTGAGTTCGAACCTGTAAAGAGAGAGTTTTGTGAGGTGCGCCAAATTCCCCTTCCCCCCTCTCCTCCCTCACCTCGCTATCCACACCCTCCCCGTCCTTAAGTTTTTTTTCCCGACTTTAAATTAGCCTTTCACTGCGAATTTTATCGTCCACTCTTTGTTCTTCCTCCTCCCCTGTCCCTTTTCTTTAACCAACGATTTCTGCTCCACCTTCTCCTCTTCTTCGGCTGGCCTAGTCACCTGTGGAATATTTTTAGGTCCCTCAAGATCGCCCTCCGCTGCTACCTTTTCCTCTGGTGGCAAATTGTGTCAATGTTATGGGTCATTTTTCCCAATGCCTGTAATATTGACGGAGCTAGGGGTTGATGGGAAAATGGAATTCTTACTGAAGCCGATACCCTAGTCGTGCACTTGTTCTCGGGTTTTCCCACACCTGGACATGGGCATTCCTTCGTCTCGTGCGTCAAAGGAGTTGGGCAGGCTGGTGGGTGGCTCATTTGGGATGGCGAATGCCGCCTACCCCGTACCTAGACTTCCCTACAGTTTCTGTCTTTCTTCTCTAGAGCTGCTCCGAAGAATCCCTGTTTTCTCTATCGTCTTGTACATTTCCTTCCTGGGACGTTGAAAGGGTCATCCCTTCATTATTTTCAGCGTCATTCTCCGAAATCTCTTTTTCCATCCCATTTGATGTCTCCAGGGCTATTAGTCCTTTCGCCCGCTCTGCTACCTCCCCTTCCATTACTTCTGTCTCCCATCGCCGCAGCTTTAGTATTAGTGACGCCCGCGTTGCTTTTTTTTCCTTTTTTCGGTCAGGACCACCATCCGTGATCCACCTGACTGCAACGCGTGCAGGTGCGTTTTTGGCCATCGTGGGTTAAGACAGCCCAATTGCCATTTATTTGTATTTATGACGGACATTTATTGCCTTTAGTATCATTCGAAAGACTTTCGTTTCCATTCTCCATGGGAATATCGAACTGTGGTCCTATGTGTTGTCCCACAACAGATTTTTTTTTACCGTAGTGTTGTAATTCTTTTATAATATCGTCATATCTCGTTTTCACCGGGAGGTAGTGATTCACATATACCGGATTCCCGGAAGTCTGGTCCATAGTAATTTTTTTTGCGTTGCTGCTCCATGGACGGGAAAGGCATCTTTCTCGTAAACTTCCTTATAATCTCTTGCAGAATGGTTTCACTGGCTATTTCAACAAAAAAATAGTGGGCATTTTGAATCATAACTGCATTGTATCTCCATCCTCGGCGGTGAGGCCCAACGTCTCCTTTAAAAAGAGGTGGGCCTCTAACGGCGTCGAAGGCTTTGTATTTACGTCAACCTGCATAACGATCGTGTTGACACGTTTCACAGATATTTTACTGTATTGCAAATGTCAATTCAGCACTAAATTGATGTAATTCAAAACCCCCACCCCACTCTTCATGATCGCGACAGTATGAGTATGTATTATTCTCGCCCACTTACTGTTAAGGACTATTGTTCACTTTAAAATAAAATGTAATAGAGAAGCACGAAGCACTTATTCGAAATCAACGAAGGCATTTCGAATATCCCTCGATCTCCGCTGTCAACAGGCACAAAACAAAATAAATTAAGTCACGTTCTCTCACCAAGTCGGGGAGCTAGGACCTCTGCTTCCCGGCGATGGAGGCCTTGCTCGCCGGGAAAGGTTTTCACAAATCGCACTGGGGAACTTTCGCGGGACACATCCGCTCTGTTCGAGCTAACGAGGCGTTCTTTTCCCGTTCAGAGGATTTCTGTGTGTTTTAAAGAAACGACATGTTCATGACTGCCGGACATACAAAATAACAAGGCTGTCTGAATCCCACGATATCACGCCGAGTGCTTTAGCCAGTTTCGAGTCCCAGTCATGGCGAATGATTTTTTTCTCTGCGGAATTTTGCTCTCATGTGCATTTACGGGTGACTCAAAAAATGTAATAAGGGGCTATTCAAGAATAACGTCAGGCAATTTTTACCACTTTTTAACCCTCCCCCCCACGTAAGACAACGTAAGATTTCACAAACCCTTCCATCCCAATCTTACGTAAGTTATCAGACATTTCTGAAACCATGGACATAGATAGTAAACTATGTCAAAATGCGCAAAAACGGACCTCATCACGGATATCGATAAATGTTTATGATATTTTGCGATTCGCCGCACGCACAACTCGCTAAACATATGATCTTTGAAAATGCGACATCTCCAAACTAAAGAACGCAACGAATTAATTGAACATAGTACGTTTTTCTATAGCTCAGCATACGTTCAGGCTAATCGCCGCGGCGGTGATCCTAAAAAATAGCATTTTTCCTACGAAAATAATTTTTAAAAGTGATAAAAATACGAATTCAGAAGTGACATATCTTACGTAAGACTGTCTCAGACCCCCTCACCTCCCTACGTAAGACAACGTAAAAAAAGCCCAACCCTCCTCCCTCCCCAAAAATCTTACGTAATACTTGAATGGCCCCTAACGTGGCTAGTGCTGGTAGCATCAAAATTTGTCAAAAAAGAGCAAGCACCTCATTGTGTTTAAAGTTTGGTTTTAATCTCGCGGACTGTGCGCACGCCTTGAACTGCTTCGTCATGTCCTACTGTCTTGAACATCTTGTTCCTTTAAAGCCCAAAGAAATCAATAGGAGAGAAGGGCACCTCGGTAGCTAAACTAGCTTAAGCACTCGGCGAGATATCATGGGATCCGGGTTCGAGTCCCGGTCAAGGCGAATGATGTCTCCTCTTAGGAATTTCGCATTCAGTCAAATAGGATGAGTTGTGGAGAAATTATGGAAAGTTAGTAACAACAAGATCATTAAGCACATAATCCAATGTTAATAACGGCCTGTAATACATAAATGGACAACTAGAGACAGGGGACCCTAGAGTAAATAGAGACCTTCCAATGGATATTTCGGTAACGGTGATGGATATGATCTCTCGGGATATGAAATACATAAAGTAACTGAAGACATAAGGTAACTGAATCATAAGATCCTATTCAATCATCACCAGAATTTATTCATCAACAGTAAAGCTTAGCAAGCCGATTCTCTCACAATGCAAACGTATACCTATATTTTTGCTGTAAGTTAACTTAGTACATTTGTGTGTAATGTGAAGGTAAAATGATTTGAAGTTTACTTTTTGAATTATTAATTAAATTAATGTACTCGAATCACTATCATTTAAGAATACTTAAAAAATAAGTTTATCAATAACAACGATAATTTTTCGACCACTACAAATACCACACAAGTCAAACGAAAACAGATAAAACTACAATTGGAGTCTACACTATAACTTGAAATCCTGGTCCTTATTGCATACCTACGCATTAAGTTAACTGCCACTTCTCTATTGCAACCGAAAAGGATGCTGAAGATATCTAGTCCGATGAAGGCATCTTTCTCAAAGATGTCTAATATGTCTCTAAAATCATAAAAAATATATGGTTACATGTAAAGCACGAGGCCCGCTAATTCCAAATCCCATTAAGAGTGATAGGTTATATTTCTTATACTATGAGGGTCGCGTCGTGCCTTCTGAAGTTTTCCTAAGAAATCTAACACCATGAATGTATTTTCCATTGGAGCATCCGTGATCGTCCATGGTCGTTATTCAGGACATGACGTCACGTCCTCGACAATGTCGTGGACGTGACGTCACAGTCTCCAAAAGTATCAACTTTTAAATATCGTTACATCAATTTTTCGAGGTTAAGATGTCAACACCTCGTTATTCTCCCTCTTCTCCAGATGTCAATCCATCAGGATAGGTGGGCGGCAGCCTTCCACCTCTCCCTATCCTCTGCCATCCTCTTCATTTCCGAAAACCATCCGTATCCCATGTCCTCCATTATCGGCTTCCAATGCTCCAATCTAGGTCTTCCTCTAAATCTTTTGCCTTCTATCTTCCCTTCTAAAATTAACTTCACCAATACCTCATGCCGCAGTGGATCCATTCTCATACCGACTTTTTTTACTCTTCTTCACAAGTTCCGCTCCACTTTCACTTTTCGCAATACCTCTTGATTCGTCACTCGACCTGTTCAGCTTATCTTGCGTATCCTTCTATATAACACCATTTCTCAAAAGACTCTAGTCGTTATCTTTCCGCTTGTCCCACAGTCCATATCTCGCTGCTAAACAGCAACACACTCCACGCAAAGGTCTTAATCAGTTTTTTCCTCAGCAATATAATGTCGGAGTTAGAAGAGGAAAGTATTATTTTATTGTTGAAAGCAATCTTTGCTCTTAGTACCTATTCTATTCCTTATTTATTTTGCTCTCCTTCCATGAGAATTTACTTTGCTTCCTAAGTAGTCAAAGTCTTTCACTTTATTTTAGTAATTCTCCGTCCAAACATAATCCTCCAATCCTTACCTCCTCCTCTGTTAGGAACTAGGACTTTTGTCCATCATTCAAGTATTACGTAAGAAATTTCGTGGGTTGGGATCATCTTATGTAGTGGGGCGCAGGGGGTCGGGAACCAATTTAAGTACTTGATTTTTGTTCGTCTTGGAACATTGTGTCTATCATTTCCGAATGAAATTTAGCGTAGTGAAATGGAGCGTCCGTTCGTTAATGGCGTATTTTCCGTAATCTCACCGCTACACCAAGGCTCCTATTCTTTCGCTTGACTGACTAGCTACATTACCTCCGTACTCAATGAATATGGTACTCCAACACTGCACAATTATACGATATCCAGTGGTGAAAGCTGTACGATGGCTTCTATGGAAAGATGAAACTGCAGAAATCGAGCATTTAAAGTAGAGTAGATACAAATATCTAACTTCTTACGTAAGACTGAGAGGGAGGGTGGGCTTGGGAAAATCTTACATTGTCTTACATAGGGAGAGGGGGGGTCAAAAATGGCATAAATCGCCTTACGTAATACTTGAACGGCCTCTAATGTCGATTCAACCAAAGACTTTGCTGGCTGTTTAGAATATATTGCATTTCTCCAAGTATATGTGTCAGCTCTTCTTCACTTACCGCCAGAACCACGATATCATTAGCGAATCGAAGCGTTGAGATCCTTATTCTTTGCACTACTATTCCCCCCTCAATTCGTTCGAGGAGTTCACCCATTGCTCTCTGTATAAGTAAAGTGAAGAGTTTTGGTGATAACGAGCACACTTGTCTAACTCCCTTCTTGCTCCTAACTTCCTCCTCATATTCTCCACACTTCATGGAAAACATCCCAGCTGTATAAATATAGTATACCGCCATTGTCAAGGCTAAAAAAATCCGGAGTCTTCCTTGATTTAAGGCACCAAGGTTCTTTTCATGAGTTAACCCTGCATAAGGCCACCACGTGGCATTATCCAGGGTTGACTCATGGTAACGATAATGGTCCCACAATCTTTCTATTCAACCAGTTCGTTCCTTCAGTATAGCGAAACTAATGCAGTTCGGGGAGAAGAAATTTATCCCATAAAATATGTTAACAACAAAAAAGATTTACGGTAGAGAAAGACTGATCAGAGTCACTACACTCCGGCAGTAAATTCTTATCAAGCTTACAACATGGAAAAGGAAAACGAGTATGTGGAAGAGGAGGGGTTATCGAAGGGTATACAGGTGATGCTATTTCATAACTTTTTATTTTCTACATCGCAGACTTTTATTACTCTCACAGATAAATATATTTTTTATATATAGAGAGGACTTAAAAACACAAAAAAGTTGTTGTTCCCAAATGAATGCTCTGCATTACTTCTAGTGGATGGTGTACCTAGAGTTTATTTTATCCAAAATATCGTACTCTCAGTCAGTCCACGCTAAATGATGTGTCACAGAAAAATGTCACCAGTAGCTATAAATCATAGTAGGACTGGAAACTATCGTGCAGATACAAACGAGCACGCGTAATATCGGTCGCGGCACGCCGTCATCCAGCGCTGAGGTTTATGGATTTATGCCACCGCAATTCCCCCGTGAAACACACGCAACATGATGGCGCGACGCGCAGGGAGCGATTGTGAATTATCCGCATAGACGAGTAACTTCAATTAAAACGCATCCTCGGGAACTGAACGACGGGGAATTGGGACATAGCAAATCCATTCATGACAACCCGTTCGTGGCAATTACGCAATGACACTAAGCCCTTAACCCTGACCTAAGTGACGAATATGGATCGAATGTTTATTAAACATCATCGCACCGGTCAAAAGGTTCCAAAAGTATCATTTAGAATAATTCAAACATTCGGACGTCTGCACACGAAAGAACTCTCCGAAACTATATTTCCTAATGCATAATCCTAACCCTTTACCATACGCTCGTTTCACTAATCCAAAAAGCGATGTTCTTAATTCTCTTTTGAAATCTTACATCCACCTTCTCAGACATATAGCTAAAGAATGTCAGTCCATGCTTGATCTTGATGTTTTGAATGAGTTCTAAATCATCACTACTAATACCTGTTTTACAATATAAAGTATACTTACTCTCCTTTTTAGTACCTATAGGTACTAAAAAGGATAATCAAATGCTACTGCCTTGTTATTATGCTGTATTATATACCTCTTATTTCTACTATCTTGGTATTATGCTGGGATTTTTGAGTAATCGAAGTCTTCTCTAGTTTGTCGAAATTATTTTATATTTATTTTTATAAAAAAAAGAGGACCCCCGATCACAAAATAGAAGGATCGACTCTTGGCGGATACGCTGATGTTCCCGCCAGAAAAAGGCAGCAGCACCGCAGAAGGTGAGGGCAGGAAGTGTACTTGGCGAGAGTGGATGTTTTTTCCGGACCATTCTGAGCACCAAAAAAAGAATCAGAGGAATTTAGTGGACGTAGAAGTTTACCAAAGTAAAGGCTTTTTTTGGGTCATAGCTAAAAATATTTCAGTATCGTGAGTTGCTTTTCTTTTTTATTGTATCACCGCTGCACTTAAAATTAGCCAAGAATGTTATACATCAATGAAGAATAACTTTTTCAACGTTATTATTCTGTGTTATTTAACGCCTCGTAATTAACTTAATCAATTGAATTTACGGTATTTGGTGTAAGTTCCAAGTTGTCATGTTTTAATGCGGAAAAATTCTCACTGAGTTTACAAGATATATTGAGCGTAGTTATCCCAGTTATGTTAAGGACCAAAAAATTATTAATGCTCCTCTCGAGGACCAAAGACACCATTATAATGCTCTCCCACACGAATAAAGTTTTTTTCTGACACAGCAGCTTTAAGTTGCATATCGTGCACTTATGTGGTACCCCAGGACAAAATCATATCGTTTCAAGGGAAATAAATACTCCATTTTAAGTAGGGTAGCTTCAGTCAACTCTCAAAATCTCCAAGTAAGACGGAACATTATTCTCGCACTTGCTCTAGGTACTCACAGGGCTAAGCGTCTTAGCGTAAAGGTTATTGAGCCACGAAAATAAATATGCACACGATCCATAAGCACGAAAAGCTGCGACGACAAATGCGATTCAGTCACAACCCTCATGACAAAATAAAACTCGTGACCTAATTAGCAACAAGTTTAAGCACCTGAAAAATTGTGACCTTATTCAAGAAGCCTCAGCAATTTTCGCTACTTCAATAGCGCTTCTCAATTTCGTACGTATTTCACCAGGCAATAATTCATCTACCTGGACAGGGATTAGAACGCAAAACACGAGCCATGATTCAATGAGGACTGCTTTAAGCTATGGAAAAGATAGACTTGAGTAAACTCACTCATTATTCAAGTCTTTCAACTGCCGCGAGAAATTAGTATTCTTACCCTTAATCTTTACCAACTGTCCTTCTGAAGGGAAACCTTTAGCGTAACCCTTCTCCAAATCGTCACCTCTTTCCTTTACCTCTTTCCCGTCGTCATTTCCGCAATAATTCCGCAATATATGTTCTTCCATGTTTAGAGATGATATGTCCACTTTCCTTCACCTATTAATCGCCACCAATTTACAGTTTTCATCCTTCGTCAAGTCAATTGTGGTATAAACTTATTACCGTACTTGAACAAAAATTATTTATGATGCTACAAACTTATTTGGTGTAGACCGAGAATCAAAACCGCCAAGTAAAACGAAATTGAAGTATCTCTATTAATTAGCGGAGGTGGTTATAATAATTGTCAAATAATAATAATACTATATCTGATAGTATCTCACATTATTTTATAATATAATCTGCCGTGATTCGAGGAGGAGGAGGTGGACCCTATGATTTATTAAACATCCACATGGTATACAATTCAAGGATTCAATAGAGCCAATTCAAGGATAGGAAACGATTGGAAAATTTTCATTAATACATGAACTTAATTATGGGCTTGAAAACGTATTAGGAACTACTTAAGTCATTTATTTAAACACGTAGATATAGGCATAAAGATGCTGTACAGTACGGCTGTTGTTCCTTAATGCATAATATTACTGAACCAAAATGCATTTCAATTTTCGAGGATAGTTGCCAAATAGCATTTTTATAGTCAGAGTGACAGGTTTTATGGTATCCAATGATTCGCGGTAAAAATGACATTTGAGCATACCCGTTTTTTCTTATTATTAACTTTAAATTCATAATAATAAGCACCGGAGACAGCTTTCCTTTCCTTTGCAGCTGCCTTGAGATACAGGCATTGATTATCTTCGCGTAAAAACCTTCTCGTATAGGAGCTATGCCCAACTCGTAAGGAACCCAAATACTAGCAATATATTCTACAGGTGAACTAACAAGGGCGGAATGGCAAAATACTTTTACTTTATTGTTGCACTTCCCTAGTACCCTTACCAAAGACATGATTAAGGTGACCGGAAGAAACATGTGTATCCAATAATGCCGTTATATACGGGACGTGCTTCTGGGCACTTCCAGCCAAACCCGAGCCACGTTATTTTCTGGGAATCAGATCGGTCTGTGAAACCACAGGAGCCGCAGAGAAAAGAACTTCCAACTCCTTCCTGATGCGTGAATTCCACCCCCCCGCAACGGCGGACGAACTGTTTTGTTCAGCAATGGCTGAGCCCTACTCTAACCGGCAAAAGCGACCAATTGGTTGAAGGATGTACTTTTACACCCAAAAATATTGTGGAAAAAACACGTTTAATGCATACCTTAATGGTTTCTCTAATCATCGACTTAAGCCACGCTTTTTTTCAGAATATTCCAGGGTTCATGATTTTCTTCGTTTTTTTCACAAACTGGACACCTTATGCCAACGCCAACTTTTCTTTCGAAATTTCCAAGCACTAAATCCCTCCTTTTAGACATTTATCTACAGTCGTTCACATTACCTGAGCTCCCTATACTGATTCCCCTCACGAAATGACCGTCGTGCACACAAAATGGAAAAGGAGTAAATGCAGGGTAATAATTATAGGGTTATTGAACTTTCTTCATCTCCCTCTTCTAGTGTTATAATAAACGCCTAATTCAAAGCCAAAAATAGCCCTCCCTTGCTTCCCAATAAGCCCTGCATTATTAACAGATTCCAATTGTTATATATTTATATAAAAAATCTGAAAAATCTACTACCACTGACTGAATCCAATTCATGACTACCACTACCAATGAACCCTCCTTTAGTATCATTATATCCATAATCACTTTCCTAGTTTAATAATAAAAAACTTTGTACCATTCCGATCAATATTGATAATCAGGAAGTTTTCTCGTTGACTGTTTTTATTCTATTTTTTCTATGCATCCACTGGAATAGAAACCGCGTCACATTCGGAATCACATTAACAAATAGTGGATAAGGAAATTTACGAGCGAGGAATTTCTAAGTCATGATTCATAACTCTGGATAAGACAAAAAGAACAGTACGACATTCGTCAAGCGTGAAATAAGACGATTTTTTAAAAACCCCTGTCTTAACAATACTTAAAGTGCTGAATGTCTGACAACTTTGATTTAAAAAATGATACAAATGATTTAGCCCTGACTTTCTCATTAACTTGGCTATGAACTACGGCATCCAGTTTAATCTTGATATGATACATCCAGTTTAATCTTGGGTAAGTTCTTAACTTAGGTAATTACTATGTATTTTAATGCCTTATTCATGACTGAAATTAGCACAATAAAGAAAATAGAGAATCCGCTGTACTAATCTTTAAGAACTATCATTACTCGTACAATTGGTAAAACTCCCATGAAGGCACTATGTTGCGAGGAATTTTAAGAATAAGTTATTGCAATGCAGTACCTTATTTTGCATTGAATTTTTATTGTTAAATCGTTTCCAATATTTCAAATTCACAATAATTTATAGTGGGGCAAAATGAGGAATAATTGGG
Organism: Pyrrhosoma nymphula; assembly: GCA_963573305.1. Lineage (NCBI taxonomy): Eukaryota > Metazoa > Arthropoda > Insecta > Odonata > Coenagrionidae > Pyrrhosoma > Pyrrhosoma nymphula. Next base: position 176,440,065 of record OY754328.1, on the reverse strand, counting down.
CGCTTTAATTATGAATGATCAAACTTTGGTGAAGAATACTATCAATTATGCATAATATACAAACACTCAAATTGACGTTGAACGAACTCCCAAATCACACAAAGCTGGACCACCGAGGCCTTGGAGATCAAAGTTGTCTAAAAACAAGACATGTCATTCATCAAAGTCGCCAGGCTTGTGACATCCTGATGCTACACAATTTAGGGCTTGAAACGCCACACCCTTCGTAATTACGAAATGTCTGTGCTTCTGACAAGTCTAAATCGTCCATGCTGGCATGACTTACATTACGGTCAATTTGTTTTCCCGTGGCAGAATATCAATGTCGTACGATGAACACCATTCGATTATGGCTCCAATGCAGAATAGAAAAGTACAAGCTAAACCCACGGCTATACTAGCGAAAGCAATCCCGGTCGAATTACACACACTCCGATGGAAATGACGGAAACTCGAAGGAGAGAGATTTTCTGACTTCTCTCACCCCATATTTCTGGGAAATCCACAAGCACTTGACAGTGTCGCGCGTACGCAAAAGAACTGTGACATGTTCTGAGCAGACAGATTCAATTAAAGCCTTCACAAACGACGAAACCGCGAAAAAAAACTCCAAAAGAATTCTCCAGACGGCGTGGAAAGCAGAGAGAAAAGAATTCGTTCGAAAAAAATGGGATGAACTTCGTACGAGGCAAAATGTTGGACTTCACCCAGAAAAAACTTTGAGCACATAGAAAAATGCCACATGCCTTCATTATTGCTTAGGGCGAAGAAAATTCAAAGGACATAACATGCGAGAGAAAAAAATATTACTAGTACGTCTATTTGATACTCGTACTAGTAAAAGGGTAAACAATATGAACATCAAAGTCACAAATAAATGCAAGAAATATACGAATATGGTGGGGTTCCAAGCTTTCTCTAACGTGAGGTTTCCTTCTGTATAAAACTAAGAATTACATTATAAACTAAATACCTAAAACTAAGAATTTAATGATAGCCAAACAATGCATGATCTACTCAATTTCATTTCCCCACACACAATTCATAAGAGGCGAAACAACAGTTATGTTCTTCAACGCATTCCAGATCTATCAAATTCAAGGAGGAAAGTTTTCATATTTCTAAAAAGTAACTCGACACTTTCGAAATTTCAGTTATCTATGCTTCATATAGGAATGTTAAAGACAAAGAAACTGATCTTAGGTAATAAATATGCTAAATTCTCGCTCAAAGAAATTAGTACAATGGAAGGAATTCCTCGCTCACTAAGCCAAGCAACGCAAAATTTCATGAACCTATGAACCAAAAATAATTCAATGGCAATGGTTTTGTCATAGGAAAACACGTCTTTAATGATATAAACTTCAGCATCGTTTTCATTAAATGCGTATATCTCTTTTGTCAGTAGCAAATTAATTTGAAAATAAAAAAATTGAAGATAACTTAGTCATTATACAGGATTTTCGTTTACATACCGATATTTTCCTGTGAAGAGATAAATAATCCAAATATATAAATTGAAGCGTAATTGACTAAGATAAACCATCAAAACTGATTCAGTAGATATTCATTTCGCAAAAGGGGGTGTACTTCTGAGTCCGTTTCCCAAAAAAGCAGTGAAATTTGATGCTTAAAATGTACGGCATAAAATGTGGAGATACCCAAACCATCACTGACGGCATGAAGTACGCTTTAGAGACTGGCCAAACCGGCCCGTTGCGTCCATTGTAGTTTCCAAGACCAGAAATGATAATATTAGAAGTGACATCAGTCGCGGCTAAATTCAGACATATATTGTTCACATTTCTTATGAATATTGAGGCCAAGCTAGAATGGTTTAAACATTACAGTGATTGAATACAATATTAATAAAAGGTGAAGCATAGACTGAATTTCACTAGCTCAGTTCAAATAACAGTGTGCATGCCTTTTAGTCAAGTACCAGTCGTTTCATCTTCTTATTCTGTCTATTGTCCACCTACAGCCCCAATATGTGTACAGCAATAGATTTTCACAACGAAACCGCGAATGAGTAATCAAAAGAGCTTTGCTCGATAAGAGCAGAGAAATATTTTGCGCTAGGATTAGAGAGTTATTCTCTCAAGTGGCCGATAGTTGACGAAACCGCGAATAAGTAATCAAAAGATCTTTGCTCAATCAGAACAGAGACCTATTTTACGCTCGGATAAGAGTTATTCTCTCAAGCGGCCGATATTTCAAGTTAAACAGCCGTTCAGTGCGCTATCTCCTTTTCTCAAATATTTCTCGTCACGTGGAAAGTCCACATAGTTTTTTGGCACGCAAAAAGCAGTAAAAAATTTCATTCCCGATCATGTGCCACCAGTGGCACGCGACCCGATTTTATTCAATCAGCTTCCTTTAGGAGGTGAGGCATTACCCCTCCGAATCATCCAAATCACCATACCGGGCACATATAAAGCGCATCACCAGATCCCGCCGAGCACCAGCTCGACTTTTCTATCTTCTCTCCCATTCGGGCTCTTCAGCACTAAATATTCCTCTAGCCTTGACCTCAATTAATCAGTTAAGGCAAAATAAAAAACGGTAGAGCTCGTTCGTACACGTTGAGAATGGATAATGTCGAGAAAAGCTTCCGTTTAGCCCCACTCGCACGTTCTTCGTGTGCACATGCATAGAAATACATTTTTTCATGCAACACATTTCCAATAAAAACTCACGACACTGTCGTAAATTTCACCGAAATATAAAGCATCTATGCCAGAGTTTGGGATGTTTTCCTCAACGCTTAGTATTGAAATGAAATTGTTGTGCACTGCCACGATGGATTGGCGGCGACGAAGGAATAACTGTAGGTACCATCAATAATTAAAGCATTGACACTAAATTCATTGAATGTGTACTTAACTTATTCACTGTGTTTCTATCTTTCATGAATATAATGTACACCTTGAAATCTTATAAAGTTATGCGGGTGACGTTTTATTCATAGATTATTTTTCGCGCTCCTTCTCCGATTGAATAATCGAATCACGATGTAAAACATTTAAAAAATCTAGGCCGTGGCTAAAACGTCCGAGAAAGTTCTGCTACATTCATGATTCATTCCAAAAATTATTAAAAATTCAGTTTGTTTCAAAAAATCCGTACTGAATGGAAAATCTATAAGCATTTGTGCCAGGGCCATGCATTCCCCATGGATTGACAATATTTATTGGTCGTATTAAATACATACCATTCGAGCGTACGTCTATTCCGCGATTATTAGAAGTTTAACGATATCATTGAAAAATAACTGATATTAGAGCAGATAATTCTGTTTATCAAAATTAATTATCCGGTTTCTAATTATTATATAATATTATGAAAATGTGTTGCAAAGGCAAAAAATACAAATTATTTATTTAGTCTTGTTTCATTCAATATGTTGTTAATGCTCCTGAATCTGCTCCAATAAATGGCACCAGGTTAAGAGGTATTCATACATACACAAGTGTCCTCAACCTGCTGCACGAATAATAGGAATTCAATAGAGAAACTAGTCTGCAAAGCGTTTGAGAGTATCTTCATTCACAGAAGTTACTACAGCTGTGATTGTTTTAGAGATAAAAAAAAAATAAACGGATAATGGAGAAACAACGCATATCGTTTTATTATCACAAGAAAAAGTAAGAGATTGTAATGCCCTAAGAGTGCAGCGATAAGTCGCAGCTTCCCGTACGACCTTTCCAACTGTGATTCTGAAGAACACTAAAACTCCTTGTGTCGTATGGACACCATTAGCAACAACTCGGGGATTAGCTAGCACCTTGCGTATCTTATTCGAAACTATAAGTTACGCCCATTCAAGTACTACAGGGTTAATTCTTTGGCAGTGCTTGGTAGCATGGACATACATAAATTAGTTCGTTTTTTTACACTCACCTTACTTGATTGATTTTTTTATTAGTAAAGTAAGCAACACTCGATCTGAGGAGCTAAGGGGGTCGGCATACTGTGATATTCCATTTAGCATGAAACGACTCACATAGTACACCGTTTATGTGGAATGGGAATAGCCATCGACTCAAAATTTTAAAAATACAGAAAGGATGTCCACACCAGTGAGTAGGTACTACTCGTCGTACATAGTCTAGGGATAATGCCTGTGAGCTTGGAGACCAATATACGTTTCGGACACGTTCTTGAATAAACTCCAGCCTCCGACGTGAGGTAGTATTTAATGGGCACCTAGCGTGTTCTGCAGAAGCACGGTCTCGCCGGCCTTTACTTTCTTGCTTCACTCGCACTCAGCCATTTAGGCTGAACCACTTATCTTGATATTGCTGAGTACGCTGGGCATCCAGTTCTCGCGTTCATGAGACATGCACACCGCTAGATAAGTAAGTGCTGCATACTCTTGCTCATCTTCGGCATCTTTCTCTGTAAGTGTAAGATGAAAATGTAACACAAGATACTCAAAAGCTTTTTATGTTTAGTTTATTTTATACGCCTTGCTCACAACAATGTCGAACGAAGTTGGTGTCAATTTCGGAACTTTTTCTATAAGCGTTATCGCACGATAACAGCCGGTTGCTACGTGAGTCAGCGTCCGATAACTAAAAATGCTATTATGACTACGACCCATTATCGGTCGACGTCCTCACGTGCGATAACGGCTGAGATCTTCTTTATGTGGCAGGAGTCAAGTATAGAAAACATTTACGGATTGAATTCCTAATTCATTAAAAATCTAAATAATTTTAGAAGGCACCTTCTATCTCTCACACTCTTTGGCATACGTGTTTTAAATCTAAGGAGCATGTTCTTTCTTTTTCCGGCGCTGAAATCATTAAAAATATACATTAATTGTAACTCAGGGAAAATCTAAAATGTAGATGATTATTTTACTTTTTCAGGACTTGTCTCTCGGGCGTGGAATACCTTTAAGACAATCATAAACTAAAAGTAAATTTATTTATGCAAGGTAATAACCTATCCATCCATGAATTAGTAAAATGTGAAAGAGAATATTTAAAAAGATTATTTCAATAACTTTAACTAATTTTTAGATTTTCCCTGAGTTAAAATTAATGTATATCCATCCATTAAATTATCTTCATTTTACAAAGCTGAGTTATTAACGTTTAAAATGTGTAAAATATCCAAAGCCATGTACCCATACGTACGTCCTTGAGAGTTTAAACTATAAAATCCTAAGAATCTGCAAAATTTAGGGTCAGCAAATTGAAGAAGCTAGCACATTTATCTCAAAGTCGGAATTCAGGAAATTAACTGAAAGAGAAAATAATTAATGAAAGAAGCAGCAACGAATGCTTACATATTCAGGACCCGGTCTCACTCCAATTTGTATGTATTCAACGCCGTTTATTTTGTGAGTCAGCTTCATTCCTTCCCTTTAGACGACATCCTCTTTAATTCCTTATGGCCAGTGATTACTCTTTCGGAAAGACTTTACCTAAAGCGAAGCTGGCGTCCAGCATCAGGGACTGTTATAATATTTATATGCTTGAATATAGCTTCCGTTCCAAGCATATTTATCTGCTCGGTGCTCTAGCTTGAGTTTCGAAATAGACGTCTCATAACCTCATCATCCATAAATATTAAAGTATTTAATTACTACGCAAATAGCTCAGTAAAGTCATCCGTCGAGAAACTTCACAAAGAGCAGCCAAAAGGTTAAACAGCCACACACCAGCTTTCTCTACCAAAAAAGTTAAAAAATATAAGGTTATATATAATATATTATTATATATAACATAATATAATTATAATTTTATCTTATATATAAATATATATATATATATATATATATATATTAGGGTGGGCCGAAAAACACGAAAGTTTCTGAATCGAATCGTAATAGCGCGGAAAAATTGTTACTCGACACCCTGATCACAAAGAAAGAAAAATTTTCGAAATCGGACCATGTCTTCCGGTCGCACATCTCGTTCGAAGTTTTGAAAAATCGTAAAAAATATGACTTTTTTAGGGATTTTTTAAAATGAGTTACAGTGATTGGATTACGTTCAAAATCGGCATGTGGCCTCTTCTTAAGAACCTTTGTCTTAAACAAATATGTAACACCCCTTATCTCCTTCTTTTAGGGAGAGGGGGAGTCGCTCATCGCGTTCAAATTATCGAAAAATCGTAAAAAACATGACTTTTTTCGGAATTTTCTCTTAATGAGTTACAGTGATCGGATTGTGTTCAAAATCGGTATGTGGCCTCTTGTAAGGGTCCTTTGTCTTTTAAGAAAGATATAATTCCCGTTTCCCACTTCTTTTATGGGGGAGGGGAGGGACATGTATCGTAAAAATGAGTGACCATACGGTAGGCCTACTCTTATTTTTGAAAATTGTTTTTTCTTTTGATTTCGTCCCTTCAAAATGGTTGTTTTGGTGAGAAAAAAAATACATTTCAGGCTGGTTGATGTGCAACTACCCATAGCCGTGCCTAAGGGGTCAAAGTGCAGGTGCACTAGAATAAGCGGATTTCGATGCCAGACACACGTCTTTACAGTAATTCGCTGATTGTAGAGCTCCGCAGGGACGAATATTTTAACCATTTTTCCGTATTTTGAAGCCATCACGGAGTAATATTATAGTTATAACTCCGCACCGGCCTAGCCGCTGCACCGTACGGGCGCTTGGCTGACGGTCGCCGCTACGCTGGCATCCGTGCCGAGCTCTGAGCTCCCCCCCCTCTGTCCCCAGCCCTTCTTTCTCTATGTACTTCCTCGTGCACTTCTGAGGGTAAATAAATGGTCTAGATTATCTGATTACCTGGATGTGTTTAATAAACATATTTGAAGATACAATGAGTAAGTACACAATTCAGTTCCGGTCTCTTGATGTAGATGGTGTGTCATACTTATGAATTAATGTTGACTTTTTGATGTCAGGTAGGGACTTCCGGTAGGAATCTACGGATATGAGCAAGTCTTGAAAGGCGTCCTCTTTTTGTTTTATTGTTCTGTTTAAATCGGACATAAGTTTTACGCCTCGCCCCGCATGATCATTAACCACTCTAAGGTAAGAAGCAATTTGCTTTCCCCTTTTGTAATCCTCTCTTTCAGCCCATTCAGTCACAGGGTACTCTTAAAAACTCTTGACTAATTCCTAGTATTTGGAAAAATCTGATGGAGCTTGTTGTGGCTAAGTCACCAAGTGTTATATTGGGAACATCCCTCAACTGCACCTGTCTCTTCTTCAGCGGCTCCTCTTAACCGTCTTAACCGGAAACTTTCGTGTTTTTCGGCCCACCCTAATATAAATAAATAAATAAATAAATATATATATATATATATATATATATATATATATATATATATATATAAACTTTGCCACAGGTGGGGCGGAAATAAATATAGAAACACAAAAAGAAGAACACTCACACACTATACGTTCTGATATTTCGACAGCCGAAAAGCTGCCTTTCTCACAGAGGGAAGGAAACAGATTCTGTATCCTTCCTTCTGTGAGAAAGGCAGCTTTTCGGCTGTCGAAATATCAGAACGTATAGTGTGTGAGTGTTCTTCTTTTTGTGTTTCTATATTTATTTCCGCCCCACCTGTGGCAAAGTTTATTTTTATTTAAATTATCGCGTGTGTGATTTTCCACGAACTCGTATATATATATATATATATATATATATATATATATATATATATATATATATATATATATAAACTATGCCACAGGTGGGGCGGAATTAAATATAAACACATAAAAAAAAACACTCACACTATACGTTGATATTTCGGTTGCTATAGAACCTTTCTCAAAGATAGAAGGATACAAAAAAAGTATCCTTTTTTTTGTATCCTTCTATCTTTGAAAAAGGTTCTATAGCAACCGAAATATCAACGTATAGTGTGAGTGTTCTTTTTTATGTGTTTATTTAATTCCGCCCCACCTGTGGCATAGTTTATTTATATTATCGCGTGTGTGATTTTCCACGAACTCGTATATATATATATAATTCTACCACGCTAATATATATATATAGCATAGCCCACGCTAATATATATATATATATATATATATTAGCGTGGGCCGAAAAACACGAAAGTATATATATATATATAATAATTTGAACAAAAGGTGAAAGAAAGAGATAAGAAACATGTAACTAAAATTGGACGAAGACACTGGTGATGTGGAAATGGTACAGCCCAGAACTCAGAGGGTAAAAATGTGCCGTGACCGGGACTCGAACCCGGAACCTCCCGATTTCGCGCCGAGTGCTCTACTAGTTGAGCTATCAGGACAATTAGATTTACTATGATTTCGGCTGGGGCTTATAACAAAGAATACCCCTTCAAGCTTGAGCCCGTAGCCGTGGCCACTGGATGGCACACAAGGGCAGCTATTCCATCACCAAGAGAGGAGAATTAGACATGGACACAAGAAGAAAGCAAAGATGAGTTCATTCTCACAGAGAGTCGGACAGAGATAGGAACATGAACTGAAGAGGAAAAGAGCCGGTTCGGCCATACATTTCGTTCACTCACTCACACACCACCTTTTAGGCGAATAAATATATAATAATTTGAACAGAAGGTGAAAGAAAGAGATAGGAAACATGTAACTAAAATTGGACGAAGACACTGGTGATGTGGAATTGGTACAGTCGAGAAATCAGAGGGTAAAAATGTGCCGTGACCGGGACTCGAACCCGGAACCTCCCGATTTCGCGCCAAGTGCTCTACCAGTTGAGCTATCAGGACACTTAGATTTAAAAAAAAATTTTCACAAAACGGTTTCAGGGTATTCAGTTTGAGGTAATGTTGTACCCATTCACCAATTTTTATCCAAATCTGAGACCCTAAGGGACAAACGTTTGTTGAATTATGGTGGAATGACCCATATATATATATATATATATATATATATATATATATATATATATATATATAATAAATATTTCGTTCAAACAGGTGGTGAAAGAAAGAGGATAGGTAACATATAAAATTGGACAACACAATGGTGATGTGAAGATGGAATGATGGCCGATTCCAAGTGAAAAAAATTCGTCTAGACCGGGAATTGAACCACGGACCTTCCGATTTCGCGCCGGCTGCTCTGACCACTAAGCTATCTAGACTACTAAAGAAACACTGGAATCGGCGGGGGGTTTATATGAATAAAACACCCCCAAGATTAGCCCGTAAAAGTCGCCCAGAGGTGGCGCTGGGTATTTTCACTCACCGGCAGAGAAGAAATTACGTACACAGAAGAGGAAAGCAAAGTTTGAATCAGGCACACAGACAGTGGTAAAGATACAGAACAGGCGTTTCGGGGCACGCAGAGCCCAAGAAGTAGAAATGAGCCATTCCGGCCATACAACCATTCATTCATTCACTCAAACCGCTCACAGGCGTAAATAATAAATATTTCGTTCAAACAGGTGGTGAATGAAAGAGGATAGGTAACATATAAAATTGGACAACACAATGGTGATGTGAAGATGGAATGATGGCCGATTCCAAGTGAAAAAAATTCGTCTAGACCGGGAATTGAACCACGGACCTTCCGATTTCGCGCCGGCTGCTCTGACCACTAAGCTATCTAGACTACTAAAGAAACACTGGAATCGGCGGGGGGTTTATATGAATAAAACACCCCCAAGATTAGCCCGTAAAAGTCGCCCAGAGGTGGCGCTGGGTATTTTCACTCACCGGCAGAGAAGAAATTACGTACACAGAAGAGGAAAGCAAAGTTTGAATCAGGCACACAGACAGTGGTAAAGATACAGAACAGGCGTTTCGGGGCACGCAGAGCCCAAGAAGTAGAAATGAGCCATTCCGGCCATACAACCATTCATTCATTCACTCAAACCGCTCACAGGCGTAAATAATAAATATTTCGTTCAAACAGGTGGTGAAAGAAAGAGGATAGGTAACATATAAAATTGGACAACACAATGGTGATGTGAAGATGGAATGATGGCCGATTCCAAGTGAAAAAAATTCGTCTAGACCGGGAATTGAACCACGGACCTTCCGATTTCGCGCCGGCTGCTCTGACCACTAAGCTATCTAGACTACTAAAGAAACACTGGAATCGGCGGGGGTTTTATATGAATAAAACACCCCCAAGATTAGCCCGTAAAAGTCGCTCAGAGGTGGCGCTGGGTATTTTCACTCACCGGCAGAGAAGAAATTACGTACACAGAAGAGGAAAGCAAAGTTTGAATCAGGCACACAGACAGTGGTAAAGATACAGAACAGGCGTTTCGGGGCACGCAGAGCCCAAGAAGTAGAAATGAGCCCCACTTACTCTGCGCGAAGTTTTTTCTAACTACTCCGATACAATCGATTGAAAACTCTTTCTCGGCGTTAATTACAATGGAAAACGGACACATAAACAGAAGACTAATTTTAGGAAATTTGAAAGAGATATTTTGTAATTTAGGAAAAATATCCCGAAGATACTGTTTCATTTTCAAAATTGGCAGAGCTCAGACCTAAGAAGTGCGTTCTTGCGGGAGCATCAGGAACTCATACCGTATGCGTGTGTCTGGTGCATCAAAATATTAAATTAATGATTTTAGGTGCAAGTTTGTCACCACTAAATCTAGGGGATAACACCGAGCCGTTGTTGTCATATAAAGACTATTTGTCAGCAATGATGTGTTTCCCTGCGACCGAGGCATGCCATTTGAAGGAATGTAAAAACTGCCCTGGGCCGAACAAAATTCGGAATTCAGTAGAAGAACACTTTGATTGAAATTTAGTTGATAGCATTACTTACCACCAATGGGTTCAAGCAAACCATTGCTCCCTAGAAATTTTTACAAAATCTACCGTTAACTTTTTGAAACTTTTATTGAAAAGTTACAGAAACTTCAGCCACATGACTGCATTCCTAAAAATCAATCTGATTTTCTTAGAAATGTATAGCATAACATCCAAGTGGGGCAGGTTCTCGTCATTGAAGATTTTCCAGAAAATTACGCTTTCGTTTTACAGGACAGCATGCAAGGTATGCACTGGAATAACGACCAAGCAACAGTTCACCTCTTTGCTTGCTATTACAGCCCTAAATTCCAGGATAATGTAATCCCATTGAACTTCGTAATCATATCAGACAGCTTGAAGCATATAACATCAACTGTACATGTTTTTCATAAACTTCTCCTTAAATTCTTGAAATTGAAAGTTCCGAAGCTTCAAAAAGAAAAATATTATTCAGATGGAGCAGCTGATCATTATAAAACAAGTAAAACATTCAGAACTTATCTCTTCACAGGAAAGATTTCTCAGTCTCTGAAGAATGTCATTTCTTTGCTACATCGCATGGTAAAGGGCCAAGTGACGGACTGGGAGAAACTTTGAAAAGACTAGCAGTAAGAGCAAGTCTTCAGCTTCCATACGAAAAACAAATACGTACACCTACAGAACTCTTTAAACGGGCAAAAGATCATATTTTAGGAGTGGATTTTGGCTACGCAAAGAAAGAAGAAATTGGAAAATATTCCGATGTACAGTTCTGTTCAAAAAAATCTTACCGCCGAAAATTTCTAAGTCCCCAGTTTTTGATGATTTGGCATCGTGGCTGAACCACGCCCCCCTGTGACGGAGAACAACAAACTTTCCAAGCGGAACGAGAGCCCTCCCTCCTCGTAGCTAGGGGAGTTGAACCATCCACGGAAGGAAAATTTTGACCTGGGAAAAGGATTATTTCCGAGGGGAGGGGTAAGGTTTCTTTTTTGTGATGTGTGAGTAAGAAGAAAAGGGAGATGTGCGGGGGAGCAATAAACCCTCCGAGCGGAACAACGGCCCACCTTCCGAACTCGCTTGCCGAGAGGGAACCTCCACCCGAATGACGATTTTGACCTGCTAAGGGATTTCTGAGGAGATGGGTTGGATTTCGGACTCCCGTTTGGTTATTTGTGAGCGAAAATGAGTAGATGAACGATCGGTCTGTCGGATATCTCTCGTAATAGAAAGCTACCATGTAGAAGCCAGGACTCAAATGTCCATTGAAAGTCTTTATCAGAGCACGGGGAATAATTCCGCTGCAAATGACATATCTTCCATTATTTTTCCTCTAGAAAAGGCTATTACCGCGAATCGTCGCTCGAAGAGATCGAATCGTGTCCCCGGAGTTCCTTTAGTTTCTTATAAGTATTTTTCATTTATGCGCGTATTCATTGACGTAGAAACTTGTCAAAAGTTTGACGTATGTTCGCAATCGCTGTCTGGAATTATATGGCTGCGCTTCTTTGGTTTGAATTTTTTCCATCGATATTAAATAAGAATCAGTATTCATGTCAAATTTTCTTAGGATGCAAATAAACCAATGCCATTTAATTATAATGCTGGAATGCCGTGGAAACCAGCTAGGAAATAAGCTCAAAGCCTGCCTTCATTCAACTATTACTAACCGAATAAAAATGGATGGTTGCTACGCACTGACAAATCGTCATACGGATTCAGCATTTACTTGATTGGTCTGCGGCAGTTTTACCCACCTTTTTATATCAACTAACCACTTTCTGCAGTAAAAAGGTCACGACTTAAAAAAATAAATAAAGGAAACGTCCTAAACGTTAAAGTCGCCCGAACCGCCATCTCATATCCAACCGCCGTCAACCAGCATCAGCTGAAAAGACATAGGAAGTTGCGCACGCGCGCAGTGAAATATGCCAGCCTGCCTTCACAATACCCCATTTCCTTATAGCATACGTAATTTTTATAGAACACTACATTGAATAATCACAACTAACAGCATTAAATAAGTTAAAAAAGGATGGAAAAAAATGCGTCAAATAATGAATACTAACACTGCCTGAGTAAATTTCCCCAAACTTAATTCCAGAAACAGTAAATGATTGCAAGGAAAAAACTGAACCTATATCGGGTAAAATGACAAGAATTAATTATGGCATCTTGGAAATGATATGGTTTCGTTTTTATTGTTTAAATTAATTAAAATTTGCGAGCGTATTCATTAACGTTAATAATTATCGCAATTTCGACTTAATTGTGTTATCTCATACCTATATTTGTGGCAGTGCAATCCCTTTTGTATTTGAACTTTCGTAAATTGTTTTTAGTCATTTACTTCTTTTCGGAATTTTGTTTAATTTTTCCTTATGGCTGCTAATTCTTTCCGAAAGTAAGCCAGGAAACGCATGCGCCTTTCAGAAGAGAGCTTACAACTTTTTCTTTGATTTAATTAGGTGCGTAGATAAATTTGGTGTGGGTGGAATTACAATACACAACTAGCTACAAGAATGTGCGATATTAACAATAAAAGAATAATAGTTTGGATAAGGGATTTAAAACTGGATCACTCAAATTCGCTCTGTAGTAACCCATAATGTCAGGCTCAAATTTTAGCGCACACCTATCTTCGCAAAGTATTCCGGGAAAGAGAATTCCAGGGGTGATGTATTTATGCGCAAACTATTACTAATTAATGTTTTAATTTTAAAGTAGTGAGATTTCTAAAGTATCCAATATCATATCAAGTTCTTTCGCTATGCTTAGAACTTAATGTCTGCGCTTTCTTGATTTTCCATGTTTTTCTCGAGAGGCAAGGAAAGCCCTATCCACTTCAAATATCTTCGGATGTAAGTAGCTCGATACTAATTTATTCCAATATTGGAATGTCTAGGAAAAAAAACTTTCAATCCACTCAATCATGAACTTCAGCCAGTACTCAATTATTGTTTCGCGTTGGATATGGATTAAATTTCCTTGTTACCATTAAAGTAACATGAGGCAAATAATTTCTTCTTTCATCCCTCTCAAATGCCTCTTTCAATCTACTCCGTCCTGTGTGTATAATCTTTGCTACTCAGTTAGTGAGTTAACTGTATTAGCGAAGATCTTTGCATAGAGGCACCACCCCTTTGGTCCTTCTAATCTTTCCTGAGAGAGCAATAAACATTCCTTACCAAAGGAAGCCCCTTCCATCACTCTCGCTTGAAGAAAGGCCCGAAACTGCCAAAAAGAGACAATGGAAGGGAGCAGCGGCTTCTTATTCTACTATGAGCAAAGAAGCAACGTTGTGGTCGGTCAAGCTGTATCCGCACATTATGTGGATGCGTGGAAGCGGCCCATACATGTGAAAACTTACATGATCTCTCGTTCACAGCAGCTGGGAAGCGCGGAAACGAAACGCCCACTTCATTGGCTAATATCCCCCTTACTCGTATCATTTTTATAAGTTTCCTACTCGTATTAATTATCGTTTATACTTTAACGTTTAGGACGTTTCCTTTATTTATTTTTTTAAGTCGTGACCTTTTTACTGCAAAAAGTGGTTAGTTGATATAAAAAGGTGGGTAAAACTGCCGCAGACCAATCAAGTAAATGCTGAATCCGTATGACGATTTGTCAGTGCGTAGCAACCATCCATTTTTATTCAGTTAGTAATAGTTGAATGAAGGCAGGCTTTGAGCTTATTTCCTAGCTGGTTTCCACGGCATTCCAGCATTATAATTAAATGGCATTGGTTTATTTGCATCCTAAGAAAATTTGACATGCATACTGATTCTTATTTAATATCGATGGAAAAAATTCAAACCAAAGAAGCGCAGCCATATAATTCCAGACAGCGATTGCGAACATACGTCAAACTTTTGACAAGTTTCTACGTCAATGAATACGCGCATAAATGAAAAATACTTATAAGAAACTAAAGGAACTCCGGGGACACGATTCGATCTCTTCGAGCGACGATTCGCGGTAATAGCCTTTTCTAGAGGAAAAATAATGGAAGATATGTCATTTGCAGCGGAATTATTCCCCGTACTCTGATAAAGACTTTCAATGGATATTTGAGTCCTGGCTTCTACATGGTAGCTTTCTATTACGAGAGATATCCGACAGACCGATCGTTCATCTACTCATTTTCGCTCACAAATAACCAAACGGGAGTCCGAAATCCAACCCATCTCCTCAGAAATCCCTTAGCAGGTCAAAATCGTCATTCGGGTGGAGGTTCCCTCTCGGCAAGCGAGTTCGGAAGGAGGGCCGCCGTTCACTCGGAGAGTTTATTGCTCCCCCGCACATCTCCCTTTTCTTCTTACTCACACATCATAAGAAAATAAACCTTACCCCTCCCCTCGGAAATAATCCTTTTCCCAGGTCAAAATTTTCCTTCCGTGGATGGTTCAACTCCCCCAGCTACGAGGAGGGAGGGCTGTCGTTCCGCTTGGAAAGTTTGTTGTTCTCCGTCACAGGGGGGGCGTGGTTCAGCCACGATGCCAAATCATCAAAAACTGGGGACTTAGAAATTTTCGGCGGTAAGATTTTTTTGAACAGAACTGTACATGCGAAAAGATTTCATCAGGCAGTTAGTATACCAGGCATTAGGGAGTTTCATGCAGCAATACCTGAATCAAATGGAGTGGTTAGAATGAAGAGACTCTCTTCGCCCAGCAAGGGACGGGGATTCAGCTGTAGTTGCAGGCAGGAGTATCAGGATCCTCAAATAAAATATTTCGGAGAGGACCCCTTCCTACAAGGTAGGACATCATATGATTACGGAAAGCATGCTAACTTAGCCATTTTACATTTGTTATAAATACAAGGATTCTGCTTTCTCGTTAGTATTCAATCGATTGTGTCGGAGTAGTTAGAAATAACTTCGCGCAGAGAAAGTGGAGCTCAATGGTAAATTTCTCTGCATACATCCATTTAACGTGGCTGCAGCGGTAATCGTGAGTCGTTGAAAGCACATTCTAATAACTTTACAAGCAAGTCGAAAAAAATATTCTTGGACCACATTTCACTCAATTAAACCTGTTCATACGCTGGAAATCACCATACATGCAATAATGTATATGATGCAAGAGTTGTATTTCAAATTTTCGCCTTCATTATAGGATTGTTTTGACTTGGATTATCGGCGCGGAATTCAAAATTTACGAGAAAATCATATCTAAATACACTTTTCCTACTCGGCATGATACCTTGATATTTGTTAGCAGCTATTATAATAATATGAAACTTATTATTTCGCATTTAGGATAAAATCTGTACATAAGTAATCGAATTGTTTCAAAATATATGCCGTGTGCCATAAGAGTGCTAGTTAAAATATCATTGAATTGCCTGGAAACCAAATCGGTAGCATACAGTTTTTTTCACTTTTATCGATAGATATTACTAATAAGGACACGTATGCAAGGTTTCACGCAAATCTGTATATAAACAAAAATCGCTCCAGCCACTTTAACAGAACGAATAACAATTGTTGTTAACATTCATAGTTTATAATATATTTTTATATCATATAGCCACGACTTCCAGCAATTAGGGAAATGTTTAGGCTTGCATCACGTGTCTGCTGCATGTATTCCAAATGGGAAGCTGACGGGCCGCGCGAGAGAAAATTGTAAATGTTTAAATATTTATAAAAAGCGCATTTATGAATTTACACTAAATTTAATTATTTGAGTAGTTAGCTGGATATGTTTAGATTACGGAAAAAAAGTTTCGGCGGATTCTGAGATGGAGTATTTGAGAAAAGTTTATTAACAATGTTTTAAACACGGGCCGCGCGAGAGATAATTGTAAATGTTTAAATATTTATAAAAAGGGCATTTATGAATTTCCACTAAATTTTATTTTTGGAATAGTTAGCTAAATATGTTTAGATTACGGAAAAAAAGTTTCGGTTGATTCTGAGATGGAGTATTTGAGAAAAGTTTATTAACAATTTTTTAAACACGGGCCGCGCGAGAGAAAATTGTAAATGTTTAAATATTTATGAAAAGGGCATTTATGAATTGCTACTAAATTTTATTTTTGGAATAGTTAGCTAGATATGTTTAGATTACGGAAAAAATGTTTCGGTCGATTCTGAGATGGCGTATTTGAGAAAAGTTTAATAAAAATTTTTTAAACACGGGCCGCGCCAGAGAAAATTATAAATGTTTAAATACTTATAAAAAACGCATTTATGAATTGCCACTAAATTTTATTTTTGAAATAGTTAGCTGAATATGTTTAAATTACGGAAAAAAAGTTTCGGCCGATTCTGAGATGGAAGATTTGAGAAAAGGTTATTAACAATTTTTTAAACATTAGTAATTTACAACAATAGGGTATAGAAGAAAATAATTTTGTATTGATATATTTGCATTCAATAAAGATTTAGCTTTAATAAAAGCTATTAATCATTGTTTTATGACAATTACAAGCGGAGATATAAGTGATAATATGATTTGAGGCTCGGATTTTTGCTAAAAATGCGAAAAAATTAAAATATGCATAATTCACTCAAAACATTTTTTTTCACAAAACGGTTTGAGGGTATTCAGTTTGAGGTAATATTGTACCCATACACCAATTTTTATCAAAATCTGAGACCCTAAGGGACAAACGTTTGTTGAATTGAGGTGGAATGACCCATATATATATACCTAAACCTAAAAACCTAAAAATAAGATAAAACCTAAAAATTAGAAACAAACAGTATTATAGAATGTAAAACAGGATCACTTGCCTTGTCCTAAATCTCAAATTCCGTCTACAAAAAGTCATTTCCAGGGGACAACGACTATTTTAATTTTGTTTATCCATTACGATGAAAATAGGTCTTAGCCGTGGATAACAGGAAACAGGTATTGCCTTGATTACGTAAGAGTAGGATTGGTAACTGGAAGTGAGAAGCATGGTTAAGGAATATATTGGACTTTAGGATGAAAGATAAAACAATTTGCAGCAAGACTTTGAAACTCATTTGAAAACGTAGTTATACATGATTCTGGATCTAAATGGGTTTACCTGTAGTATTTATATATTTGCCTCAAAAAAGGTTTCGGTTGGCTTACAGTATTTTTTTGTAATTAGCAAACAATCCAGCCGGGGGATGATCACTAATGTCTACTTACTTTCCTACCTCATAAAATAGGTGTTGGAGCGGGAGGAAAACGAGACTCCTGATTGGACAATGTGAACGACTTTACGAGCTTTTTTTCGAAATTTTAAAATCACGCTTAAGCATTTTCGAATTTTTGCCAACAGATAGGGTGCCTTTTTCCAATTATTTGGCTCCAAAAGTTTTTATATTACCCAAAAGAATTAACTATGAACAAACAACTAAGAATCATCAATTTCCTTGATTACTTTTAACACATCTCCCCAAAAAACCGATTCGAATCGAAGAATTACATTGTTTCGGAAATGGGAGCGATAACGACACACATTCAGCACGTTCACATTGTTGGCGGCATTGGTGTCGCGTTTAATGACTTCAGTTCTCATTTTGATTTCGTGCGGTGAACTTGGTGTCTTCCTACGAAACTGTATTTAGAAAATCTAGCGAGGATTGATTGTTCTTCAGTTAACGTCTGTATTCTGTGCAGTGACCATGGCGCTAGAGATTGCATGCATACTTGCATTAGCTTCAGTGATTTGATTGGTTGTTTTGCGCTGTATTGTATAGATTGATAGTAGGGAAGGAATATTTCGTTGGGTTAGGTGGATTTTATTGGGATGATAGTTTTCGATTGAGTGGGTTCAGTTGTTTTTCGATAGGTAGGCTGGGTATGACTTGGTTTCGGTGTATTTTTCGATATAGGTTTTTTTTTCATAGAGCGAGTTGGGTCGTTTTATTTTTTGGTCTGTGTCCTCTTCTTTGGGGGAGATGGTTGTTGGGAGTTTTCCATTGTTATGGCGGTGATTAGGCAAAAAATTAGTTCGATCATGAATAAAATCATCGAGTTTCTCCATCGTGTTCATAAAGATATGCATCGCTGTTAACCATTGCTCTTCACACCTAATCCACTGATCCACATCCACACAAAATCCACAAATTCGTCGTCATAATTTTAGTTCAATAATACCCGTTAAAACTCCTCGATTCTAGCATTCTTCCCTACGTTAGCCTCTACCTCAATCGCTTTTTTCCTCAAAATAGCCCCAGTAGCTCAAGCAAAATCCGTCATTATGAAGGGCTACATGTTTTGCACAAATCTACGATTGAACACCGCCCTTCCATTTTTGGAAGTCAAGAGCAGCAAACGTACTCGTCAAGGGAAAGTTATTCAACAAATCAGCAGCAAATTGGTACACCAACACCATGAGCTGCAACTCGTCTTCCCCAGCCATCGATAGATGATCCCAAGATGCCACAGTTCTGAGTTCCCCGGAATTGAGGTCTTGCAGGACGTTCACACTCCCATCTCCAACACGCGATAAGCGGTACAGGAGAGCATCGTCCCGAAGGGACAAACTCAAATAAACCGTTCAGCAAACGGCCCAAATTATTCAATATTAACAAACATGGTTCACGTAAAAGGTAGTAACTACCAGTTGCATCATGGGGGTTAAAGACATACGGAAGGTAAGGGATAGTTTTTCCAGCGTTATGTCCAATGATAATAAACTAATAATGCTAATGGGGTTAACGCCTTGCCCTGTAATTTCCAAACGTTTAAAATATCCTAAAACAAATTTACTAACTTAGTTACGCTACAGTTTTAGGCGAATAAATAGTGAACTATAGCTTTCCTTTTTCCCAAGTTTAAGTGTTTATGCTTGAGTGACATCTATTATTGTTTAAGTTTGATATGGTACAACTGTTGCATGTTAGCCACGTTTCAATGCAATGAGTTATTAAAACATAAAACTAACGAATAAATAATCACAACTTATGATCACTGGCATGTTGAGCATTTCATGAAACTTTGGCTTATGAGTGCTGTCGCGTAGTACCTACTGCTAGGAGGTAATGCTTCGGACCATTTAAAAAAAAGCACCCTTGTTCCATCTTCAATGAAGTCAGCGTGATGAGCATTTTTTTAAAATAATATGAAAACACCCTTTCCGCATAAATAAGGTCGTTAATATGTAATAAACTAATGCCGCAGCTAAATACATGGCAATACTTAAACCATTATGACCTAATGATATCATCACCACCAAACTGCTGACTCTATGACAGTATGACTCGTCCATAACTTAAAGCACCATATTGAGCCTCAGATATCCGTTATTCCAGCTGCAGCCAATGATGAAGGAAAAAAGGGGAAAATAAAGTTTCGTATCACGCTCCTAAAATGAATCACTGATTCAAAGCCAGCGGTAGCTGCAGCCAGTTTTAAAGGTCATGGCCAAGGCAAAAAGATGCATTTGATGGTGTAAACATGAGCCAATTTCCGCGGCCTATTTTCGCACATTGAGCTTCAAATGAGAACAAGAAGCATGAGCCTGGGTAAGCTCCTCCGAGGACCTAAAAAGAATCGAATGAGACGAAGGTTCTCATTTTTTAACAAGGCGCTAAAACTTTTTTTCCACAATACTCCGCAACAAGTGCTATGCATTAGCGCCAAGTAATTTCGTAGGAGTCCACAAAATTCGGGCAACCCCACGATAACTACTCCCGGAAAAAGGTTTTAGTGATAAAATTTTGGATTACTTAGTTTCAACATTATATTATAGGGCTTCTCTATGGTAAAAAACTTAAAGAATATGTAACAATGAAAAATACTGACAATTCCACAGTTTAATTACAAAAAAGTGACCGGTTTTGTATCAGAGTTACATCTTCCGACGAAGATGTAACTCAATCCCTAAGTCCCTTAGTTTTTACTCTCTATAAAGTAGAGACAGACTGTTACTTAAAGTTACAGTACTTAAAGGTTACGCGATCAGAAATTATAATTAAAGCGTATGGCGGAGCAATTGTAATATTTTATGACATTAGTTTCATGGTTTTCTTTAAATGAAGCACAAAATATTTTTTAGGAGAAGTATATAGCTATTGTATGGCCTGAGTATAGAAGTTAAAAGAGTATTTTTTTAATAGCAGCCTTTTCTGAAACTGCGAAAGCCATATTAACGTCCGCTAGCCCAAATAATGTGAACCACTCAATGCTAAACGCTTCTTACAGCATATTGAAAGTTCCGTTAGTTCTAAGCACACTCTCATTACTAACAGAAATTAAATAAAAGAAAAAATAAAGCATAATCGTTCTCACGTTTGAAATTTGGTATGATTAAAGACCAAAACAAGAAGAGAAGCAGATTACGAAATAAAAAACACCTCTTGAATGTTTTCGCAAGATAAAATATTCCAAATTGAATTGAATGAATACAACAAATATTTGTACTTACATTTCACAATCACGGCCTTCAGCATTCCTCCCTCCTTCATAATGAATGAGACCAAATTCATTGAATTTTATGAGTAGAGATATCCCGCTAAATAGGTACACCGTAAAAGAAACTTCATGGATGGAAAATGGATCGTTACGATTGAGAGCGTTCAAAGAATACTCCACCACGGGGAGTCATGAGGTCAAGAGTAGGAGCGTTCAAAAGTAATCCACAAGTGAGTAATTGATGTCAATCCTCTTCTTCCTTCTATAAAGTAGGCACATGGCCTGTTTTTTCTTCGCCCCTTCGCCATTTATTCTTGCTCGACGTTATCACACCATCTTTTTTTGGCCAACCTATACTTCTTTTTCCCAACGGTAACTTATCACGAGATATTATTACCATTCTTTCTTCGCCCATGCGATTTATGAGTTCACTCCATCCGTGCTTTTTATGGTTCACTTGTTAATGTGTAAGTACTACTTTGCAATTTTTTCTTGTGTTTTCATCTCATTCTCAGCCCAGTAATGTTTAACCGGTGATTTTCCGCTGTACTTTCATCTCACCAGTCTCCAAGAGTCTTCTTGTTCTTGCTGTATCTGGTCGGTTCTCCACCATTTACGTCATTAGTGATCTTATACTAGCGTTATAAACTCTATATTTTTCGTATAAATTGCTTCAGGAAAAAAACAACTTGGACCAGGGATCGAACCTTTGGCTTGCCGGGCCAAAGCGCAGACCACCACGATACCCAGGTATCCTGATTCTCAAGGCAATTTCTAAGTTATTCCATCACCGGTTTTCGGCAGATCTGAAATGTCATCATACGTAGCCAATCACGGAAAAATTTATGTTACAGGATTTATCCCCGTGGTTAGTGGCTTCTTAGAGGTCCTTATTTCCCTTACCAGTGTGATTCTTGATCGATTTAGGGGATGAAATTCTAGTTCCCTTAATTCCTTTCAAATTTCCTTAGGAATCAGGAAGCCTGGGTAGCGTGGTGGTCTGTGAATTGGCCCGGCAAGGCAAAGGTCCGTGGTTTCTACTTAATTCGATCACCGGTTTTTGGCAGACCTGAAATACATTCATCTAGATATTTTTTCTATCCCTATACGTCGCTTCTTCCATATTCTATCGTTTAACCATCCAGTCACCCTTAAGTCTTTTGATGTTTGTTGTCTGAATTAAGATTCCACATTTCAATATCAAGACAGTTCTATTCCAAGGTCTCGTAATTAAACTTTATTTTCTGCTGCATAAATTTTGCCGTATACGGCGAGCATGCATCCAACAGGTGTTTTAGGCGTAGTTGACGTAGCGAATGTAAATGCAATCTACTAATCTTTTGAAAGCTCTTATGTTTTCCGACGAATATTTACAATGAAGAGTTCTCGATTTTCCCACCGGATGGTGGTGTTACTCAACACTGACTTTTCGATAGCGTAGTTTACTTTTTTCTTCAAGGTGAACAGTCGCACTGAAGAACATGGCAGACTACGCTATCGATACTTCAGTGCCGATCAGCACTATTATCCGGTGGTTAACCCAAGAACTTTTCATTCTTAATAATCTGTTGGTAGAACATGAGATGATGACGATCCAGGCCATGGCAATTTTCCAAAAACGTTTGCTAGTCTAATGTCAACATATTTCATTAACTCCGTGTATGAGTTTGAAAAAAAAAGGTTGGCGTAGAGCTTAGTATGGAGTGTAACGTTTGATGGTGCAGAAACCTGTACTCTTATAGAATATGACTCTTATAGAATAGGAAGAGAATAGGCAGCAGGCGTTTGAGATGTGGGCGTTATGGAGAACGATGTCGGCTACAAAAGAGAAAAGCAGGTGAAGAGTCACAGCTCATCCACATTTTGCTCCAGGAGAAGCGAATACTCGAGCGAATGGCACCCTTTAAAGGCATCAGGGCGTTGCCTATATACGATCAGGCAATCCTCGCACCTTGTAGGCCGGCAGGATCGGGGTTCTGCTGCAAGAATTGGTGCTCAGAAAGGATAAACTTGTGTCAAGCACCGAAACAAGTTCTGATAATGCTGTTTCGCAGCTTAGTAGTCCGGAAAATATCGGTTTAAGGCGAGTTTAGTACATACATGATGTTGCACTTCATGTCCTTGTAATGGACCAAATCAGAACGGGAGCCTTGGGAGGGTACCGTACACCATTCACAAATGTAGAGCACTAAATACAGGTGTGCCGGAAAAGAAGAACGCTTCTCTAGTTCTTCTAGTTACCGAACAGCACGAATTCCAGGAAAACTCCAGTATTTCCAGGTTTTTCCAGGATATTTTCGTTATCCCACCTGGGAGCGCCTGGGACTTTTGATATGTTCATCTCAAAGGGTTTCTGAATACATCTCAAAAGATCCGGCTTTGTTATTAATTATTTCGGGTTAAAACCTAATTGTCTTGGGCTATATCTTAACACTAGAAGGACGGGATTGGTCATTTTGACCCATAACACGTGTTCAAAATCAAATTTTACTACTTATTTGTGGTTAGATTCTTTTTAAATTTTGTGACTTTGAGCATTTTGGCTTATATTTTACTAATATGGAAATAAAATTTCGTAATTGTGGTTGCTAACTTTTTAATTGATGTTATACCTAGAAGAACATCTATGTGTCATTTTGACCCTTTACTTCTTTCCGTATTAGAGTCAAGTTTTCTCACCATTTTCCTCTCCTATAGATCACTGATATTTATTTACATCAACTAAAATATATCAGCGCATATTTTGATCAGTACTTGAAGCCTTTATATTTCATTTGAATGCCATTCGTCGATAGCAGAGCTCTCCTGGTTGCAGCTTACCAAAATTACGGCCATTTTTTACTTTCAAATCGTCTTTGAATTTGACTTACAATTGAAATCCCCAGAGGAATAGGATTGAAAATATGTCACTTTCATTCTTCCGTTGTATACATTATTATCGTTTTCATTATTAAAATATGAAGCATAAAATATAACATCTTTATGATAGGAATGTTATCAGCATTGTTTCCATTTCCAGAAGAAGTGGTTACTGCGGCCAGTGGTGCGACAATGGAAAAGGATAGCCCTGACCATTACTCGCCAAATTTTTTTCACCTCTCACTAGAGATACGCACGTTCGCCCAGACTTTTTTTGTCGCCGAAGTGTCGGTACAAAACTTTTCAAAGCCGTCTAGACGATGCGCCGTTCTCAAATTGTAAAATCGTTTCCGAATCCCCTAATGTCATTTGTGTCCAGTGTGTGTCCAGTGTGTGTCCAGTGTGTGTCCAGTCCATTTGTGTGTGGAATGTCATTTGTGTCAATGTCATTTGTGAAAAACAATGAAGTACCGGGAGAAAAAAGTAGCTATTTGATGCTGAAAAACTTTATGGGTCAAAATGACCCCTGCCCATCCTTCTAGGTAGTGCGAAACTCCCGTCCTCCTAATGTTAAGTTTTGAATGAAAACATCTTCGAGTTTCTTTGTCATACATTTCATCAACAATACATTTCGTCTATTTCACACATGTCTTGAACTTTCATTTTTTTTTGGCAATTTGGTCAATTAGGAGAAGATTGCGTCTTAAAGCTAATGGCCAAGAGGCCTTTGATGTTAAATTAATCAGGTAGCTGGTATTACGTTATGCTAGTGAGAAGAAGATTTAATGCATTTTCCTTTGTTCTTGTTTATTGCCGAACAGAGAGCCTGATTTTAAATTTTAGGAAATGATAATTTGAAATGCACCAACCATAAAATAATCTGAGCTTTAAAGTTTCGTGAAGACTAAACACGTTCACTTTTGCTAAGTATCTTTTCTAATCTACATATCACTAATAAAGTAAAAGAGTTAAGACCTAAGAAAAGGCTTATGACGAAGTAAGGTGTATAAATATTTAAGTGAACTGCTTTAACGGTTGCCGTATCTACGAAACACAATAAGGTATATTATATTCTCCTTCAATGAGGACAGTAAAGTCTCATCAACCCTTATGAAGTATGAAATATTCGTATTAACTAATCGATTACAAAATTTAATATAATCTGAAAACAATCCTATTTCAAATGCGATACCAGATAAGATTCAAATGAACCTTTCTTGATATAAGGAATTACGCCATCATAATTTAAAGCACATTATTATCACGCTTATGGTGATTAATTTGTGATAAAAACATGATAACAAAACGAGAAAAATCTAAAATATAATGTCAAAAGAAAATTCCCGCGGAACACGTCTATCCAACAGTAATCAACCTTAAGGATATTCATGCATATTTATTCCGCGGGAGAATCAAATGAGATGTTTTGTGATCCACCTATATTAAAAAGCGCTTCAACGACATCATCTTATGCTTATTCGGTGACAAACATGTTGATGAATTTTTAGCAGACAACTTCTTCAAAAAATGAAGCAATCGGCAAGAGCCTAAAAATACATAGGATTCCGTAATGAGAGAAACTGCAGTTGGGCATTCATACATGAAGGTATTACTCGAGGAGACTTTTCGAAGCATCCCTCTCACAATTTTATTTATTAATACTACAGAATCAGCTCCTCAAAAAATTACGCAGAGGCTAGAAATTTGCAAGGGGTGAACCAAAAAATAGGCAAAAAAGTTAAAAAAAAAAAAAAAAAAGCCGGGGACAATTGTATGGAGACTGAGGTTATCCAGCGTTACTGCTGTCGTCATCCTCCGTATCGATTGCATAGCGGCATATGACAACCACGACATACGACGTTGCTAGGACCAACGGAATCGTGTTCTCCATTCTTTGGAAAAAATGTGTCCTCGGATCAATTACTGCACATATGGAATGCATCAGTCACGTCATTTATAACGTATCCATTATGAAATATATTACAATTATGTTCCAGGACATTAATAACTGCATCGAAGTAGCACGTGTAATGTGAGAGGAATGCATAGAAAAGATCATGAGTTGTTGAATAAAACGAATATGAGACTAGTGTCTGTTTTTTATGTTTGTAAAACCAAGCATAAGAGGAGGGACGTTGTTGCAACTGATGACGGTGGGTTGGTATTGTGGTTAAGAGTTTCAATTAGTGTTATTCGAGACTTAAGATGCTAGTAAGGAAATACGACTGAGCAAGAATCTCTCACGTTGCTCTGTGTCCGTATGAATGTAGGTAATGTGATTGTGGATTGTTATGCACCAGTAGATGGAGAAATTGAAAAGGAGTAAGACTCTTTGTGGAAAAACGGTGAAGGGTTTTGAATGAATATGATTCTGGTGAGAGAGTAACTGTAGTTCTGGTAATAGGTAATAGGGTATCTGGTAGGGTTATTCAAATCCAAGAGGTCTAAGGTACTTCGCTCGACCATCTCCGATTTTGATGACTTTTTGTGTTAGGAGTGACACATATGTCAAACGAAATTGCATAAACTTTTAGTTCCATTGGCAGGACTCTCTTGGAGATACAACCGTTTGTGTGACCCCATGTCACGACCACGTGCAAGGTTACTGAAATTTGGCAAATTTGTGACGTAATTACTCTGTAGCTTTTATCTCATAACAAATAATACTTATAGTCCATTTCAAATGACTTGGCGGCTGGGAAGGCGCGGCCAGCCGGGGGGGGAGGAGCTTGAGCCCAGTCATGTGGTCTTGGGGTAGCCAATAGGAGCGTGGGTGGGGAAATTCCTTCTCCCGGGACCTCAATCTTGCTCTGCCTTCCGTCGTGCAAAGACCTGCACTCTCCTTGCCGTGTTGCCACGTGCCCTGCGTTTACATCAGCGATATTTAAAGTATGGCTGTGCGATTGCTGTGCCTGTGGCAACGCCTTGCTGACGTTCGTCCCTCCCATACCACGCCCATTCGACAAATTTCCTCTGCCGTGCCAGAGTAAGCGAGAGCTGTCTAAAACGGCCGATTTATCAGTCGCCAAGTCATATGAAATAGACTATAGCTAGAACCTATTTTGCAGCATTTATTTAAAACAATAATTATAGTTCAACGCATCCAGAGTAGATAAATTGCAGCAAAACGACCTAAAACATTATTTTTCCAAAAATATTCAGATTATAGCTTATTATAACTCCCTTAATAATTACGCAATGAGTGTACAATTCCTTACACAGCATCTGAGTATCAGTAGAATTTTTATTGCATAGTTTCAATTCCCAGCTTTGACCGTCACTTGACAAATCTTGGCTAAAGTGAACGAATTTTTAAGAAGGTTAAATTGTTTTTTTAACCCTTTTTATGAACTGTACTCTAGAAACACTTTCAAACTTATTTCATTGGAAAGAGAATGTTTTAAAGCCCTTAGAGAAGGGAGTTTTATTAACATGGTGGTGCAATTTTGCTCGTGGGTAAGGTACCATCAGCCTGTATTAGATGTCTCACAACGCTGTAACAACACGCACGGGGAGTGACGTAAGCGTAGATACAAGGGCAGGTTTTTACAGCAACGCTGCAAAAATGCAATTTGTAGTTGTTAGTTGTGATCATGGCAATGGCATATATATCAGCAGGCAATTTTGTCAGTCTGCCATGCGCGTGTTATTGAATGGGTTTATATTGAAACAATGATCAATATTTTATTGCGTTGGTCAATGGCGACATTGCCACTGCCAGGATACTGAAATTAGCACACCTAAAACACAGAGATCACGTGATAAGAGAAAGGAAAATAAGGTAAGGTCAAAAAATTATTTTTCCATGTTATCTTAACTTTCAAATATGTAGTACCTGCAACGAAGACGTTTAGTATACAGAAGTGTACTCACACTTTTTAAGCCATTAGATGGAACTTACAAGAGAGAATATTAAGATCGTTTAGTTATGTTCAATGTATGAGAAATGAAATAATTTCGAAGGCCTGAAATCTCTGAAATGGGAGACAGATGAAAGACCATTCCTGATTAAGCAGAGTAAAAAAAGATGTTGATAGGAGGGGATCAAGAGTAGAGGATATGTTGAATTGGAGGCAGGTAGACAACATTGATCATGTGACAAAATTCTAATGATTGGTTGAGGGCAACTGCAATTAAATGTAAAATCCCTAACAATAAAAGAAAATTATGCGATGAAAGCTCTATTTCTTCTCTCGCATTCAAACGTATACGTAGAAAAATTAAAAGAAACGAACAGACGTTCAGTATTTCGCTAACCTTTGGTTTGTTTAACATTCTCTGGTATGCTGGAGTATGCATGAGACGAAGTTCGGTGGCTAACAGGAGTGACTCGATTCCTCATAATTATCATTAATCAAACAAACCACCGGAACTCGGCTAACTTCTCTTATAGTTGGCATTAAAAGTGAATGGCCAAAGATATCCCATGATAAAAAAACAAACACTTGAATATTTCGCCTTAGAGAAATAATAAAAGGGAAAAAATAGTGGATAGTGAAAGGGACACCGTTCGTTCTTACGCTCCCTAACGAGAGAATCCTTGGTCTTAGCCTCATCCCAGCACATCTCTCACTCTCTTTCATCCTTGGGGAAACGACCTTAACAGATTTCACACTCATCTTCACCCGCTATGGCAAAACCTAATCTCCGAGAAGCGATTTGATTTCGTAGAGCTACTCGTTTCGGCAGTTATCCTCCCTTTTCCAATTCGGGCGGGAGATGAACGTTATGGAGACCGTGGCTCTCTCCCTCCACTGCTAATCATGATGATTACGGCTTCTGATTGCCACAGGTTATCGTCCTTGTTGTGTTTCTTCCACCTTGATTACGGCTCACTCTTCCACTCCAATTAAACACTTAATGAGGCAAAGGGTTTCAATTAATTATCATCTTTGCAGTAGATATGATTTTCCACTGGGATGTTTTAAACAAAATTAATTATTTAAACCATATCGTGACATCAAAGGTTTCACCTAGCACAACCTTGAAGTTGTTTAAATATTTGCTGAGAGCAAATTGATAAATGTAAACTTCGAGGAAGCTCATACAAAATCACAATTAGGTTGAAATGTAATGAGAGAGCATGAGAGTTTATGATCGTCATTGTAATTAAACCACCAGTGAGCACAAAATTTAATTAAAATTAACTTATATAAACTCCGTTGTCTCAGGCGTAACTTTATGGAATTTGATTAGCATATTGAATGAGAAGCAGTAACTTTGTAATTCCACATGTATTGTTATAGAAATAATAAGTGTGTAATGTAGAAATAATACATGTGGAATTACAGAGCTACTGCTTCTCATTCAATAAACTTATATAAAGACCGGAAAGACCGATGACACGCTTTTGAGAGTAGCATTTGCCCTAACTAAACCATGTAATTAAGCAGGGTAAAACGTTTTCATTTGAAACGTTGAATTTTGGTTTTCTCGATGCATTTACACACGCTCAATGGACATTTTAATAATTATAATATTACCCTCCATGTACATTTTAATTATTATAATATTCACCCAAACTCTACGGTCCAGAATATAAGTCATACTTCAACGTACACTGCGTCGACCACGCACACATTGCCTCCATAAGTGAGATGCTTTCCCGATGAAGTTGTTTTTTCTATCTGCCCAGCTTTTTTCCTCGATTTTTCCACTCATATATTCGTTTATAGTAGATATTTTAAGTTTACCAGCAAAAGTTCATCTCGTTAAACCTCTTACCCAACCCTTCGCTTCAAAAAGGGATTAGTAAAGGAAACGGGAAATGACTGAATGGGTATTATTGATAGAAGCAGAATTATCTCTTCCTAAGCCGGCCTTATGGGCCCGTGATAACTTGGAACCACATTCTCTCTCTCTCTCTATCTCTGCATTACCCAAATTCAAGGAAAGTGATATAAGGAAGAGCGTGGATATTCTAACTCAATATTCATGTCGTTAGTTAATAAGCTGCTGATATAATTATCAATACATTTCCAGGTTGCTGCACATCTCAAACTACTATCTATTTATCATACCTTTTAGCCTGGGGTTTTCTCGTTGCGAAACAAAATAAACTATGAATAGATAAATTGATACATTTTATAAAACAAACATTCTACATTCATAAAATTTGCAATGTACTTTGAAATGTACTTCGAAATTTGCAATGTACTTTGAAATGTACTTTGAAACTGAGAAAAATCAGTTGAAGAATAATAATTATTTACCTTCGTTCATTTTTGTACTTTGAAAACGTAACAAACGCAGGTTTCGCTAAACGTAATACCGTGATGTTCAATTAAAATAAAGTTAAGACACATTAATGAACTAATATTTTCCCGGTGAATCTGACACACAACTTTTTCACGGGAATTCCACCAGGTAATAGACATCAACTGGCAATAGATAGGCAGATATTATGTCCATTACCTGGAGGAAACCCGTGAAAAATTTACATTTGAGACATATTGATATTATTTTTTTTTAAACTACTAAGCGATTAACATACACTGTTTATTTCTGCAACCTCAACCATTTCAGGTAAGTTGCGTATTAAAAGATTTCACTTCGCTTAGCTCCATTAGGCGTTTCCGTCTTTGGTGGCCCCATCTAAATTTCACAAGAGATAGGTACCCGGACGACAATGAACTAAGGGCGAGATGATATATCTCCTTTATTAAAAAAAACTATCGAGTAAAAAGATAAAAAATCGATATACTCCCAAATAAATGTCAACACAAACTTACACGTAAAAATCAGTGGTGAATTGAAAGCGTTATACTATTACTATCCATTAATGGACCTACATTTCCTGAAAGAGAGAAAAAAATAATTATTTTATCTGCTCGGTAAAACGAGCATTACAAAATTAGGGCAGTTGCTAAGCGGGAAAATTAATACTCCAAATCCCTGTATTGTACACAAAATCTAATAATCATTGTTAATTGCTTACTAGAAGTAAATATTCAAGGTGTGTGATGAAAAGTCACATATTCCATGCACTCTTTTCGTGAAGAATGCTTTTCCAGCTATGCAGCCAATTTGGCCGTTGCTATAGTTCTTGCAGGTAGCTATGGTTTCTGAGGTTCAATTTGCTGCGTGAAATCTAGCTCCTTCACTCTCAAATATGATGACTACTATGTAGTTGTAACGTAAGTAATTACTGTGCTAATGAGTAAATAGTTATAAAAGACTGAACAGCCCTACATTCACTCAAATAAAGACAGAATTATTATTATTACTATCATATGATTGATTTTATTCCATATATATTGTTTTTACAACTAAAGTTCACAATTAGTTATAACATTAACAACGATGTTAACACACGAGTTCTCTATTGCCGGGTTTGGATTTCTTCAAAGAGAGTCTAGAAATGTGAAGTAATGATAATTTATGCGTGTTTTTCAGTCGTCCTTAACACAAGGCGGTCGGTATCTTGATTATACTAATACCTAATCCACAAAATACCTCCGCTTTTTTCTGTACAGCTCACACGGTTAGCAAGGCACACAAAATAATTGAAATATTCCTGATGCAGGGATATCTGGCGATACCACAACACCAAATCTATCGCCTTTTGTCTTCACATCCGATTGTGGAACCCAATTCATCTCATTTGGTTAACTCCTCCGTCCCAACGACATAAGCATTCAATGCCACCCGTAGCGATTGCCTACTTCATTTAAATGCTATCATTTGGCTTCCGGGACACGGGCGTGCTAATGGATTCGGCACGAAGTTCCACGGGCAATGTACAAAGGGAAATCAGTGTAAAGAAAATGCCAAGCCGCTACTCCAAAGCTACGTTGCTTGAGCTCTTACGTGGAGTGAAGTAATACACTTCGTTTAAAGCATGAAATTTTCGTGCCACTGAATCAGAGTGGCTTTTAATGAAATAATAGTGACCTAGTATTTTCACTGTTGAAATAAAAGCTACGGGAAGCCCATATGTATTTGATTATTTGGCCGGGTGAGGTGAAATTATAAAATAATTTCCTGGAAGCCACAATATTTTATAAGTCATTCCCTTTTTGCAACGCATGAGGACCCTAGTCGTCCCACCAAGGTAAAAATAACTTAACTACGATTGGATATAAATTATTAGTTACGTCTAACGTTGAATTCTTCCACAATATGTTGTATAATAATTTAATGTCATCCATAAATTCTCGGAAGTCAACGGTAAGGCCTCAGTCATTCCTTTTAGATTAATTATAATATATGGTAAATGGCATCCCACTTTGCCCCTGGTCACTACCACTGAAGCATGAAATTACAAAAACCATACGTGGGAAATAACCTAAGAGTGTAATTAGTAGAAAGAGAATAAATGAAAAAAGCTCCGAGTGCGCTAATTGATCCATCTGATTGAACCAGCCGATCAGTGCCTGTTAAGCTACTCAACCCAATTAGCCTAATGGAGGGAGGAAGAATAGAGAGGAACACGCATTTGACCCCTGGTGAAAAGCACATTGAGAGGGTAGGCTTGTGGAAACCTTGAATGTGATCACTCAAAGTGCGCTCAGACACATCCATTCAAAGGAGAGAGTCTTGACGCTTTGGAGTCCGAAGCCATTGCCTTTTTGGTCATCGGAAGGTGAGTTTATTGGCTCAGGGGCACAGTGACCGCAATCTCTTCTTCCCTCCCGAGTCCAAGGCCCTGCTCCACTTAAGGCAATCGTTGGCGCCATCCTCGGATGTGGGACGCTAATCTGAACTCAGGTGCATCAATATACGAGGATAAAGACGGTGAAGTAGGGGAAGAAATTAGGCAATTAGGTATTGGTTATTTCAATAAGACTTCTAATTGCATGATTTTATATTTATTTCCTGCGGACTCAATTCTTTTTGGCCAATGTAAATCTCATCTATTGTAGCCTATTTTGATCATTCGTCCTTTACATTTCTCATTGAATTATTATCGCACTGCCCCTTTTGGTATGGCACAGTAGTATTATCTCCCCACTAAGTCTCTAGTAACATATCAACCACATACCAAAAAAAAATAAGGTTGCCTTTTAACTATGGCCATTTGATTTGTGATGGATACTGCGGGTAATATTCGATGCCATCGCTGCGGACAGGAGTGAATTTATAACAGCTCCACCCTCACTTTCAACCAAGTAAGTGCGCTCCTTTCTCGTCATAAATCTCTTCCGTCGATTTAACTCCACTTCATCCACATCGAAAACCTTTCCACTTCCAAACCTCTCCCTCTCTCTCTCTCATTCCTCTCCTAACCTCTCGTGCCCCCCCGAGCCTCTGCATTCCTCGTTTTCCCCACTTTTATTCTTTCCCGGCTCATCTTCTCCCCTACCCACCCAGCTCAAAATGCAACCCTTCATCCGAAGGCACTCCTGGTGATAGATGTAAATGTAAGGAGCCCGATTGGGTCGAAATCCGTCCACGTAGCGTGCAGATAGCAATTCGCTGGCCGGTTGTGACATTGGGATAGAGGTTTTAGTTTTTCGCCGCCAGCGTGACGTGAGCAACGATCGCCATTTGATGACGGCGGGCGGCGGCATCGGCGCAGAGCATTAACAGAAATGCCATCGTTACCCCGGCGCGGAAGAAAGGCCGCAACACCACCTGCCCTAGATACCCATCTCTCGCCGTTCACTCCCAGGTATCACACCTAACTCCACATCGCGCAAACAAACAGGTATTTTTTCACCGTCTTCATCATCAGAAAAGTCAGGCCATGCATTAACTTCAGCTGACGACAAGACTAGTGCACGACAAAGCAATCACCGCTCACCGAAGGTATCAATCAACAATTCAGACTTCGGGGAAATGGTGGCATCCATCACTGCGAGCGAGGAGCGCTTTCATGCTGCTATCCCAGGGAATGCTTCCAAAATCAGCAGATATTTCAAGGTATGAGAAACGTAGTAGCCTTTCGCAATCAAAATATCGGGGCAACGTTAGTCATGAAAGCTATAGCATTGCTAATTTTAAAATTTGCCAATCCAATTATAAATACAATATTATTAGTTTAACTAAGAACCAGAATATAGAAAAATGGAACTCCGCTAAGAATCTAATTTCCGCCCCCAAAAATGTTGATGTTGCATTTCCGTTGAACGTAGGTTTGAAAATAATTTCGAACAAATTCTGCCAAAATCGTGAAGTACCAATTCTTCAGGTAATAAGTATATTTCTACCTTCGTAAAATATTGAGTTATTATGTATCTCAAACATGATTAAATCCTAAATTCAGATTACGGTTGGTGTTTTGACGGAAGAAAATTGGGCCATTGTGAATAAATTCTCTTGAAACGCGCTCCTTCATATTTATTTCTTACTTAGGGTCAGAAAAACGTCAAAGGGTGTGTCCCTTGTGCATGTGTCCTTTCGGCATTCTAGAATGGAACTCAATCGATCATTAGCAGGAGACGAGGAAGGCGCACCTAAGGGGAGAAGAAGTGCAAGCACGACCACTGATCTCACATCGAAGGGATCTCATATCTCTGATTCAAATGGCCAATGGATATTTCCAGGAAATATACCCGGACCCAGGCCACCGGAAAATGTTTTTCATTTGATAACGGAGAGCCGAGAGCAATAAGGAAAGTTTCTCAATCTCATTTCATTTCAAATAAGAGAAATGATAATTTCCTATCCACGGTCACTTCCGCCAACTTAAAAATTCCCATTTCCTGGTGTGCGAATGAGATAATATTTTCATAATATTTATGGTTCATAAACATGCTCTTCATAATTCCAGTATTAGAGAAAGAAAAAGAAGATAAGATTAAGAACGAGGAGGTAAAAAGAAAAAAATAGGTCAACTGAGTGAATAATTCAACTTCTACGGCATTAGAACGATATGAAAATGCCATGTATTCAGGAAACTTTTTAAATAGGTGTGTAACTATAATTTTGTCACACCTATCCTAAAAAGTATATGGAGACTATATGAAAATTGTCGGTTCAGGATACTTAAATACAGAGCAGGGAATCGATACATTGACACTGGCTGGATAAGAAACCGGATATGAAACGACTGAATGTTGGAGATAGTTGTCGAAAAAATGCTTTTAAAAATGAGAGTAGATACTAGTCAATAATTAAATGTGCACCCGAAGGCACCTGGTATATTTAAAGGAAAAGTATAAATGTGTGGCATACCAAGAATAAATGTTTTCACGCAAAACGTCAAAATTCTCATTGTTAGTATTTTCATGTATCATAGCAGTAATATTAATAAAGTATTGATATAACGAAAATATTTTTATGGATTAACTTTTATCTGCATTCATTCCCTTAAAATGTTTTAACAATGATGAGAGTAGATTGAATTCGCAAGAAAACGGAATAGCATGAATATACCACAATTAAAATAGAATCGTATTCGAACTCGACTGGAAAAAAGGACCTGTTATAAATGGAAAGCGGCATGAGAGCTAAATAGTTTCATTAGGGTCATAACTCTTGTAAGAATTTTTCTAAGCATATACCTACATGGGTGAGGCATGGCGGAACATTTGAGAAATTGCTGATAAATCAAAGATAAAAACTTTATAAAATCTCACAGAATTCTTTAAGGACGACCGGTGTCATCCAACCGTGGATATCATCAGACCTCCTTTGATAGCTGTAGCGAGTGAACGGCTGGACAGCCTGGCAGAGCGTTGGTGAGGGCGCGCGGTCCTTACCCTGGATGGGAGGGGGAGTTTTATGACCCCAAGAGGCGACTGTCCTCTCCTCTTATGCTTTGTAAAATATAGAAAATAAACCAGTACCATGTGGGCTCTGAACGCGACAAGTTGTTTTCTCCTTTACCAACCCTTCTCCCGCCAACCGACGCTACATTGGCGCAGTCGGTAGGATCGTTCTTCGATCCGGAAATTTCGCGTGCGGTTCGGCGGCGGCAGCCATGGCGTGTATAGTGATGCCGGAGAAGTTTGGTGGTGCAGGGGACTGGGAAGACTGGGTCTTCCAATTTGAGACGGTAGCGGAGATAAATAAGTGGCCTGAGGAGCAGAAGACGCTCTATCTGAGACTCTGCCTAGTGGGAAACGCTCTCTCTGCGTTTCGCGAGCTTCCAGAGGAAAGCCGGCAGAGTTACGCTAAGGCGCGGGAGGCATTAGGGCGGCGTTTCAACCCAAAGGAAGCGAGTGAAAAGGAAAAGGCGCGATTCATCCAAAGGACGCGCAATCCCGGAGAAGACATCGCCACCTTTGTCACGGACCTCGGGCGCCTCGCTCGGCGTGCATACCCTTCTTGGCCCGAGGATGCGAGAAAGGCCGTTGTGCGCGACCGTTTCTTGGATGGACTTGATGGGAACATCCGAGTGTGGGTGAAACAGGCGAGACCTGCTTGCCTCGAGGACGCTATCGGCGATGCCACCGAGATGGAGGCTATCCATTTCGCGGAGTCATACACCAGGGGAGTAAATGCACTGGCGCCGGCGACCCTCACCACGGGACCACGAAGGCGTGGAGATGGCGTGGAGAGCCGAGGGTGCGGTCGCGAGGACAAAGTGGAGGCCGCATTAAGACAGAATTCAGAGACAATGAAAGAGGTCTTGGAATTCTTGCGAGGAATCGCTGTATCGGGTGATGACGACCGCAGCCCCGCTCCTGAGTTGCGGCGCTCAACACCCAGGGTGAGGCGTAGAGACCGGCTGCGTTGTTGGATGTGCGGCGAAGAAGGGCACGTGAGAGCCGAATGTACACGCCCTTTCTCCCCGAGAAACGACGAAAGGCCGAGGAGGTGGTAACCTTCTCGGCCAGTGACGGAAAAGGTACCCGAGATGCTGCTTCACTGCTCGAGGGCGTCGGAGGAGGCGCTGCAAAGGAAATTTGGACGATTTTGTCCGATTCAGTGCCCCTGGTGCGAGGATCAGTTTCGGGGATCCCCGCTGAAATGCTCATTGACACGGGAGCGGCGGTGTCCTTGATCTCGGAAGAGATATGGAACCGTACCGACAATTCGGGGAAAATGAAGAAAGACGAGTTGGCACTAGTGACTGCGAATGGGGAGCCATTACGGATTCTCGGGAGGGGAGAAGTGTTACTTCGCATCGGAGGGGAAGAGTTTTCGCATGATGTACTCATCGCCCCTCGTCTACCGAAGGGATGTCTCCTGGGTGCCGATTTCCTGCGAGCACATCAGTGTGACGTGGCTTTTTCCCGGAATTGCGTTCTCATCCGCGGAAAAGCTGTGCCTTTTCTCTCAGGTGACGAAAAATGCGAGTTGTGTTGCGCCGTGACTTTGAAAGAGAACGTCGTTATTCCTCCTTGCCACGAAGTGTTAGTGGAGTGTTTGATGAGCTCGCATCCGGGGTTCAAGGGAAAATTAGGGATAATAGAGCCAAATCCGAAACTTTTAGAACGTTATGGCGTGTTCGGTGCACGAATTTTACATAAAGTGAAGGGTTCCACGGTGCATATGCTCTTCCTGAATCCATCAGCAGAGACAGTGACTCTATATAAAGACACGAAAGTGGGCGGGTTATGGGAGTGTGATGGAGAAAAAGCGGAAGTGAGTAACGAGCCCGTTTTTAGTTTGGAGAACGCATACCTTCCCCCTGCATCTTCTCTCTTTGATTTAGACTGTGCCGAAATAAGTGAAGGGGAAAAGGAGGAACTTAAAGTAGTGCTGGATGAGTTTTCGGATGTGTGCTCCCGAGGACCCTACGACTTAGGACGTACAAACATCCTGAAACATAAAATAGAGACCAGGGATGTGTCTCCGATTCGACAACGTCCTAGGAGATTACCTATTCACAAACGGGAAGAAGTGCGACGAACCGTAGAGGAGATGATGAGGGACGATATAATCGAGGAATCGTCCTCTCCTTGGAGTTCACCGATCGTCCTTGTGAAGAAGAAAGACGGATCGACGCGATTTTGTATTGATTATAGGCGTCTTAATATCGTGACGCGTAAAGACGCTTATCCAATTCCCCGCATGGACGACATTCTCGATTCGCTATCTGGCGCCACAGCTTTCTCCACAATAGATATGGCGTCAGGATACTGGCAGTGCGAGGTCGCGGAAAGCGATCGGGAAAAGACAGCCTTTACCACCGGTGACGGTCTCTACCAATTTAAAGTGCTGCCTTTCGGATTGTGCAACGGACCCAGTACTTTCCAAAGACTAATGGACCTAGTGCTTGCGGGTGCCTAGTGGAAGTCCTGTTTGGTGTACTTGGATGACGTAATTATTTTCGGAAGGGATTTTAGAGAGCATATAGGAAGGCTAACAGACGTGTTGGTACGTCTGAGGAAGGCGGGACTTAAAGTTAAGCCTGAGAAGTGCCAAATAATGAAACCCACGGTGAAATTTTTAGGCCATGTAGTGTCCAAGAATGGTGTCACGACGGACCCTGGAAAAATTGCCGCGATAACACAATGGCGGTCCCCAGTATCTCTTGAGGAGCTTAGGGCGTTTCTTGGAACGGTGTCATATTATAGGCGGTTCATAAGAAATTTTTCTCAGTTAGCCTGCCCCCTTCATAAGTTGACCGAGAAGCATGCACTATTCAAATGGAGTACGGAATGCGAAGACGCCTTCCAGACGCTAAAACGGAAGTTAACGTGTGCGCCGATTTTGGCCTTCCCGCGGATGGACTCTGAATTTACGCTCGACTGTGACGCTAGCGGAATGGGTATCGGGGCCGTGCTTAGCCAGAGGCAGGAAGACGAGGAAAGGGTGGTGGCCTATTACAGCAGGACGCTCTCACGCGCCGAAAAACAATATTGCGTGACACGGCGTGAACTTTTGGCGGTAGTCAATTCTACACGCCACTTTCGACAATATTTGTTGGGAAAACGTTTTGTGGTGCGTACCGAATATAATTCCTTACAATGGTTGAGATCCTTTCGTGAGCCGGAAGGACAAGCTGCTCGCTGGCTCGAGCAATTGTCAGAGTACGACTTTTTGGTGGTGCATCGGCCGGGAATCAAGCACGGGAATGCCGACGGTTTATCCCGGTCTGTATGTAAACAATGTGCCTGGGGGGAGGGGGAACCGATTTCGGTGGAAATCGACGCCGTCCTAGGGGCTCCCAGTGAAAGCGTAAGGGAAAGGCAGAGGAAGGACCCCGTGCTGAGAAGGGTAGTAGATGCACTTGAGGCCGGAATTCGGCCACCCGAAGGGGAGAAAAGGGGTGACTGCTTGGGGGCGAAGGCTTTGTGGGCACAATGGGACAGATTGGTGTGTAGGGATGGGGTTCTCTTTCGAAGGTGGGAGGGAGAAGGGAAAGACGCCGACCGCCTACAGTTAATTGTGCCGGCTGAGGCAAAAGAAGAAATTCTTCTGTCTTTACACGATTCACCCGTCGGAGGCCATTTAGGGTATGAGAAGACTCTGGGCAAAGTGAGAGAGCGGTACTATTGGCCCGGATACACCAAGGACGTGGAAGTGTGGTGCCGCACGTGAGAAGGTTGTTCGCGTCGGAAATCCCCG
The DNA here is from genome assembly GCA_963573305.1 of Pyrrhosoma nymphula. Classification (NCBI taxonomy): domain Eukaryota; kingdom Metazoa; phylum Arthropoda; class Insecta; order Odonata; family Coenagrionidae; genus Pyrrhosoma; species Pyrrhosoma nymphula. The sequence continues at coordinate 176,400,750 of OY754328.1, read as the reverse complement.
CCCCATCCGCCAAGAGCTCCATTGGGTCATTGCCCGACCGGAGGACCGATGGAAAGAATTTCCATCGACATATTGGACCCTCTCCCTCAGACCAAGACAAATAAATATTTATTGGTGGTCGCCGATGAGTTCACCAAGTGGACCGAGGCGTATGCCATGTGTAACCAAGAGGCGGAAACAGTGGCGCATCAAGTGAAGGGCTTCGTGTGTAGGTGGGGAGCGCCTCGGGAAATCCACACGGACCAAGGCCGCCAATTTGAATCCCGCCTCTTCCAGGAGATGTGCAAATTGATGGGGGTGGTAAAAACAAGGACATCACCCTACCACCCCCAGTCCGATGGCCAGTTCGAGCGGTTTAATAGAACTCTATTAGCAATGTTGAGCCAATGGACGGAAAATGAAGACGAATGGGATGAACATTTGGATTCTGTCATGTTGGCCTATCGTTCGGCCAAACACAGCAGTACAGGATTCACACCCTATTTCCTCATGTTTGGGAGGGAAGTGCGCCTCCCGATTGAGTTGTAGTGGGGGGTCCCTGATGTGCAGATAGGGGTAGGGCAGCGAAGAGAAGTCGACTACGTGAGACGCTTAAGAGAGGGTCTCGAGAAGGCTCATGATCTCACTCGGCAGAGGCTGGGGTCGGCTCACCTCCGACAGAAAGAGCAGTATGATCGCCGGTGTCATGGCACCCCCTTTGAGGAAGGGGAGAGAGTGTGGCTCCACGTACCCGCCACAAAAAGGGGCAAATGCAGGAAGTTTCATCGCCCCTGGGTTGGCCCCTTCGAAATCATAAAGAGACTGTCCGACGTCACGTACAGGGTGAGAAACAAAGACAATCCTCGACGTCGCCTGGTCGTACATTTTAACCGCCTTAAGAAGTGGGAGGCGAGACCGGGAGACAGCGAGGACAAGGAAATCAGACCAAGGAAGGGGACAGTGGAACAATGGCGGGGCCGGGAGAAACCCAAGTACAAGAGGAAAAACCAGCAAACGCTATTGAGAGTGGTTGGAGAATAATCTCCATTCCTCCGCCGCTGGAGTTCCAAACGCCGGCGGCGGACGGCCAGAATTGCAGAAGAGAGGGCACTTGGGATCTGACCACGGCGCGGTATCCCAAAAGGATTACCAGGGAACCAGATAGACTCCAAGTCGGGCTCTAAAGGGTGGGAAAGAACCGAGGGGTCTCTTTTTCTTGCTTTCTCTTCTTTTATTTCAGAAGTTTGAAAAGGAGGACCAAGGCACAGCTGATACCAACTGAGCCGGTGCATCCTTGATCGCGGGGGCGCGATGCTTCCAAAGGGGGAGGCAGTGTAGCGAGTGAACGGCTGGACAGCCTGGCAGAGCGTCGGTGAGGGCGCGCGGTCCTTACCCTGGATGGGAGGGGGAGTTTTATGACCCCGAGAGGCGACTGTCCTCTCCTCTTATGCTTTGTAAAATATAGAAAATAAACCAGTACCATGTGGGCTCTGAACGCGACAAGTTGTTTTCTCCTTTACCAACCCTTCTCCCGCCAACCGACGCTACAATAGCCTTAGACATGATGATGTCCAATTCTGGATGAAACCGGTCGTTATTTAAAGAATATGTGAAATTTTACAGTTATATCTTTTATGTTTCGATGATATTTCAAAAATCAGCCTGACTCTATTGAATTCAAATCAGTGCTTATCAATATTTTACTACAGGAAAAGAATTAAGCTAATTCCTAAAGCCAATTATGTTATAGATATAACGGACATTTGAGAATAAATAGATGCATCCTTAAACGCGATGCAGAAAATAGGTTTCAGAATAGACTGAAAACACTGTATCAGGAGCAAAAATATCCAAGTGTTTTGGTGAGCTGGCTGAAAGAAGGGTGTTCCAAACAAGTTATTCTGTCAATATTGCCTTTCGGATTATGTAGCCAAATACAGGAGATGTATTATTTCCAAGAGATACATAACGATATCTTTGAGTTAGTCACATGCGTTCACTCACGAAACCTTTATTTGTTATATCAGCGGCGATAGTATTTTCAGCGAAAAAAGAGTATTCTGGCTACAAAATTAGCCTTCGATCGACGTATCTTGCTAATGCGGCCCGCTCCTAGCTGAGGAGATCTTGCTTCTAGCCTTCATCTAAAGGCCGTTTTACACGGGGCACGTCATTGCGCAGGTTAGCACTGCATTCATTTCTCAATCTTGCGTGCAATAATTATTGCGCAGACGAATGCGTTTCCATTTTACACGGTGTTCGTATGCAAGCATTCATTCACGAAATTTCGTCGTTTGTTGAGTGCGCGAGTACCGAGTCACTTGTTAGAACAAAGAAGAAACGAAATTCTGTGCGCATCGTTGTTGACATGTTGTCACACGTCCTTGTGTGACCAGCTCATACTTATTCCGCAAAGGACAACAAGCAACAACAACTGCACACAATTCAATCCACCAATACAACAAACACTTATCGTCTCTCAGCTTCTTCCGGTCCCTACTACTGAGACATCTATCGGAAAAAAATTTGTTTAAATTGCGAGAATGCGAGCTCGGAATTAGAACAGGGGCTATTTTGCCATCTCGCGTTCATGCATTTGCGCATGCGTTCTAGCATTTCACCGCTTTACACGACGCAATATGAAATGCACGTTCGAACATACATCAGATTGTGCAATTACGAGCCCCGTGTAAAACGGCCTTAAGAGCTCCTAAGTAAATCAAACCCAATCGCTCCAGTCCATTGGCCGAATGAGTCGATTCGACCACCTAACGAAGACGGGATGCCGAATACGCTGTCACTTCAAAGTGTAAAAAGCGAGAACTGGAACACGCCCAAGTGAAAGTGGCTCCTTGCTTCGCGTTGAAGTGGGCAGTTTGGCTCCAAATGGATGAGTCTATGACCACCGTATTTCCCCGAGGTCACCAAGAGGAAGCCATTCTCCTGACTCCTCACGGTCTTCGCGTATAAGGAGAACAAGGGGTGAGTCTGCTGGCTGTTTAAGGGCTTGCTCTCAGACGCTCCTTCACAAAGGATCGTGCCTCCAAAATATGTTCTTTCTCAGCGACTCGTTTCACGGGTGCATTTCTATTTTTTAAATTCCCTCTCCTTATGCTTTTGTAGATATAATTATCTAATGCATATTTGGAAATAAAATTAAAATAGTGAACAGAAATTATCTAATGCATATTTGGAAATAACATTAAAACAGTGAACAGAAATTAACTAATGCATATTTGGAAATAAAATTACAAAAGTTAACAGAAAGTATAAAATATTATTAATTGGACATGTCGAAGAAATACGAGGACAATGAGCCACAAAATGGAATAAAACATTGCCATGATTATTTGGTTTGTTTACCGGAACTGTTCAAAGCTTTGGTCATTTTTAATTGTTGACAACTAAAAATACGTGTTGCGTACTACATAACAAGATAAACTTGCTCTAAACTCGCTCCAATGGTGTAACAAAGTTTTCCGTACAAACAAAATTCATAATTTTTATCATTGTTTGCCGGCCTCGGTGGCGGCAGGTTCGAACGGGCGGGTCATTCTGTATCCATTTTGTTTATTTCTCTCTCAAGTTTTGAGCTAGAGAAAGGAAGTTCATTCAACGATACTCGACGAAAGCCACGCTTGGAAAAGCATTAAGTTGGGCCATTTAAGGTAAATGAAGTCCTTCCAGGTGATCGCTATCGAGTAGTCGGGGACTCATTCCGATCCTTCAAGGTTGTCAAGGAGCATTTGCGTGGTTGGCCAAAGGAATGGTCACCGAAAGACTTGGAGTTGCTTTTCGACCCAAACGAGGATGAATTTGATGATGACACGATGGAAGATGAGTTCCGGGGACGGTAGTATTTTATTATTCCTGTAGCTATTTATCTCGTCTGATATTGTGGGGAAAGGAATTTCCCCAGGGGTTTCACATGCAGTTGGAACGTTGATGTTTTTTTTTGTATGGATACTTTCGTCGTCTGGTGTTTTGGTATGTGGGACCCGAGAGTTCGTCCAACAGTTTTTTATATGGGTGGCAAGTCAGGTTAAACGAGATCCCTGAGTTCGCCAGGTGGAGCGAAACAAACCGAGTCCCTGAACTTGAGCCACATGACTGATGACTGTTTTATATTTCAAGGCTTGTGAATTCGAAATTCACAGTTGTTGGTTTGTATGTCTGTACAATGGGTCCAAGTATGACTACTCACGCTAAGGATGATTCTCTGTTGATGCATGCCAAAGAATTGTCGGGATTGACATATTCCAACTCAGTTATCACCGTACTCAGTTTGAGTGCTTTTGAAGGAGAGGACTCATGTTATGAATCTATTTACAGAGTTGGTTTAATGCTTCACCTGCGGAACACCAACAGCCGCCTCGAGGACGAGTCGAAGCGTCATTATGGCCGTGTTAGATTGAGAATCCCTTCGCCTTCATCGTCAAATGGTGGCCAAGACGACCCGGTCTAGCAGCGTGGACTGGAGGTGTTGCTTGAAGTGGTGCCGTCAAAAGAAGATACGACGTCACCACCTTTTCTGTATATATAAGCGATGTCACTACGACACACGAGACTCGGTGATGATAGTGACTCGAGAATCAAAATGCTGAGGACATTTAGCGGAAAAGATCACAGAAGAACGACGTGAACACAAAGAAAATTGAAGGTCCACAGAGTGAAGTGACAGATTTTTTTTTTAGAATATAGTTTAGTTTATTATATCTTTGCACGGTGTTTACAAAAGTTCTTTACATAATTTAAAAACAATACAAAAAAATTACAATTACAATACAGTCAAGCCATTTAACATACATAAGAATCCTTTTAAGTCCTGCTAAGCCTTTCCAGGCTTGTCGGCAGGTGCTCTTGTTTATGTCTATTTATTTTCACTAGGAAATTCAATACATATTTAAAATCGATTAAATACAATATTTATACATTAGTTCAAGTTTAAAATAAATAAAAAATTGAATTATGTATTTAGTTACCTGTTCAATTGTAAGAAATTATCATTTATTAAAAGTAAAAGACAAACCCATTTCATAGTAATAAAAAACATAAATATACACAAAACAAAAAGTACAATTTCTATCATAACATTAAAATCTACCTTTGTTTCGTTTAACTTTTAACTATTTTTATAGAATGCACAGCATTTTTCAGAAAAAACTTTGAAAGAAAACATAATTATATTCCAAAATGTAATAAAAGTTATGACTGGACAAATCATATTTATAAAATTTCTAAAAAATCATATGTAAACTTCTTAGTTTAAGAACTTGGTATATTATTTTAAAATTAAGTTCACAACATTTAATTTTATCAGCTGTTAGCATACCATATTGACTCAATTGCATATTTGTTTATTTAACAACAATTTTTTTACTTCTCTCTTTAATACAGAGATTTTTCCAGTTTCACGTAAGGGTTGTGGTAGCTTAATGAATATCTTTGGAACAATGTACATTAAAGAACTCTTACCGTGCTTGTTATTATTATATTTTGGAGCATAATATTTTTCGATACAGCGAAGTCCAATAACATGTTTAACAATTCTTTGTATTTTAAACTTGTTTCGGAAAACATTTGCACATATTATGACATACTGAAAAAGTTCCGGTAATGGTAATAAACCTAATTTCATATTTATATTTGATACATTGGACTTAGTTACATCCAGACAGGCTACTATTTTATTTTGAATTTTCAATACCTCATATAAAAAACTTCGGTACGTTGTACCCCATATTGTTAGTCCGTATCATATGATAGCTTCGGCTAATCCTTGATAAAGCAACTTTTTCACCTCAGTTGACAACGTATATTTTAAAAGAGATAATTGAAAGAGAATGCATCGAAGCTTTCCACACAAATAATTCAAATGTGGCCTAAAATTGTATTTTTCGTCTATAATCAAACCTAAGTATTTAAAATTATCAACCTGGGAAATTAATACACATGAATATAAGCGGCAGCTCTTGCTTGTTTGACAGCCCTGAGTGGAGTGCAAGCATAAGTGGGAATGAAGCGTTAAGTTTATAGCTTTTCTTTTTTCTTTAACACTGATAAATTGTAAAGTAACAGTTTTTTATTGTTAATTACTAATTTATTGTTATGACACCATCTTTGGATGGCACAGAAATCGGATTCAAGTTTTTGCCTTGCCATCTCAAAGGACTTACTGGTCGAAAGTAAAGCGATATCGTCTGCATACATATATATTTTACATCTTTTAATATGGTCAGGTATATCATTGATGTATAAAAGAAATAGAATTGGTCCTAAAATGGATCCCTGTGGAACACCAGTTTCTATGGTTTTTATTGTGCTGTGATGATCGAACAACCTGACCACTATTTTCCTGTCGCTGAGGTAAGATCTAAGCCAGGAGAGCGGTGCTCCACGTATTCCTGAGCGTTCCAGTTTTTTCAAAAGAATGTTTATATCGATTGTATCGAATGCTTTTTGAAAATCGATAAACACAGCGAGTGCGGAATGTTTCTTATTTAGACATTTCCGAACGTCTTCGCTGAAGTCTTCAAGAAGAATTTTAGTACTTTTTTGTTGTTGATATCCATACTGGTGTCGAGTGATGACATTAAATTGAGCAAGAAAACCTCTCAACTGGTTGGCAACATAGCGTTCCATGATTTTATCAAGTGAGGGAAGATTAGATAAGTTGTTAGTATCATTTCTCTTTCCTTGTTTATAAATTGGCCTAATTGTTGCAAGTTTTAAAATAGATTGCATCTTTCCTTGTTCGATATTTAGGTTTATCCACTTTGATATTATTGTGGGTAATTCCTGTCTATATGCGAGGTCCACCAATCTAATTTTATCATATCCAGGGCTTTTCTTCTTCATGTTGTTTAAGATATTGCGTACTTCAATTGCCGTTATTGGCATTAGTGAGAAGGTATGGGGGCTAATATTACTATTACAATCACTGTGGTGTGAGCAGTTTGGCAGTATGTTTTTAATATTGCTGGTGAACTGTGAAGCAAAAGCTTCGCAAACAATGTTTACATTCCACTCTTTCCGAAAGTTGCTTTTTATTAGTGCGTCAACATTTGTTTTGTTTGGAGCTCTTCTGAGATTGTTTATTAGTTTCCAGGTTTTTCTAATGTAATTTTTATGTTTTACAAATTTTGATTTGTAGAAGTTATTTTTGGTCTTTCTTAGCAAGCTTAGCAAGACTTTATTTCTTTGTATTTTGTAATTCTGTCTATGTAAATCTTTTGATGGGTTAGATTTCCACTTTCTAAATAATGTATCCTTTCTCTGTTTTTCCAAATAAATTATATCGTTAATCCAAGGTTGCTTATACGTTTTTACTCTGTTATTGTTTGTTTTTTTGACGGTGGCCTTCACGTATATGTGACTCAGTTGTTCGTGAAGTTGCTGATATATGCAGTCTGGGTCATTTAATGTTAATAGTTTCAACCAGTTTATGTTGTTCATCATCTGCCTTACTATCCGGTTACAAAGGTAGGAGGAAGAACAGTTGGAGTTGGTGTCAGGTATGTCATCATTAGTGTGGATGAAAATGCCAACTGGAAAATGATCAGAGAGTTTTGTATTTATAATGAAGCCATTAATATTATAATGCAAACCTCTAACACTAATATGGTCAATGCAAGATCTTATGACTTTATCGTTTCTTATTGCTAATCTGGTGTTTTTATTAATGTAGGTCAGGAAACCACAGTTAGTAGTCCACAGCAGGTCAGGAAACCACACAGATAGGACGCTTTATGACATTTTCAATATAATTTTATAGATATTGGGATCATTTATGAATTTTTGATCGCAGCTCCGCATACGCAGTGATTACGCCTCTTCAATCGAGTTTTCAACTAGTTTATTTCGAGTGAGAATGGTAGTATTGATTTCCCTTGCGCAATAGTAATTCAGCAACAAATTATATACACGTAAATATAATTTTAAAGGTAATCAATATCTTTTCTCAATTATTGAATGCCTTGTATTATTTCATATACGTCCGTGAAAACCGTATTCCAACCTCAAGCTATTTAATGTTGCAATACTCATTTCTGACGAGAGGAAATGTAGGTATACTATTCCTCACCAAAATACTACAGATTTACTGATATGAAATCAGCTATCGTGAATGAATAAGTGCAAATATTTTATTCATTATATACTCTTGCATCTACTTACTCCCCACCTTAGAAGCAGCATTGCAAATAGCTAGGAGAGCACAATGGAGATTAATTACGAAATATTTAAGTACCATTGGCGACCAGTATTTAGAAAAGGATTGGCGAATATACTTAAAACACCAATATTTGGAATAACACAAGGAGTAAAAGAAGTATTGGATTTCATTCATTTAAAATATTGTAAATTGCTATCCATGATCGATCTCGAAACGTCTGAATGAGGCGTGACCTCACAAAAAAATTGTTCTTACCTCTGAATTTCACTTTCTCGGTGCTGGCTCTGTATTGATAATCACCAAGGTAGCTTCTGATAGGTCAACTTAAGAAATGAATTCGTGACTAGCCATCTCAAAGACATAAGAACGTAGATAAACTACATACATTAGTCAGGTTTATTCTTACGGCGCGTGGTAAATGCTTTTTATCTGGCTCGTTCAATTGGTTCAAAGGCCTGTGTACTCCAGGGAGAGAAATAATTAAAAAATGAGGAATTTCTGACGGAAATATTGCGTCAGAAATTTAACAGTGATATTTTTAATTTTTTCTCCATCACGTTTAGTAAGAAACTTAATACTCATTATTTAACACAACTTTATATCAAATTACAGCAAAAAAAATTGGTTTTGAAAGCGTTTTCAGCATAAGGCGTTAAACAAATTAGTCAAAACCTAAAATATACCAATTTAGTTAATTTCTGAGAGGTTAAGCCATAAAAAAAAACAAATTTGCGCCATAATTGTTTTATATGTTCACCATGGTTTATGTGGTCTCATACCTACTTAAGTTTTAAAATTATATTGGAATAGAGTCCCTATAATGACTAGAAAAAAATAATGCTCACATATCTGTGGTATGATTGTTAAATATGGTGTCCGTTTTTTTGTTGGTAATGCATACCGTTGGATTTGTTTCCGTGAGATCTATAAGATTGCAAAATGTGATATGGTTAGGATTTGTAGGGTTTGAGAAAAACCCTGTGGCAATATGCGATATGTCCATTTTGTAAATATCTTTAGTTGGTCAAGAGCTATGTGTTATGTAAATTTCTCTCCTGCTAAATTTGTAAACATGACATATCATTTTTCGCCATCTTACCGCAGATACTCTTCCTTGGACTACAACCTTGTTGTGGTGGAAGGGCTTGCGTGCTCCGTTGACCCCTAGAGCTGCACTGGCGGGAGCAATGCTCCTGGTAGGGTCACCCTTGCCAGATTGGTCGAAGGTTAGTAGACAGACGAATGGTAGTCCGCGCAGCGTTAGTACCTCAGTTAGGCGGCTGCAAAAGGCGTCTGACCCCACTGGGGCGGCCTCTGAAGTGATGGTGTCACGTAAAAAACACTATTGAATAAGGCCACGGAATACTATCTCAATTAAAACAAAAACCTTTAAATTATGGACAGTTCTCAAATGATAATGAATCCTGGCAACTACGGGACTCGGCCCAGAGGGGAATGCAGAATGGGAACTGTCCCAGAACCTACCAATCAGCTGGTAGAATACTTGAATGGATACCACAGATATGTTCTTCCGCTATATGCGAACCACCCTATACAATTTATAGATAGTGAGAACAATGATACCACACGATGTTACGGAAGACCCTTTCCCCGGCCAATCCCCCACTGCATTTTTATTTTTAAGGTAAAGCCTGTGTTTCTAAGTATTAAATTAATAAGAAAAAGTCTACTGAAAATACCTTACTTTGACTCAAATGGACGATGATATAAATTAAGACTAATTTTACATCCTTCAACATTTTTACATTTTATTCGAGTGTTCTTCAAAATGACGTCATTCAGCGGCAGAAAGATGAATTTTTATGTTGGCGCGCTGTCTCTATGAGGAAATTCTTTACACTAAAACAAGCAATTTTTCGGTAATATACAGGCAATAGACGCATCGACTCAATTTATAAAAGCGGTTAATGAGAAATTAATGTCGATGTTGACTTTGACAACCCTGTAAACAAAAAGAATGCTATATAAATATTTAATAAAATTTGAAACCGTATGAATACTTCACACTGGTGGCGTGATATGTAAAATGGCTGCAATACTGTGTCAGTTGGTCCATATAAGTCCACATGAGTGTTGACAAACTTGATTGATAATAGTAGCTATCGAATGGAAGTAACTCCGTTAATCGCTTTCCAATATTAAATATCTGCATTTTATAATCAATATGACTCTCTTTAAAAAAAATATATTGCATACTTGGATGATTTAATGACACCATATATTTTTTTAGGATGGTCTTGTCGAGGGAAATTACGATATATAAAATATTTAAGGGTACAACTTCACCATTCCGTCGCAAGGGCTATGAAATTAGAGGCTAAATACAATTTTAAACTCTTGCTAACAGTGACCGATTAACCCCGATCACAGATTTACGACTGAGCACTTATTCTACAACACATAATAAAATAAGAAGATACTCCTATCGGTAGGAATACTACCATAAGGTAGTTTGAGCTAGATAGTTCCCTAGTAACAGACAATACTCGAATTTTATTTTTTTTATTTCAGCTTCTGTAAGAAGTATGAGTAAATATTTCAATAATATTGGTGCAAATATATCGTCATATATGTCAAAAATTATCAGTAATTAAATAAATATAAGTACATAAGTCACTAACTTGACTCATTATTTCACGCCGTACGGCTAAAAAGCCTCCAAAAAAGCAGTTGTTTTGCAATTCTGTAAAAATTACTGCGGTTAGCAATAGATTAATTTTTATAAATAGTTGAGAAAACATACAATCTACATGCCGTTAGTTTTTTTACGCAATCTAGGAGTTATATATTCCTAATTTTTTCAATATTCTCCCTCTGGAGCGCATAGCCGTAATCTATCCAATGTAAATCAGCTAACATCTTTAGACGAATTGCTCGAAAAGTAGTTCAGCAAAGGGTTAATATTTTGATATCAATGGAAATATGAAAATTCTTTCTTTAAAATGAGGTGAAATTCATAAAATTCTAGGCGTAATGATTTTTCGCTCAAACTACCTCCTCCCTTTTCATTTCGGCAAGAACGGTGGCCCCTTTCCTTGCACCTCCTCTTATCCTCTCACTGCTTCCACCTCCATTGTCGAGATACTCACACACCGTCGCACAGGGAAGGAGGCACCTCATTTGATTTCCCTCCGTATCGCATATGGGAATAATGGCACCTGAGAGATGGAGGGAGAGCCTACTTCTCCTCGAAGCCTTGGGCTTCTTCTGCTGCCAAATTCCTCCTTTTCGCTCTCGCTTTGTGGCTCTTCTGCCAGCGAAAATTCCTCGACACATGACTCGCAGGGTTGCTACAGACACGAAATTATAAATTTCCAGTACTTTTCCAGGTTTTTTAGGCCAAAATTTTCATTTTTCCAGGTTACAATATCCATTCTATCGTAAGTGGGTATTTAAACGAAAGAGCGAGTATAAGAGGAAACACATTAATGCATGCACACCATATAGTGAAAACAATGTGCATTATAGTGAAATACCTACATGAAAAATAGGTTGGTTTTGAATATTTTACTAAACAAAAATCCAAATATAATCAATGGGTCATGACCACTAGCGCTACACCTCGGCCCCCTGTATATCTACCAATAGCAGAAGTGGCGATATTTCAAAGAGAGCATATTTCTGCATTTCTCTCTAGCCGAGGCCGAAACTTGAAGGCGAGATAAAAAAGATATCCTTCAATAAAAGCATATCCTGTCTTTATACCCATGATATAAAAATCATGGCAGTTGTGGTTTTCTAATGACGAAATAAACTCACGAATAAGTTGTTTACGTTTAAATTGTTAAAGTTGATGTTTATTAACGGAATTCCATGTAATGTTTAGGTACAAAATGAACAGTTGATATGAAGATTATGCAGAAATGCTTCATTTATGATTTCCCTCGATATTAAGTACTCGATCGTATTTCAAAGTCTGAGCGGCCGGGAGACGAATTCCAATCTTATCGGCTGCTGTACCACTAGCGCATGCTTGAACTTAGATGGAACAGGAGAATTTTACCTCATCTTGATTCACGTATTTTACTTCACATAAATCCCTTTTCGAGGGTCGTTAATTGTACTTATGTTTACTTCCCCACGGTGCTTGAAATTTTCTTAAATGATAGATGCCGTAAATATAGAATTGTAAGAAAATAGTATTCGGTCACGTTCACATTTCAGGAATATCTACAAACCGCTAAGGTACAGATTAATCAAGTTTCTCAACCATGTGGCAGAAAGAAGTGATTATTTCACTATGTCAGCAGTTTTTATACTCAATATTTTCTATTTCAAGAATGGTATCTTTTTAGTAGCGCCGTTTTAGTAACTTAAGTTTTTTTGTTGAATATAAAATAATAACAACAATGTTATTGGAATAATTTCAAAGAGCCACTAGGTATTAAAAATATTCCAGTTAACATATGCACGAAATCTTCAACATTAGGGAACAATGTACAATAAATAGATAAAAGACTTTCAATTCAAGTCATGCTCGAGGGTTTAATTCAATATCACCTAAGTGTCCATGTATCACTATTGCAATGAGACTGTATAATACTAAATTCTATTTCGTACACGACATTCAACGCAAGATGAAGTCACACTCGGGGCTACGCTTAACCCTTTCGCTGTGGCGCGCTAGGAGGCAGATTGTCTCCAAAGTCGATTGTCAATGCAAAGGTTTTGGAAAGTGGTACAGGCATACCTGAAGGGCTTGCAAGGGCTCCATAGAGTGTCGACAATGATCCTAATTTTTGTCAAGTAATCATTTTTATTTTATCATATTCATCACCATCGTCACAGAAAAGCAGCAGGCGAAGCAGATTATGGTATGTGTCCCGTGATATTTCTCCAAAATGTGGTGTTCTAATGAGTGAGTCCTTCCACCAATACTCACTGTAGGATAAATTCTCCATTCTTGGCATCAGTAACGCAACTGCAATGAATAGTAAAGTAACTGCAATAATTACAAAAAATCTCTTCATCGTCAGTATCTTACAACTTTTGATCCGTGAATGCTCACTCTCCGGAATGCTCTTCCTGGTATATTTGTAATACCTCGTCTGCCAATCCCGATAAGCCATTGGCTTTTCTTCAGGTTTCTCGGGGGCCGAACCACCAGAGCTTGACAGAAACACCCTGGGCATGCAAAAAACTGACCCAGGCGGGACTCGAACCAGCAACCCTCGGATTGGCAGACGAAGACTTTACCCCGTCGCCACCGGGGCCGGCAATTAATTTTGTATAGCAGAAGCTTTGATGCCCGTTCGGTAAAAAGCCCAGGGATGAATTTTCAAAACAAAGTATGTATCTATGCCAAAAGAAAGGTACAGGAATGCCCAGAGATATTATCAATAAAATGCAAAGTGGAATTATTTCTGAAGACAAAGTCCAAACAGTATGCAGTGGGTCAAAATATGTACAGGCAAGAGGAAAGAAATAAAAGCAAACTAACAATGACAAGTACAGTAGGAGACGGAAGCATCGAGTAAAAAGACGCATCGAGATCAAAATAACGGTAAAGAAAGCCATCGAGGCAATAAATCTAGCAGCTGTGGGCAAAACGATTCTCCAGAAGCACAAACACAAAGATAAGGGATAATTATAGACCTTATTTGCTTAGGACAAGAAGGGGAAAATCCAAAGCCTTCGTCCTGAGAGAGAGAAATATCAAAGCTCAGGAGTAAAAAAAAACAAGCGGACAAAAGAAAGGCTCACAAATACGAACGACTGCCCTGTGACAGTCAAGGGAACTTCTAAGAGTCATGTAGAACCCACAAGAGTGCATCAGAGCAATCGGCGACATAACAAACCTCTGAAAACACAACGCAGTGGTGCGAAAACGCACCGGGTGCGTATACTTGTATTTCGCACGGTGGTCACGAAATCCACAGGGCACGATAATGCGCCCACAGCACGGTGGACACGTTCGCTGCAGGCGCGTTAACACGCCCACTGCAGCAAAAGGGTTAAGGGTGTCCACCAGGTGGCGTATGGTAGATCAGCCTCCAGGTGAGTGGCAAAATAATCATTTATATCTACTCATCACACAAAGAGTCACGGGGAATAAGCACAAAAGAGGGTAGAAGCCCTTCCCCACATGAGTGAATGTAGACACCATATTGATCAGTAGAGCAACACTCACTTCACAACAGGTGTTCTTTGTGATACGGATTAGGACAATAGAATGAATGAGGGGAACCGCTCTTAGAATTTCAAATAAATTAACAGTAGCTATTTTTTAAAATTATGGCCAAGGAATTTATACATGGAAGGATATTCAATTGGAATTGCAAGTGAATTGATCGATCACTTAATGAAGAGGCACTGAGAGGAGTAGGTGATGATTGCAATCTCATAAGAACTCAGAAGAAAAGGAGAGAAAACATAATTTGGCATATTTTAAGATACAAGTGTCTAATAAAGACATCCAGAAGCAGACTAAGACCTTGGCTGAGATACATGGAGCAATTAATGAATGATGAGGAAACAATGAAATATGTAGAAGTGAAGAGGCTAGCTCATAGAAACATAAGCCGTGTCAAACGAACCATAGGGTTGACGACTAGCAATGATGATGATGGCATGATTGTGATTTAATAGAAAGTTCATATAAGAGCATATTCAGAATAGATATTTCACAAAGAATGACACATATTCTGAGGCATGTACAAAAACTACTTTAATCCAACTACCTGTATTCATTTTAACATTTTCAGGAAGTATTATTATTCCATTTCGTTTTAATCATTAACAATTCCTGCATTTCCTGTGTACCTTGGCCTCTCCATGAAAATATTTCTTCACAGTGTGAAGTAATGCTTTCAAAGGTAAAATCATATTTTCTCAGACATTTGAGGCCTAATTAAAGAAAATTGGCAATTTTCCACAGCATATGTACTGTGAAATTGCCAATATTCTTTGATTATGATATTTCACCATATCACGCCTGAAACCACTCTTTTTATTGAGATCTAACACTCCCACAAAAATAGAAATAAGGGCCAGAGATTCTGGACTCAATCTCAAACTCAATGGACCAGAGATTCTGTTGCTCATTCCTCTTGATTTTACTGACTCATGCTGGAGATTATAATGGCATGGGAGTGGCTAGCAAGGAATTACCTGTACATACACAATATCAGGACAAATAAATATTCCATCATCCTCAGCAGGAGTGTACAAAATAAAACCTGAAATTTAATTTTAGGTACATAATTAATTGATAGAGACCTACTAAGAGCTCCAGGGCCTCAGGGAAAGGTACTAAAAAGGTTTGCCGGCCTCGGTGGCGGCGGGGTAACGTCCTCGCCTGCCAACCCAAAGGTCGCGGGTTCGAATCCCGCCTGGGGAGGATTTTTCACATCCCAGGGCATGGTTGTGTGTGCTTGTCCATTGTTAATATTGTTAATACCCCGATGTAAAGGCCAATGAGTGCTGTTTACGGTGGTGATGGAAAATAAATAAATAAAATAAATAAATAAGTGCCTAAAACAGAAAGTGCCTAAAATGGTATGACTCACTTATTGAAAACAAACAGATTTTGACTTGGGAAAGCAAATTTCCAGGTAAGTTCTCATTTTCCCTGACTTTTTCAGGTTTTCCAGAGGCATTTTCAAATTCCCTGACTTTTCCAGGTTCTCCAGGTCTGTAGCAACCCTGGACTCAGGAATTACAGATATGTAGTAAATTCAGTCGTTTGAAGAGGGATATAATTAAAGAAACCGATAGCACAAAGGCAGAAGTAAGATATTTTAAAAACGTATAACTGCATCACAATTCAACAATATTCATCAGTTACAGAGCAACAAATACAGGATATAAATGTAATTACAAAAAATAGTGGACTGTCGATATTATTTCCAACACCCCCTGTAATTGCGACAGTCTTGCAATTTAATAAACAAACAATTAATTGATAAATGCACCATGCAATAAAAGTAAGTGAAAAAAATGCAATAACATAAACAGCTTGAATTAACTATAATGCTCACATTCATCCATCTACATTCATCAGAGCTAGACATTGCAAACAATTTTTATGTTTAGTGCATCCCTAACCTTTAGTGAATATATGGGCAATCATCTCCTCTGTTGGCATATATTTTACACTTATATTTCTTTAATTATACCCCTCTTCCAACGTTTGGAATATACAGCAAGATACCCGCGGTTTTTAGATGGTTTCGATGTAGAGTGTTCCACAGTTTTGCTCACAGTCAGCAAAACATCAAAGAGCCACCCATCTGAATGAATTTCAGGTTTTTGGAAAAGTAGCACAAATCCTTCATGTTTTTCTTTTTTAGTTCGTTTGCGATTCATATTTGCACTCTTTTCCTTTAGAAACTTCTCATAGGAGCGCAATTTCAGAATAATTCTTAAAAAGAAGAGGAGGTAGATAAAAACTTAAAACCTCAAATAAATTCCTCGTTTAAAACATATTTAATAAAGCAAAATACCTTACTTACTCTCACTCCCATGGTCTTTTTTCGGTCTTCCCGGAGGTCGCCTTCCATCAGGGTTTTCTGTCCACACTTGTTTTAATATGGTATCTTGTTCTCGTCTCATGACGTGCCCTGCCCATCGCAATCTCCGGCTCTTGGCCTCAGCTACAACGTCCGGTGAGTGAAAAAGATCCCTGATTTCTTTATTGTGTTTTATTCTCCAAGTTCCATTTTCTCTTGTGGGTCCAAAAACTTTCCTTAACACCTTATTTTCGAAGGTAATTAACTTCTTTTCCGTTCTTTTGTCGATAACCCATGATTCAGCTCCATAGAGAAGAATTGGTCTTATTATGGTTTTATAAATTTTAAGTTTGGTTCTGATGGATAAAATTTTGGATGTCAGCAGTTTATTTAGGGCAAACATGCTTCTATTGGCTGAGTTTATTCTGCTTTGGATTTCCTGTGATTCACTATTGTTTGCGCTGATTATGGTACCAAGGTATTTAAATTCGTTTACTCTTGCAAAATTGTGATCCTCAATAGTAATGTTTCTGGAGTTATCAGGGTTTCGACCAAAGGACATAAATTTGGTCTTATCCTCATTGATTTTCAGTCCTACTCCTTGAGTTTCTTTTATCAGAATTTTTGTCATGCTTTTTAAATCTTCCTTATTTTCCGCTAGCAATACTAAGTCATCGGCAAAGGCGAGCACTATGGATCAAATGATCCGAGCGTATCCCAGGGATCTATAGGCGTCGGACTAATTCTGGCAAACTCATACTTAAGCCTCCGCTGCACGTTGTAATAAAGGCTATTATTGTTAGGCTTCAGTAGCGTTTATCCCCTGATAATGACGAACAACAAAAGAATATCATATCACTTCCACAGTTCAGTTCCACAGCACCTAATGCGTGATATTTTAGAATGACACAGTCTATCATAGTCAATGGCCTAGATTTAGAAATCATATAGACTGTCATTTCGGTAAAGGCAATCAGGAGACAAAATGTCAAAGCAAAAACACCATACGTGTCGGATACAGCTAATCTCCGGCGAGTGAAAAATTAAAATGTGTAAGAGCAACAATTAAACCCTCCACCAATTTCAATGGAGGAACCCATACATCATCATTTAGAGCTATTAATTATTCTACATATACCTTCACGTTTATTATTTACTATGTTTATAAGGGGGATTTTTGAAATTTTCAATGTGCAATATCGCCTATTCACCAAGGAGGGTATTGTGAGCAGAGCTGCTTGTATCTTCGATGATGGATGGATTAAAATGTCCTCCGCTTAGCACGATAGATAAAAAGTCCATTAACAATTTAAGGATGAAAGCACACCATTACTTAATTATTATGTGCTCATGAACGTTGGACTAATTTACATTT
Organism: Pyrrhosoma nymphula; assembly: GCA_963573305.1. Classification (NCBI taxonomy): domain Eukaryota; kingdom Metazoa; phylum Arthropoda; class Insecta; order Odonata; family Coenagrionidae; genus Pyrrhosoma; species Pyrrhosoma nymphula. The sequence goes on along the minus strand of OY754328.1, from coordinate 176,382,752 downwards.
CTCAGCAGTTTGAAGAGCAGTAATGAACATGAGATGTAGCTATTGCAAATGCATCAATTAAGCAAGAACCTTTAGCTTCATTTTTAATAAAAGTAGAAAATTGCTTTAAATAAACTACCTCAATTTAAAAAAAAACATTCTGTCGGAGAATAATTGAAATATTTCGCTGCCTCTGACGCATAATGCATCGCCGTCATCAATGAACAATATTTTTCTCTTGATTGAATTACAGCCGATGGATAAAAATACGTGACTTTATAAATTAAATAATGAAACAAATTCTACACGTCTGAATGACCACTCTATAACAGAGCCCATAAATATCAAAGAGACTTTTGTCTGAATTTCTGCCAAATGGAAAATTAATAATCTATAGACGACCGATGATGATTATTTCTACTTAGTAAACTGAAAAGGGAGATAAATATGCATCAAGGATCGCATTAATAGTTACGCTCGAATAATTGTCAAATATCTCCTGATCCATACGAGACCCCCACAAGTGTTCCAACACGAGAAAAACCCACAAATCGCACTTTTTCTGTATATCAAATAAAACAAGGCACTAAATAGACTGTGATACAAATCCTGAAGACAGTCCGATCAAGGAAGACCTCTGAAGAAAGGTATAACAAGTTCAGAGGAAAGAATGGATTTGAACCTGGAGATGATGCAACAATACAGGGTAAAGATCAAAGCCCATCATAACGCTCTCCATAACGCGGGCGCTTGCGTTATCTTTATTCTTCAAGTTCCTATAACGGTCTGCGTGTTGGATAAAACGCCACACCACAATTAAAATGGTTTAATCAAGTCATCAACACTAATAAGCAATGTGTGATGATGGCAGCACAATTTCTGCCATCAACATCTCCCTTCCACGAACTGTGATTTGCCTATTACCTCATAACTTAATTCCCTCCACTCTAATTCGGCATATAGATATTATTGATTATCTGCTAAGACAGCGGAATTGTTTTTGAAGCGCAATTACTTCATTGCTTCCCTAAATACCAACGTTCCACAAAGATTCTTATTTTCTTGCTCGTTCCATTCACGCCTTTAATATACGAGATATTAACTACGTACCTACTGTTGTAGAAATGATAGAGATCAATAGCGACAAAAATAGTGGATTGAATACGTAATTTTCTAACTGATTGCAAACAAAAAGTAGTCGTCGTCGGCGGTACCCGACCGCTTTCCCGAATCTTTTTTCCCGATGACCTTTTTCCCGAATTTCTTCTTTTCCGAATCATGACGTCTTTTTTCCCGAATTACGGTTTCCCGAAGGGCTTTTCCCCTAATCACTCTTTTCCGAACCAATTTTTATTTGTATGCAACATAATATACATTTAAAAAATACAAATTTATTTTTAAAAACAATATTGTGCGCGAGAGCACGGAGAATTATACTCTCGCTTTTATATTCTTCGTATTCGGTGACAATATTTCTGAGTCATAACCGTACGGGCACGACATTACACTCTTTTGAGCGAAGTTTCTTCCAATTCCAATTCGTGGTACCTCCTATTACCTCCGATCTTTGATATACAAATCCGTCGAATATTATCTTTGCTTCGTATCGGAGCCTCGGCCATTTTACAAATAATTTTAATAATAAACTACACAAATAAACAATGTACAGTCTCATAGCAACGCATTCGGAACGAACAAAAACCAATCTGGAAAAAAAGCCGTTCGGTAAAGAAATAGTTCGGAAAACAAGTAATTTGGGAAAAGGGTATTCGGAAAAGATGTTCGGGAAAAAACGATTCGGAAAAAAGGTAGGGAATCATCGTCGGCATTAGTTCCAACGGTTCCAACATAGAGTGGCATCCAGCGAACCTCAACGTAGCGTGATCGGCTCCTCACATTTTTCATTTATATAAACGACGTTAACTCTAGAGTAGTTAGCAAAATTAGATGTTTTGCAGAAGATATCGACATCTACCGAGATATTGCCACAAATGATGATTCAGAAGTTCTCTCATCAGACCTCAACTACGTTAACTCGTGGTATCTTGAACCGGGGCTCGAAATTAACTTTAGTGAATTCACTGCATTACACTTCTAACCTAAGAAATCACACCAACGATATATCCATAAAAAAGGGAGGGGTTAAAATAAAGGAATCAAGATGAAGTCAAATACCTCGGAATCACCTTGACTACAGACCTAACGTGGGGGAAACACATAGGAAATACTTGTGGCACTGCGTTAAAGAAACTAGGATTTATCAAGCGAATAGTATGAAGTTCTCTGATGAAAAAGTAATAAACAGAGATGCTTTGCTCTAGTTAGGCCAGGGGGGTTATTTTATAATCTCACTGTGAGAATACGTCATAAAAAATGGAAAATTACGTCATCTTTCGCAGTTCAAAAGGTTAGGCGGCGTGACCATCTTCGGCTCTTAAGTGGTGATTTTCAGGTCTTTTCTGTGACTCACCCGCTCTTTCGACTCTTGATCCGTATCATTCGACTCTTGGTTCGTTCCATTTGCCTCAGCATGTCATTAGTTTCATCTCATATGTCGTAAGGAACGTGAAATGGAGCCACCATCGTTTCCACGGACCTTGGGGCAGATTCCATAACTTTACGTTCGATCGTTAAAGAGTCATTCCCGCTGGATCATGGGAATTCTATCGAGAACAATTGCCGATCGCGATTCTATAACTCACGTTCGAACGTTTTTTGCCTCACGCACGACTCCTCGGCTTCGACGTCAAAATACATGTCGAAGCGGCCATTATCGGTCGAAGAACAGTTTATTTTGGTTTTTCATTTGAATGATATTTGAAGAAGTATCGCAGTGTGATATATTTTGTGAGCTACGAATCATTTAAAACATATTATTCTTGGACTTCAAATGTGAATTGTGGTATAGAATGCTGTGTGTCGTTATATTGGAAGAGAGTTTCGAACGGACGTCTTGTGTTGTGTTTTTAGCTGTGGCGATTTAAAGAAAATTATCCCAGTGGAGCATTTAATTTAAAGTTTTAAATAAAGTTTTCATCACTAGGTTTCCATTTACAAGAAACAACCGTGTCATTTTTTGTGATAACTTTTAAACGAAGGTTTATCGAGTGTTTAGACTGTGTACATTGAGACATGCCAGTGATGACAAGTGTTATTTATGTTCTGCGCTGGATTGCGTGTGTCTAAGTGGTGATATATTTACGTTTAATAGCTAGACTTGTTCTCTTTCAATAATGTGTTATGACAGAAATAGCATTAAAAATGTAACAAATACGTAGTAAGTGTTGGAGAAGACGTAACAGCAATCATTTCGTTGTTTTCACATATTGACTAAATTAAGACGTGTAATCTATGTGAATTGAAGTTGGTGACTCGTGGATTGCTCTTGACTTGTAAATGTGGTTGTTTACGTCTCAGTGAAAGGATAAACAGTGTAGTGTTTAATTATTCTGCATTCAGGGAATTGTGGCACCCCAAGTTTCATCTTTTTATTTCATTGCATTGTTGTGTTCAATGTGATTTTGTTGAAATAATTAATCCGTCTGCGTTTAAGGCAGGCAATGACTAATTAGCAATAGGCATTTTGATTTGTCCTGGGCAGGGATTACTGTGTTATTTTAGAGTATCTTAAATTGCGAGTGTGGTTGTTTACGTCCAAGTGAAAGGGTGATGATTGTTTTGCCTACTTATGCAATGTATCTTGTTTCATTATGCTTCATTCAGTAAATTTTGCCATCTCAAAAGTTATCTTTTCATTACTCGACGTGATGTCATTAGCAAGTATTGTTCCTTTATTTGAGTGCTGCTGTGTGTGCCTGGAGAAATAGTGGAAATGATTAAAAGCTGCCAATTGTATATCTCAAGGTAGGTAATCATATATGCTGCATGAAAGCTCTTGACAGACGGTGACCGGTCTTGTAAAAGTGAGTTATATAGTATTTCTATTCGATTTGATAGGAAGAAGGTTGTGTTTAAATGATATTGAAGGTTGAGTAGTACGTTAATGATGGGAACTAGCTAGAGGATAGTATTTAAGTATCAATGAATATCCTAATCAATCCATGTCCGAAGTTATATGCTTGTATGTGTCATATAAACATATACAAGGTGTCATATATAGGTGTCTTAGTGTTGTTTTGGAACATTATCTTAGAAGTGAACCATAGAGTATTAATTTATTTAGATGACGAGAAGAATCAGGCGTGATTTCGTGGAATTTCAACATAATAAAGGCAGAAATTGAAATTTTTCACTATTAAAAATGTACTGGTCTGCCAGTGGAAAATGTCAATTTCTGTCTTCATTATTTAGATAACTGTTATTTATCTTTTAATCCGCGACAAGGTTCATTTATGAGGGAAAGCGTTGTATTTGGAGTTTATTACAAAATGTTTCGAACGAAAGGAGACCGATGTCATTGATATACATTATTTTTTAGAATTTTGCTGGTGATAAGCTTGGAAATTTTAGTCACCCGTCTGAAATATATTGTGTTTCAGAATCCAGTAAAGACGAATGGAGTGTAATTGAAATATAAGAGACAATTCGAGCAGACGTCTATGCCAATCTAAGCAGACGACATTACATCCGTAGAAGTCATAGAATGACAAGTAATTAGTAAATAATTAATCCAATGGGAACGCATTTAGGGCAGTATATAGAGTTTTTAGTACTCGTGAGGAAGTAAAGATCAATTTTTCAGACATTGCAATGCTTATTTAAATTAATATTTTTCAAAATTATTCAAAACAAGTGCAGTCACTCCAATGTCAGTTCATTGCGCATGCGTAGAAGAGAAACAAGTGCGAACTATGCTGTAAATCAGACAACACCGGTACGTTCGATGTTCTGCTGAACGATCGCTCTTATAGAATCGCTCGTTGGTCATCACTCGAATAAATTGAGCTCGACTGAAGGTGAACGGATCCCTAACGTTCGAACGTCAGCCAAGTTATAGAATCGGCCCCCTTGCGTCCGATCGTGAGCCGTTTGTTAGGAGAGTGGATCGGGTCTGCCGCCTTCCCGTAAGGAGTCATTAAAAAGGTGAGATTACAAAGAAACCCTCCCACATCTTAAATTTGAATTTGAAAGCCTGCACAGAAATATTCAATCCGCAAAGTAAGTAGAATACTAAGGAAAGCCGCACGCTACGTTAAAAACTGATCCGAACGAACAGAAAGTGTCACACGGTTGATGGGAGGATTAGGTTGGGAGCGGTTAGAGACACGAAGGCTAAATGTGCTAGGTTGAGTTTAATCTAAAATCACCAATCACCTATTTTGTAATCTTTCCTTTTTTAATGACTCTTTGCGGGAAGGTGGGAGACTTATTTCGCTCTCTAACTGATCGGCTCACGATCGGCAATGGGGTCCGATGGTGGATCCATTTCACGTTCCTCACGACAGGTAGGATGGAACTAATGAAATGCGGAGGCAAATGAAACGGATCAATAGTCGAAAAGTACGGATCATGAGTCGAAAGAGCGGATCAGTCAAATAATAGATCTGCAGTTCGCCACTTGAGAGCCGAAGATGGTCACCCCACCTGGGTGGCGGAGTTAAATGGTTAAACTACGAAAAATGACGTAATTTTCCGTATTTTATGACGTATTCTCACTTAAGTGAGTTTACAAAATAAACCCATCGGTGAGTTTCCGTGCGACGCGGAGGATATTATTTCAAGCCCGCCCTATATCTCTAGATGTGATAGGAGTTACAAAAAAGAGAGATACACTGCCGAACTAGCTGATAAAAAATTCCTTCTTTCCCCGCACCATTAGTAATCATAACAGAAACAGCATGACACCACCTTAAGACACATTGTTAACGCACAATTCACTATTTCCATCTCCCCCCTCCTTTTTCACCCACCCCTATTAGGGTGTCCCTTAAAAATGAACTTAAATATTTTTATTCGCACCACTTTTTATTCTTTTCCTTTTGTTAAAAGTAGCTACTATGCAAAACTTAAACATGATCAGAGAAATTTTTCCCGTGCCACAAGGTGTTTGAAGGTTTGCAATTTTAATTGAAAAATAAAAGAATTATCATAAGAGAGGAATGAAGCCGTCAAATCAATGTTATACACAGTAGTGTCACTTTCTGAAGTTTGTAAGGTTCCAGTTTTTCTTATTACTTTCCCCCCCCCCCCCTCCCTCCCGCCGCTCCCTCCTTCCTTAATCTCCCCTTGCCCCACCTCCCCGGTCCACACTGCCACTACGACTTTCGGAACAAAATAACGCGTTTTGTTAATACAAGCCAAGGGCGGTCGCTGCTGATAGGCGGCGGGTTCCCGTTGCTTGTAATAGCAGGAAAAATTACAAGGTATGTGTTTTCTATAAATATCGGTCCGTGAGGGAAAATTGGCTATGAATAGGAGGACCAGCGACAGTGTTACGTCGCTTGCGCTGCACAACAGAACGTGGACTGAAAGCTACAGGACTCTTAGTTTATTATGTTGCGTGTTAGTACCAACCCCAAGAAGGATCTTCGGAAGCATGTATTTCTTATAGGAAATTCTTCAGATGAGATAACGGGTGCCAAGTTACCTTCGCGCATACAGGTATTAAGTTTCTTTTTCGGATGCATTCACAAATCTTCCCTTTCAAAAGCGTGCAATAGCACCGCAATGGAAGTGATATGCTTTTGGGAAAAAGTTAAAATACCCACTAAACATCTGCCCCGCGTTGTGAAACTAGTGAAGTTTTTATACATGGAATGGAGATTACTCCAGAAAACCCGCACTCACCGCGACAAGACCCAAATTGCGAGAGAGATCTCCTTCAAGAATTCTTTTTAAGATCTTTTTGACATCGCCACGGTTGATGCACTGCAGGTGATGACGAATGATGAAGATAAAGCTTTTTTGATAAACCAGCGAAAGAAAGGGCGAAGGCTTTATTTTTTATGCTCAGGAAGGACACAGTCGTATTGATTACCGTGAATTTTTGGAGCTCGTCTGCATATACCTGGAAGGTACACCTCCACGCGGAATTAATTTCGCGAAGCCAGGTGCCGTACATGAACCTAGAATTATGGCAAATGCAATTTACTCGTTGAAAATCATGCTGTTCAAAGGCCAGTTCCAGATGACGAAAGAGAAGAAAATGGTTTAAGAGACGTTTCTTTGTTCATTGTGCATCTATATGTTAAGTATTGCTTATCTGCTCCCAACGCTATTTCTGCCCCACACAATGATTTAAATTTCCTAAAAAATTTGATTATGTATGAAAATGTAAACAAACGAGTATCCCAAACAGCTGCAAAAACATTCTCTGGCATTTGTGGCATCATACGCAGCAACTTACTGGCCTGGCTTTACTAGATCCAGCTGTAACGTTAGACTGTAAATAAAAGATGTTAGAAAAGATAAATTCTTGTAAATGCTTTGTTCCTATGCAAGAGTACCGAGATACTCGTCCGAAAATTGATTTAAATGAGCTGAATACGTTGGTTAATAGCAATTTGTATGATTTTGTTGGCCCTTATACTCTATATTTATTCAAAAGATTTGGGTTGTCTCATCAATTTGTTGATGAGCATCCAAGTAAATGGGATCAATGTCAGGATTTTCAAGAAGCCTGCATGTTTTTCTCCGATATGTGTGTGACTAATGACACAGCAGAGAGAGGTGTTGCAATTACTCAAGACTACCTCCATAGTGTAAGAAGTGAAGATAATTTGCAAAATATGCTTATTGTGACGCAAGCAACACGTCGAAAGTATAGAAAATGTACCAAGGACAATTTGTCTCAAATCATGTTTTAGCCAGTATTTCATGCTAACCCTCATTTTCCCTCTCTGTAGTTAGGATTTTTCAAAATATTATTTGAGTAGATATGTATTCATAGCTTCATAGTGACTTATCATTCCGTAAAAATAAATAAAAAATTTCCAGCAACACTAACGTTTGTTTCCCTGTTTTTTTTCACTAAATTTCAACATTTCTCCGGTCTTGTGGCACGTAAAAAACTAAAGCGATCGAGCTGAAAGTTTGCACTGTTTATTTACTATTACAAAGGAAAAAAATGAAAAGTGGTGTAAAATGAAATTCCAAAAAAAAAAATTTTCGGCCATATAAGGGACACCCTAACCCCTATTCTACCCCTTTCAAAGGCTGGGGTCCTAACACCCCTTGCCTATACGTCGCGTCGGCTCGTAGATTGTATGTAGATGTAGATGAATAAGAATTACATTTCGTCCGCCTAACTAATTCTTACCTTTTGTTGCCTGGATGTCCGTCTTTCATTTGGACTTCGATAAAGCAGATCTTTATCTGTGAGCATGTCTGGGAGTAACTGAAGCGTTTCATACAAGTACGGGTAACAAAATATTCATAGTAGAACCTGAGAGTAATGAAAAAAATGATTGACCTCATTTGGCTGTCATTGATAAACGCGAATATTAGCGGGAAAATACATCAAAATTGAATCTCCAATTATATTTAAGGTCAAAAAACATTCTTACTTAGACGTCATACTATGGAAGTAGCTCATTCTTTCAATTTCTCTTTGTATGGCAGAGTCTTTCTACCAACTGAAGCCTATTCTTGGCAGAAATATAAATTGCTTCCCAATATAGCCGTGACGTTATATACGTACTAAACACATTCACCTTCACAAACAGGGTCAGTGTCATGATAAGGTAAATCCTGGAAAACGTATATGCGAACATTATTCATTAGTCTATTTATGAGAAACGATTCGACGAAATAATTAACTTTAAAAACAAGAGTTTTCTACAGATTGTAGAAAAATAATTTTTAAATTTTTAACATCGATTTTAAATAAAAATATTATGTAATTTTAAACGAACTACCTCGTACTAAGGATATGAAATTACACACGCTTCGTCGGCACAAGAGGCATCATCTTCACTCCAGAGGATCTCTCCTGTCACTTGATTTGAAAGAGGGGGTAGTTAACTCACGATAAAGGTACGCCGTAATAACAGACTGACAAAAGTGGGCCACAGAACACAAAACTCGGTATGAGAAGTTATTCCTCCAGAGACTGACAAGCGTCCCTCTTCGAAATGATTGGATATGTCGGGCAACCTAAAGGTAGCTGTATTGCGTTTTGCCTTATCGTGTGCTTGCAGCTCGATCTTCATCCCACTGATGGACAGGTATATTCATTAGCTAACCTCACGCCACTCAGTGCGCCTATAGAAGTCCCCCAAGCTGTAGTGACGAAGCACGAAGACAGAAAAAAAACGTGTAAGAACACGTCAAGCCAATTCAGCAACCAATTTGTTGTTCCCTAACCATTTTTGTGATAAACGACGAGCTTAATTCTCAATTACGGAGATAAATATTTTCTGAGTTTCTAAAATCATGACAGAAGAGTTTGAATGGATTACCGTGGAAAATATGTTAGAAGAATTAACATCAGCTGCTCTCGGGAGCCACTGTAAAAAAGGAATTTCTAGCTAAAGAACGGCAGAGAACATTTTTTGATCATGCTAGAAAGATGAGTTTTCCAAACATCATCAAAGGAATCATATTTGTATCTTTTTTTATTTTCACCGTATACCAATTGTTTTCATTGATTGTTTTTGTTTTTATTTAATGTCTGTTACTGTGTCACTTAAAATTGGCAGAAATGCAGTATGCAGTACGAGTTATATAAATAAATATTAAAAGAGGCAAAAAAACGCTGACACCTATGAAGTTTTCCCATGCATAAGTATCAATAAACCAAAGAAGCCCCTTAAACTTCGTGACAAAAAAAAGTTCATCTGACAGGAAACGTCTTCTAAATATGAAATTTATGATAAAAATAATATGGACTCACATTGATATTTTGATATGAAAATATACCTGAAGGGTCGTGTCACGTTCATTTTTTAAATCTCTTTAAAAAAGCTATATTTCTGTATTTATTATTATTTGTAAATGTTGGAATAACGTTGGATGATTCCTATGTGGCAGACATAGGGATTTGACACATGTAAGCACCCAAGCACGGATCGAGATTCCACTGAGAAATTTACACCGCTGCCGGTATTCAAAATTACTACAGATCCATCCAAAAGTGCACATGAGTGTGAAAATTCCCGAGCGAAATAATCATTTCCACCTTGACCCGGACACGAACCCGTTTTACCGACAGCCGAGCATACAATTCCAGGGGGCAATCGAAACGTAGCTCAGCCTCCATGGGTTTTCGCGCAGTATGTACTATCGTTTTCAAAAGTCTGAGTGCATCCACTTTGCCCTATTCTACAAACCGTAGAATGGGGCATGTCCGGAAAAGTTTTGAAAATTGGCACCACCTGCGGACTGCGTCTTTTGCTGGGCTAGCTTCACTTGTCGTGAGACGACGGTGGGGTATGAGTTACTGAACGAAAGAATCGACGGGGACGGAGTAAAACACGGGAGAGGAAAACCCCATCGGAATGCACCGAAGGTTATTCGCGCTCATGCGGTTGCGACGCGACGATGAGGCCGCTGCAATCACTCCTGAATGTTTTCTGGTCAGAAAATATGGTGAGGTCCCAGAAAGCTTGAGGCAAATTCATGTAAGCGTTAGCAAAATGCAGCCTTGCAGAACATTGAGATCGAGGGGGGGGGGGCATTCGCCCCCCTGCTCTCCCCTGGCTACGCTTCTCAATATATGTCCAGAACACAATAATCGTCAGAAGACTACGGTAAATAAATAAATAAATGGATACTTTTTTCGACCCGAGCCGTATGATTTACTTTCGCTCGTACACCCACTTGCTGAGAAACCCTCTTTCTATAGCATCAATACTGTTTTTCACAGCATATTATTTCTTGGAGCCCTAGGAGTTTGAATAAGAGGCCTATCTAAGACATTTCGATGATACGTATCACTCGCGGATCACCAGAATATCATACCTAGAATGTGACTTGATATCCTGGTGGTAAAACGAGAAATTTGTTTCGAGCATAGGGATCTTACCTCTCGGGAGATTTTGCCATACTCAATGTTAGACCAAAAATATTCAGCTAGTGAGACGTGTAAGTATTTATTCACTGTGAATAGATTGGCTTAAGGAGAAATCAGGATTCAAGGATTCTAATTTGGTATTAGGTAGTCCTGCATCATTATTGAATGCCTGTAATATAATAAACAGTACTGGGTCCGTTAATATAAAGAGGCTGTACCTACTCGAGGTTCATTTTCACAGTCATATTGAAATTACTTGAGAGCATAAAAAGTCAACCAATGAGCGTCGAACCTGGGAATGTTTTAAATACGCCTTTCGAGGCAGTCTTAACCACGCGGCTACCGCGCCGCTTTTACAGTGGGTCACTCGTGAGCACAAATGTGAATTTCGAGAACGAAAATCACCCAAGTCGGAGGCCTCATCGTCGCGTCGCAACCGCATGAGCGCGAATAACCTTCGGTGCATTCCGATGGGGTTTTCCTCTGCCGTGTTTTACTCCGTCCCCGTCGATTCTTTCGTTCAGTAACTCATACCCCACCGTCGTCTCACGACAAGTGAAGCTAGCCCAGCAAAAGACGCAGTCCGCAGGTGGTGCCAATTTTCAAAACCTTTCCGGCCATGCCCCATTCTACGGTTTGTAGAATGGGGCAAAGTGGATGCACTAAGACTTTTGGAAATGATAGTACATTTGCGGGTGACAACGCAAAAAGTAATACTGCGACTAGATCGCGGTAACGTCAATATCCGACAAAAAAGGTAAAATTTGACGACTGTATTCATTACATTTTTAGCCCTTATTTTGTAATCTCGCCTTTTTAATGACTCTTTACGGGAAGGCGGGAGACCCGTTTCGCTCTCTTAGTGATCAGCTCACGATCGGTCAAGGTCCGATGGTGGCTCCATTTTATGCTCCTTACGACAAGTGAGATGGATCTAATGAAATGTGGAGGCAAATAAAACGGATCAAGAGTCGAAAGATGCGGATCAAGAGTCGAAAGAGCGGATGAGTCAAATAAAAGACCTGCACATCACCACTTGAGAGCCGAAGACGGTCACGCTGCCTGGGTGGCGGAGTGGAACTACGAAGAATTACGTAATTTTCCGTATTTAATGACGTATTTTCACTTAATTGAGATTAAAATAACCCCCCAGGTCGACGGAAGTACGTCATGCGCTTCCATTCATCCAGTACTATGCTGAATGAACGTTGAAAGTCTAAACTTACTTCGAAGCGTAATAAAACTTTTAGCCCTACTGGAATGCTCACTTAGTACGGGACTAAGTAAAATATCTTAAACGTCAAATCTATGAATTATGCCGTTTATGTTCAAAGTTTGACTTAAACATCCGAGGACGAAGTAGCGCAGAGCGCACGATAACGAATAGTTTTTAAAAATGCTTCCCGTCTTCTGAAAAAATAAACTTAATATCTAATCCTAAAATAAACCGTTTCCCAATTCAATGAAAAAATTGAATCTTGAGAAACATTATACTTTCGCAGAATCTACTGAACCACTCATTACAAAAATTAGTTTCTCCCGCGAGATGAAACAAAATTAGACAACACAATGGATAGTTTCAGCAGCAAAGGATAAAGAGTCCACTCGTCGTGAGTCCTAGGGGTGGTGCGGAATCAACTCGTTCTACGTGTTGGGGGGGGGGGTCAGTTCCTTCCACTCAGCCACCTGCGATTTCCCACGGAGTGTTTGATATCCATTCGCTTCCATCGGAATTTTGGAGTGGATACTCGGAGGCATCATCGGCCGGATTTGAACGCGTAATCGCGTTATATATATATCGCGCAGTTGGAGTAGGGGCTGCCCTCTCTCGTCTCCGTATACGAGAGGTTGAGCCCTCCAAGCGCCTCATCCCGACTGCGAAGGATCCCTGTGAGGGATTCTTACGCGAGTGAGTCGTTTACAGAGCGACACGGTGGGCCAAAGCACAGCGAGGAGATTCGCTCAAAACCCCCACGGTCCACGCCACACCCTCGGCTGAAATAGAAAGAAATCCCGTCGAATAATTCAACATTGATGATTGCTGGAGCGAATATTTGTATAACTCTCAACCGAATGATGCAAGTAGCACTGCACATAATTTAACTATCGTACTTCCCACGCATAAAAAGTATAAAGACACTTAGAGTTGACTCATGTTTGCAATATACATCCGGATTCATTCTGGACTAAAGCAAGAGCTTTCAAATAGCTGATTCCTAACCTTAAACAGTTAAACATAAAATAATCAGTGGATTTGACGACAGTAACTATTTATTTGTCTAAAATTACTTTCGTCTTTAGGATCTGCACTTATTATTTAGGATTTTTTTATAAGCAGTGGTTCCTTCACAGTATTAGCATACTTTATGCGATAATATGTTAGTCCTTTAAAAACCTGCCGAATGCATTTGAGCTTACAATATTTTGGATAGATGAAAATATACTTATTCAGTTATTCTGAAAGTAAAAAAAAAGTCTTTTGGAGATCAACAGTTACAACCTTGAGAATCATATGCAATTTTGTCCATGGAGCAATTGTGGAGTGGTAGCGCAGAAAATTTGGTTGAGCGCAGTTGTCCCTTACTCATTTACATGGAAAAGTTTTAAATGCGTTGAAATACACCTCAGCGGATTTTTAAATGAAGTCCTTTAAGGATATTCATTTATTTATTTCCACATCCTCGAAAACAGTTTTACAAGCCTTTTACATCGGGCGCTTTAACATGTAACAATGGAAAACACAAACACCCATGTCCTGAGTGGTGAAAAATCCACTCAGGCGTGACTCGAACCCGCAACCCTCAATTTAGCAGGCGAGGACTTTACCCCGTCTCCACTGGGGCCGGGGCCGACAATATTTATTAGTTTAAAAGACGTGTATACTAAATATCAATGGTTTTCTAAGTGGTACCAACAAAGAGATACTAATATACTCATGACAATTTCTCCACGACGAAAGACTGCAAAAAAAAAAAGTTTCTAGGCATCATTCTTTTCTGGAATTAATAATATTAACTTGAGTAATTACTACTCGGCGAGGAAGTTCTACCTGGTTTCTACTTCCATGTACGACTTTCTCTAATATTTTCCTTTCCAATTTGATGTAAGGATCATAAGTAAAAGGAAAGAACCACAAGGAACATCGAGGGACAAATGCACAGGCCAGCTAAAACGGGATATGAAACAGTAGAACTAAGAGAATTCAAATTATTCACGAGTAATCGGGGGACAGAGTAAAATGGAAGGCTGCATTCAACCAATCTAAGGATGGAAATACCTGTGATTAAGATAGTGATTAAAGTGACTCTTGTATTTTTCCGTACACTGTCTTATTTCGCTTTACATACATTTGTAGAGTAAGACCTAATAGTATATCCCGCAACATTTCGTGATGATGGTACATGAGACAATTTCCTTATATCTTTAAAAAATATTGTTAATGGAAATATCACTGGACTTAGATATGCTGCCCAAAAAGTTCCGATTTTTTTTTGTTCATATTCTCTAGCCACTCGACTAGGATAAAGTAGAGTCGGTTCCGATGTAGACGCTTCGCGGAGGCAAACGATGCATTAGCAGCACGTGGCTGCTAGTCTATCGGATTCCCTAGATTTGCTTGAAAATGATTTCAAGATACCTAATATCGTTGGATTATCAGCAAAAATGAATTTCATAAGAGTTTGTAACGATTTATTTGGCATGCTTAAAACTAGGAAGGGCAAGTTTCAGAGGCTTCTACGAAAATAGACAGTGAGTAACTGTTAATGAAAAAAATTCAAAATACAGATATACACTTACTGAAGGGCATAAGACTGGTAAGGGCGGACCAACATTGCTTTCTGGCAATATAGGAACACGGTGTCTTCATTTGTTACCACAATTGAGAGAATAAATTATCTAAATAGTCTAATAATAGATTTTCCCTTGAGCATGGCTGCGTTTTTTATTCCTACTTCTTAGCTTATGTTCATTGGGCATCTATTACAATTGTACACCGTATGTACGAGTGTTAGACTTAGGACTGGAGTTTAATATGACCTCTGTTGGTTTTAGAAAGTAATCACTACTGGCCATACTCTACATAAAGTGGCTTCACAATTTGTCCAAAATGAATATGTATCTACAGTTTCTGAGGTCAGCCAGGAGACTAGAGTCCATATGGCACACTTGTGTAGCTGATTTTCCTTGGGTAAAATAAGACAAGTATAATTTTACCGTCACCATCAGAAATGCCAATGATATTAAACTGACCTGATTAAACAAGCCAGAAGTAATTAGAGCACATAGAATATTTATATGGCCCACACCACAATTCATGATACTAGGAAGGGAATACATTTCATATATTCATGAATTAGACTAAAATGTTGATTAGAAAGGAAAATTCAAAAGTTATGGACACCGGATGCACAATAACTAGGTAAATATATGAGAGAAAATGCATTAGAGTTACTTTATACTAGGGCTTTCCAAAAATCGCAATTCCAAATGCTGGGAAAGGAAAACGAAAAAGACTTCCATGGCATAATGATAGACCAATGAATTACATTTCTTTTGCCACAAAATCCGTATCTGGAATAGGATAACAAATGTGGGTTTCAGACATTTACTTAAGAGACCAAACTTAATACACGCTTTTCTCAACCTGAGTTGAATGAATTAAAGATGCAGCTTTGGAGCGCGTATAATAAATGACTTCATAGGAGGTTACTGGAACAAATTCTCTCAGTGATCGGTGCACCTCAATAATGCTACAGTTTACTACTATGCTAACTGTTACCATAGGTTTAGGTGTTCGTTTCATTGATGACTGATAGTAGAATTTATCAAAATGTAAACATTAAGCAAAACGGTTAGACAGAGGGATGACCTCTTCATAATGATAAAATTTCATGCAACGCCCACAGCGATAACGAAATACGAATTCACTTATTTCGCTTGGATACGCTCACGAAGAAAACCACTTTTGCACAACGTACTCCCTAATACGTATTTACAGTTACAATATATGAGCACCAGGAATGCAATTACACTGGAAATAACATCGTCTTCCAGAAGTGTTCCTCTAATGAAGCTTTCTTGCTGAACAATTTCACGTATTTCGTTTCTCTGAGCTTCCGCTATCACGATTAAAACCCAAAGCAATAGTAACAACTTTGGCTCATTACCAACGAAGTAAGACAATAAACGAGGTACTTCAAACCACGAAAACTAATATCTTCCATGGTTTTCGAGTGGACTTCGTGGAACTTCGAGTTCATAATGAAATAAATAAACTTTGTATATTCCACACAAATTCGTGTGTACAAATTTCGCAATTTTGTGTAATTTTTCGTAATGCAATTTATCGCATAATAGTTTTGTGTCTATGCAAAGTGTTTCGCAATTTTGTATGTGTACAACATTCGCGTGTAAATATTTGTGTGGAATATATACAAAGTTTATTTATTTTAGAACGTAAACGATGTATAAAATGCATTATACAACATAGTTTACCTCCAAAAGAAAATGTCGTCACCACTTAGCACCATAAGTGTAAAAAGTTATTTAAAAAAAGCTAGCATAGAGAGAGAACCGTTTCACATATACATACCGATAAAAAGAGGTAAACCCTCATTGTAACCCCTTTCAATTGCAATCAAACAAGCAAAATTAACACACGGCCATGCCTGGGACAGTGGAATCGTGCATATGATGCGTGTTCGCCAAAAACAAGGTCTCGTTGCCACTCTTGGTGACATCATAAGCACTTTAATAGTTACATGAGCTCAACAAGGAAAAGGACACGTAATGTAGTGGCCACTTTGGAAACATATAAACATCCGAAGGACAGCGCCCATTTTGAATATCTCCTTCTAAGATTCCCATATGCTCCCTTCCTTTTTAATAATTAACAAGAAAGGTTTGTCTTGTATCTATCATGCAAACTCATGTTCACCAAATGGGGAAGAGGAAGTAACATCAGGGAAAAATAACCATTTCTTAAGCATAGAGTTGAAACTTAGAGAAAAGTCTTCGATGAGGCCTCCTGCAGACTGTAGAACACCTCGATTAGAATTAAAGATCTTTCTCTACACTCCTCTGGTTAAAACACACACCATTATGAGATTTTCCTTAAAATGACTCATATTCGCTAAAATGGGCATTCTTCCTGCTCTCTATCACAGTGATTTATCCCTATGTACAAATCTTCAGTTTCTCAGGAGTACCTCCTATTCTTAAACGCATTTAACTTCTCTTCATTTATTTTGTTAAAACTTGAAGATAAACATGACTTCCGAAAATACGACGATGAAATTCATAAAAATTCCCATGGTAAAAAATCAGCCTGGACTGGGAATTTCGTTAAAACTTATTAAGGGCGTTTATCATTCACCAATTAAATATTTTTTCCTCTTCAGATATTTAATCGTATAATATTCTACTTAGTCTTATGTTGTGTGATAAAATTATTGTTTCATTCATATTATTATAATGCAATGCGAAATAGTTATCGACACAGATAAATTGAGCAATGAAGCAGATGATCACAATTATGTCCGAAATGAGAAAGCATTTTTATTTTACTATGCACGGATAATACATTTTCAGCTATTTGCCCTGAACACAGGGAAGACGATCCATCGACAATGAGATGATACTTGGTGGGTCTTCCCATTCATTCAATTCCACTCACCGTGACGTCGTCCATCTAAAACCAAACTTGGGAATGGAAGGCTCATCTTATTAACTACCACTAGATTCTCCCAAGAATCCCCCTAAGCGTCCCTATCGAGCGACTCCCCGGTCCTTTGGGACTTGGTGTGTGAGCACAAACCGTCCCTCCTCCACCCATCACACTCGTGTCTAAATGTCTATTTGAGATATATGAGCAGTCCCAGTCCAGAGAACCTGAGAGAGAAATTCTAGGTAAAGGATGTAGCTATTAAAACCCCATGGGAACGACAACTAGTTTAAATGGGTTGGAGCAGGCCAGAAACCATATCCATTTTTCAAAACAATACTTAGTTAATATAAAGACTAACATTAAGACAAAAGTAGAAAATAATAATAGGTATGTAAATAAATACCTTCTTTAAAACAACGCTTGTATTTAAGTGTACTAAAAAGTTAAACATTCACTTCATCTCTCTCCTAATAAAAAGTGGGCGCTTGTGGAATGCATATGATATAAATGACAGAGGTTGGATGTTGATTAAGAAAAAGCCCCACGCTTTTATTTTCAGAGTGATGAAAACATTATTTTCTAATTTTTAGTCTAAATTTATCTTTATATTAATTGTGCAACGGTTCTTTGAAATTTAAATTATTAGCATTTCTTCTCACTATTAATACTAAATTTTACTAGCGCCATCTATTGGGAAAAGACTTTTTTCCATATAAACTGTAAACCATTTAATTTTTATAAACTAACTTGGAAATTAGTGAATTTAATGTTTGATTCATGTATTGTCTTGTAGAGTAAGTGTGCCAAATATCAGCTCCATTGAACATTGGGAAGTGGGTTGGATTTAGATTACAAGATTCCATCCAGACAAACCAACATGCAACAAACAAAGAGATGGAGTTAAAAGAAGCGAGGTAAAATTGAATCAAATATGAGTACATCTGATCGCGGGTAATCAAATCTTAAATTAATAATTATTATTTTAATATAATATAAAAAGAAAATATAATCTATCGAAATGCCTATTAGATGACAACGTATGGAAATATATCCCGATAACATACAATTCAATTTTCGTCCATCACGATCGTTCAAAGAAGATCAAATACTAGTATCAAGTATATAATAATACTAGCTAGCTACTATATATAAAATACTACTAGCATGGAAAACATTTGGTATTAAAAAATAATTCACTGGCAAATAAAACGCGATGGAAAAATTCAACACAAATTTGGAGAGTTCGGGTAGCTAGAATAATAATATTGTCTTAACCCCGAGTGTTAAGCATAAAGCCTTCGCTTCTCTATTCTGACACTTTTCCGAGCGCCAAAAAGTATGTAGTTCATTATTCCTGGCATTTTGCTAATAATGCAGTAAATGTTAGTTACAGCCCAATTTGCTTTCAAGAAATCATGGATGCTTATCTCAGTACGGGGTGAAACGCGTACATTAGGTAATTGACCAATAATATACGCGAGAGGGGCAAAAATATTTAAAACACGACCTGGAACCAATGACTTAAGGTCAAAATGAAAATTAACAAGTAGGCATAGCCACTTTATAGTGGCAACGGGCATTAAAAGACGCTACTATATTTTACGCAGGAAATAAATTAATTAGCAGTTTTCCACTTTGAAATGATAACTTCATGATAGCCAAGCACATAATGGAAGCTAACCATGACTGCAACTTCCAACTAAAAGTACCGTATTTTTCCGGTACCGGTAGATAACACGTACCTAACACGTACCATTCTTTTTTATGTATAGATACAGTGCGTGGCGCGAACTAGTGGTAGAGTTCAGAGGTCAGTGGAACTGTGATATTCCAATCACTTCCTTGCCTGTGACGGCTAATCGTCATTATCTGTGATTCTTAACTGTGATTGGGATTGCAGGTAAGAATAACAGATAAAAATACGCCGCCGTTTGATATTAGCGGCGCTGCGGATCCCGATTACAGGCTGGAAATGTCCATTTGCGTACTTTTGCTTTTGTACAGACGCTGATTTTTTGACAAATAAACCTCGGAGATTAATGTCCATAAAACCAACGAAAGACTATGCGCGTAAAACATTTGCCTGGTTATATTTATCATTCGTTGTCAATTTATCTTCCAAAGAAATTACGCATTTATGCGTTTGTGTAACTTTTGATATTGCACTGGAATTAAACATGGATTTATACCTTGAAAATATTTTTTAATATTTATCGACTAACACTATTTATTTTTTTGCCCTAAATAACATAATGTAAGAGTCGCGCTGACTTGCATTCCCACACTTGGTAGCTCTTTAGCGAGCAGATACCTAACGCCTCGGCAGCACCGCCTCTCAACCCCTGCATCCGGTGAGGACGAGCTGGGAACTGCAAGCTAGCAGAGGCGTGGGTGGAAAAGGAACGCGGCAGTTGGCTTGTGGTCGAGGTGCGAGATGGAAAAAGGAGTTGTACCTTAACGCAAATAAAGTGGAGTTATGCAAAAGGACAAGGGAATGTGACTTATTCCTTAATCCCCTTCCTCGCGTTCCCTCTGCGTTCTCCGGCGAGCCGGAGAGAGTTACAATAAACACTTTCTTCAATAATTGGACAAAATAATAACATAAAGGCTTTCTTAAATAATTGCATTAAATAGCATAAATAATTGCACTAAATAACAAAAAAATTATTGAATTGTACTAAATAAAATATTTAAAAAACTTGCATTATATATATATATAATATCTTGGTAGAAAATCGCTCTCGGCGACGATGCACATGCATAAATAAAACAGTGATACACTAAACAAACACAGAAACACGCAAAAAGGACACTCACAAAAGAAAACTTGTACGTTTCGACGTCAGGACGCCATCGTCAGCGGTAGAGGAATAATAATATGATTCCTCTACCGCTGACGATGGCGTCCTGACGTCGAAACGTACAAGTTTTCTTTTGTGAGTGTCCTTTTTGCGTGTTTCTGTGTTTGTTTAGTGTATCACTGTTTTATTTATGCATGTATATATATATATATATATATATATATATATATATATATATATATATATATATATATAACCATTCATTCATTCACTCAAACCGCTCACAGGCGTAAATAATAAATATTTCGTTCAAACAGGTGGTGAAAGAAAGAGGATAGGAAACATATAAAATTGGACAACACAATGGTGATGTGAAGATGGAATGATGGCCAATTCCAAGTGAAAAACATTCGTCTAGACCGGGAATTGAACCACGGACCTTCCGATTTCGTGCCGGATGCTCTGACCACTAAGCTATCTAGACTACTAAAGAAACACTGGAATCGGCGGGGGGTTTATATGAATCAAACACCCCCAAGATTAGTCCGTAAATGTCGCCGAGAGATGGCGCTGGACATTTTCACTCACCGGCAGAGAAGAAATTACGTACACAGAAGAGGAAAGCAAAGTTTGAATCAGGCACACAGACAATGGTAAAGATACAGAACAGGCGTTTCGGGCCACGCAGAGCCCAAAGAGTAGAAATGAGCCATTCCGGCCATACAACCATTCATTCATTCACTCAAACCGCTCACAGGCGTAAATAATAAAAATTTCGTTCAAACAGGTGGTGAAAGAAAGAGGATAGGAAACATATAAAATTGGACAACAGAATGGCGATGTGAAGATGGAATGATGGCCGATTCCAAGTGAAAAAAATTCGTCTAGACCGGGAATTGAACCACGGACCTTGGAACGGTTTTTTCACTTGGAATCGGCCATCATTCCATCTTCACATCACCATTGTGTTGTCCAATTTTATATGTTTCCTATTCTCTTTCTTTCACCACCTGTTTGAACTAAATATTTATTATATATATATATTGTAACCAGTCCCATTTGGACCGAGTTACGAGGTTGTGGGTATGCTGAGTGAAAAGAATGGTTCTATATTTTTTTATTTCATTGTAAAATTTGTTTGTGGCGTGTATTTCTGAGTGAGTGAATGTGAGTGTTCCCCCCCCCCCTTTTCCTCAGTTTTTTCACCTCCCCCCTCCCCTTCAACAATCGGCGAGCGACCTCGGAGTTTAGAGACGGCCGGATACTAAGTGCTTTTGTACCCCCCTTCCCCTTTTTGTCCCGAAGTCACCGGCGTGAGCTGCGTCGCCACCGGAGTCAAGTGCGCCCTGGGTGACTTTTGTTTTAGGAGAAGCTACGTCCCCTCACCTCCCTTATTTCCCCCCCCCTCTTCACCCCAGCCAAGGTATATAAGTCGTGAGCCACGCGCTATCGAGAGGAGAAATTCTGACGACTGATTTGGGAGAGGACTGGTTGGAGGAAGGTGGCGAAAGTTATACGGCGTGGAGGAAAGAGCAATCGGCGTAAACCCTTGGCAGATAGACGGAAGCGAGCGAGGAGAGAAAGGTTGGAGCGGTTTGATCGACGGAAGGGAAGGGTGTAGCGACGAAGGAGAATTAGAAGGAAAGAAGTCGCCGCCCGAATATTGAAGAGGTTCCGCATCCTGCAGCCTGGCCATACAGAAGTGGTCGCATTCTCAAGGTGTCTGCCCAGTAGCCGTGCTTCCTCCTGCCCACGATAAGTAATGTCCAAAATCTCGCCGCCCATGCGACCACCAAACCCAGTTGTCCCAATCCTCCCCTTCAAGAAGAAAGTGCACAGTTAATTACTCGTATCATTTTGTCTCACCCCTCCCTTTTCCCCGTGTGCATGTTCAAGTGCTTCAGCGAACCTACATGAAAGAAGTACAGACCATAGGAGCTGAATATTGTTTTTTTTAGGGTTAATTTTTTGAGAAGACTAGTGTATGACTAGATCACATTAATAAGACGCACTGCCGTGCTTAAAAATATTATTAGGGTGCCCATTACTATGTCTTGAGCTGTTGGGATCATGCTATGTACAATTAAGTGTCTTTTGATTTTTTTTAATAATACGAGAGCTCACGGATGATTAGTTTAATTGTTTTTTTTTCATCACAAGGCTATTTTTTTATGTGCTCGTTCTCTCGTATTTTGCCTGAAGTAAATAAATTGTATATTGTTAATCTTATTTTCGAGAGAGTTTCTTTTCTTGTCAGTCGTGCCATCCTTTCCTCACGTCGCGTCGTCCCGTCCAAAGTCAAAAGAAAGGAGACCGTGGAAACGCGTCGTGTTTTTGATCGTTAATGCCTCACACCTACCAAGAACCCACCCCACACCAAGTGCTCCGACGAGCTCAGCAGTTATCCCTTCCCCCCCCCCATTTCCCCGTCCCTGAACATCCCCCCCCCAATTTTCCACCCATCATTACCCCCTCCCTTTCTTAGTTTCACCTCCGAGCCTACCAAGTGACGAAGCTGACAAATTGGCTTACCAACGCGGGGTTCGTAGGTGACTATATATATATATATATATATATATATATATATATATATATATATATATATATATATATATATATATATATTTATATATATAATCTTTGGAAGTTTTCGCCAATTGGCCACAAATATATAAATTCAAACTTACAGGAGGTAGGAGAAAGAGGAAAAGATAAAGAATTCGTTCTTACGGGAACGTTTCGAACCAGTTGGTCCTTCGTCAGCTCTAGAAGTCTAGAGCTGACGAAGCTAGACTTCTAGAGCTGAAGAAGTCTAGAGCTCTTCTAGAGCTGACGAAGGACCAACTGGTTCGAAACGTTCCCGTAAGAACGAATTCTTTATCTTTTCCTCTTCCTCCTACCTCCTGTAAGTTTGAATTTATATATATATATATATATATATATATATATATATATATATATGTGCAATAAGCAAAATCCTCTCATTAATTCATGTTTTCTCTTCAGGCTTTGATTTTTTTCATGTATAGGTATGTACTTCAAATTTGAATTTGAGAAATATTTGCGTTCAGCTTATCGTCTAATGTTTTTTGGGTAGATAACGCGCGCGTTATCTACCGAAAAATACGGTACTGAATTTGGAATGTAAAGGAAACAATCAAGATATTTTTGAGCAGCTTAATATTTTTCCACACAGTCTTGGTCAAATTCCACTTATTAACGAGAGCATATTTCATTCCCACTCGCCTTTACTCTCCATTAGATTCCTTCAATAGCAGCTTCAGCCTCCCCGTCAATACTTCCACCCTTGTTTTTTCACTCCCTAACAACCACCTTTAAATATGTAAGTATATTATTTGTTTAGTATTAGGACCGTGCTTGACGATACAAAACTTTTGTAAATACATCAAAACCGGTTGCATAAAGCTGTAATTAATATAAAAAGTGGAAAACTGCTAATTAATCTAATTCCTAATGAATAAATTCCACCACATCTCCCCTAAGACATCTTTATTTATATTTTTCGTGTTCGACTTGATTTTTTAGTACAGGTCACTGTCGAGAATGCTCTACAATTTAAAAGGATTTTTTTCTGACTGAAAACTAGGAGCTTCACAGCAGTATGACTAAATTTTACAGCACAGATCCTTGAGCGAACATACTCTCCTGCCGACCATAAAACTAAAATGAACCGTGGAGTCAGGATAACGAAAGTGGATTATAGGAAACCATTGAAAGGGGAAATAGATCCGTCGCTAGGCAATGCCATGGGTACGTAGGAGACGGTTGAGTGAGTGTCGGCTCCCTGAATGGTCCCTCGCTCGGAATCAAGAGGAGAGACCACCACCCACCCGGGGGCGCGGCCGCAAATCCAATTTACGACTCTGACCTTGAATGCGAAGTCTCCGAAAATGGTTCCCCGTAGCTTTCATTTATTTTCAGCAATGGTGGTGTCGCGGGGTAAGAGTGTTTCGAACAACCTCAGTGAAACCTCATTAATTCCAGCAAAATTCAAGACTGAAAGTAAAGTCGAACAGTGGATATATCTGGCGCACGATGATAGTCCTAATCGGAACTAAAACCTAAATGAACCTGTATGTACAACAAATTATCGATATTATAATCTGTCAGGCATTTACAAAGTCTGCATCCCATCGGGAAATTTCGCTTCCTTAATTACTTCAAAGTTCGTATCAATGCGATTAATTGCAACAACTTCACGTCAGTTATTTCCTCTATTTGAGACAAACTGATTCATGCATTTCCCTTAATTGAACGCTTTCATTAAACCACTTTTGTTCAAATATTCCACATGAATAGTTCTATTCGAGGGTAATTCATTTACCATACCGAATATATATAGCAATAATTAACACCGTAACCGTTTAGAAAAATTAGATGCCAGGTACAATACTGACGCTCTTACTTTACTTGTATACAGAAATAACGCCTGTAATGCATTTCATCACGTGATTGCAGACTCCTAAGTTTTGACGCTTAATATACGACGTGAAAGCATTAGATGATCAGCACTGCATTTGAGAAAATTACGGGTCCAACTTTTCTAAACTCATTCCTCATTATATTAAATGTTACCAAGCATAACCAATTTTCTTGAATCATTACAGCTAATTCCGTGGAACTTCTTCATCATGATGTGCTTATTACGAACATAATTATTAAAGCGGAGTGTTTACCTATTTCATTCGCGCTTAAAATAGAATACTACATCCATCTCACATATATGAGGTTTCAAAATTTTACAAACCTTCGATGATATTAAAAAATAAGTGGCCTGCACTTTGTTTAAGTATCATCGCAGGATAGTTGTGTAATTGTTGTCTAGTAACATACACTAGCCCGATATAACTTTTAAGGGAAGCGGAGTCCAATTTGAGCTAATTAAAAAAGAAATAAATGTGGATCCACATCATCGGCATGCTTTTTTTTTCAGCAAGAGCAATAAATGAGTACACACTGCCTTCGAAAGTGGGTCGGAGGGGCGATCAGATATAGTTGAAACCAAGTGACCACATCTTGTAAGAGCAAAACCATAGACTTGACCATAGAGTAAGGTAATAACTCTGTGGCAAAACTCATAACTTCCTCATCCGGGAGACAATTGCGAACGGATGCTTGCCACTGCAGTCAAATAAGTCACGTGATATTCATGATCTCAAGTAAATGTAATCACCAAATATTTATAGTTATTAATATTTCACTGTAATGATGCTCAATTCCGAAAAGTGATTTGTATTTTTAATTCTTATTAAACACCAAAATATTTATTATTATTAAGTATTCTTTCTGGAAATGATATACAGCCATTAATGCATTTACCTTCAGAGGCAAACAGGTTAACTCAGCGTGAGATTTTTTAATTAAATTCTTTGCTCTCTGAAAAACTCTCTGAAATTTAAAATCATCGCAGAGCGAATATTGCGCACGTGTGGACAACAGAGGGACACGTTCACTGGAAACTTTTTCATTTCTAGCAATAGAATTTCTCGCTAGCGTCACCTCAGACACTCGTATAAGATGAGCAGTCACGCGTGCCCCAGAAACCAAATCCTAGCTTTATTCACTGCGACATGTTTAAAAGAGAACTCATTTTAATATGCCAGTTGATGCTGAAAGAAATTTCAAAAAATATTTCATTTTGTTTTCTTATTTGCAAATTTCAAAAAGGGAAAAAAGCATGCACCACTGTCCAAAATGATTCGTATCGAAACTTTCAACCCCAATTGTTGGATCCACCAAGCGTTAAAAAAATATAACTTTACGCGATAATATAACGCGAGTGAGAGAGAGATTTAATAATGCAATGTCACCACTGTCACGTTTTATGAAATTAAAATCCTCCCTCCTCTTGGAACCCTAGGGAATAATTTAGCACCTATACGATGAACGTCCGACTGAAATGTTCAAAGCCTATTCCTCTTTGCTGGAAAAATAGAATAATAAACGCTGCTCCAGGCTTGCTTGCTTCCAGGCAGTGAAACAAGTGAACCTATATATGCGCATTTACCTGGAAGTGAAGCAATGAGAGGGTATTAATGTAAGTAATTCTTGGCAGCCGTTTCGAAAATTTATTAGAATTTCGGTCGCGAGTTAATTCAACCTTTGAATTGGGACGAATATATATTAAAGCGGGCTTATTATTGATGAGACATGGTATTGATTATATCCAAAACAAGCCTATCCAAATCAAGCAAGAGTAGGAGGGGTAAAGTTACACGGATGACATAAAAAGAACTGATGCAAGAAATGTATTCCAAACAAAGATTTCATTCTCCACCTCCTTGCACCATTCTGTGCAACCCATTCAACGTGAATACATTTCGCTGGGGGCCGTTGTCATCCGTGATTTCCAAATTTTTTCTTTATTCATTTTACTCCCACCCCTAAATTAATTTTTTAAATCAACACTCGCGATCTTTCATCTTGTAAACGGTAGCATCCGATCCCATTCAAATTGAGGATAGGATATGTTGAACTTATTACTGTTTGCGAAGTAAGAATTGCTGTTCTCAGTATGCCTTTAAATTAAAACACCAACCAGGATCCAGAAGAGCCAATCCTAATACAGCACGTTCAGTGAAGATTAAAATATTCACAAATATTTTCGCACTCGAAAACAGTTATTGGCTTTCACTTCCAATGCAACGAATAAAAGTAGAAGCAGGAGGAATTTTACATTTACTGTAATCGGATAAGAAATTCGAATTCTTAAGGGTTCTCAAATTGTTGAACTATACCTTAACTATGAAGGAATAAAAACATTAACTGAGGTACATAATTAAAGATTTAAAGAAGCACAATATTTTCGAACGTCATTACAACAAATCTTAACACAATATGTATTGAAACATTAAGCATACAATTGAGGGTTATTCAGGATAGGATTTGAAATATTTGAATGACGAAAAGAACGCGATAAACCCTGGGTTACGAAGATTTAGAAATTGCATGTTCAAGCTCTAAAATAAATAATACTAGTATTTCGTTCAATCATCTGTTTTATTTTAATGAACTCACACCACAAAAGTCGAAAAATAATCTACTCCTAACAGCCCTAATCAATACATTTCGGTCGAATTTGAAGCTAAAAGAGCAAGCTGTCGTTTAAAGTCAAAGAAAGACGCTTTTTTTGAGGGTAAACGCTGCACCAAAAACAATTGAGAAATTAATTTTAAAAGTTATTCTTAAAAATATGATTGTTACACGTAAATGTTGGCTGAAATTAAACCATTCGCAAATTGTAACAATATGAATATTGGTGCCAGAATTATGCCACTTAAGGTGAGTGAATATCAGTTGAACCCTATTCAGTTATACTTCTGACAGCATTTTATTCATATCTAATGTACAGCTACTAAGCTAAAAGGGCCATATAAACACTACTTTTAATCACCAGGATGGACACCCGTCGGTATTATTGATAGAAACGATCATATACTATCGGTAATGTATGCAAAAAAATATCAATGAAGCTAATAAAGGAACATCCATTCAATGGAATAAAAACTACAGGGACCAGATATTTTTCCATTATAATATATATGAGCATTGATAAGGTCGAAGGAAGATAAAAAATTCTTCAAAGTGAGTATACCTTCGAACGCATGAGAGAGAGGAAATTAGAGTACCGAGGTTCCCCAATTCTCTTTCCACCCATCTTATGCATACAGATACATTCTGATTCAGGAAATCAAATTCCAATTTGCATTACAATGTGAGCAAAGATGTTTCCAGTTTGAAGAAGATAAACTGCAATTGAGCATAGAAGTACAAGCACAATGATAAAATTACAGATGAAATATCAAAATACAGGGTGATTACGAAAGAATGCGTCGGTTTCAAAGATCTGTATTTTTCAAATGGTACAGAGCTACGCGACATCTTAAAATGACCGGTACATTCTCTAGCTTGGTTGAAAATAAATCATCACAAATGTTCAATATGTCCTCCTTAGTAACCCGAAAAATGTCAAGTTAATACTCAAATTCCTCCTACACTCTGTGAAGCATGTCAGCAGTTACTGTCTTCACAGCCAAGGTTATGCGTGCTTTCAATTCCTCGCTGTTAGTAGGAAGTAGGCACCAGCGTAAGTTGTTCAATTTGTGCGGTGGATCAATGTCATATTCACGCCAAAAAGCACGTTGCACCATTGTAAAGGACTCACTTTTCGCGTTATGCAGCACAGAAAACAACTTTTGTTGAGCTGTAGTCATCGTGAAGCTTGCGAAAATAATAACTGAGGTATAAAAGCTCTTATCTAGGCAAATAGCGGTAACCGAAGGAACTAGAGGTCATTTTAACCGGTCATTTTCAGAGGTCGCGCAGCTCTGTAGCTCATACCGTTTGAAAAGTACATATCTTTGAAACAGACACATTCTTTTGTAATCACCCTGTATATTGGCAGCAAAATAGCTAAAAATATTAACTGCGAGAAAACGATAAAAAGGAACAACTTGTGCCACGGAAGTCAAGTTTAATAGGAGGAAAAACTGAGTGATAAACTTGGGACTTATTACGTGAATTATTAGTTTGTATACTTTTTCTGCCAATAAGGTAATTTTTGGATCCTAATTTAAAGCGGCAATGAAAGTAGTCGTGGGGTGAAAAATAAGCCAGACTTTCAATTACATTTCACGTAATGAAGTACCTATATTTGCCGTTTTACGTGTTAGTTAACACCAGTGGTGGATCCATGGGGGGTAAGGGGAAATCCCTGAGAGGTCAGGCAAGCAAAAGGAGAAGCATTGGATTATTTAGTGAACTTCTTTGTACCAACGTCTTAATAGCATTGATAAGCTAGCAAAAAATGCCGGGCTAGCAAAAGTTGTTCCGGGTATTTTAAGTTGGGCAGCGGAAGGCCAGCATCTGAAGAGGAGATGATTGACAGTTGTGGCTTTGGCTATCCCACTTTTGTCTTCCCAACGCCTCTAGCAAAGATCCTTCCCCCATTCCACAAAAAATACAGGATCTAGGGCGTATGTCGTGTGGTTTCAAACAGCTACCATAACCCCTTAAAAAGTAAGAGATCATTTCTTTTGTAGTTGTCGCGGGTTAACACACGGGTTTTATTAAGTTTGTTAGTTTCTAACTGACCGAGAGTGTTTAGGCACTAACGCGATCTCTCATTCGCTCTTTGCCGCGCGTAAATACAATCGTGTTCCTTGAATTTTTCACATTATTTTGTCCCGTTGACGTCTCCTTCAGCTCCGCGCCTTGGGCGTCAACTTAATCTTGTTTTTTTTTTAATTTTACAACGCGAACAGATAATACATTTACGTTTCTTTGACCAAATGGAGTTTTTTTTGCTGGGGTTTTCCGGAGTAACTCTTCCACTTACTTAGCAATACAAAATTTCCTGGGTTTAGTGATTTATTATGTTGGATTTGATACCTTTCATCTCAGCTGTCGCATAATACTATATTCACGTATCTCTGCATGCCAGTGACTTATTTGACAGCATTACAGTACCAGTATGAAGAATGGTAAAGTTAGATATACATTTTAAATATAACTCAGTGCATAACTACATCATATAGTATAGTATATCTACCTTCTGTTATTTTTCCTCCTCATAATGCCTATCCCATATGGATCCTAAAACGCATGAATCAGTATACCAGGAATTCTAGTGTCACTAGGAAAACTTCCGCTTACTACATCCCACTAAGGCACATTATTCTGTTACTAAAAAGATACCAAATAATGTTGATTTTAATAAGTTCCATAAAATTATCGACAACCAAGTTAACCTCGGCTTGACTTAAATAAGTAACGTCTCTTGGAATATGTATGCTGTCAAAATATCAACCAAAGTAAACAAAATGATTTATTGGTTGTAATTTCGAAAAGAATTTCGTCCTCATTCCATCCGAAAGCCGTTCTTTTCTACTCTCATGCTCCCGATTTTTAAAATATTGTTCCCCAAATTAGCATGACTTAACCGAAAAATTAACAATTACTTTAATTAAAAACAGACTGTAATTTATGTGTTCGATGTATTATTTAAATTTGTAAATTTAATCAAGTATGTTGCGTCGCGTC
This sequence comes from Pyrrhosoma nymphula, assembly GCA_963573305.1. Taxonomy (NCBI): domain Eukaryota; kingdom Metazoa; phylum Arthropoda; class Insecta; order Odonata; family Coenagrionidae; genus Pyrrhosoma; species Pyrrhosoma nymphula. The sequence continues at coordinate 176,352,331 of OY754328.1, read as the reverse complement.
GGTTCTTTCCGACGCAACGTAATAAATTCTTTCTCTGCGATTTCTAATTTTCCCTTTTGAGTAATTACATGTAAAAACGACCAAAAAGGCCAATTCCTTAACCTTCGATTTCAACCAACTTCGTTTTACCACATTGTTGGCCATGTTCGACTATTTTGCAAAATGTGCATCCGTTGCCTTAGTTACTGAGGAATGAAAAATTGAGCTTCTCGTAAATTATATGTTAGAGTTGTCCTCAATATCTCCAGACGCATGATACTTATGTTGATACTTATACAGATGCTCTTTTGAGAGACAAAGCAACGGTGCATAATATAATGACGTCACTGATTAATGATTTTTTAATTTTGTACATACATTATGATTTTTTTTTTATTCAAACACGTTTTTTCTGTAAACATATACCCCTTCGATCTTTTTCTTTTATTATATTTAGTAGCACTCTTGAAGTTTTGCGATAGTAATTTTTCTTTCGAGTGATAAATTAATTCTTACGAGTCGGCATATTCACTCTTTACGTGGAAGTTTCGTGGCTCCTAGGCTGGGGGCAAGGTGGTTTGATATAGGCTTTCGATCAAACACCACTCATGTATTATTTAATTTCTGGGAGCTGAATTCGAGCTAAAACATAGAATTATTAAGTAGCAACTCGCAACAATGCTATGACTCCATCTCGACAAATCCCAAATTTTCCTCTCACGACTTGGATATTGAACTGCTCCAAACCTCGTCATTATTTACCTTAGTGCATGGTTTTTACGCTTAATTTATCTACAAAAAAAGAATGCTTTTATTCCTGGTCAACTTGCTTCCATTATTTTCAGGTCCCTTGTTATTTAAATTCAATGGTTTCAGGCGTAACTTGATGGAACTCCTTCATGACTGTCAGGAAAGAATAAAACTTTGCTAGTTCCACATTAATTTATTCACTCGCGACCGGTTTCGATACAGTGTATCATCATCTGGCACAGTTTACAAAGTCCTCTCATGTTATATAGGGGTATGAACAAGGAAAAAGGTGGGGGAGGTGAGGGAGGAGGGGAAGGGGGGGAGGGGTAGGGAAGGCAGAATGCTGGGTTGCTGGTGCGTGAATCATGGGGGGGGGGGAGGAAGGCCTGGGTGTCGGAGCATCCGAGTTCCCGGACCGCGGCAGGGGGTAAATGGGTATAGGGCTAATCGGTAACGAGATCGTGAGGCGGGGAAAACAAATTAAGGAGGGGGGAAATCCAAGAGTACAAATGGTCGTTGACTAAGTTGATGTCGGGGTTGGTTTGGTCTTGAAGAATTTCTAGTTGTTCTAAGGCGTCCAATTTGGGTCCGTTCCTCTCTCTGTGCAGAATTTTCGGCTTAAATTCACTGGTATGGCCACACTCAAGGAGATGTTTAGCAAAGTGGGAGGTGTCCTTGTTGTTTAGGTAACATGAGCGGTGCTCCGTCGCTTGGATGCAAAAGTTTCTCCCTGTTTTACCAATGTAAAAGGAATTGCAGTCACTACACTCCAGTCTGTACACGCCACTATGCTCCATGTCACTTATTTTGTCTTTGGTGTTACATAGCAGTTTGCCCAAAGTTACTCTGCTGTAGAATGATGATTTTAACTTATCTTTGGGAATGAGTTTGTTGACTTTCGACGAAATGTCCCCGAGGTATGGTATACTGCACCATTTGGTGACCTCTTCCCTACCTTTGGCACAATAAATTTGTTTAATGGCAAGCCGGCTCACTTTTTTCTTCCACATCTGGTCTATTAAACTCCCCGGGTACCCGTTGCTGGTCGCTATCTGTTTCATTGTATCCAGTTCCTTCTTCTTGTTGGCTTCTGACATGGGAATCATCACTAGTCTATGGAGCATAGAGTGGAGCATTCTTCAAGTCCAAACCAACCCCGACATCAACTTAGTCAACGACCATTTGTACTCTTGGAATTCCCCGCTCCTTAATTTGTTTTCCTCGCCTCACCATCACCTTACCGATTAGCCCTACACCCATTTACCCCCTGCCGCGGTCCGGGAACTCGGATGCTCCGAGACCCAGGCCTTCCTCCCCGCCCCCCCCATGATTCACGCACCAGCAACCCAGAATTCTGCCTTCCCCACCCCTCCCCCCCTTCCCCACCCCTCCCCCCTTCCCCTCCTCCCTCACCTCCCCCACCTTTTTTCTTGTCCATACCCCTATATAACATGAGAGGACTTTGTAAACTGTTCCAGATGATGATACACTGTATCGAAACCGGTCGCGAGTGAATAAATTAATGTGGAACTAGCAAAGTTTTATTCTTTCCGGACAGCCTCGTTATTTAACTTAAGTCCTTTTGAGAAGCTGTAAGTTGGTTTCATAATAATGTCCTATGAATGTGGCCCTGTTGCATCAATTGACCTAATGGTTGTGCTAACCATTTTGTGTTAACTTCAACTTGTTTGGCTCACAGAAAAGTATTCTTTCATAATTTATGAACATGACCTTGAAAGGACACAAGATTTCATTCGAATAGGAGTATTTTTGGAGGTAGAAACTATGAAAAATAGCATGAGAATTGGCAATTCAACGGCATTCTCCCAGTCGTATGTACCCATCCCTTTCACATAGATACATAGTGCCTGGTCTGTCATTCCAATGAAAGCCTTCATTCGTATCTTGGAGCACAAAAAAGTCATTGACCAAGGTGACATTTGTTGATAAAACATTTTTAATCATTTTTTTTGCTGGCGATGCAATCACACGCACACAATCTAATCGTAAAGTATACAGAACCGTTTCATAAGGAGAGTAATATCCATGACAACAGCGTGTAGACTGCAAAATTCATGCTACTCCACTGATTCTATGCCATTACATGTGCCTCGATATGTTCTCAGAAATCACTGTGAATTTCATGCATGACTCCTACTGAGCACAAAATCAAATGCAACACGCCTCTTTTAGAAAATAGCAAGAGATGTTCTCCTAGAAGTATTCCCTTCATGAACTATAGGATTGAATTAGCACTAGTTATTCTTTCTGAAAAATCCTCTTCAGCTTGCCTGAAAGATTGCAATTCCAAGCTGTGCAGAACCTTGCGCAAGTCCAATGTGTGCCTGCCTGAGGTGCCGGCTAGTATTTAAGAATTCCAAAGATCAAAAGTAGTCAAATTTTGTTAGACGTTTCGCGCGGTTTTCTCTCATTCAAGTAGGTAAGATTGCAAAGCATTTTTTTAAATCTGATAATTATTTCATCTCCCCCACACACTTTCAAGCCCGAAACGGGGTATTTCTCCATTAACAACTGAATTTTATATGTTAAACTCCTATTTCGATTACAGCTTCATTAGACAGCGTTTTACCTTGGCTTTCCAGTAAAGTGGAAAAAATTCCTTGTTCAGATAAAATGTTCTTGGTTTTCCCAGCAAAATAGGGTAATACAACACTTTGTGCATTTTGGCCCTACAACATAATTTTCAAAGAACATTTAATTTATAAAGTTTTAACTGCATCGTAAAACGGAATTAACTTTTCCATAAACTGGTGTATCATTTCTTTAATTTCATCTTCATATAATTTTGTCGCTATTGAATCAGTGGTCGAGAACTCGGTGTGTTTGGTTGAGGAAATTTTCCACTCTTTCCGAGGACTACTGTAAAAGTAACATAGCCCGTAACAATTGAACTGCCCGTTACAATTCAATGAAAGAGGGATGCAGGCAAAGAAGGTATTTCTGAGAGTAATGACCCTAGTAATTGGCGTGAGCAGAAGTGGGTGACAGGTATGGGATAATGAGTAAAGGTGTACGCAGACAGATAATTCGTTAAATGTTGCTTCCTTTCCATTCTGGCGTTCCCTGTACCATTATCAGGATGCATCAGATCGCGGATACAATGGACGGAGGGGAGTTAACAAACCCATAGTTAATGGTGTTAAATGAATCGCCCATTGGCATAATAAAAATATCAAGGCATAATCATGAGTAAATATAAGACGTATGACAAAAGATTCACACAAGTACGCAGGCGCAGGAACGCGAGTGCACGTACTAATCCACACTCTTATAAAAAACTTCAAAATCCCCCCCCCCCACCCAACCAAGACTGCTCCCTGGATCCGCCCCTGGTTAACACAAACAAATTAGTAAGTAAGAAAACAGTTTATTTTCAAGGAACAATGTTCCAGTTGTCTAAAAATAACGTTTAACATACCACCCCTTATATACTCCTTGCCTACCTTTAAGTAAAAATACATTACTCACCAAGGATAAATCATTGGATAATTACTAAGGATAAAAAATGGGAAGATATCAGCAATAATTGTCACAATTGTAATCCCAAATGTTATTCCGTACATGATTGGTCTGTTTCCTCATGCTACAAACAAATAATGTTTCCAAAATTTATCATATTCGGTCAGAAAAATTACTGCTGCGAAGACAGGAGACTCAGTGTCATGGTATGACGCACCAAGCCGGTATTTCCCAGAGCAAACATCTAACTGAATGCGAGAAAGGGCATCCTGGACAGTGGACACCATAAAGCCTTTCGTAAGTTTTCTATTTATAAATCTTTTAATATTTTCTGCCTACATTTTCTCTATTCAATGTGCGAATTCGTCTAATTAGATTCCAGAACATATTTCTACGTTACACAGCGTGGAATCGTAAATTGCAATGATAGCGATGCCAAAATAGCCAAAAGTGTGACAGCCGAACATCTTTCGGGAATAAAATTCTCGCTGATTAAATGAAAAATCTTAACAAATTAACTTCCAGAGGCTTAGAATTTTAATCGGACAATTTTGCAATTTATTTCAATTAAATCATTAGAATTAAATATACAAGTTCGCAGGAAGTACTTTTATTTCCAAAATAACATTGCTTTAATCTTTACGTCTACGGGAATATCTATGGTGTAATTTTATAGTGTTATCCCCGGATACATAATTCCACGTCGACGTGTTCGCATAGTCCACGCACTTACGGCTAACCTCAGTTAAAGTAAACTGACTGGACGCAAATCGACTAGGTTCATTCACCGATTAGCATCGAAATGAGAGGAGATATACTGCCTCCAGGCTACTACCTTCTCTCCGCAATGAAGCTGTTAGCTTCAATACCAAAGGTTGTGGTGGCCAAGATCACCACTTCACCCTCTAGGTTACCCTATTGGATGGCAATTTCGTGAGTTAATTTAGCCTCACCCAACATCGTGGAGAGGATATAATTGGTTTGGGTAGAGTTTTTCATCAGAAATCAGCAAAGATCACAAACCCAATTTTGGATTGCAGAAATGCGAGGAGTACAAGAAAAACAATTTTTTTAATCTCCTTAAGCTCAATTACAAGTTATGGACTAAATTTAGCTGTACGGCATTGATATTCAACATAGTCATTCATAATAGCAATAATGGTGTTTAAGATTTGTAATACCTATTTAAAAAGTTAATGATTTCAGGCGTAACTTTATGGAACAGCTTCATGATTGAAAAGTAAATCTTTGCGAGTTCCAGATAATTAGATTTGTATTACGACCTAGGTTTCGTCGCTGAGTGAAATCATCAGGTCATCAGACCTGATGTTTTATTACCTATTAAAATAAAATGCGACTTTAGTAGTCAATTTTACATCTTACATCTAAAAGATAAATTAAGGATAGACATTGAATTAATGTCAATTAACACCATTGAAGGAAGGATACCACAAACTTTGGCTCTTTTTGCATTGTTTGTCAAAGAAATATCCACTTTAACGCCGTTTTGCATTTTATAGCATCATATTTAATGCATCTCAAGAGTAAATAGATTACGAATAAATATTGTTGTTTGTGGATAAAATGCTCCTTCACGTCTATTGTAACTGTAGAGCAAACAAAAGCATTGCGTTCCACGATAATTGACATTAAAAAAAGCACGTTCAATCACATTCCTGGCATCGAAGCCTGCCTCCCGTATTTTTCAATGGTCTCCCCACATGTAGTCACACAAGCTCCCACGTGACCCCATTAGCGTAGACAAGGAATAGATGAGGCACCATAATGTCACCAGCGCTGTTCGAATGGGAGCCATCAGTAGCTTGAGAAGCGAGTCGGGTTTTCATAGGGTGAATTGTTGGAGGACAAAAGATATTTGGAAAGAGGCATTTCAATGGGATCTAAGAGAATCGAAACGCGAGGAAATTTCTGTACGGCTCTGACTGTCGTTGCAAAGTACAGAGGCGAACGGGTCTATATTTTTCAGAGTTTTTTAGAATTGTTTCAACATTCATGCAGGTATATTTGCAACCTTCTCGTGAGTTGTTTTTTGACTTAATGGAAAAATAGTTGTAAGGAAGTTTATCTTATCTTTATTTGAATTTTTAATATCTACTCTCATTTTTATCCGCTTACTTTGAGCGAAAACTAATAAATAAGTGACAAAATTCCTTGTTGGTAGCTATTTATGTAGCAAAATAATTCACAGGAGTGCTCTGCAATTTTAATCGTGCCCATTTCTGCTGCTGTGTAACTGACGGAGTTCAAAAAGTAATATTTAATATACCACAGCTCATGCCCATCGCAACTACTTCATATTCTATATGGAACACTCACAATCATCCCCTGAATGGTGAAAAACCACCCTGTCGGTAATCGAAAAGACGAGCTCAGAGTAGCAGGCTACCATGGTCAAAATTCTCTCCGTCAATGGAAATAAAAAATAAGGGCATTATAGCGATGAGATGAAATAATAATGGCAACATAACATTATTTAAACGTTTTATACACAGGTTTGAATCCCACCTGGGTAGTGTACAATTCCCAAGGTGTGGTCTAACGTGTTCGTTCATTGTTGGAAATTGGAATTAAATTATATGTAAAGCCTTTGTAATAGCCAGATAATTCCAATTAAACGTTTCCTTTTGATTAGACGTCAGAAAGAGAGCCTAATTCTTAGATGATGGATTGTAATGGCTTCAATAAACGATTTTAGCAGAAACGCAGGAATTTCACTTTGGCATTAACATTAAGTAAATCATTAACTAATAGAAACATGAGATTAAATGTCTGCTGCTAATTTATTTTAAGTAATTGTAAAGTAAACGATTGTTACCTAAGCTTTGTATGAAATATAACTCCACCTCACGGCTTCATTTTACGGAAGGTTAAACATTAATTCATTCATAGAAAGGGAGATAATGGAAATAAGTCTCTGCTTGTTTCACCCGAAATTGGGTCTGTAAACCCCTTAATCATTTTCAAGGAGGCCATTGTTCATTAGAAACATTTAATTACATTGGTTAATTATTATAAACTTGTGAAGGTGCCCGTTGAATATAAACGGGAAGAATATTATCATTTATATTGATTAATAAATTTTCCTTAATATGATATTAATAATTAAAAATAATAAAAATTAATTAATAAACCATTCATATTTTATTTAGTGCAATGAATCATTGAGTTAATGGATATACACGGAATCTCGACTCCAACAATAAGTAGGTATGGGGACGATGACTCAAAAACGCTAAAATATTGCGAAAAATGGTTACGTTTTAGCAAATATTTCGGAACTTCGACCGGAATACAAAATTTGATTGAAAAAATAAGATTCTTTATTTTATGTTCTTTCTATTGGTACCTTTTCCAATAACAGGAAACCAATATTTATAATTTAATCTTGCAAATAAAAAAAGGTTTGCAGCGAAATGAAGATTCAGCTTCACGGGTATTTTTTTACATGAAAGTTACTGAAATATATGTAAATACACATCGGTGATTATTATAGTAGATCAAAGGTGAAGAGAATTGTACCCTGATTTCATTGTTTGAAACGAGTTAGAGGTTTTAGCCAAGAAATTTAGCCACCGATGACTTCGCACAATCTAGACGTCGCACAGTGGGACAGAACACCCTAAATCATGGCCAAAACGAGAAAAATAAAGTTTCTATTTAGATTTTTTTTAGTGTTATATTGGATAAGCTGATCCTTGCCGCGCACAGTGGGGAAAAACCCCACTTTAGGCGGACTAAAGTCCAAAAATGAAAGTTTGAATTAGGGTTTCTGAAATAGAAGGTTGGGTAACCTGATGTTTGAACTACGTAACGGTGTATTTAACAGGTTGGTAAGTATGCACCTGCGCGTAGAAATGAGTGTCAAAGTGAGAGAATAGCGGAGCACTGGTCCCACGGACGAAGACGCCGAATTGGACGGTCGATTTTAAACTATTAGTTTAAGCGTACTGGTGTCCTCCATTTTATTTTTTTAACTTTCAATCGATTGAAATAAGCAATTAGAGTGTGAATATGATTTTAAAATTTATTTTTTTAAGAAAATACGCGTGGAGTAATTAATTATCACGAATGAAAATTTATTGATTTTTCAAAATGAAAAGTTATAATTATTTAGAGAAAATTTATACAATCGGACGGAATCGTATCGTAATTTTGAGATATATTATTCATTTAAGTATGAGCTAGAGACTGTAAAATAAATCAACTGCCATTGAGTTGCAAAAGGACTGTTACGATATAAAAGTTATTATGCACGAGAGGCGGATAGGAAATTCATCCGGCCGCTATGGCCGCATGGCAACGGGTAAACTATAATATAAACAATTTCAATCATGGAAAGCAAATGCAAGTACCGTAAATTATATCTGTTTATGAAGTTATTACTAGTTTGTAATAAGTCAAATTTGGATGCTATACGTATTATGTCCACTCTTAGGTACAAGTGGTGATGTTTGTTACACCAGGGCTGAGATTTCAAAAATCTCAGCCCTGTGAAACTTCTGTGCAAATCGTATCATTTTTTCAATGAAACGTGAAAATATTTTGCAAAGGTGATTACAAAAATAATTTTGTAAATTTTATAGCAAATTCATTTTCGACGACCATCTCAATTTACGTGAACATTTTTAATTTGATTCGTTCAGATTATTCTACTGAAAAATAATTTAATGTCAAAAATTGTAAAAATAATAAAATTTGCCAAAAAATCATAAAATACAAAAATATTGCAAATTTGATATCAGCTTTCATTTAAGCCATCTCAAAAACATACACATGCCTATTTTGGAGTTGATTGTAAATTTTTTGGACTTTTGTCCGTCTAAAGTGGGGTTTGGCCCCACTGTGCGCCATTTAAATACACCCCAGGTAATTATTACAGGTGAGTGCATAGGTTTTTATTAAGAGTTTTACTAAATGGTGATGAGTGACAATGCTCTTGAGAGGAATGTCGATGGCGCAACGCTCATTTCAAATCAGCGGCAGAAGCAGAGTTTTTCACATATTTGAATTCTGTAAAATAGAATCAATTACTAAAATTATATTAAGTTTACATTCTGGGTATTGATCAAGAGTTTAACGAAATTTCAAATCAACAAACGTAAAAAATTAATGAGATTGAAAAATGAATTATGTTTAGTTATTTAAAAGTAGTCAAGTCCCGCGGTGTCCCGAGTTATATACTCATCTCAAATTAAATAGCGGAATATTGTGTACAGACTAATGCAAAAATTAGATGCAGACGCCCGCAGAATCAAGTATTAGAGAATAATTAATTTTTCAAAGCGCAATTTAACCACACATTATTTTAAACATATAAATCTTATGCCTACGAGCCTTATAAAGCCTACGAGCTAATAATATAAATCTTATGTTCTAAAGAGGAATTCCAGACGAAATTTTTCAGACAAACGTTGCATTACTTCAAAGAAAAAATATTCTGCACAGTGCGTTTTTTATTTGAAAGGCAATTTCATGGTCATATCAAGGTAATTTCAAGGTAAACTCCATTTATTCAAACGAAAACCAATTATTTTGTTTCTTATTGTTAATTTGCCGAAAAAAATATTTAACGAAATATTTTTCCATAAACTTCAATTTTGATCTTGACTAAAACTTGAAGGTGAGGCTACATGCTGACGAAGTAATTTTTAGGGTAGTATTAATTATGAAAATGTTTCAGACAAAAGTAATTTTGTATTCGTGTGGGAGCAACGTTAACAGCAGGACAAATTCTGAAAACTGCTCTGCAATTTTATCTCCTTTTAAGTGAAGACGCATATTCGTCTTGAGATGTACTCTATCTTGAGTGAAAGTAGTTTTAGTAATCAAAATAATACACTACGGCACAAAACCCATAGCTTAGTATGCCTAATCAGCTGAACTAAGCAAAATGAATTTTGAATGCGTTAAAGACCAAAATCTGGTTGTCAAGGAAATATGCTATTGTAGATTTAAGAGAAAAAGGTGCGTTTTTGTAGCTAAAAACAAAATATACTGACAAATACGGATTGGAAAAGATAATTGATTGGAATAATTAAAAACTTCATCCTTTCAGCCATTTAATAAAAATATCCCGCCCCTCTATCTTGAGCGGAAGTAGTTTAAAAAAGCTAAAAAAATTAAACCACTATGCACAAAACCCAATACGTAGCGTAGAACACAAAAGGGCCCCTTTTTGGGACCTTTTGGGGCCCTGAGATCTTTTTATAATTGTCTACAATGTTTTCTCCTGTCTTGAACTATTACCCTTCAAAAGTTTAGCGCCATCGAGTTAAAACAGTGGATTTTAACAAAAGATATATAGACAAAAGACACACAGAAAAACATTCTTCTTTATATATTTAGATTCTAATTTCCTCAGAAGAAATGTAGACCTTGAAACTGACGTGTGATTAAAAAGACTGAATGTGCATTTATGACCCCTCTTTGGAAGCAAAACCTGATTCTAAAATACTTTCACGGATATATCTACCCTAAGAAATAATATTACCTCCATTAAACGACCTAGAAGGCTAGGTCAGGGTCGAAATTGAAGTCTTGCGAAAAATATTCTGAGAAAAGGTTTTATATTTCATTGCTGCATAGCAATATACAAAAAATTCCAGTAAAAATGAAGATGACCATGATATGACTTTGAAATTAATCTTCAATGAAAAATCGTATGTCACGGTCACTTGGTCACTTTTGGTCAATTTTTTGCCAAACAGTTTTATCTATAACCTTTCCTCAAATAGTAATTCTACCATTCCGGTAATCTATTACACCCTTAATGCAATAGTTTCACTATGTATATTTTGAAAACTTTATTTTTTTTTATTTTAATTTCTGATTCGTTAACAGGTACCCCAAAAACCCATTTTTACGAAATTTGTAAGAAATCGGACGAATTTGATAGTTTTGGCCACGAATTTGGGGATTCTGTCCCTTTATGCGTCGTCCAATCACAGGTAACTCGGCAAAAAGGGGTATAGCACTAAGTTTCCACTATAATTAACTTCTCCGAGTAAACAGCATAATGACAAATATACCTCTCAATATAATGTCACATTTTAGAAAAATGCAATGCTTAAAAAAGAGTAGTGCACGCGAAACGTGATGAATCTTCTCTGTCCATCGATTTCTTGATCTCATGACTCTTTAAACGCCGAATTACGGTTACCCAATTTCCAACCACCAAGAATATATAATATTCATCACGTAGTCAAGAGTAGATCAAGTTATCAAGAGTAAGAAAGAGTAGATAGTAGATTTAGTAATTAAATCAAGAGTAGAAATTTTCATCGCTGGATAATTGCGACGGTCTTCGTGAAGTACATCTGCTTTGATTCCGTCGATGGAGTTATAACTTACTTTTCGACTCATTACACATAGCCGGTACGTATTAAATAAGAACGGTTTTCTGTTCAACGTACAAAGTTGAATATCCTCCTTCAAGGCGTGTTGTACTAGCTTATCATAACTCACCGAGGGTCGGTCAAACCATCCTTTATGATCAGATTCCAGCCTTACCGAAACTTATCTCCCTCCATAAACCAACACAAGTTGCGGTCTTCAACGTGCATAAATTAGCTAAGGTAGGTATATTAATCGAGTCAATTATTATTTCCAACAAAGGTTTACGCTTTGATTCATCCTTAGAGAAGAATCTGAGAATTTCACTGTACCCAGTTCATCACCCATTCTAAAAAAACATAACAATCAATTATCTCTAACTTTATCACAAAAATGTACTATGCCCATACCCTTTCTGATCTCTTCATTCTGGTTTTATGCAATGTTTATTACATCGCGAGACTGTATGAGATTTGTGAAAATAATATGATATACGTGAGACCTAAGGAGAATGTTGCGTTTAATATAGTAAGTAAGAGTAAGAAAAATATTTATTGTTCAGGACAAAAATCCAAAAGAACAAATATAATAATAAAACACTTTGCAGGCACAATCTTTTAAAAGTACAAAAGGACAAACTTTTCATCATTTCAAACTTTTCAAATACAAAAGGAAAAACTTTTTATCATTCTATAAATGTAAATTAACAAAAAAAAACTCATGTATTAATAACTAACAATAGAAAAATTATACAATGAATAAGGAGCCATAATAACATGAACACAAATTTGAAGAAAAAAAATAATAATAAGAGTAACTTATGTTATACCCGGGAAAGTAAATAATCATGGTATTTCATTTTAAATGTTTTAACAGATTTACAATTTTTAATATCAGTTGGCATCTTATTCCATATGTGACAAGCTGTTACAAGAAATGATTTATTATATGCTGTGGTGCGATGCCCTGGAAAATACAATTGATTAGGATCAGACCTAGTGGACATTGTGGAGACAGAGGGACAACTGAGGAACAAATCATGCAGATACTTGGGTGATTTGTTTTTAAATAGGACAAACAAAAAGGATCCCAGAAGGTATTCTCTACGGGATTTGACGTTGAGCCATCTTAGTTGTTTATAATAGGGGGTGATGTGGACGTCCCTGCGAAGGTCAAAAATGAACCTAAGGCAGGAGTTTAAGGCCCGGTGAAGTTTGAGGTTATTTTCTTCGTTGAGGTCGTTATAAACAAGACAGCAATAATCTATCACAGAGAAAATAAGCGACGATATAAGTGTTTTTCTAGTATTAAAAGGAAGTAAGTTTCTGTGAACTTTTAACTGGTAAAGTATAGAATGAATTTTGTTAGAAATATTATTTACATGACAATCCCATGATAAGTTAGCAGTCAACGTCATCCCTAGGTTATGTACATTACTGGAGTATGGAATAGGCATACCATTAACCACGATACTGGTAGTCGTAATGTGGCTAATGTTACGTAGCATCCTGGAACTACCGATAATAATAGCCTTAGTTTTACTTGAGTTTAGGATGAAGTCGTGACGCGTGGCCCACTCGGTTATTCTATAAATGTCTTCATTAATTTTTGATACTGCCTCGTCAATTTCATATGGCCCACAGCTGCGATAAATTTGGAGGTCGTCGGCATAGAGCATGTAACTGGTGTGCTTAAGACATTTAGGAAGGTCGAGTATGTACAGAGAGAATAATAGGGGGCCAAGGACAGACCCTTGGGGTACACCAGTGGTGACTGCTGCCCAAGTTGAGAGATTATCTTGACTATCTCTCACTGCTTGATAACGGCCAACTAAGTAAGAGTAGAACCAATTTAGCACGGAGCACGAGAAGTTAAGTTTTTTCAGTTTCTCAAGTAGTATAGTGTGGTTTACTCGATCGAAAGCCTTACTAAAATCAAATAATACCAGCACTGTCACCATTTTTTTGTCTATGGCATGATGTAAGTCGTCCGTTATTTTTATTAAAGCAGACTGAGTGGAGAAATTATTACGAAATCCCGATTGAAATGGGTCAAAACTGTCTTCCTGGGAAAGAAATTCAACTACTTGCGAATGGACGATACGTTCTAGAGTTTTGGAGATGGTGCACAGTATAGAGATTGGTCTATAATCAGATGGGTTTGAAGGATTTTTGACCTTTTTTATTGGTGTTACCAAAGAGGACTTCCATTGGGTAGGAAACTTGCAGGATAGTAGTGAATGGTTAAGAAGGTCAAGAATAAATGGCATAGTGACCTTGTAAGACTTGTTTATCATGGTATATGATATCTCATCCACACCAGTAGAGTTGGATTTGGACCGAAAGATAAATTTATTTAGCATTTCGGGAGTAATAAACTGAAAATAGAAATTTTTGTCAGAAAACGGTACAGCGGGATCGAGAAAATTAGGTGGAGGAGAATAAAGAGGAGAGTTATCTTGATCAGTGTTTACTAGACATGTAAAATAAGTATTAAGTTCATCCACTGTGAGATTAGAGGCCAAAGAAGTTTGCCGGCTTCGGACTATTCCGAGTTGACGTAGTTCCTTCCAGATGCGCTTCGGTTCTTGAAGCCCGGAAAGGGCACTAGAGAAATAGTTTCTTTTGGATTCATTTATCAAAAGCTTGACTTCGGCCCTCAGTCGTTTGTATACGGCGTGAAGGGCTGGCAGCTTGGAACGAATGAAGGCTCTACGTATGCGATTGCGTTCACCCATTTTTTTGCGAATGTCACAGGTCAACCATGGGGAGGTAGGGCGTTTAGGGTGGCAGATACGCACAGGAGCATGTCGGTTGAAATAGCTCACAAGATAATCATTGAAAATTTGAAGTTTATCGTCGATACAATTTGACTGAGTCATGCGCAACCAATCAGCAGAAAGTAGGTCTTCTAGAAATCTTTCATTATTGAAGTTTCTGAAGTCGCGAAATGCAAAAGTAGGGAGTTTTACAAAAGGAAAGGTAAAATTGTACGAAAGGGATATTTGGTCATGAGCAGATAAAAAAGGCACTGGTGACTGTGAGAAGTGCGTTAGTTTCTCCATGTCATCCACAACACAGAGGTCCAGGCAGGTATGGCTATTTAGCGTATGGTGAGTAGGTTGCGAAGAGACCAGGTGAAGATTGTTACAGAGAAAGAAATTCTTCAGGTGTAAACAATCATAGCTTTCAGGATTCATCATATTCACATTAAAGTCACCAACAATAATGATGTTTTTATATGTTGGATAAAACCGTAGAAACGTTGATTCAAAATCGGTGATAGAAGTAATTTTAGGTGGCTTATATACTATAGCTAACAATAATTTTGACATAACAGATCCAGAAATTTCTATAATAATAAATTCAGTTGTAAAACAATACTCGGATGGGGAAGTAGCTAAGACGGAGTAATTCAAACTTTGTTGAATAAAGGCACCTACACCGCCACCTCTCTTGCCAGTCCTATCATGGCGTATTAAATTGTAACCCATTAGGTTCACCATATCATCAGACACAACTGGTTTTAGCCAAGTTTCCGTCATACAGATAACGTCAAACGAGCTCAGCACAAAATGATCACTAAATTCGTCAAAGTGAGGTAGTAGTGACTGACAGTTCACGAGGGACAAACGAAGAGATTGAGCAGACGAAGGTTTCACAGGTTCAGGTAGACTTATCCCCGTATCACCGTGAGAAGTATCAACTGCGTTGCCAACCTCATCTCATAAAGTCTCGAAGTCGGCTTCACAACGTATAGTGATTCTCCGTCCCCCGTCTTCTTTCCTAACAAAGATCGACCCATTGCGAACCCACAGATATTTCAATTTACCCTGCTTTTTTAATTCCTTAGCAGCGGAGTATAGTCGACGGTTGAAGGTGCTGAGAGAGTCGTTGATGTATATAGTATGATGGTCATCGCAGCCAAGGTCTTTTGTGGAGAAGTTTTTCTTCGCACGTCGTGCTGCAAGAAACTCACACACGAGATTGTACCGAAGAAACCGAACTTTTAAGAGAGGTGGAGCAGGGGAGGCATTCTTGTTTGACCGGGCACTAACCCAATACGAATAGTCAATGTCACTAGGGGTTAAATTGACTCCAAGTAGAGATGCCACTTGACAGACTAATGTCTCAGGTTTTTCATCGCTCTTTTGAGGAATTCCATGAATATCCACGACATTCCTTAGGGAGTTCTGCTCTGTAGCACTAAAGCGCATTTCTAAGTAATCAGTACGTTTTTGCAAAGCCTTGCTTTCTTCAACTATGTTATCAGTTTTGGTGTTAATTGAATTGAGAGTCTCATTAAGGAATGCAATGCTCTTTGTATGCTCTTCGATCGTGCGTTGCCACTGTGACAGAGTACGATTTATTGAGGACAGTTCGGCTTTAATGGATCTCTCGAACTCACGTTGACCATCCTGTAAGTCGGTGACACGCTGCAGCAGCTCTTTCAGCATACCATCAGAAGATGCCATGGGAGCTGGGGTCCGTTGAGCTAAGGACGGTGAGCCGACGGGTGGATGTTACTATGGAGTTACTTCTGAACTTAAGTTCTCCAGAATCCATTGTTTCATCAAGTGATGAACTAAGATACCATCTCATTTCCCGTATTAAATGTATAGGTTTCAAGGAATTAGTAGGTAAACTTGAAAGCTATTAAAGATCAACATTTCGAGAAGGAGCACCAATTTAAAAATTAAGTGCCTCAGAGAGAGATTCACATGAGCGCAGAAAAGAATTAAGGCTACCGAGAAAGGTAGGGCTCTCTTAAGTCGAACGTACTTAAACCAAACCATTGTGCGAGCCTATAATGTTTTTTTTTACGAGATGAGCGAATGACAGATGTTCCCCACATACAACGGAGCGAAGGTGCAAGCGCCTAAACGTGACGCCAATCTCAGCCCTGTCACCCACTCCTACACCCCTGCCCACTCGCTGAAGCCAGATGGATGAACCACTGAAGTGATACGATCCCAGAGACGCCGCACGTACGTATCCCAATCCAAAGCACGGGACTTAATCCATGTACTACGGTGGGTGCATTCAAGCTCCCCGTCCATCTCTCCGGTGGACCCGTATGTCGAGGCGATGCCGTTTGAATATCAGGCGGAGATAGCGCCGGGATCCCAATGGTTCCCCCCACCCACCCACCTCGACGCCTCCTCCCTCGTCCATCTCCATCAACCACATCCATTCCAGCGGTGCGGATTTCAGTGTAGGTATACCACGCCCTCTCCCTCTCAACTGCGTAAGCTTCCACATGGCTTGAGTCAATTTTGCTAGAAATAAGCCGCGCTAGTTACCATAGTACCTTTCCCTACATAGTAACTTTCGCTTCCTGCCTGTTTGGTTCTATTTTGTTCATTGTTAAATGTGACCCTGTTATTAATTTATTAAATGCTTTTATTTGTTACATTATTTTTTATTTATTTGTTTTGGATTAATGTTGTTATTTGTCCATTGTAATTGGCCTTGAGCTTTTTTTGGACGTGAATAATAAATAAATAAAAATAGACGAAATACTCGCGCAAGGACAAGGCAGTGAGGGATAAATTAGTAAAAAGGGTGATTTTCCACAGCTTAAAATTGGTGTTCGACTCTTCTAAGGTAATGACATGTTATAATGTGCAAGATTAATTTTATTTGACTCAGAAATTATAGGTTGCGTTTAGTACTAGTACAAATATTTAAGGGATCAGTGTTTGGTGACGTTTTATTTTTTTCTATAGCCCTCCACGGAGAGTTAGGTACTTAAATGTGACTGGAATGCAGTGGTGGGAGAAGGGAGGGACGGATTAGAAGTAGGAGGGTTTGGGCTAGGAAGAAGAAATGATCGCGGGGAAAAGGCAGTTGAATTTTGTAGAAGAAATAAATTAGTAGTGACAAACACTTGGTTTAAACATCACCCCAGGCGTAGGTACACATGGAAAATGCCGGGTGACACTGGGAGATACCAAATTGATTATATAATGGTGAGGCAGAGATTTAGGAACAGTGTAAAAAACTGTCGTAGCTATCCAGGGGCGGATGCGGACTCGGATCATAACTTGGTGATGATGAAGTGTGAAGTTAGATTCAAAAGGCTTTGTAAAGGTAGGAAGATAAAGAGGTGGAACCTTGAAGCATTGAAAGGGTTGAAAAAGAGGGAATACCAAGAGCTAGTAGAAAAGAACATAGGTGAAGAGAAGCGGATGGGAACCATAGAAAAGAGATGGGAGGTTATAAAAACAGGCATCGCAAGAGCGGCAGAGAAAACAATAGGAACGGTGGAAAAGAAGAGGGTTAAGAAGCAGTGGGTTACAGAAGAAATGATAAAGAAAATGGAGGAGAGAAGGATATGGAAAAACGTGAACACCGACGTAGGGAAGAGGAAGTACAAGGAATTGAATAATAAACTCAGGCGAGTGACCAATCGGGCAAAAGAAAACTGGTGGAAGGGACAATGTGAGCAAATGGAAAAGATGCAGGAGGAGGGGGAAGGGGGCGCTTTGTACGCCAAGGTGAAAATGTTATCGGGTGGTAAGAGAGGTCAAGCGATACCAAAGGTTAAGGACAAAATTGGAAAGATATTAATCGAACAGGAAGATATCCAAGAAAGGTGGAGAGAATACGTAGAGGAGCTATATGACAGCGAGAATAGACCCCTTAGCCTAGATCTAGAGGACGAAGGAACAATAGATAAAGATAACCTCGGACCAGAGTTACTTGAGAGTGAAATAGAGAGGGCACTAAGAGAGATGAAGGGTAGAAAAGCCGTGGGAACCGATAACCTACCTTCGGAGCTACTGAAGAATCTAGGTAGTAGGGGGAGAAAATCGTTTTTCGAACTTATTCGCAGGATCTACGAGGAAGGAGTATGGCCAGAGGATTTCGTGAAAACAGTATTAATACCTATCCCGAAGAAGAAGAAAGCGTCAGAATGCGAGGAGTATAGAACAATCAGTTTAATTTCGCACGCAGCAAAAGTGTTGCTTAGAATACTAAATAGAAGGTTGGAGAGCAGAGCAAAGTGCTATTTAGGCGATGACCAATTTGGGTTTAGGAAGGGGAGGGGAACCAGAGATGCGATTGCGGTAATGAGGACACTTATAGATAGAAACATAGAGCATAATCAGGATGTTTTCGCTTGTTTTGTAGATTTCGAAAAGGCGTTTGACAGAGTAAACTGGGAGAAACTAATGCAGATACTGGGGAAAATAGGAATAGATTGGCGTGATAGGAGACTCATCCGAAACTTATATATGGGGCAGAGGGCTCAGGTAAGGGTAGCGGACGGTGAATCAGGGTGGGCAGTTATAGGTCGCGGGGTGCGGCAAGGGTGCCCGTTGTCGCCTTTACTTTTTAACATCTATTCTGAGGAAATGGTAAGAGAGGCATGGGATGAGCTAGACGTGGGAATGAAAGTAGGAGGCCAGTGGATAAAGTCGGTTAGATTCGCAGACGACCAGGCGTTGGTGAGTCGGTCATCGAAAGGACTTCAAACTTTAGTAGATGCACTGGAAAAGCAGTGTGAGAAATACGGAATGAAGATAAATAATAGGAAAACAAAAGTAATGAGATTTGGTAGGACAAAGAAAGCGAAGCTGGTATTAAGAGTAGGAAGTCACAAACTGGAGCAAGTAGAACAATTTAATTACTTGGGTAGTACGCTAGAAGAAAGAGGACATAGTAGCAAAGACATTAGGAGGAGAATAGCGCTAGCGAAGGAAGCGTTCAATAATAGAAGGGAGCTGATGACGGGGACCTTAAGTAAGGATGTAAAAAAGAGGCTAGTAAAGAGCTTGATATGGAGTGTGGCATTGTATGGGGCAGAAACGTGGACCTTGAGAAAGGAAGACGAAAATAGGCTGAAGGCTTTTGAGATGTGGGTGTGGAGGAGGATGGAGAAGGTGCGTTGGACGGAAAGGAAGACAAATGAGGAAGTGCTTGACATGGTGGGCGAGGAGAGGAAACTTATAGATGAGATTAGGGGAAGGCAGGGTAGGTGGCTGGAAGGGGTAATGAGGGACGATGGTTTGCTGAAGGTCGTGATAGAGGGAAGGATGTTGGGTAAGCGGGGAAGGGGAAGGAAGAGAATCGATTTTTTGGACGGGATGAAGAAAGGTAGGACTTATGCTGAGATGAAGAAAGAAATACAAGAGGTAGAAAGGGCACAGCACGTGTAAGAGTTCGTTGGATATTTTCTGACTTTCATCACAACCTACCTCTAACCGGTAGATTACCGTAATGAATGAATATAACTACTTATAGCCAGAAGTGAACATTTTATGTAATTTCACAAGAGTATGTGTACATTAGGGTGTCCCAAAAAAATCGAAGTCGTTTTTTTTGAACGCATACCCTCTTAATTTATTTATACGATGTCAATACAATTGTAAAAAAAATTTTATAAACGTAGGACCTCGGAAACCCGTGCCGACTTGTATTGAAACATATCAGTACTTGCTAAGGCGTCACTGAAAACCTTCCATATGTTAACCCTCCGGTGACTGATGCAGCAGTTTAACCTGAATATAAATTTTTTTAAGTAATGGGAAACTAATATATGATGTTTGAACATGGCCTGGTGACTGGTATGATGGCTGTCTTTTTTATAACGAAGAAATATAAGGTATGCTGCACGGAGTGCGACGGCTCACCCACCGTAGGGTCCCACCGCAAGGAAGGCACCAAAAACCGACACCTCAAGTTTGAACGCCCAAACGGATCTGACAATGAGATGGTAAGCACACAATAACTGCTACAATGTGCACAAAATAAGACGAAGTACAAATAGCTAGACTTACAGGTAGCGCACGCGACATTTATTTTGATAACCAAGAAACTTCGGCGGCGCGCCCACCGGTTAATGCGAATTAAGCGAAAAATGTACAATGTACATTGGACAATTGTACATTGTACAAGGTGTACAAATATAGTAATGAGACTGATAGCTTAGTGTTCGATTGAACATGTGATACGCTATCAGTGCAAGCTGGAACTCACTATCAGAGTCACGTTGGTTGTCCGTAGTGATTGTTTAGTGAAGCAGGTTTTGCTTGTACGTTGTGACAATGTGTTAACGCGACTAAGCCATCGATGTGTTTGTAATCACTTGTTATTTTGTTAGTAAACATATTGTTTTCAATCAGAAAACAATGAAAATGTCAGTGGAATTACGTAGTTCTAAAAAGGGTATATTTTTAAAGAGGCGTAAAACATCTAATGACAGTCCATGTTGAGAAAACCACCTTTGTTATTTCCACAAAACTTTATTCCGAGTGGCAGCGGAATAAAATTTTGTGAAAATGACAAAGGCAGTTTCTCCACATGGATATCCATAATGTCCACGAGGTCAGGCTTGATATCATTAGTTATATCAAATAAAAGGTTCAAAACTGCCCTCTAATGGACAATTTCTGGCAGTTTTATTTTATAATATCCGTGAAGTTAATTTTACTGTCAATGAAAGTGCAAATCTCACTATTCGCGAATTTATTATCTTTTGGGAAAAGGCGCGTGTACCTACCAAATCTTTCCCTAATTGTGTGAAGAAACTAGTGAACCAATATCAATTTTGGAGGAAGTTACAAAAAAATGCACAAAAAACACAAAACGAATTAAAGCAGGGTCAACAAGAGTTTGCCAACAACTCAGATAATTTGTTTGACATTGAACACGCAGATACGCTTCAATTAATGAAAATGAATGAAGACACTCTTCTTACAGCGACAAAGCGAGCCAGGTCGGCCTTGTCACGTAGCTGGAGTGGACAAAAAACTTAAATAACTTACTGGTAAGAAGGAAAGGGCGCGCCTCAGAGCTATTGAAGAAGAAATGCGACGTGCTACATATTTTTCCACGCCAACTCCCTCGACATCATCTAATGAACCGTTACAAAACGACTGATCTTCTGATTCTAATGAAAATGACATGCATTTAAAAGAAGATATTCCAACTCTGATCGAGAACATACAGCCCGGAACCAGTAAAACAACTTTGGGGAAAAATTTCATTACTCCAAAATGAGTAGCAGCCCTAGATAGGTGTCAGTTAAGTTTGAAAGGTTCATTGTTTATTCTTGAAGCTACCATTGAGGCACATGGATATAATACTGATGATTTTCCTATAAGTAAGTCTTCGATTCAAAAGATTCGTACGAAACAATGGAAAGAGCGAGCGGAAGCCATAAAAGCTAATTTTAAAAACGAGGTACTAAATGTTGTGACTGTTCACTGGGATGGCAAACTGTTGCCTGCTTTAGATTCTCGGAAATCAAAAGAAGAAGGTCTTCCAATAGTTATTTCATTTGAAGTAAAGAACAACTTATTGCTTTGGAGAGGTTGGAAAGCTCTTCAGGAAGAGGACAGGCGCAGGCTGTTTGGAACGCGATTGTAGACTGGAATCTCGAAGATAAAGTGCAAATTCTTTGTTGTGAAACTAAGGCTTCAAATACAGGTCATATCAATGGTGCCAGTGTGCTTCTTGAACAAAAACTTAATGGAGATATACTTATTTTTGCTTTCCGCCATCACGTGTATGAATTGGTTTTCAAAATCTTGTTCGAAGTAAAAATTAGTCAAGTGATAGCAAATCCTGACATTCCACTCTTCAAAAAGTTCCGAAATAACTGGAATGGTGTCAATCCAGACAGAGTACAGTGCTATAAAGAAAAGCTCGCATTGCACCTGACTGTTTCCGAAATTGACAATCTCCTTGAGTTGTACCGAACTAAGCTGACCAAAGAAATAGTCAGAAATGACTATCAAGATTTGATAGAGCTTTCTTTAATATTTTAGGCGGAGATACACCGAGAAAATTAATAATTCGACCTCAAGGTGCCATCCACCAAGCTCGATGGATGGCGAGAGCTATTTATTCCCTAAAAATATCATTACATACTTAGTGATCAATTCAAAATTACGATCAAGGATAAGGCAGCGCTGTTAGACGTTTGCCTATTCATCGTGAAATCCAAAGTCAAGCCATGACTCCAATGTATTTTGGCAGTAAAGCACCTTACCAAGATTTGTGCTTTTTGAAGTCGATGACGGTTTACGAAAAAATTGATAAAAGCAGCTTTACAGAAGATAAGCCAGCATTTCTGGTATTTAACTGATGAAGTTTCTATCTTATCACTGTTAGACGATGATTTGGATCAAGAAACTAAGTTAAAAATGGTTGAAAATTTCACCAAAAAGAATTTATCAACTCATGGCAAACGTTACATCTCATCGAAGGAAGAACTATGCGGTCCATTGTATGTTAAGTTAAATGAGTAAATATAGAAGTTGTTTCTTTAGCTTTCTGTTTAGATCACAATTTCGAAAACTGACTTTCTCAAGTTTTATTTCAGAAAAAAACATCTACGACTTCATTTTAGTCAAAAGTAAGTCATTGTGCGATTGTCTTAAAATTGATGACAGTTTTCTCCACGAATGTCCTACCATGTGGTCAAATAATGCTTCGTTTCAAGAAGCCAGAAAGAAGGTTTCAACGCTGAGGGCAGTGAACGATATAGCTGAAAGAGCGGTCAAGTTGATGCCAGATTTTCACGGTTAAATCACGGTTGAGGAGGAACAAAAGCAATTTTTGCTACGTTGCGTACAAGAAAGCCGGAAGATTTATCCTGACTGCAAAAAGCAAACTTTGAAAAAAAAAATTTAAGAATAATGTTTTTACATGTTAAACAGTAAATAAACACGATTTGGGTATATTGGTGTTTTATTTACTTAATAAACATTACGTTCTAGAATCCTTCCATACTAAGCCAGGAAAAATTTTTATTTCTCATGTTTGGGATCGAGTCGGCACGTGTTATCATAATTCAATCACAATAATATTTATTATGTGAGTTACTAAGGTCAAACAGAAAAAAAGTAGAGGGTATGCGTATTTGATTTCGCGAAAAAAAAATTTTCCCTTATGTCTTGGGACACCCTAGTGTACATTCAAAGATTTTTTGTTATTTTCACCATAGAAGAGGATAATACTTAAGGAAAAGGTATCCCCTCAATCTTGTACCTGCCATTTGAAAATAAGACAGCATAAAAACTGCAATCAGCTTTAGAAAAGTTTCCCTCAGTTTCTACGAAAAAGCATCCAAAACAAAAGCCAGGACATATCTAAAATGCTATCACGCAACATACCCGTCCCAATAGCCACTCTTGTAAACCCTCTCCCGCCATCAATTTTGAGCTGAAAATCACGTCAATTCATCCTTTCCACTTTCAACATGAAAATTTGAATATCTAACGACTACTTTTAAATGTGGAGGAAATATTTAAAATCAAGGAAACTTTCACACACCATAATTTGTCAGTTTTGAATAAATATAACAAATAAATTTAAGTGATACCAGGAAAACACATATATTTCCATTGGTACCTACTCTCATCCGGAATCAATAACTTTAAGGTGAAAACAGAGATCAATATTCTCGGTGTGAGGAGCTTCGACATACAAAGGTAAGTGAGAGGTTGATGAAGTAAAAAAGGGAAGCAAGATGTCACGCAGGAATGTATTGTGAATATCAGGCAGAAAATAAGTGTTTTTGATCGTGAAATCTTTAAGTGCTTCCTTTTGTTAGTGATCACCAAAGGAAGATAGAATCATCATGGAACGTATGCAATTTCTAAGTAAAATGCATCGCATGTTCTGATTCAGGGTGCATTTAGGGAATCCACTGTAAGATTTCGTGGTGAGTATAGAGCGGGGAGGAGTTGAGTTTTCAATAGTTCGAGAAACAAGGGTACCTACTCAGTGCGCTCGCTAACTTAACCGTATACCTATCACCATCCCTCTAGCTCCACATGAGGGCTGGGGAGAACTGGGCTGGCTCTTGCACGCACTCTGGTTCCTCTCCCCTGCCACGTATTTCCACGAAATGTCTGCGCTATAATTCTAATAAGTCTCTTCCGCCTCAACTACCTTGTTCTTTAATTATTCCTGAAGCTTGAACCCGAGACTTCGATATAATAGCAGTTCGATACATAGTTAGCATCCTTGCCTTCCTTCTCTTCAATCTCTTCGCAGTGAGAGATATGGCATAAATAATGTTCATCATTATTTCTACATTAAAATGTTTCAAGCAAACCCTGAGCTATTAACCATGTAGGACGGAACCACATTCCTTTGCGCCAGACTTTTAACTTGCATGAGAGTCATTCCAAATGGTATTTGCTTGTGAGATAAAATTATTTTAAAGCGAGCTTCATGGTCATCTTCTAATCTGAAAAGAGATTTCAATATCAGTTACAGTGTCAGAAAAGGCATAATATATGGATCTCAGGATGGACGAAAAGTAGTGTGACAGGGGCGTTGTACAACAATTCATGACTTTCATGGTCAAATAATTCATAATATTATTCTAGATCCATATTAGTATTTCTATATTTCTGCATTGGCTAAAAAACACTTCGGGGAAATAAGTAGCTCTGTTCTCTGTCATCCGTGGGGGTAAAATAATGACACTAAAAATTTCATCCCGTCTTCCTTTCACATCACCATCATCCACCTACCTGTTTCCTATCCTGATCTTAAGAGCCTCAGAGTACTTAAAGGATTAGAAGTTACACCTCGTCATTTTAGCAATGAAATACATTACGAATGATTTCATTTTGGTCTTTCATATCACTGACAGCTTTATTTTTCGGTTCCTGTTGAAAAAGCAAAAGAGTATGTATAATGAGAATGAATTTTCATATTGGATTCTTTCTGTGTTAAAAATACAGAAAATTATATTTAATTGACTTCACCCACAATTACTTCTTCAATATGATTCCTAGAAGTTGATCTTCAACTCGAACTTTCTCATAAATAAAATTTACAGCGGTTAAATACGGAAAATCATGTGCCATCTACTTCCTTCCCTTTCATTCGGAAATTCTGAGGCTTGAAAGGAAATGTGCAGAAAGATATTTTAGGACATCTCTGCCATTGTGAGAGGATAAGCATAAGAGGAGATCTAACAGTAAGAGGGATATTTTTGTCCGTTAAATAAAACCATCACTAAAAAAAATATAATCTCCACTCGTTTCAATGGGCAAGTCTGAATATCTGGCCTCCATTTCAAATCGCCAATCTCTCTAAAAAAAAAACAAGTCCCCGCTTCGCATTTTCCTCTTAATTTCTCGGCTCCCTTTCACCCACGCATCTCACTTTGGACGCCTGGTCTCTCAGTTTCTCTTTTCCTGTCACTCCATCTTTCTTCTCAGCTTCTCTCCTGCCCTCCCCCGTTCCACTCTCGATCGCTGGCTATCCTCCTTTCCCTCCTCATCTCCCCCTCTCTTCCTCCCTCTCTCTCTGAACGATCCAAATGTAACCAACCAACAGGCAACCACACCGGCGGTCAACGCGCCCAGGGGTTTCGTCAACGTGAAATGCCTCTCGGCGATCCGGCCCCGATTGATTGCCACCCTTTGACTCTGGAGGGCGCTCACATAGTCTGCCAGTCGACAGGATTGTCGGATGACGCTCCTGCGAGCGGGGGCCACCGGGGTCAAAGGAAAGGGCAAAGCAATTAAGGCACTCCCAAGATGAGGAGAAAAATTTGGGCCGCATTTATATCCAGAATTTGAGTTGGAAAAAAGCTTGGTATTTACATAGATTCGTCAAGCCCTAGACAATTGCCTACGAAATACTAGGCTTTCTGATGGCTTACTTCAAAGTTCACTGTGCGTTGTAGATTACAAAGTAATTAAGACGCCCCTCGGATTAATATGTGGAGAAATATTTGGGCGTTAGACGTATTTATATCCAGCATTTGAGTCGGAAAAAAGCTAGGTATTTACATAGATTCGTTAAGCCCTAGACAATTGCTAACGAAATACTAGGTTTTCTGATGGCTTACCTCAAACTTCACCGTGCGTTGTAGATTACAATGTAAATAACCTCTCTAAATATCTTTGTCCTAGGAGACGCATCCCGTTGAAAGATTCCCATGCTCACAAACACTTCCATTCGAGCGTGTTTCTCACTGTATGCGCAATACTTCATTGTAATTTCCGCTGGTTGCAATGGAAATGCTATCCTTATGGTACCCTCGGTTTCCACCCCAATAGCGTAGCTGATGGTGAGTCATTCGACGCACTAACAAGCATAGGGCAAATAAGCAACATCACCAGCAGTTGAATTTTCCATCAAATGCAGGTTCATAAAACGCGGATGGAAAGTAGCAATTGTAGTATGTCAAGTCACTTATTTCCTCCTAAAACCATATAGCTCATAAAGCCGCACTTCATCGATACATGCTACGAATTTCATAAATGGAATTAATATATTTCGATTAATTTCCAAATTCAATGACTTTAATCAGGCATTTTTAGCTGCTATATTCTGAATTTTTGAGTACTTCAACAATTCAATGATATGCGGGGTAAAATAAAAAATATATATCCAATTTATTTATTGTCTACAGAGTTTAAGCATAGGTCCATTTCAAAATCTTCTTGATGTTAGAGATATTTTGTCTAGAAAAATGATAAATTCTCAGAATTCGTTATTGATTAACAAACAAACTCAGTAAATATTATAAAACATTTAGTACAAATTAAAAGCAAACGTGTACAGGTAAAAATGTAGATAGGAAAAAGTTTTTTCATGAAGGTAAACAATTAATTTTATGACATTGTTGCCCGCAATGATTTTTTTTCCTTATCTACTGAATAAAAAAGTCAATCCCAAAATAATTTAAAAAATAATAAATTGGTGTTGACCACGGTTTAAAATAAATTAATTTCCAGTTAATCCAAACTCCGTTTAGGTCGACTGGACAAGTCGGCAATAGTCGAGCATAGCATCGTTATATAGGGTGAAGAGGTGGGGAATGTTGAAGGATGAAGTGGAGAGAAGATAGAGAAGGATGAAAAGTGGGGAAATAGAAAGCGAGGGAATAAAATGCGTGAAACCTTCCATTGCTTGCCTGCTCTATGGTTTTGAGCTCAGCAGGAGAGGTTGTAAAGAGAAAGTAAGACAATACCCAACTATGTACTATCATTTCCAATGAAATTTAGACACCCACACGCCCCTTTCTACTGATGTGATTGAATGGGGCCAGCTCGGAAAAAAACTTTGAGGGTTGGCACAAAAGGCTAGCTGAGGCCTTTTCTAGAATAGCTTTACATCGCCGATAGCCGACGAGGACGGACTCGGATGCGACAGGGCTAGCAAAACTGCAGTCAAAAACTCCAGAAGCAAAAGAACTAGCGAAAGGAATGCACTGAGGAAACTCACGTCCACGCACTCGTAGGGCTGATCGGAGTCTTTTCTTTCAGGCTCCGTCGCGAGGTTCTTCTTCTATTTCATGAACCCCTGATGATAGCTTTTCCTCTTCCTTAAAATTACATAAGGGGTCAGATTCACCCTTCGGCTGGGGGTAAAACGAATAGGGTCTTTCTAGTTTTCTCGTCTCCCATGTAACTGATTCGGCACGACATTGATTTTGCGCATTTAGTATTTATGGTGACGTTGGCTGGCACACCAAAACAAATTGAAGTTTCCCGGGCAGTAATCTGTGCGAAAGGGCAGCCGTGTTTTTGACGTAAGTTTATAACTTTTCTGCACAATTACCTGGCAATGCGCTGTTTTTCAAGGTGGCAAATAATTTAAAGGCCATTTATTCGCAACAACCATCTCTGCCAACTGATGCTTTCTCAGAAAGCACTGAGTGGAATCTCAAATCTCTGGAAACTTCCACAGTTTTCTTCTTTATATCTTATTCATTGATGGGAAAGCCCTCACTTCGTGAAGAAGGATCTAACGTCTCACGCTTCGCATTTCCGTCAAAACATCACGGCGATTTTCGAGGTCTTCAAGTATTCCTTTTCAAAGTCCTCTAAATTATACTCCGTTGTCTCAGGAGTGACTTGGTGGAATTTCCTTAACATTGTAAATGAAAATTATAACTTAGTTATTTCACATTGATTTATTAACACAATACGACCTAGGTTTCGACGAAGTTTGTCATCATCAGTTCCTGATGATGACAAGCTTCGTCTATGTGGAATAACTAAGTTATACTTTTCATTTATAATCCTCGAAATTACTTCTTGTTTGAATTAGCTCGTTTAGGTGTAGCATAATTCTTTCCTTATAATCTTGGGGGTGAGAGATGTGTGATCCCAGTGTGTGTGGTGGTGATCGCACACCAAGACCGTCATGCGTGGTGAAGAGCCACATCTTCCACGAGCTGCCCCTGGTTTTCGCAGAACATGACGGATCTAGACCTGGCGGTCGATAAACTGCTCCCATCACCACGGTGCGTCCCTGTGCCAATGGTGACCGCATCCGCGGGGCGGAGGGTAAGAAGTCATTAACAGGTGAGACTCCGGATACAGGGCGACCTCCGGTTTTATTTAGTCTTGCCCATGTATGCGGGGCTCTGCATGGGTGGACCCTTTACTTCCCTAGCTACTCGTGGGATTTACATGGAATCAACAAAAACAAAAATTAAAACTTCGGAGGCTGCAAAGCGGACTCCAACTAAGGACTCTGGTAGTCCAATGTCCCTAACAATGGAGGAGGCGCTGCTGGTGAGCCCTGAGGAGGTTGCCAGCGGTCGCCCCTCCTCTACCCCAACCCTGGGGGACCCCTTGGGGATCCACACACCGTTAGGCCTTCCACAGGTATCTACCAAGGATGGCAACACCTCATCGGACTCATCCGAGTCCACAATAAAGGAAGTACCTGAGTTAGAGTCGGACTCAGGAGCCTCCAACATAACCCTGGGGGGATTCGCAGGGAAACTAAAGGGACTGTCCACAGGTCCAAGATCTAGCGGCACGGCCAAGAGAAGGGAGCGGAGGAGGAGGGAGCACGCTGAGAGAGCTGCAAGGGGCCGTGCACACCCCCCCGCCCTGGCAGGAACTGCTGGTGGTGAACCCAGTAGCGGAACCCATGGGCGGGGTGTGGATACTGCTAAGGCCACGAGCAGCTCCTCTCAAAAAAGAGATAGGACGCCTGGGGACACACCAAATGCCTCCCAGGATGCCAAAAGGGCCAGAACGGTGCCCACATATGCGCAGGTTACTAAAAACCTGAAAATGATTGCGATAGTGCCAGTAAACTATCCTGAGGTGATGATGAAGGAGAACTGGCATCAGCTAGCTGTGTCGAAGCTTGAGGAGCTTTGGGACACAGCACCTGCAGACCAGGAGGTCCCACTATTCGAGGCCAACAGGTTCATCAACAGCGCAGTGGAATTTGCCTGAGCCAACGATTACTCCGCGTCCTGGCTCGAAGGAGCAGTGAACCTCATCGGACATTTTGAGGACATTGAGGTCAAGGCTGTCGACGCCGACAGCCTGATTAAAAGAAGGACTATGGTGTGGGTCCCGGTTCCGAGCAGACCCGACACCAAGACCCTTCAGGAGAGGCTAAAGAGGGCAAACCCGGGACTACAGACCGTCCTGTGGAGGCATTATGAGCGGTGCGTGGTGGATCGAGGGACGAGATTCGTCCTGGGGAATGACGAGGCATCGGTCGCATTCATGTCGGGCCCCACCTTCAGGCCCTACGTAGGTATGCAAAGGGCGGAGGTGACTTTACTCGGCAATCCAGGGGAACCTGACATGCCTCCATCGACCCCAGGGGCTGAGGGGGTCGAGGAGGGAAGGAAGGAAACATAAAGATGGCAGGTATTTGCTGTCTCCAGGCGAACCTGCAGCATAGTAAGGCAGCCTCGGGGGTCTTGCAAAGGATTCTCTCAGAAGGTAAGGTCAAAATTGCCCTAATTCAGGAACCTTGGGCTTTCCAGGGTCGAGTCAGAGGCTTAAATACGACCACGGGTAAATTATTCTTTTGTACCACAGTCAATAGGCCTAGAGCTTGTATCTATGTTAATGGGTTAAATTCCATGCATTTACCAGAATTTATCACCAGGGACCAGGCAGCTGCTGTGCTCAGCCTTGGAGACGGTGATAGCGAGAGGAGGGTAGTCATCTGCTCCTCCTACCTTCCGTATGATGCCCCAGACCCACCACCTTCGGCTGATCTGGAGAGATTGGTAAGCTACTGTAGAGCCAAAAATTGGGGCCTCCTCGTTGGATATGATGCCAACTCACACCATACTGTGTGGGGAAGCAGCAACACAAACAACAGAGGGGAGGCCATGATGGAATATTTAATGTCGACAGATATGCACATACTCAATAGGGGCGCTCGACCCACGTTTTCTAACAGCATAAGGGAAGAAGTGCTAGATCTAACGCTTTGCACCAACTCGATGGTGGATTGGATTAAAGAATGGAGGGTATCGGGCGAAGTCACCCTGTCTGACCACCGACATATACTTTTCACGTTACTCAAGGTTAATAATAAGCCAACAACATACAGGAATCCCAGGTTTACTGACTGGAGAAAGTACAGATAACTACTTGGGGGATTAGTATCGCAGACCCCCCAATGCAAATTCAGGAAAGTAGATGAGATAGACGCTGCTGTGGGTTACATACAGGTCAGCATAATCTCCGCCTACAAAGAAAGCTGTCCTTTAAAAACCAGGAAGGAGGGAGTCAAGCTCCCCTGGTGGGACAACAAGCTGGAGCACCTTCGTAAGGAGACTAGAAGACTCTTTAATAAGGCAAAGAGGACGACAATGCCTGAGGACTGGGACTTCAAAGCTGCCCAACGCAGGTACAAGGCGACAATTAAACGGTCTAAAAGAGAATCTTGGAAGACCTTCTGTGGCAACATGGAGGCTATCCCGCAACTTTCAAGATTCCACAAAATTATTTCAAAAGACCCAGAAGCAGGTGTGGGAGCTCTTTTGCTTCCCTCAGGTGACTTCACGACATCTGACAAGGAAGTATTAAAGCTTATGCTGAAGACACACTTTCCAGGCTTTCTGGAGGGAGAGAGGATGCATCATAGGGGACCTCCCATCCGTCCGGCTCGGACGGAATGGAGATAGGCCTCCAGCATCGTAACATATCATGCCACCAGATGGGCGATCTCAAGTTTCAGCCCATACAAGTCTGCTGTAGAAGATGGCATCTTCCCGGTACTTCTGCAAGAGGGACAGGAACTAATACTGTTACCAATTGTCAGAATTTTTCGCTCCTGCCTGGCGTATGGATATGTACCAAAAACCTGGGGGATCACTAAAGTCGTCTTTATCCCTAAACCAGGAAAGACAGACTATACTAAGGCTGGTTCCTTTAGAGGTATCAGCCTCAGGTCCTTCATGCTCAAAGCACTGGAGAAAATAGTGGACAGGTATATAAGAGAGGGACCGCTAAAAGACCATCCCTTACACCCGTTTCAACATGTCTATCAAAAAGGATAGTCAGTTGAGACAGCGCTCCACAACTTAGTTTCTAGAATAGAAGGAGTACTGGGACATGGGATGTATGGTTTGGGGGCGTTCCTAGATATAGAGGGGGCCTTCAACAATACATCCTTTGACCAAATCTGCCGTGCAGCCAGGAGGCATGGGATCCACTCACACATTGTGAGCTGGATAAGACACATGCTGGAAGAAAGAATCATCAAGGTTGTCCTAAGGGACAGCACAATGGAGGTGACCACAACCAGAGGGTGTCCACATGGTGCTATCTCCACTCCTGTGGAATCTGGTCATTGACGAATTAATCACAAGCCTTAATAAAACGGGAGCCTATACTCAGGGATACGCAGATGATGTGGCAATCCTCATCGTCGGCAAATACCTTGATACCGTCTCCGGACTTATGCAAAAAGCCCTAGACAGGACGATGGTCTGGTGTAACGAAACAGGGTTGACGGTGAACCCTGATAAAACTAAGCTCATATTGTTTACCAATAAGAGGAAAGGAGATGGTTTTGACCCCCCTTTACTGCAAGGTAGGATCTTACAGCCATCCCGAACGGTTAAGTACCTTGGAGTAATTTTAGACACCAAACTCAACTGGGGAGAGCATCTTGATGTTAAAATCAAGAAAGCATGCGCCTCCCTATGGATCTGCAGAAGGGCCCTCGGTAAAACCTGGGGACTTCAGCCAAAATCGATAAAATGGATTTATACTGCAGTGGTGAAGCCCGCCTTTCTACACTGTTCAATCGTCTGGTGGAAGAAGTCAAGGCATCTTACCGCAAGGTGCAAACTCAACCACCTACAAAGAATGGCCTGCATGGGTATTACGGGAGCTATGAGAACGACTCCCACCCTGGCCCTTGAAACCGTACTGAGCCTCGCACCACTTTATGTGGAGGTCGAAACTCAAGCTAGGATGGCGGTTTATCGTCTCAAGAGACAGGGACAATGGAGTGACAGGGGAAGTTTCTCCGGTCACAGACAACTATGGACGGAGCTCAGGGAGTCGAACCCCATTTGTGAAATGGGTACAGACGACATGACAGTCGCATTCAACAAAACACCGCCTCTCTTTAAAACCCAACAAGGGAATGGTGGGACAAGGAAGGAGGTAAAGACAACGGAGCATATGTCTGGTTTACAGATGGCTCCAGGAAAGAAGGAAGAGCAGGAGCAGGGATACACTGCCGCCGACCTGACAAAAGGCTCTCAATTTCTTTGGGGGAGCATGCTACAGTCTTTCAGGCAGAGGTCTACGCTTTGTTGACCTGTGCCCATATCGCCAAAGATATCTGCCGCAAAGGCAGACAAATATGCACCGATAGTCAAGCAGCTTTAAAAGCTCTCACATCCCCATGGTGAAAATCAAGACTGCTGTTGGAATGTCGGGAAGCACTGTACTCCCTCAGCAGGCAGAGCAAAGTTGAACTTTTCTGGGTCCTTGGCCACACAGGTATAACCGGAAACGAGATAGCAGATGAACTGGCTAAGGAAGGCTCGAACGTGATCCCAGTTGGACCAGAGCCTTTCATCCCAATTGCACCCTCTTTAGGGATCGCGAAGATCAAAGAGTGGAACCTGGCTCAACACTCAGAGATCTGGAAAAATGTACAGGGGCTCAGGCAAGCCAAGCTCCTAATAAAAGGACCCAGACCGGGACTAGCAAGAAAGCTTCTCTCATTGGATAGAAGACAACTTCGTACGATAGTGGGACTGCTTACTGGACACTATCAAGTTATGAGGCACCTTCATCTCCTGAGAATTACAGACTCGGCGAAATGTAGATGGTGCGAGGAAGAGGACGAAACAACATCGCACGTACTCTGCAAGTGTCCCGCCTTGATGAGGACTAGAGTTAGGCATCTGGGCTCACCATTTTTGGAACTAGATGAAGTCAGTGGTATCCCCGTGGAGGACATGTTATCCTTTAGCAGGGCGACTGGACTCTATGGGTGACCACAGACACGGTGGTTAGCACAATGGACCATTAGGTATAAGTGCCCCAGGTCCTCCTTGGAGGAACTCCACCAAGTTACTAATCTAATCTAATCTAATCCTTATAATCTTACTGTTCTTTAAGCATTATACTTCTTCGAATCTTTAACATCGTTTTTCCCGCCTTGCTGCCTTGCTGCGGCGCGCGGAGCGTTGCGTTCCGGAGCCTCTTCACCTCCCTCATCCCCCGACTCCGGTAACTCCAGAATAGTCACTTGACCACACGACCGTGTGCATGTGTCGGCACTGGTTTACAATGACGTAAATACTTATAATAATGTATAAACTATTACTAAATAAATAGTTGCAGAGGTAAAATTGTAGAGTTGGAGAGGCTGAGTCATCAACTTAGGCCATTTTCCACCACGCAGCATAATTTTCTATTAAAACTCCTGAGGTAATACCGAAAAAAAATATTTCGCAGCACAATAAAAATATTTAATGTTTGCAATATTTTAATATTCGCAAAAAATTTAAAGTTTCAGGCAAATAATATTTAAATCCCGTCTGGAATCCTCAAGAGTTATCCCCTATGACTTTTCCTGAGCATCTCCAGGTTTTCAGCCTCTCGAGTGCACCCTGTTATCAGACGCACTCGGACAGGAAATCTCTCACATCCAAAGAACAGTTACAACAATCACATCGGGGCAGAACCTTCAATGAGGCTTGGTTTCTTAGAATAACATTCACGCGTCAACACGCGACAATGACCAGGGATCCATAAAAAATAGTAGTATGTGCAGACGTGAATTAGAAGATATTGAAGCCTGCCTAAAGTGGACGAAATCACCATTTGTGGCCCCATAGTTAAGAGGCATTAAGATTCAGAGAGCTTACTTCCTCCTTATAACACTTCTCTAACTCGATGAGTTCTTACCACAGAACGAACGTGAAAGAGAGTAATTTTGTCAATGTGACTTTTTTCTCATGAATATTAGAATATCCCCTGCTACATTATTGTTGAGTCTTCAGGTATGAAATCCGTGAAGACGGCTGCTCAAACGCCGGTGAAGCTGTCTCACGAAGAAATATCGACGCGGAGGACATACGGCAATATTAGCCACGCCTATTCCACCACTCCGTGGAAGCCTTCATCGATATTCAGCACATACGTTTAGAATGATAGAAGAATGGAATGAGAAGGACGATTTTTTAAGGCTCTATCGGTCATTTATTGCCATATTAACACCTTTGCAGGTAAAATTTAAGCCAATGGTAATGAATTCCTCCTGTTTAACTTGATACACTCCAAATATTCCTTAAAATGAAGAATTTTCTGGTATATTATACCGTTATGCAGGGATAAGAATTATATGCTAACAATTTAACTTCCAAAGTTCCTATTAGAAATAAAAAATGATCAAAATAACACGAACGTAATTGGATTATCACTGAAATTTGACTGACGAAATAACGCCAAATTTTATAAGGTAATGAAAACAATACGTTTACTTCAGTAAAAGCAGATTTTGCTCTTTCTTTTGCCGGAAAGACAATTAATCAAAATTCGGTATTAAAGCTTGTATAGGGAAAGTGTAACTTTGTAATTAATGAACCCAGTGTATAATCGTGAAATCCCAAGTCGCAACTCACTTCAGCCTGGCCTAAGGACGCCTACAACACAGCAGGTGAAATGTCACCAACAAGAAAGTTGACAACGCGGACGAAACCCGAAAACCTGCCTAACTGCAAAAATGAAATCCCAAGTCTCAAATATATTCTCCTGGCTTAGATCCGATAAAATAGATAAAACGAATAACGTACAAACTATTGGGCAGTCTTGTACCACCAGCTACCATGCGATTCTATAGAAATATATTTCTTCGTTTGCAGCAGAGAATACAATGAAAAGATTTCCTCAGGCAGGACGTATCATTTTCCTATCTAAGCATGTTCTCTCCAGATGACGCGCTGAATACTATCCCAATGACGGCTCGCGGAAATAGTTGTATCTCGAGGACAGTTATTAGCGGAAAACAAGCACGCAGGCAAGCGTAGGAAACGATGGCAAACCCCATTAGCACATGAAGCCGGACCTCATGAAGCGTATGATCGGAGTTCTCTTCAGCGAGTTGAACGGACAGATAGTTTATGATTTCAGGCTTTCCCGGCGAATGATACTGATGTATTCATCTAGGGTTTGCCACCGGGTTAGGCACTCCATGATCCCTGACGTTTCGGCATAAGACTTTCCTGCCATTATCAAGGCTCTGGATCACATTTTAACGTTTGAGACATAACTTTGTGGAACTAGGAGATTGGAAATAAAACGTCACGTTGTACGTTCCACACACACACACTTAACTAATATCGTCCATGATTTCGATATGTAAATGTCATTATCAAGGTACCTTGATAATGACATTTACATATCGAAACCATGGTCTATATTAATAAAGTGCTTGCCTTGATAATGGCAGGAAAGTATTCTGCCGAAACGTCGGTGATCATGGAGAGCCTAACCCGGTGGCAAACCCGAGAAGTACTCATCAGGATAGGAAGTTAATTATTCGGAGACGCGCACGTGCATTCGACCATTGACAAGCACAATCTCGAGGAAAAAGATTCGAAACCAGCGGAACAGAGGACGCATCGAGTCGGAAACAGACCAGGGCTCTGCAGACATCCCTCCTGGTGCATTTCTGCATCCAACTTCGATATCCTCAGAAGTGAACGTCATAAGAATACGAGAATGGACTTGCTGCACGTGGAACACGCCAGGGGGATTGAGGGGATAAGGACGTTTGTGAGCAAGAACGAGAGGATGGGGGATCTACTAAAGCGGTTGCCACGTGAACGTCTTCTGAACAATGGAATATGGTAATGCGCCCGCAGACCTCGACTTGCGCTCTATACCACACGGTATTAGAGTTAGACTGCATGTATGGACCCTCTAAACGCATGAGTACTTCTGGGGAAGCGGAGGATCTCGGATATTCTTTCAATAGAATTTTACTGCCTCTTCCCTTCGTCGTCTTAAGAAACGAGAGGCTTGGCTCGAGGCCACCATTTCACCCGTCCGGTGCACGGAAAATCCGGCGAGGGCATTAACTCGAGTGCACAGCGGAGAGGGTGGATGAAAATCCAAATCGGGTAATTTTTCAAGGGGTAATTTTCCTACGTATTTCTTATCTTATTACGACCTAAAATATTTAAAAGGATACAAGAAAATTGGATCCACTAACTTGAGAGGATCAGTTCTGATGAAAATATTCCAAACTAAAACCTCCAGTGAAGGTTTTTAACAGCATTAGGATCTCAAGTTAATTAATCTAACCCTCAAATGGGAGCACATCCCAACAGATATAAAAGCATTGAAATGTTAGACATACTTGTTTCAATCCCTCTAACATAAAAATTAAATGTCATGAAATAATAGCTAATATTCCCTCTGTGCTCTGTAATACTGAAAATATACGATTGATTTTCGCTTTTCTAAAATTCTGAAATAAAGTAGCTCATCAAAATACTCCAGACCCAAACAACGGACAATAGTGCATAATTGATCAGCTATCTTGTCACCATTCCTGTCAAATAAAAACTGATTTCAGAGAAAAACAATAACACGATTGCTGGCAGTAGAAATTTCAGTATTTCACGAAGTGTTTAATTTTGGTTTGATAACTCTACTTGCGATATCGCCACAACAAACTTCAGGCGCTTTCGCATTCTTCTGTTAAATACTTAAGTTTTCCTAAATGGATGAGTTCTATCTTAATTTTATCGACGCTTTGAGACCTCCCCGACTCTTACACACAAAGGAAATAACATAAAATACAAAGGAAAGCTGCGCGATTCGTCAAAAACTGCTACGGGCGTACAGACAGCGTTACACAGTTGTTAAACGAATTAGGCTGGGAGCCGCTAGAGACTCGGATGCTGCGTGCTAGGCTTAGATTGCTTGAGAAATTGGGAATAGATATCATTAAGAGCGACACGGAGAACATCATATTAGAACCCCACTATATTTCCAGGTCCGACAGAAACGATAAATTAAGAGAGATATTTTGCCGAACGGATAGGTATGGGAATTCATTTTTCCCCGAACAATAAGGGACTTAAATAAATGCTGGGCTTAATTTCATTAGAGCTTTTCCTTTTTATATGTAAATGGCTGGTGTCCTAACACCCCCCGCCACACGCCTATTGAGGCGGCTTGCGGGGTAGTATATAGATTTAGATGTAGATGAACATCAGAAGTGGGATCCAACCATCGCTCCTGACGAAGATCCAGCTGAGGAGTTCATGAAGAGTAAGACTGACAATGAGATACTCGCTGGGATGAGATACCGCATTTTGAGTCCTGTTCCTCACGCTGTATCCGTACGTCTAGCACTTTCAGCCGATAATCCTAACGAGAGTCACTTGAACAAGTTGCATGTCGCTACTGAAGAGTTGGTAACAGAATTCCGTTTTCGAGCCGCAACATTGTGGTAACTGTAGCATCTCCTTTAATGGAGCCCGAAAGACGCTGGTGGAAATCTTGAGATCATCCGTGGGAATAATACGATTCCAGATTTGTTGCCAGCTATTGTTCTGATGTTACATTTTGGTTAAAAGTTTCACGATAATTTTCCTAGCTATTGCTGTAATTTGAATGAGGGATCTGAATCTTGTGGAATTCCCCGTGATTTGGAGGGGAGCAGTTGAGTTACGATGAAATGCGTGGATTATTCGATTTTTTGTACATCAGTACTCAATTATAATTGCCAATCTATACCTGATTAAAGTAATGCATTTGGGAGCTTATCTGAATGGAGCATTAGAAGCCTTAATTGTTGCTTTCATGTCTAGTGGTAATGCAATAGACGTATTGGTTACGTTTGAGGGAGCACATTGAAATTAATTTTCGCGAGTGAAAAGATTGGATGATTTAAAAATGCCGTCACTAGTCAAGAGAGAAACAAATTTTTAAGTACGGGGTCAATTTTCCTTCAAATCCACCAGTAACTGCAATGGGGGAGGATTTAAAGAGCCTTAGCGGCATTTGCTTAGAATGGGTTTATCGTCAGAAAAGGTGACGAACGAAAGTAATCCACTCCTCTAAAAAAATGTGAATTTGTCATGCTCACCCCATACCACGGGGTTGTTTGCAGCCCAATACCTATGGTGAGTGGAAGATACAGCCCCATATAAAAAGAATTTGGCTTCACCAAAAACCATAAGCTGAAACATACAAAAAGATTTTTTTATCAAAATTCGAATACAGCAGAAAATATCGTAACGAAGTATCAAAGGACATCAAATAACTACCTAAATCGTGAACATAGGGCTTTGTTTCAGTTTCTCGATCACCCAGCTGAAGAAGTAGATGCGTTCCCCAAAGTCTCTCTCACGAAGCTTCTGCGCCATTCTGACTTTGTACGGCTTCAATTTCAGCATCCTCAGTATTCGTTGCAAGGTCGACCTGGGGATGTTCAATGAAAGCGAGCTGCGGTGGATGGCACACGATGAGATAGCAAGACCAAAGCCACTACTGCATGCCTCTTCTCCAGTGAGGTTGATATTTCAAAAGGGGGACTGTTATGGTACCTCTTCTTGTGGTGTTTAACGTTGAAGAAGTTTTTATCCCTACATTCCTCGAACAAACACTGAATTTGCGTTCTGTGAAGGCGGTCTCGATACGATTCGATGCTTGTGCTGCCCCGATTCACTTTTTGTCACCCCTGTGACCTAGACTGTGCCCTTTCAGGGGTCACGGTTGCATTTTCGAACTCGAATGTTCTTTCATTGTGTTCCTCGAGCCCAAAAACATAATAATTGAAAGTTTCGCAAAGAAATTCCGACTTTTTTGTAATTCGAATAATTTAACATTGAAAGCCCATAAGGCAAAATTGGAATTGTTGGTTGGACCCTATTTCTGGGGTCATAAGGTATTATTTATAAAATTTTGCTTACACTCAACAAAACTTGCAACCGTTTTCTATCGAGGTACCAAATTTCATCCATGTGGTATGAAATAAAGTGTCTGAAATTATTGGTAAAAAATGACACACGATCAATGGGACACTCTGTATATCATGCTCAGTATAAAATTGCAAAAAAGGAATAAAATGGTGCGCAACATGCTGTAAAAGAATAAAGTTACTTAATCATTATAAACAAAAACAAAAGTATCACGGTTTAAAATATATCTTACCGAATATTAGTATGAACACAAACGCAAAACTTATTGATAACTAGCTATGGAGTGTGGATACTTCCTATTGTTTTATCCTATGCACTAGGCGGTTATAAAAACTCATCAACTCAACTTATATTAATTCTTATTTAGGGACACATAGTTCATTAGTAGGCAAGAATAATGGCCTTATTTATGTTATATTATATTTAAAGGAATGTAATAATGTTTCCATAAACATAGCTTTCAATTATAAAATGAAATTATATAAAATAATTTCCAGCATTAAAATACTTCGTTAATAACGAGTTTTGGAAATAAACTGGTAAAGAGAGCAATCAAGAACTCGGGCTCCACAGTCTTAAATAAATTTACTCCCGAGATTTTAATGAAGAAAATTGGCTAATTATACCGTGCGGAGCGCCAAATGGAGGTTGCTTTTTTATTTTCATGCCCAATTGGCAATTACTCAGTCGCGAAGACCGACGAATGTCCATACGCAGGCATTTTCGCAACCGCCAAAGAGCCGAGCGAAACGACAGAGCTGTCTATTTCCCACCGTGTTCATTGAGGTCCCCTGAGTGTGTTGTTTAATTTGATATTTTTTTACCCTTGCGACCACGGAAGACAATGGAAGACACGATACGGCGTGCATTTCCGCTCGGTGACATTTCAAGACTCCGCCCGAATGCCCTCGTTATCGTAAATTATTCTCTGTAAAATTCTAAACATAAAACCCTCATCGCATTTCGTTCATTTTATTATATTTTATCTGCTGGGAAAAATGTTGATTCGATGTAAAAAATGTTTTAATCCGGAGAGGAAAGAGTTTTCAGAACGGCAGTGTTTCCCATTAGTGGGAAACCGTAGCTGAATTCACTATAGGTGAGAGGGAGTGTATTGAGTAGATGGAACAGTTGACATATTTACGGAGACTGTTTGAGAGAATCGTGTTTAATAGAAGAGGCATGATATGTAGGATTTCCTTGACTAGGAATCATTTCGAAATATAAGGAAATTGGTGACGTGGGGATCTGAACTGGGAGACAAAGACACGATTATTGAAGCCTCAAATATGGGCATTGGCATGGGCATTGTGTGGGTTGGATTCTAGCATACAGAAGACGTTCGCAGACAGGAATATTTAAAGTATGATCTCGATGGCAAAGAAGTACGACGAAGTGTTAAATATGGTTCAAAGGAAATAAAACAATTTGCGGAGTTTCATAGAAGGTGAAAAATTGGACTGAGGACATATTATAAGTGAGCTTAGGGCATATTGACAATGGTTATAAATGGAAGAACGCTTGGTAAGCTGATTGATTGAATCATTAGTCACTTAATATCTCCTCCCACGCTACCTTTAAAAAAAATAGTCACCCTCAATGTTCATTAGAAATAGGACATCCATTTTTTCCGAAATGCTTCCGAGAGAATTAACACTTCTTTACTATGAATAAACTTCATCGTGAGAAAACTATAATTGTATTAGGTGGTAGAAGTACTAAAAATAACTCTAAAAGGCCTAATCTAAGAGTGACATTTTATAGAAAGGAATATTACAATGCCGCTAAAAATAATCAGTACCTAATGCTCTTAAAACAGCACATTATTTAAATCATAAATCGTGAATTTGCGTTAAATAGATATTAGCATAAAGTTCTGAGTATGTAATACAAAAAACATAAGTCCGTATAAATGGGTTGGGTTGGATAGAACCCTTAAGGTATGCGATTGGTATGCGACGAAATCAGCTCACCTTCTTATACTTAGAGCCCTGAGGTCTTTGCAGAGGAATCGATAAGTTTTGTTCCTTTTAAGCTGTTACCGGGCCGAATTGACAGATAACCTAGTAAGCATTAAAGCGTAACACTGTCAGACGAAGGGAAACTCGCTTAATTCGTATGCAATCACATGCAAATGGATGGTCGAAAAACAAGAGGAAAAGATAACATTATTCTAAAGCCGAGAATTTACATTTCCTCGTTATCAACTCGATCTTTATTGGGTTTAAAAGTTGCCCTGTTTCAATTTAAATTCTTTAAAAGGCCAAAACAAAGATAATTTACTTAAGTTAACAACGAGAACGTAAGTTCAGGAGAAGTAAGCGAGTAGAGTAAGTTCAGAAACCTACCAGGATTGCAAAAGAGAATTAAAGAGTTTTCCTCGTTGGTTGAAAATTATACAATGGACAATATAAATAGGTTATCTGAATGAATATCCACCCAAAACGCTATATCCACCCAAAACGCCCACTGTCGGACTTGCCACGTCGGCAGGTCGGCATTTTTCGAGGGCCTACGGGCTCAGGAGTCCCCAGCAGGTATCCACGAAGTTAAAAAAATTTATTTTTGAAATATTTTATATATAGCCTATACCGGAAAGAAAATACAAGAAATACCATAGATGTAACCATCAATGACACACCAAATTGGCATAGAGAATTACAAATCAGCATTCAATAAGCCAAATGAACAATGTGGCTTAAACAATGGCAGGCGAAATAATATTTTGATCGTTGGCTTGGTATTTCCATCAAAGACTACCCTCATGAAGACAGAGTGTAACTAAGAGAAAGACAATGACATCATCGATGTCATTTGTTTATTTATGGGTAAAGCACTGATACAGATCGTAAGTAAAACAGAACTAAAGGTACACTTTTATTATTAATATCATAAAATACTGATTAAGGCAAGTTCAAATGGAAGAGAATAAAATCTCTCCAGATTGCTACGGGCACAGGCCCCTTATCTTTTCACTCAGTTCTTTTATTCCTCTTTGTATTCATCCTACCTCTCTTCATCTCATCCATAATGCATATTAATTCTCTTTTCTTTTCCCGGATACCCAACATTCTCTCCTCATATCACGGCTTCCAGCATCCCTTTGCCTCTCATAACCTGTTTCGACAACCTACCTTGTTCTTTCCTAATCTCCTCAGGAAGTTTCCTATCGTCACCCGCCATACCGAGCCCTATATCGTTGTCATTCATTCCGTCCACCGCACTTTCTGCATTTTCCTCCTCACCCATATCTCGAACGCCTGAAGCCTATTTTCGTCCTCTTTTCTCAGAACTCACGTTTCTGCAACATACAACACTAGACTCCATACAGACTAATAATAAAAATATTTCACCTCCACAGTGAGAAATTTTACCTTTAGCAAGCACATGCAAAGATATGACCTATATTACACGAAGGAATAAAACGAGATAACTGAACCTAAGATATGCCAACATGCGAACAACAAGTCACTATAATAATATGAGTGAATAAAAATGAGGATGGTGGAAACATTCAAACTGGTTTTAGTTAGTTGAACTTTCCAAAATTGTTGCATCAATGGCATACTAAAATATTTTAAAAACTATTTTTGACCCATCATTAATGGCGTAGTATTAAATAAATTATGTTTTTAGGAACTCAAGAGAAGATAAATAAAGGAATCCATCAAATTTTACATACGCCTTATAATCTATAAAAAAATCAGGTGGTAGGTACTTATTGAAGGATGAATTTAAACGAAAGTTATTTCTGACTGGGGTATGAGGGCTGAGAAATCAAAGAGTCCTGCTAACAAATTAATGCTATGATAAAAAAACCTATCGAATTATAATTCGTGAAACAGAAAAAGGCGAATGAACAAGAATGATATTTTTGAGGTCTATTCTTACGACAATTTCATCATCAAAGACTTTTAATTACTGTGCCATCGGAAGCATGTGCTTTTTGATAGTGAGATTATATTATTGATTTCCTTAATAGCTCAATTTGGCCACTCAAAGTCCTAATGACTAAGCTAGAATAACTGCTTATCCCGTTTTTCGTGTGTACATAAGTACACGTAAGCTTCAAATGTAAGCTTAATGCCTCACTAAATTGGTTCTCCGCTGTGCAATTTCACGTATTTTATATTTAAATTCCACGAAGATCTTTTCCTAACCTACATTACCCACTTAACATTTTTTCAACAAACCCGCCTGCGGCACTTAACATTTTTTGCTTACTAAAAGGAGATTAGCTGAGACTATGAACTTCCACTAAGGTATTTCTTCCTTCCAATTATTTACAAAAGGCTTAAAATCTCGCTAATCCCCGAATCTTCATCAACGCCTTGAAATCCCGTCGCAGGAGTTGGAGGACTATTCAGACTTGGAATTGGATAATGGGTAGAGATGCCGTGATTCAAACCCCCAGCAATAACTTGGGCCCTGCTCACCGAGACAAGGAAACTAACAAAAAGAAATTACGCAGCCTAGGATTAAAGAGTAGGAAGGATTTGGCGAAGTCTTAAGGAACTGGAATCTTATCGTTTCCCGCAGTCAGGATATTGCGTTAAGTTCTTAAGGAAGTGGCAACAGAAAATCAGCAGGGTCTCGGTGAATGCCGAAGAAAGCAGGAGAGAAAGGGATGAAAGAGGGAAGGGTTCGTAAGGATGTATTTCGCAGAGAGAAACATTTTATGAAGTAGAAAGTTGATAATTTAAATTGGGGCATGGAGCGCGAGACACCTAATCAAGCCCAAAGAATTTAAACTAGTCAAGTTATCGTGCTAGTAGCCATTAGTAACAACGCAGAAAATTTAAACAAAGTAGCCATTTCAGGAGAAGCCAACACGGATTACGGATATTATAAAAGGCTTGAAGATTTCCATGTTTAACATTCAAGGGAACAACATGAAATACATCCAAATACAAAGTCTTTGCTGATATATCTTAAGTATAAAATACCTGCAACAAATCCGATCTGACAATTAAATAATTTGGAAATGCAATTCGAGGAATTTTCTCCATTTAAAAATCTTGGGCTTTCAAATATTATTAATAAATATATTGAAATACTCGTCAATATGTGTGAAAAATATGTGATGGTAAT
Organism: Pyrrhosoma nymphula; assembly: GCA_963573305.1. Lineage (NCBI taxonomy): Eukaryota > Metazoa > Arthropoda > Insecta > Odonata > Coenagrionidae > Pyrrhosoma > Pyrrhosoma nymphula. The sequence continues at coordinate 176,307,508 of OY754328.1, read as the reverse complement.
TTATAACTAAACAGGCTATTGAAATTAGTAACTATTGGGTACTAATTGGGACCATTATAAAACAAGACAGCGCACAAAAGCTCTGGTTACTGTTTGATATATTTTACTAAATGTTCTGTGACTTTTGAAATGACTAGGACGAATATCTACTTAAAAATCGGTTCCTTATAACTTCCACTGCACATAATCCGCCAATATCTCACTGCACAAAATAAGCACAACTCTAATCAATGTACGTAAATTCTGCTAATTATCTGATAAATAGTGCCTAAACTCCTGTTTATCGTGCTCTTCACAATCAAAGTATAACAATATGTTTCCAATTTTCTTCACTAGTTCCAAATTTAGCACAAAGAAGAAGTAACTGACTATTTTCCTAGAGTGCATATATGGTATTATTACAACAGAAATGGTCTCGCTTCTTTTACTTCCTACGATTTTCAGAGGAATATAGTTTGATTTAACCGCTCAAGTAATTTACTAACAACGTCAAACATTCTGAATTAATTATATAGGGATTCTTATTTTTATTTTAAACACTAATAAAAGGAGTTCATGTGAAGCAAATAATCCAACCAATAGTACATATCCATAAAGAGCATTAGGTTCAATCAATCACTTTTTTAATAAAAAAGTAGACCTGACTTTACAATGCGACAGCTAAAGGTCCATCAAATATTTTTTCTCTTTGAAAACATTTACCTCTATTGATCTATAAATGATAAAATTAATTAGATTAAAGATGTATATTTATCCAGCTCATAACCATTTTAGAAGGTCAATGCTCAATGTACATTTTGCAATTGCCTAGAGTTCCATTTTAATTTCTTGCACCGTTTGCTTTTTCTCTGTCCTTACTCATTAACTTTATTTCCACCTGCCTCTTAAAAAATTGCAGTTAAAAAATTCATCACTACATATGAGGCTGCCAAACAATTATCTTTAAAACACCATGGTGTGGCAGATAGGCAATACCGTAGTTTAAGAATACCGAAAGGGACCGGTACAGTAAGGTCATTTTGTGAGACCATTCAGCCTTTCGTTGTTACCTACACGTCAATAAAAAGAAGAGGTCCACGAACTATAACTACATTGAGCAACGTTATTACGGTATTGAAAAAAATATAAAAAGATAACACTATTTTACTACGAATGTAGATCGTTTTACATTTTACTCCATATCGGTCCAGTTTGTATTCAGGGGGTTGAAGGCGAGGATATTTTTTTCGATGAATTTGCCTTTCATTTCATACGCTCCGGTGATAAAATTGTACAATGAATACGAAACTGAACTTGCTGAACTTTTTATCTGAAATCGCTTTCGAAAGACTTTTCGAAAAACACAAAGCGCGATAGGGAAATTTCTGCCTGCGAGCGAAACATGATGCATTAACACAATGGAACCAGTGATCAAAAGGCATTCAGGAGTGCAACGCTTATTCAATACACTCGCCGAGGGCGAACAGCGGTTGAAATTGTATACCTGCAAAAATAATATGAGAATTAAGAAGAGGACAAATCACACATGCCACTTAAACTGCATCGGAAAGAGGACAAGGCCTCCATTGCTGTGTAAGAAGTAAACATCAGTGAACATGTTTCAACGGCTAACAATTTGGCACAGTTTCAATGCATTCATTAGATACTTGATTCAATTAGTTCGAGGTTTATTAGGGTATTAAAAGGATTATCACATAAGAATTACACTCTGGACAAATGTAACACGATTTGAAAACAGTAAAAAAACGACCGCAAGAAAATAAAAATATGGAGTGAATCATTGTATAAAGTTAAATATTCGTGCAATGTCAATGGTCCGGCTAGTGGATGAAGGGTTTGCAGGGCTCAATTGAATTTAGACGTTCACGTAAGTTTCCGCGGGATCACCTGTCGCAGCAAAAGAATAAAAATATGTTTTAAAAGAATGACGCAATGATAACGGGAAAAGGACGTAAAAATGCATTCCACCTAGATACTCATTACCCGTAATACCCTAGGTAATTACTGCACAAAACTCTTCCTCATAATCCTATTAGAGGTTCACGCTACACCTCGTAAAAAATTAGGCCACCTCGGGTTATAAAGCTTTTCAATGGCTCGAACTGACAAGACATCTATTAAATTAGTACCCTTGGTATTTTCCAAGAGCCTTATTTTATTAATTACTAAAGTGGAAAAATATCAAATGATAATATATTGAAAATTAGGGTTCGTAAAAGGTACATTAAAGATGAGTTTTTGAAAAAAAAAATCTATGTGAGCAAATAATTCGGTCAACAAGCATTGGAAAAATTCTAGTAAAAATAGAATTAAATTCAAATAAATTTATGTTATCTAGTGAAAAACATATTCTTTAAAAAAACCTGATATAGAAAAGGAGATAGTCTATAGTAGGAGTAGTATAGTAGTCTAGAATAGGAGAGTCTTAAGGAGGAAATAGAACTGGAGGAAACTAATCTCACGGTGCTCAATCACGGCAGCAGATGAAAACTAATAGCGGGAGAGAGGAATTCCTTTGATAGCTTTGCATTCCCCAATCTCTCATAAGGGTGTAATATCAGCCATACTACATTCAAGAGCCTTTTACGAACAAAGGTGAGCCTTGCGTTGTTTCACAACACACCGCTCCTGCAACATAAAACATTACCTGAAGTGTGCTGAAAGAATGTACATTAATTACTTAACAAATCTGCCGTCAACTTGTTACTATCACATTTTCTATAACAACTTTACTATTTGAAAATAATTTCATTACCTTGAGTATCCTATGTAACAACTAGCTGAAATACACGTTGATTCTCAAGGGTAGGGACAAAAGTAAGAAACAATATAGTTCTATTCATACAAAACAGAATCTGACTTCTCATAATAGATACCATACTCGAATTTTTATTTAAAATAAAGCAGCTGTAAGAAGTACGACTTACGTTAACAGTGGAGTACAGACGGGGGGGATGGTTAAGGGTTTAAGCCCCCCCCCCCCAAATTGTTTACCTGAATTCGTTTTTGTTCGTTCACCTGAACTAGCGTTTAGAATTTTGCATATTGGGCTTTAAAATATAGTTGAATTGTCTTCACGAAAAGAGAATGTTAGTTTAATTACTTTTTTAGTGGATCATTATCTAAATATCATTCTATGATGATGTACATAAATATTAATGCAAAAACCCCAGAAGGAAATCCTGCGTACGCCACTGCGTTAATATTAATGACGCAAAACATTAGTTATATAAATAGAAGCAAAATATTCAAAACACATAAAAGGAACTCTTACAGTTACAATATTTCAAATTTTCAGAAGGGGGAGAAGGTGAATGATTCACCCTCCCTCCCTTGAGAAAGATGGAACAATTTAACATCGAAATATACTAGGCTTAACCTATGAGTGTCATTTTTTGTGTATCTATGTTTAAATTGGCCACCTTTTTGGCATATATTATTTATTATCTCTAGAGTGATTCTTTTTAGCAGATCTTTGAGAAAGATTACTCGATCTTCTCTTGGAATATTTGTTATGAACTGAAAATATTAGTAATAAAATAATTTTGCAAGAATAATATCAATAAATCCAACGATTCCCAAAGAGAACTTTAAAAAGTCTCAAGTCTTACCTTACCTCTACAAACAACAACTATCTTCCACGTAAAAATAAAAATGTTCATAGCAACAATAGGTGCTCCTCGAAAAACTAGGAAATGACCAAAATCGTGAAATGGTGAACATTTTCAAAACGGCAATAGGGCTATGTTAAAGTCAGGTAGGTAGGTATATTAGCTATTATCATGCATAATTTCAGCTCATTCGCTTCAGTGGTTTTTGCGTGATTGAGTAACAGACACATACACAGAAACCACCACATTTTATACATAAGTATGATAGCCTAAGTACGCCTAAGTTAGGAACCTGCCTTTAATGGGACACATTTGGCAATCGGCCCCAAGGCCAATCAAGGCCCGCCCCATATATCTGAGCTTTTGTGCCCTCATTACCCTTCAATGCTCAGAGCCTCGACAGTGTGCTAAATGCTAGTTGAGCAACATTCGACAATCAGCCTGAGAGCTCACTTGTGTGCCCTCGGAGCCTCTATTATATAGATTACGTCCTTTCCAATGCAATCATCTACCATCGCTCAAAATATCGACATATGGGTCTATCGGTGTTTCTGACATGCGGTAGGATACAAACATACTTTCAATTAGTTGAATTATATGATTAATCATAACGCACTAAAGCAGCAGTAAGCTTAAGTTCTCATAAAAAATCCCTTAAGTCCAACAAAGGCATAGATTAACGAAGGCGAGCTTTAATATTCGACGAGGAGCTGCGTTTAGTGGCAGGTCCCATCCGGGAAAAACGTCTCGTTACCTTATTATTACTATTAGAGTGATCTATATCTGCGAAATGCATCTAAGGCTTACCTCACTAATTAAATGTGGGAAATAAATATTAAAGAGGTGGGGACGGGTGTTAGATATGCAGAAGGTGAAAGTTATTTTTAATGTCATATATTATATTACCCATTACTTCACTTGGTAATAATCTTGTATAAGAAAAAACATTCTTGATCTATTATATATTTAGGTTTGACAAAATACCCACTATTTCCGTCACTATTTTCTGGACAGTAATATAGAGCGATGTTAGGAAAGTCATCACATTCCTCCATAGTACGAGCTTAATCCAACAACTTGTATCTTTCCCAAGAATCAAGAATTGAGTTCATTTGATTTCAAAATTATAACATTTTCTTATTTTGTGCGGCGTGCTATCATATTTTATTTTTTTTCAAGAATCCCACGGTGTTTCGGTATCCTACTACCCTGAAGAAAAAATAAGCATTCTTAAATCTGATTTAGGGCAGGATATACCAAGTTCAGTGTGTATCCAGAAAGCCTCACAGAATTAAGCTGTCAAGGCATCAGACGGAGGGGATTGAAAACAAGAAAAGATAATCAATGATATAATAATATACGGAACGGTGCTAGAGTCCTCTCATTGCAAGCAAGGTGAATTCCTCTGCAGTACCACATGCATGCGTAATGCTCGCGGTTATCAAATGCAGAGTCCAATGCGATGCGTCACTCTCGTATTCCACATGCTCAGTAACCCACGTTCGATCGAAAATAAGATCCAGAAGTAGGCCAACCATGTACGGCATGGATTCTTTTGAAATGAACGATAATTCATTTCCGTAAAAGCGGCAAAACAGTTCTAAAATCGCTTTGTGAATTACAGCACACTCAAAGAGAACACAACGTATCATTTCCACTGCATTTTCCGGTAGAGAAATGCAGAGAAGGTAGAAGAGGCTACTGTATATAGTGGGTAATTACGAAGCACATCCACCTCTCTGTTTTTCTACATATGGTGATAGAGGGTTTGGAATATAAAGGTCATACAAGAAATCGTTCTCACCATCGTTAGGACTGTTAGTTCTTCGCACTAATGAATTTCGACCATTTGTCCTTCACACCAAGAAAATAAATCATTATTATATGCTTGTAAATTTTATCTTGCCTTTTTCTGAAGGAGGATGACTAAAATTAAATCAGGAAGGTATCAAAAAACAAATACAACTCATTATTTCATTCCAGTAATGATCTAAAAACATATATTTAACATTTAAATTTAACATATTCAAGAAATCATCCGACATAACTGCTTTTGCTAAGTCCTTTTCAAACTCGATACCCTTCTGGAAAACAATACCTACCATATAATGAGGATCCAAAGGCTCAATGAATATGGTTTTGATTACCAATTAATGTGAAGAAGTTTCCAGGAATATATAACATCTGCACGTGAGAAAAATACTTAAATTTTTTGTAATTAACTCAAAGCATTGTTTATATACTAGAATTTAATTTGAAGTACGATGTTTTAAATCAATTAAAGCATAGGTTATACATTTTTTAGCAGTTAAAAAACAGTCATTAAAAAGAAGATTTTGCTGTTTACAATAGAGAAAACATTTAGTCGGCAACATTACCCTTGAAAAAAACGGCTATTTCTCTGTTCCTGGCAATTTTCTGTCAATGAATGGGAAATTACTTTGATCACTGAATTCGCCATGCATGAATTAATTAGCGGCATGTTTTTACAATGAAGCGGCAAAATTATTTCCTAGAATTACTTTGCAAAACACTCGTTTAGAATTACCACACCTCTGTTATATAATACACTGTAAGGGTGCCTACTAATTTTGCAAGGCTGCAGAGCAGCATCCCTACAGCAACAATCTATGAAACTGGATGTCGTGCGACGTCGTAGAAACACGTTTTCCATCAACGTCTCGAGCTAATATAATACCTTAAGTGTGTATCTCAATCTACGGTAGGCAAGATCGGGATCCTAGAACAATTAACTGAAGTGGAATGAACCATTTCAGTATTTATGAGTGTTAAAATGTTGGTTTTATACATTTCATTTTCCGGATTACCGTATCTAACAGATTAGCTACCTTACATTCAAAACAACTCGACGCATTAATGAAAGACCAATCTATGATGAATAATTCGCTACCAAAAATGACAATCCAGGAAACTTATTTAATCCATACGGAAAACACACGGGCAAATTCCGAGCAAGCGGTAGAAAATTCAAGTCTATAAAATGACAGTGAAACGTATGCATTCCCATTCTAAGTAATTAAAAAAAAACAAAATGAGAAATTCTTCCGGGATATTAAGCGAGTGGCAATGCTTTTCCCTTCGCCGGCTTCTTTATTTTCCAAAGGACCTCAATTACCGAGTGCGGGGCAGGTGCGACGAAAGAATCCGACCGTTAAAGTGCCCCACGTCGCCCCAGTGGAGAGAAAGTCGTGCGTCTCAAAAACCAGGGTGTGGGCTTACGCCGCCGTTTATGGGGGGGGGAGTGGCGGGGGAGGAGGAGGTGGATGGGGTGGGTGGGGGGATCCCTCTCTTTCTCTCTGGCGGGAGAGGATTTCGAGGCGAGGACGAAAATTCTCCGGAAGAATGCGAGTGTCCTAGTGTGTATAGAAAGTGTGTTGAGTCCTGAGGAGGAGAGCAAGAAGGGGGAAGGAAGGGGTGTATATATATATAAAAGGGGTGAGGGAAGAGTATTCAATCCTGGAATCCGCTGTCGTACCCTCACGTAGAGAGGAGGAAGAGAAAGAGCATTGTAGATAAAGAGAGAGGGAGAGAGACAGTTGCTCGCCGCCTGGAGATGTGTGGGAGGGATGGGGGGGTTTAAAAATCGAAGCAGGATAGGAGAACATGGGGGGAGGGGGCAAGGGAGCGGAAAGGCGGAGTCGAGGAAGAGATAAATTGGACCCGCAAGGAAGAAGGACAGAAACCTTGGGTGAGGGAGAGGGTGGAGGGGTGTTAGGGGATTGAGCGGTGGGGAAGTGGGTCCGGGTTTGGATTAGAAAACAGGGGCGGTGGTGTGCGTCCAACGGGGGTGGGGGGACAAGGACACGGGGGGAGAGAGGAGTAACCAAGGGATCGGGGGTTCTGGGGAGGCGAGGTCCCGTGTAATCTCACCGGAGCAGGCGAAGAGGGGACGGGAGGTGAGGACAGGTTGGCAACGGGCCCCGAGATGAGATGAAGAGCAAAGGGTTGGGCAGAAGTGGAAAAGTATTGGTTCTTGTCACTGCGGGTTTTTAAAGACGGGATGAAAAAAAAGTGTAGGAGGAAGAAAAATGTACGAGACGAAGTGTGCGGTCGGTTGCTCCGGCGCGGCGTCTCGAGCGAGTTTCTCGGCATTCAATTTCTTTAAAAGGATTTCGGTTCTTCCCGCCGCCCATTTTCAATAACGTTTCATTTGGCCGACCCTGAAATAACGTGAGAAGAAAAAATTGAAACATGTTTTCCATAACCATATCAGAATATATATCCGACGGCACATCCGCAAGAATAGATACAGCAAATGAGATATAGCTGCTTGTTGACCTTAATGCATGCGAACTATCCTCCGATAAAGTGGTTAACGGTAGAAAAATGTTATAAATTTTTCCGCAGAAAACAATCCAAAATAAATTTGAGTGCTTAATCATCAACAAGTCTTTTTAATTAATTTTCTACTGATACCGTACGTCAAAAGGTTGAAACAATGACCCCTAATAATTTTATTCTCATTGGAGTAGAAAAAAATAAATAAAAGCCCTTTTGGTATAATCTAACCTGGTCAATGACGTTGTCGTAATGTCAAATTAATGTTTGCATGTAGAAGGGTTTTAAAAAAAGGTGACTTTGATCTCATTGATTAAACTGATGATAAAAAATCAATTAATTAGAGAAGTCACCTCTTTAATTAATCTTTTCTGGCTGCCGGCTATTTTTTTGCCTTCTCATTTTTCATGTAGCAGTTGGCACCAAGCAGAAAAAAGAACCCCTAACGGCATCATAATTATTAGCAATCTACAAAATATTGCTTTGAAATGGAGAGCGTACGCCACCATTAGAAGTATATGATTAACGAGAAAGGTCTAATATAATGTTCCTCTTCATCACTCGGCCATTATTGATGAATTTAAACAAATTTTCCTATCTCTCTTTCTGTCAGTTCTCAATTCCGTATTAAAAATACCCTCTTCAAAGGGTTTCGATAAATCATTAATGAGTATTAGAACGGTCAGCGTTATTTTTTTCAGTCTCCGGATTAATATAAGAATCTGATGAATAAGAATTTACCTTAAACTCACAACAAATCAAAGCATTAACGACAGATCAATCTATGTATAATGTATTTTTTGCTATTAAGAATGAAAAATTTATCCCCAAATCAATTACTCTTAATCTTTTCAGGCAATACATTATATTTTACATCCGCAAGAGTTTTTCTCAACTATTCACTGCCTCTTCATCAGTTCGTATTAGTTCCCCATTTATTCACAGATTGACACAAGAGGTATGTATTTTTTTCCGATAAATCGACATCATCGGAACGATTGTGTCAAAAACGGAGAGAGAGAAAAAAGGTGTTAGAGTTGTGATTTACCGCGTGAAAATGGAATAATATTGTCCATTCAGACACTTAATTCCGACAAAAAAATGAAAAAAATCAAATCGTACGTAAAGAGGAAATTAACAGGATTAAAGTTCGTTTCAAAACCTGACACTTTCCATAAAGGAAATCGTTTTCAATCAAATAAAATGATAAGTGTGAAAGACATGAGTATAAATGCATTCCGAGTATTGAGGTTGATGTTTTTATTTTTTCTTACGGCATAAAATACAACCTACAAGGGATTCAAGGTGATTTTAGAAGTTGTTATTTAGATACAAATAATTTTTTTTAAACCACGTTTTTAAAACGGGCCAAAAAGTATAAAATAATTTCTCCTAGCCCCACACCCATTTATATCCGCAAACAGATTCATAACCTCATAAAAATTGTCCTGAAAATGTCTGATTGTGAATTTTAATAGCTATGAAAATACTTGTGAAATTGAAAACGAAAAACGCGGGGCGCATGAATTACATAATTGATGCATGAATAATTCACCCAATTCACTAATAATTTTATTGTACTGCAAATGATATGAACTGCTAAGTGAGCTTTCTCAACGGCAGCTACTCCCTACATTCCTTAAAATTTTGTACAGCATTCGCCCCACGTTTTTCGCTTTCAATCTTACAAGTATTATCATAGAGCTATAAAAATTCACAATCACAAAATTTCAGGATAATCTGTATGAGGTTATGAATCTGTATGGGGATATAAATGTGTATGGAGCGAAGAGAAATTATTTTAAACTTTTTGTCCCGTTTTAAAAACATTTTTTGTTTAAATTATTTTTTATTTAAATAATTATTATCTGCTTTTTAGTCTTGTGGTATTATATTTGAAATAGAAAATTGTAATACAAATATATCAATAATATATCAATCTGTTTCATTGTTATTTTCCTGAAAATTGAATTAAAGAAGCAAGAAAAATTAATGTTATAAAATTGTTATATCAATATATTACAACTTATTAATTATATTAATTAATTTTTATATTAATTAGTATATAATACTATGTATATAATGTATGTATAATTTATAATATATATTCTATTGTAATATTATATATATATATATATATATAACATATATAATTACATACTATTGTATTGTCATCCAGTTCTAAGCTATGTTTAAAGTCTCCAGCTCATCGGGAAATTAATTTAAAATCGATAGCAAAATTTGTACTGAACAGAAAAACAGGCAAGAACTCAACATAATAAAAACGATTTAATAACATTGAATTGCTCTACCAAGAAAAAGTGTAAATGCCCTATAATTCGAATAATTAACAGGTTTTAGAGGATACTTGTGGTATCGCGGAGCATTGCTAAATAGACGACAATGCTAACGTTTAATGAGACCTAACTTCCAGCGGACAGTGCCTCTTCAACGGAAGTACTGCAATTATAAACCCTTTTTTACCGTTCCCGATGTAATGAAAGATCTCAGGTAAACATTTTACTAAATTTTCCAGTAACCTCATAACTAAATGTATATTTTTTTTAAGGTTGTATGCCGCCGTTATGTTTATGACACCGAGTGTGTGATAAGTGTCGAAACATTTACAAACGTTGGTATAAAAAAGTTTTTATGGTTTTGTTAACTGTACTATGCATTTTTATCAATGTATGTGTCGAAGATAAGAATAGATCCTCTGAAGTATTAATGCCACAATTAGTTTTTTCTAAGCATAAGATAATGTTTACTATTCTGATAGCATTAAAAATACTGGTAAATATTTACTCATCTCCAATTTTACCTTCGAAGAGTACGCGTAAAACTATATCAGCAGCATGAGAAAAGTATGTACCTACATTAGTATAACTGACTGAATTGTAACTAACTTTCCAATGAAATATTTCATAATAGCTTTTCGTTAAAATCAAAATGAAACCATTAAAATTACTGGGAGACATTAATCTCCATCTTATCTCTCCATAGGTACCTTCGAAAAACACGCTATATAGGTAGCATAAGTGCTTATATTAGCAGTGTAATTGACTGAATTGTAAAAAACTTCCCAATGTAATATGATGATGGATGATGTCATGATGTCGTTAAAATCCAATCGACACAAAATATTTCCGAGTATGGAGAGAAAACAAGCAGATTTATCACTTTAGAGGTCATATTATAATAAAAATTATTTAAATAACTCAAATCCATATTTATTGAGCAGACGCTAAACTCCAATCAGTGATCAATCTGTGCACCAAAGTGTGATACGTACTGTCTCAAAAACAGTTAAATTATAGATGGAGTGAGTGACCTGGTAAAAGTACCTACTTCAGGGTCTAGATGATCACGCATTATAAACACAGTCTATTTTTCTCTGTTACTTTATCCTTCAGCTACTTTTTTTAACTCCTCCTTACACAGTACAAGCTTTTCTCTGCTCTTTTCTCTCCCCAAGCCCCTCGTTCTCCCATTTCAATTGTGAACACCAGTTTCCCATTACATGTTAGTAATTCCTCCCTGCGCTTCATTGGAAACTACGGCGTTAATTTCTTCTCACTCTCGCAAACCTTTTCCACACTTGTATTCGCTTTGATCTCATTCATTTTCATTCCAATCCTCAGTCCATATGCATGTTACAAATTCTCAAAACACCCGCGAACACACAACCGTGAGTTGAAAAACCTAAACCAGAAAATATGCCGAAAAGAATCACAAGACAAATATTAACGGACACAAGTGAACCAAGTAGAAATCAAAATGTTGCCTAAGGTACTAAAATCAATGGAAAATCGAAAAACGCCTATTTTCAAAAACGTTTTTTTACTTAATAGGTAAATGTATTAAATATAACGATTTTTTTATTTCACACTTTAATTTCATGGTTGAATCGTGCTAATTCATTTTAGGTGATTAATACTATGACTTAAATAATTTAAAAAAAACTTGATTCCATCGTCATACCAAAGCCAAATAATAGGACATTCCCAGGGCCATGCCTTCCTGTTGTGAAATATCGATCCCTCATAAATGCTTATACTCACGAATCCTAGCAGTACATTTGCACTTAGTTTGAAATACTGGATTGCGTATTGTATATTTATCAAGCGCAAGTCAAGACTAACGTAAGTACATTCAGAAGCGTGATAAAAAAGGACCAAAAATGGAACTTTTTCGGGCTTTAAAGATCTAGTATGATAATGACTTGAAAAAGAGCCTTTCGCTGCTTCATCCTTTGCATAAGAGGGAGGGATGCGATACGCATCCCTAAAAACCGGGATAATCCCCGACCCTGCTGCCCTTTCGGCGAGCCCTTCGACATCCTTCCCCTCGCCCCACCACTCCCTTGCAAGACCCCTAAAGCGTTCCCAGGGCTTTAATCGTCCTCTCCCCACCCCCATCACCTTAGGATATTCACGTGTGGAGTTGCGAAAGAGGACGTTATCCCCAAACTCAGCAGACTTTTCAAGGATACAAAAGTCAGGAACAGAGCAAAACTCGGGAGGAACTTGGTAGACAGTCGGTTATGCTGAACCCTCATTAAAACTTAAAAGAGTCATTCAGCCTCATTAAATGCCATAGTGGCTATTAATTATTTCCATGAGAAGAAGAGATTGGCCTTGAAAATTTTATTTTAAATAATATCTAATACCTTAACCCGTTTCTCTGCTTTGTTTTCATGCTCAAGCTTTTACTCTTCACGAACCAAAGCTTATCGCGCCAAACTTTTACCCGTATTAGGTGTTAGTCCAATAAATTAAGACGTGGATTTCTAAAGACTCACCATCATCCTGGGGCCAGTTTCGTAATGAAGCAACTAGATAATCTAGGGCGACTGGGTATCAGGCTATACGTATCAATATCACTCTTTGTGGCCAAATAAAAAATGTAAAAAAGGCAAATATTCCTGTAGTAAGCACTGTATTAAATAAATACCTCGTTAAGAATCTTCATAATGACCTTTAATATTGTTATTGTAATTTCTTTCGCTTTATCGCTTACAATCTTATCGTATACGTCATTTCATCCTATTTCTTAAACATATCGACACACAATACACGCCAAAATATTTATGTGCCAACTTCCGCTACCTCCTCCTAGAATCTTTGTTCTTCACTCGTCTTTGGATCAAAAAACTTTGTGTTCTTCCTAAGTAGTGGATCACATATCTTCGCCCGATTTGATGTCATGGCTAAGCTGAGAATAGCATTTTGAATTCATCAACTCAACCAATCTTATATTATGAACATAAGATTTTCAATTTTTATTTTGCCATGCCATCTTCGGTAGTACTGTCACAATTTACAATGCAAAATGAATTCACAATGAAAAAAAACACAAAACCACTAACTTTTTTTTGAGTTTACAATTTTTAGTTGGTCTTGTAGGACAGGTCGGTAACGCAATCTCAATCGAACCAGGAGGGAATGAGTTTTTTGTTAATTATGGCATGGATGAACCCGAAATACTTTTTTGACTCCAGCATTTCTCATTTTAAATGGGAGAAAAAATTTTCTTAGCCAATAATATATGTAAATTTTGATTTAGCTTTTCAGTTTGGTGCATGAATAACATTCACTCAGTTATTATTACCTGATGAAGCTGGCAAAAGGGGGGCCGGCGCAACCTCGCGCTTTATAAAAAATACACTCATGTCAGTATTGCCGTAAGCAAGATAATTAATACGTGCCATTAGTCGAATCTATGGATTAAAACTCATGCTTTTTAATGATTTTATGACTCCGCACAGCCAACAAACGAAAATACGCAGGCGGTAGAAATAATTGGGATGAATTGAAAAAAAAATATTACATTTGGATTTAAGAAGGCCTTCGCGTAGAAATTTTTCTGTCTATGGTAAACAGAGTAAAACGTGGTTTATGAGTCCCATAGGTAAAAGACGATTTACTTATGCACTAATATTAGAATATTGAGATCGTTCAAAGGTTTACCAGTTAAAAATTCTCTTCTCAAAATACTATGGAGGGATAGAACGAAATAATAATAGCGAGAATATCTATGAATTCATATGATTTAGGCCGCCTCATGCAGGTGAAAGATGCAGCATTTGTTTGAAATGACAAAAAACGACACTGAACTACTACAAACCTAATGAATATCTACAGAATAAGATAGAAACTAGATAAAATATAATTACTTCATAAAGATACAACCCGTTACAATTCACGGGAACATAACAATGCATACCATGTCGAAGACGCATGATAACCGTATAAAGTAAGCCGCGCAAAATAGAGAATATCTTTTTTCAACTTTTAACTTCGTCTATTATCGAAATTAATACATGGATCACCACGAAATGGTGCTCACAAATTTTAAAATCCAAGCAGTGCCCTTTTTTTTAATCTGAATAAGAGCGCAAGGGAAATAAGTTGACGGAATCATTAAACATTTTGGGCACGGCCTTAAGCCTCATTCCCACCGGCTTAATGGAAGCCGACTCCTGTCTCAACAACCACTCAGCATCGCCCGAAAAGCCTCCAGCTGCCAACACTCCCACGCCTTCGCTGCTTCTTTCAGCGCTCAGAACCCACTTCGGTGACCCTGCCATCAACCCTGAAGTCGGGGGCGGAGGGACAACCGGGGGTTAAAGAGGAGGCCATCGTTCCACGCTCCCCATCCCATCCTCTCCACTCCCTCCTTAAACTATTCAGCCCTCTCCCGCGGGTCAAGTCAGTGTGATTGCTGCCTTTCTCGACATGGAGGAAGGGATGAACACGTGTCCCATCGTTATCACGGCAAGGGGACGAGGAGGTTTAAATGGTATCAGCCATGGCGAAAACCCTGCAAAACGCTGAACCAGTCAAAAAAAGGAGTACATGCACAAAGTAGTAAGTGCACGTATTCGCCTTCCGTCGTAGAGTAGAAACTAGATCAAGAAACCGAGACACTTGCGAGGCATCACTTAATGCCTCATGTGGATGTATTGTGTAAGTTCCAAAACCGATCCATTCTCTAACAACTTGGATAATATTTTACGAAATCCGACATACTACGGTAGATCAGTACATGAGAATAAAATTAGGGTACTAGACTATAGAACGGACAGATTTAAAATGTCATTTTTCCCGCGAACGATAAGGGAACTCCTGTCAACAGCTGACACATAACAGCTGCCAATGATACTTTTAACTAGGTTTGTCGATAGGTAGTGTAGCTCTTGGTAAGTAGTAGAGCTCCCTAATACTTATATCCTAGTCTGCTACCTAGTGCTAACCTTGCATGTTTTCGGCATGACTCTTGACTCTCTATCCATTTGTGTGGTTTCAATATGCATCAACGGTCCCTCTCCATTTGTAGTATGTCTGTAGAGTATTGAATGCTTGTGAGGCTTCGCCTCGTGACACGCATTAGCGATTTATGCTAATGCATAATTAGCCGTAGTAGCAATAACTTTAGGGCATAGTGTGATGCATGTTGGTAACTACTCACCTCCTGCCACACACCCTTGAGGTGGCTTGCAGGGTATTGTTTAGATGTAGATGTAGTGCCTCGTTTTCAAACCACTCTCTTATAGCTCTAGCAAAAGTTCCTGGTGCTGCCCAGTGGACGATTTTGGGACATTGGCTACTGAACTTTTCCGAGTCCTCCGAAAAGGAGGAGGAAGATTGCTCATTTTGGAGCCTTTGTAATTGCTGCCAACACGAGAGCATCGAGAATTGGAATGACTCAACCATCCCGTTTTGACTCATCCTACAATGAGACCTCAATATTGAGTCCCTTGTACGGTCACGCCAACAGGTGATTTTAAAATCTTTCCTAATAGCCTTACGTTTTAGCTTATTTCGCCAAGTAGTTTGGTTCCCCTGCCTTACTCTCTCTCCTTGCCTGCCTCTCTTCCCCTCTTTCCTTTTCCTTCACCCCCTCCACTTCTGCCTCCCTCCCTTGCCTCGTAGTTCTGCGCCAGGAACTTTAGCGGGAGCTTTACTCATGTAATAAACAAACCCACTGAAAGAAACAAAGTATTTGACCTCTTAGCATAAATATGTATATACGAAGGCATAGGTGACCATAAGGGGAACTTTGCGACCTTAAAAACAACAGCGGAGTACAAAGTTAAACCAAAACGAATAGTTTACTCATTCCAAAAATTGTGATTTCTTATAATTCGGAGACACAATGACAGTTTCACTATCGGAATTCGTAACTAGTACTAAAGAAAAAAAACACCGAGGTAGTATGGCGATATTTCTTGGAGATTCTGCGCTAAGGAATCGTTTGATTTATTCCAATAAAACCGAAAAATGAGAGCAAAGAACCTCGCTGGTACAATAACGAAGTAAGACGGAAACTCAGAAGGCAAATAAATCAACACAACATAATCAAAAACACCACCAAAGTGTAAACAAACCCACTAACAGAAACAAAGTATTAGACCTCTTAGCTATCAATCACTCTGCAATGATTACACATACATATACGAAAGCATAGGTGATCATAAGAGGAACTTTGCGACCTTAAAAACAACAGCGGAGTACATAGTTAATACAACCTCAATTGACGCAACAACGCATAGAGTGGCCAGGCGAAGAACGACCAGGAGGGCCTACCCCAAGAGGCATGGGAAATAGGTACGGAAGAAGAAGAAGAAGTCAAAAACACCACCAAATATGGTGACAAAACGACGGAACTCTTGTCTAGAAAAAACTACATCACTCATCACTCTAAAAACCAAGAAAATAATGCGTACTGCTCTACGAAACTTAAAGAAAAAATTGCTAGGAGAATTATTATATGAAAACCCAAAAACATTCCGGTCTCACGAGACAGATCTTCAGGGTATACGTTCAACTGTTGTCTTTGACGGACAACAATGCCGAAGTAATCACTCACGGTATCGAAATATCCAACACATTAAACTACTTCTTCAAGAAAAAAAGTCTTAGGAGGATCATTAGATGAAAACCCTAAAACATTTTGGTCTTATGAGAGAGAACTCCAGGGTTTACGTTCAACTGCAGAGTCTTTGACGGACAAAAGTTTCTAAGCAATCACTCACAGTATCGGCATTTCCAACAAATTGAACTACTTCTTTGAAACTATTTACACTGAGGACGACACCATGCACGACTCAAACATCCCTGCCATTTGTTAACCGATCGGTGACATAATTATACAGCACGATGGCATCATAAAACAATTATGCTCGATTACATGTAACAAGTCCCCAGGTCCAGAAGATATACCTGCACGCATGCTCATATAGTTGGCCCCACAAATCGCACTATTTATAGAAATCGTATTTAGGAAGTCATTATCCAAGCGTCAAGTACCGCAAGGCTGGAAAACAGCCAGTAACTTCATTTTTTCAAAGAAAAAACAAACGAGACCAAGGAAACTACCGGCCTACGTCGTTAAATCTCTATCGTGCAAGATTCTCATTCACATAATTATTAATTCCAGGATGATCAAAACTTCTTCCACAGCAGTCAGCACGGCTTTCGGAAGAATGGACCTTGCGAAACCAAGCTTGGACCCTTCCTCAATGTTATTCTAAAGTCAGGTGAATCGAAAAAAACAAGTTGACGCGTTAAAGTTAATGGTTTGAGGCGTAACTTTATGGAACTCCTTCATGATTGAAAAGAAAAAACTTTGTTTAATTCCACATAAAATAATTTTAATACGACGAAAACGACTTAATACGACTTCTTCCGAAGTGAGTAAGTTGCTGCCCAAAGATAAGTTTAAACCGGCCTTTTACAACAAAAGAAATTTTAAAAACTTGATTAGTTTTACCAAAGACAAGGTAGACTCTTTAAATGTGAGTGGAGTGTATAGACTGACATGCGATGTATGCAAGAAAATTTACGTTGGGCAGACTGGGAGAAGTTTTAAAATCAGGGCAAAAGAGCATGAGGCATGCTTTAGGAACAAAAATTATTTTTCTCTTTTTGCCAAGCATTTGTTGGACCAAAACCACCACAGCAGTTTCAAACCGGAAATCCTCCACGTGGAAAAAAAGGGTGCCAACTTGGACGCACTTGAACAGTTGGAAATTTTAAAACATGTAAAGAGTGACAAATGTATTATTTTAAATGATGTTCTGTTTCAATCCCATTCCCCTCTGCTCAACCTTCCACTAGCTGAAGTCCCCGTCCACCCTCCAAAACCTCCTCCTTCCCCCCACCATGCCACACCATCGTGACTCTCGGTCGCACAACCTTTCCCCAACCCCCTCCTGACAACAGAAGCCTACACACTCCCCCCCCCCAGCGCCCTCCCCAGCCTAACCCTCTCAAACAACAGTAACCAACAGCCTCCCCCACAACAACCTTCTTTCTTAACTGCTCTCTCTTTCCTTACTCATCCAACCTCCCCCCACTCTCCCCCAGCCCTACCCTCCCCCAGACCAACCCTCTCCCTCCTCTTCCAAACCTTTCCCCCCCCCCCTTCCCTCCAGTGTACCTATAAATGTTTTGTAAACCACCTGATGATGTCGCCCAGCGACGAAACCTAGGTCGTATTAAAATTATTTTATGTGGAATTAAACAAAGTTTTTTCTTTTCAATCAAGTTGACGCGTTATTCCTGGTATTCAAGCATTTGACAAGGTTCCTCACAAAAGCTCAAATTACCATCATGTGAAGCAAACGAAAAAATGGCGAAATTAATACGTTACTTTCTAACTGATCGCAAACCAAAATAAGTAATAAACGATTTTAGTTCAAGCGTGGCTAGAGTGACATCCGGCGTCCCTCATGGGAGCGTGATAGGACCCCTCTTATTCTTCATTTATCTAAACGACATTAACTCTAGAGTAAGTAGCAAAATTAGATTGTTTTCAGACGATGCCGTCATCTACCGAGAAATTACCACAGATGATGACATAGAAGTTCCCTCATCGTACCTCAACAACGTTACCTCGTGGCATCTTGACTGGTGGCTTGAAGTTGACTTTAGTAAATACACTTCAGTACACTTGGTTTCCATTACGCTACCTATAGGGGAGCTCGAGAGCTACGCGTCAACGAGTGTAAAATGAACGAGTAGCTCAATATTACACATTAAATTCAATTCAGTTATTTTCGAGGTCTAGAAGAAAACAGTTGATAAAGTAGAGGAAAATAGTTGAAGTTAGCAGTCAATCCTTTGCACAGAACAATGCGCAACTACAAAACCTAAACAACGAGAAGTGGCAAATGTGTACCATACTCTATCGGGACTTCTGACTGACTGAGGGCCCTCAATCGTTCCTCTTGCAGTGGACTCGATCATACCTTGAAGCACCCCAATCAGTTTTTACTGTAAGAGAGTTTGGCATTCTAAGGATCTAACATTGTTTTCTGGTGCTCTATATAAGGTTGATATGTATATTCCTAATCAAAGTTTAGTATTTCCACGCAAAATTACAATTTAGGTAGGAAAACACGGGAAAAATATAGAAATGAAACAAATGGGTTAATTACAACACACTGCAGTTGATTGAGTGAAAGGCACAGTGAAAATATCATTCACCTGCACTGGGATTCGAACTGAGACCCCAAAAATAAGTTCTTCGTTGAATTAGAAGTGATTTTATTATACTTGTTGAGATCAGCTAATCTCCTCGTACCTATATTGAAACAGTGATTACTATCACAGGTGTCATTACAAAGCAATGTAATATCTATAAACAGGATGTTTCAGGAGGAATCTGCGAAACTTCTGGAGGAGGTAGAGAAGGTGATTTTAAGTATTTTTTCGTGTATACATGGGGTCGCTACTCCTTAGTGACGGAGCAATAGCAACGCAAACATTTTGTCACAAGCATTCTGCAGTTACCATGACAACGCCAAAATGAGTGAAATAATGCCAAGATCATTAGTAGAAATGCTTCCTAAAAAATAACAAAGTATACCTACGAAAAAAAAGCTATCAAATATGACAACGTATTCAAGTATGTATAGGTAATGCCCCAGTCCTTGAGCAAAAATTTATCGGCATTAACAGCCATATTGGACACAAATAGATTTATCTGTAGTTAAAAGTTCTAAATATGTTTAGAATTAAATATTACAGATAGGATTCAACAAGCTCTATCAAAGTATACGAATATGGAAATCGAATGAAATAAATTTAAACCAATTAAGCTGCACATATGCAACCTGAAATCGAGCTTAAGAGTTTAATGCAAAAGATAACATTTTCCATGAGGTATTAATTTAATATTAAATTGATTTCACTGTCCATTAGAGAAAGAGTTGCATTTGAATGCCAATCTTTTCTGTGAGAAACCACGAGCAGGTATCTGACTAAGTCGTATTTCCCAGAATAGGTAAAGTTAATTGAGACTAAATTTTATAAAAAAGGTTTACAACTTTTTAACGCTTTTGTTAGAGCATATGTGATAATAAAGCATCCTTAACAGCCCGCTAAAAAGGAATAATGCGAGACATATTAGGTTAAATGACCAAATTTGGTAAGTTATCTCAGTTTTGATCGTTGGAGACATGTATGAAAGGAGGATGGCACTAGGTTTTAAAACAGATATATTCATAATTTCTGTTTGTCATAAATACTCAATCGTATCATTAAATTCGTAGTAATTGGTTTGAATCGCAAACTAATTAAAACAAACAAAGAGTATTTAATTAAAATATTCGCACTAATTTACGAAGCAAAAATAAAATATATGTTTACATTAAAAATTGAATATGCATTCATACACTAGATGAATTAATTCATTGTTCCTCGCGTAACGTTTTTCCAATGCACCATATTTTCAGATTTTTCGAAATAATAAGCCAGAAGAATTCTCACTGAGGGTTTAAAAATAACTTTTATGCAAATTAAATTGTACCAGAAAAGCAAATCACTAGGTACTTCAAACAAAAGACAATTTAGCCAGGTTTAAAAAGAAGCATATTTATAAATAATTCAGAACATTGATTGAGACGAGTAGTAATAAGGATTCCATATTTCATATCTATTTATAGAAATAAAACACGAATAATAAGCAGCACAAGGGCACGTACTCAATGCAGTGCTGCTCAATGTGCACTGTTCGAGAATTCAGACTTCAAACCCCTTAACATTCTCTTCACCACTCAAATTTTACAAATTGAATATCAGCGATAAATTCTTTTACCATCGCAGTCGATCATTCGTAATGAAACTACTAAAATACACTTAAATCAACAGAAGAACGCAAGAATCTACAATCATTATAAACTAAATAAATACGATGATAAGAGGGAATTTATAATGAATACATACTATCACAAGTTATAGAAATGCTTTACAATAATCATATATGCAGGTTATAAAACTAGTTTACGGAAAAATTATCTGCGATAAACTATCAAAGCGAAAAATAAAGGAGTTTTTATGGATAAACAGTATTGTTAAGTTAAACAAAGATTTGATCCACTTTTTCACCAAAGAGTTTTTCCTCAAAATTTTTAAAAGTTTAATACAGGGAATAAAAACTCGTTTGAAAACTCAATGATGAATCCTTTACCGTTTTTGCAAAAATCTTTTATATAATATACTATATAATATAAGAATATATAATATCGTTAGTTAATAAATAATTTCCTCAAGATTCTCAGTATGGGCAACCAATTACGGTCATATCGTAGTAGGCAGGCTAGTAAGCTATTTTTAATGACACAGCAGTCGAAGCCGGTGGTACCTGATTATGCAATAATATAAGTAAGTATATTTCATAATAAATGGAATAGTTCTGTAAACAATAATTATAATAGCAATACTGTGAGGCTAACGTCCGAGAATGGATGAATCCAGAAAGCTTAGGTATGAAAACAGGATAAATATAAAAGGCTACAATAAATCATTATTCTTCCTCAGGACATTATACCCTGGCAATTTCATTTTAACACTCTTAAACAATCTTTTTTACATCAATTACTAACATTAATATATATATATATATATATATATATATATATATATATATATATATATACGAGTAAATGGGTGCTTGCAGTTTGCAAGCGGAAGGGGTAAAGTGTATGAAAGAACATTGTAAATCATTAACAACGAATGCAATAAGTTCTTACTTCTTATGGAAATGATTTTACCTGGGTCCAATTCTTACTTAAGAATATAATAATGAGAAAGTAGCATAAATCGAATGGCTCCATGACATATGTACTTTGTTCTTCTTAGTAATTGCTATATTTTTCCTTTTATTTTCATGCCGTTGATCAATTTTTAAGTAAAATATTTGTAATTAAACATGATTATAATTATTTGGAAATTTGAAATTCAATCAATATCAGCCTAACTAAATACAATGGATTTTCACATTTCATTTTAATTTTTGCTGATCTCAATTATTATCATAATTTACATATTAAACACATGGTGTAGTACTTGAATTCATAATTACAAAATCCAAGAGATAATGCAGCAGAGAACATTATCATTTTACATGGTTTTGACTTGTAGAATGGCATTTCGAGGTGCATTTCAGAAAGGAGGTGCAAGGATTAATGTTTCCTTGAAAACCAGATAGAGGAAAACCCGGAATAAGGTGTAAAGATTGTGTCAGAAGTAAAATGGAGGAATCTGGTGCGATCGTAACGGATTCCGTAGGCATGAGCAAATGGAGAAGTGTCAAAGCCACGAAACAGTTTATATATATCATTATAAAACATTGTAAATCGCATAGGTTGAAGGCATAATATCGTTAAAAGCTATTGAAACACGCTCCGAGAAGGTTGAATTCTCTAAATTCAGCCTTTATAGCCAGTATAAGGTACTGGAAGTCTCGGGAACAATGGAAAAATTACCTAGCAACGAAAATGAAAAAAGATCGAAATTTGCATGAATTTTGCGTTTAAACTTGAAATATTTCAGTTTATCGATCGATAGGCAAACATCGGTTGCAAGAATTAAATTTTTTGATGTATTGGCCTCATTTCAGTCAAAGAATGAAACTTTTATCTCAATTATTTCATATTTTAATGAATGAAAGAAAATTACTCCACACGGAATTTATTCGTTTTTCCCATTTAAACCCATTAAAAAACAAAATCCTATCTGGACTCGAAACCAATGAAAAATATTGGGATTTTCGATTTTTTCCTGACTCAACACTTAATTCAAACCCTTCCCTGAAAATTTCAACCTTTTAGCTCGATTAGAAATACCCAGGAATTCGTATCAATGAGTGAGTCAGTGAGTCAGTTTTGTAGCTTAATATATTACTAACTAGTAAATGGGTGCTTGCAGTTTGCAAGCGGAAAGCGTAGAGCGTATCATAGTACATTGTAAATCATTAAAAACGAAAGCAGTTTAGTCTTACTACTCATGGAAATTAAATTATTGAGGTGCATTGGTCACCTATGAATATAATATTGAGAATATAGCATTAAACGAATAGGTACATAATATATATGCTTTGTTTTTGTGTGCATGCAGAAGACATAGATCAACTAATTCATAAATAGTCCACGTCTGCCTTATTCTGAGCATGCAACCTCAGAACGTTCATTTTGTGTTCAAGTGTGAACTATTCATTTGAGACTGTTCATTGATCAATCGTTTTCGGTCCACAAAGTTTTATTCAATAATACTTCCCGGATGAACATTTAAAGAACATCTTTAAACCAGGTATATTTGAATTTTCTAACAACAATGTTCATTCTACATTATTGGAATATTCGTGGTGTTTAGTTTACACAAAACTCAAATAGTAGTCACGAAATATGTTCATAGATTTATTTTGACTTGTGTTGCCGGCCTTTGACTTCTGGAGTTGGTTGTATTGTATGTGATCCAGAAATAAGCATGGTGTGTGCCGCGTGTTGCATTTGGTCTAGTGGTCTTATGTTCATAATTACGTACTGCATGGTTTCGAGTGCATTATTGACTTTATATTCATCCTTGGTGGCAACATATGTTTCAATTAATTAACGTCAGAGAACTATTATCATGAATTGATGATATTTTCTCATACTATCACAACGGATGCCGTAGGAATGAGCGAGTGGAGGAGAGTATCAAAGCTACGATAGGTTGCAAGAATACAGGGTTATAAACGACCATGAGTTATGTATATCATCATAAAACATTGTTAATCGAGTAGTTTGAAGGCATAAGATCGTTAAAAGCAATTGAAATACGCACAGAGAATGTTAAATTCCTTTAAATGCATCCTTTATACCCAGTTTATAAGGTACTGCAAGCCTCGGGAACAATGATAAAATTGCCTAGCAACGAAAATGAAAAAAGATCAAAATTTGCATTAATTTTGCGTTTAAACTTCAAATATTTCAGTTTATCGATTGCTAAGCAAAAATTGGTTGCGAAAATTAAATTCTATGAAGTTTTGGCCTCATTTCAATCGAAGAATGAAACTTGTATCTTAATTATTTCATATTTTAATGAATGAAAGAAAATTGCTCTGCACGAAAATATTCGTTTGTCCCATTTAAACCCATTAAAAAACAAAATCCCATCTGGACTCGAAACCAATGAAAAATATTGAGATTTTCGATTTTTTCCTGACTCGACACCAAATTCCAACCCTATCCTGAAAATCTCAACCTTCTAGCTCGTTTAAAAATGCCCAGGAATTCGTATCAATGAGTGAGTCAGTTTTGTAGCTTTATATATTACTAAAATATATATATTAGGGTGTCCCTTATTTTGCAAAAAAAAATTCTGCGAATTTTTTTGGGCTCACCCCCTAAATATTTTCCATTGGGTCAGATGTACTCAATAACAAAATTTCATCTCAATAGGCCTATAATAACCCGTGCCGACTTGAGCTTGAAATTTGAATATTAGGAATAATAGGTTTTGTAGGTTAAAGTCAGGGAAAAAGCTATTGATACATGTTTCATA
This sequence comes from Pyrrhosoma nymphula, assembly GCA_963573305.1. Lineage (NCBI taxonomy): Eukaryota > Metazoa > Arthropoda > Insecta > Odonata > Coenagrionidae > Pyrrhosoma > Pyrrhosoma nymphula. Next base: position 176,282,766 of record OY754328.1, on the reverse strand, counting down.
TTTAATTTTATATTATAATTTAATACATTTTCACTCTTTAGAATATTATTGTTTTCAGTATTCTTTAGTTTTTAGTATTATGTGGATATTTTCTTTTCAGTGTTTCTTTCTTGCAATCTGGGTACAGTCTGCGGTGTTCTTGAACACAACACAACACAAATTGCTTTTGCTCTTCATCTACCGTCAGTAGTCAATGAAAATCTTGCATTAATTTAACACCCCTTTCAGCACTGTCATTCACAGCTTTCAACTCCATAACTATCCTTTGAGCTTCTAAATATGAAGTGTTGCTCGTCCATGTCGAAGGACATTCTTGAAGAAAACTAATGTCCAACTTCAGGCAAGAGAACAGATCTCTGCTTTTGGATGACACAAAGTCGTCTATAGTTTTCATTGAAATAAAGATAAGACTGAATTAGGAGATGTATATTAACGAATTAAAAATTAAAGAATAGTCATCAGTATAAAATTAAACTTACCATATAATTGTCCATCCAATTCTCCACCTAGAGGAATATATCTCTTTTCTATGTGTAGATTCTCTCTGGCTAAATTTGCTACCATTTTGATTTTGATTTGTACGTCTACTTCGTCATCAAAGAGTGATAGGACAGACAACTCTTCTGATAAATACCACATATGGTGACTAAATTTTTTTAGAGCTGCTTTTGAAATTGTGGAATCTATCTTGTCATATGATTTTAGAACTTTTAAGAAGCGGAGATCTTGATAAGGAGCTTTTACAGCTGCACTGCACTGAAGCCACGGTTTGACATAAATAGTTACAATAAATAGAGATACATCTCTTAAGGCATTTTTATTTACACTGGATAATTTAAGTTGTGATCTTATCAGAAACATTTTTAAACAATAAATTGCTCTTGCCATCCATCGAGCTTGATGCATCGCCCCAGGAGGGTGTATTTTTATTTTTTTCCAGAGTCTCCACCCAAAAACATTAGAGAGAGCTCTATGAGTTCACGATAATCACCTCTTTGTGCTATTTTATCTAATTCACTTTCATAAAAGTCTAGCATTTCTTTGATTTCCGACTCACTAAAAAACATTTCCACGTTCTCTTTGCCACTTTGAAAATTATTGGCATTGACACTTTCCCAGCTTTCTCTAAAATGTTTAAAAAGTGGTATGTCAGGACTGCTTGTTACATCACGTACTTTACATTCAAATGCACATCGTAAAATAAGTTCATATATGTGATGACGGCACGGAATAAACAACAATTCCCTGTCCAATTTTTGCTCAAGTAAGACACATGATCCATTAAAACGTCCAGTGTTTGATGCAGTTGTGTCACAGCAGAGAATTTGTACATTATCTTCTATACCCCAATACCATAATGCGTTCCAAACAGCGTTCGCTTACTCTTTACCAGAAGAATGCTATAATTTTGGAACCCCGATTAGCTGCTAACTGTCCCCAAATGTAACAACAATTGGAAGTCTTTCTTCTTTTGGGTCCCTGACATTTAATTCAGGCAACAGTTTACCATCCCAATGAACAGTAAGAATTGCAGGTATATCATTCTTGAAAGCAGATCTAATTGTTTCAGAATGTCCTCCTCTCTTCTTCTGTCTGATTCGATGAATAGAAGATTTATTAATAGAGAGTTCTTCGGTATTATGGCCAAGTGCCTCTGCTGTCGCCTGAAGGATGTATACAGAATCTCTTACACTCAGCTGGCATCTATCCAATGCAGCCACTAATTTAGGAGTGATAAAATCTTTCGTACCACGCCTTGTAGCATTCTGTATTGATGTACTCTCAGAAGTCTCTCCGAAAAATTTACCAACGTTGATTTCACCTGAACTTGGATGTGCGTTATCTGAATCTTCAGATGATGAAGGAGGTACAGCAGAAGATGTAAACTCTGCACACAGTTGTTTCTCTTTCCTTTTCTCTTCTTCTAATTTTCTTTGCCTCGCCCTTTCTTCTTTATCCGCGAGCTTTTGGTCTACTCCTGCAAGGTAGCCTTTACGTCCTGGCTCTCGCTGCCAAAGTAAAAACATCCTGTCTTCTTCCAACTTGAACATTTGAAGAGCATTGGCATGTGCAATATCAAATAGATTTTCCAAATTATTTGTAAACTCTCTTCACGATACTTAAAAATATCTTCACACTTGTTCGCATTTTTTTGCAATTTTCTCCACTCCAAATGCAAGTTAATAAGTTTTTGTGAACAATGCTGAATAGCTCTTGTCGGAATTCTTGCTTTCTCCCAAAATATGATGCACTCACGAACCACAAGATTAGCACTTACACTGACAGTTAATTTTACCTCCCATATGTTATAAAAAAAAGCTTCAAGCACTTGTCTATTTGATGGTAATTTGTGTCCAGTTATTTGGTGTTTTATATCTCCTATTAAAAACACACGTTCCCTGGTACTGCGTAATTGATGTGACATTATGTTAGATTAGCGACCCGAAAACACGTGTGACACGATGGATAACAAAAAATGAACTGCCTGCAATGCACGTAAGGGGTCGTGCATAAACTACGTTACCGTTTTCAGTGACTTTCATCTACTTTGTTCTCTCCCCTCCCCACATTTCTGACTGCTGCCTTGAAAAGTGCTGTCACGAGGTCGCTATTTAACCCGCAAGAAGAATAAAATGTAAGCAATTTGATGGTATGAAGACTTGCAACATTCTTTAGGCAATTGGTTCAGTTACATCAAGTTAAATTACGAGGTTGGCGTGTAAGAATCACCCCGCGCACCCTTCCCCATGTCCAACTCTGTAGTATTGTTGACGCGATGTTGACGAGTAAGAAACGTAAACAGACACATTGTAACAGCTACGGTACTTTGAGTGAACCCTCCCCATCGTTACCCACCGTAGGTTTTTAGGCGACCCCCTCGCCCCCTTAAGTTGGTATCGTAGTTTCTGCTCGACCCCTAAGGACAGGCTCAGGCCTCAGCGCTGGGTGCAAAATCCAGACTTGTCCTTCATGCGAGTTCGCGCTCAAGTCGGCACGGGTTAGAATGCTCCGATCTCAACAAAATTTTGTAAATACATGTTTTAGAGTCATTCAAACAAAATTGGAGGGTGAGCATTCAAAAATTTCGAAGTCGGAAAATAAGGGACACCCTAATATATATATATACAGATACAAGTCCTCAGGTACCAAATATATCTGCTATTTGCCCTTCCGTTTCGTTTCGAAACGTGCATTTCAGCATTAATCAGCAGTGGCGGATCTAGGATTCAGGTCTGGGGGGGGCTTAAGAGTTGAGACCTCTCAAGTCAAGTTAAGTTGATTCATTACAGTTTACTCATTTAAACTTTTCAGAGAAAACTTTTTTCTTCAGTAAAATTTGTGTAAATACATTTTTAAATCCAACGAATAGAATTTCTATTACGAACGCTTTATAATATCCAATTATAAATTCGACAATATAAACGACTGAGCATTAAAATGATAATTTTCCCATCTACTTCGAAGGCTACAATATTTTACTCATTGCACTCTCTTATAATACTTCCAGTTAAAGTTTTTACGTTGGGAGAATCATTTACCGACCTGTCCAAAGATTTGAGTCGTTGAGGTTTTGATTTTCAAAATTCACATCTAATAATCATCGACCGACCAGTCTAAAGTTTCAAATCGTCGAGTCTTCGATTTGCAGAATGTATCCACAACTTCTTAAACCTTTATTCCTATTACTTTGTGAATGTTTGCTAACGCTAAACAGTTGAGTCGATTTTCGGACATGTTGACTCGCAAAAAACTCTTCAATCGTTTGAGTGTCGAAAAAGTACGCTCTGCTGTTGCTGAAGTCACCGGGATTGTAGCGAATAATTGTAGCAGTGTCACAACGTTCGGGAAAAACGAGCCATAACCCTTCGACTTCATGACTTGCAGAGCATCAATTGCTGTTTTAGCTTGTTGGAAAGCGGTAGTCTGGCAGTGCTTGTGCCAAAGGAGAATTTCATTTTTCAGCTCCGTCTCGCTGCAGCCGCATAGATCTCCTTCGTATACTTGTGCAGCTCGCTGCAAAACCGTAACGAGTAAGATAGGCCACCACGATCTGCCTTCTAAAATCTAAATGAGGTCAAGATTTTCCAGCTTATCTCATTAAAAGCCACGCATTATGGAATGATGTGTCTATCAACCAGGTGAACAATGGCCACCACCATTTCTTACTTCAAAAACCTATGCGATATTTTGCTATGTTTTCATACATACGATCGGTGCCCCCCATGAGCTTATCGTACTGGCTAATTGCGTACGGTCAAAAATTTTATTATCGGACTTCGAAAAAAATTAATTTATCAAAGAAAACAAAACTACTATTTGTCAAAATATACTAAAAAGCAACCAATATTGTATAAAAAGGCATTAAAGATAAAGCTAGCCAAGTAGTTTGCGTTACACCAGCAACTGCGAGGAAAAAATCGGGAAAAGCTTGATATACCTAAATGATCACATAAGCGCCTAGCGCACTATATATGGTACACCATATAGTTATTGCACATAATCACTACAAAAACACATACAAGTTATTTATTTATTCTAAATAGGTAAAACTATATGTTTAATAAATAAAACGTAACAAAGGCGTTTTCAAAGAATAAAATAAACACAAACCTTGATGTTCCCTGTTTTGGCCAGTGGAGAATGACACTCCTTTCTTCAGCCACGCATAATAGAAACTGATCCAAAAAGGTGGCATTCAGACAATATAATACGCGTACAGAAAGTATTCATTGTTGCAGCCACGAAATGTCAGAGAAAACGGTACAATGTAAGCGCGTCATAGCGCCGCCGTGCCGTAACCAAACCTTGCAAAGCGTACCATACATGGTGCGCTAGTCGATAACGGGTAAGAAATGCAGCACAAAAACAAAGTGATACGTGAGAGGGTAAGCAATGGCAGAGGTCAACAACGTTGTATACAACGTAACCTCTTTGTTGCTTATATCAGCTGTTGAGTCCCAGATGCGAAAGATACCACCGAGTTTATATCGACACAATACTTTTAGCCCCGTCTTTTCGGCGGGGAATTTGAATCGATTCGACTGAATTCTATGGTATAATTAATGTATGGGTTGTTTTAATATGAAATAGGCACATCAGTTCTTTGAAATTAGAAAAAAATGTCCTCCTAAGACTGAAAAACTTCCTCCGGAGATAAAGTATTCTTGTCTTGTTTAGGGAAACATTTATTCTGGGATTTCTGGGAATAAATTTCTGACTGTGGCTGTGGGGGGGGCTATAGCCCCCATAATCGGATCCAGGGGGGCTATAGCCCCCCTGGATCCGCCACTGTTAATCAGGAGCAGTAGAAAAGTCCATAACACCCACTCCAGTAGCCAAGGACAACTTAATCCACAATAGATCGATTAAGCAAAATTAAAACTGTGTGAATATACGAAGATGTGACATACTATACCTAGAGCTAATCTTCTTCTTTTGATTCTGCAGATATGCTACAGTAATCTTATGACACTATGATAAGTGTCTATGGAATGAAAATCTATTTTAAGTTACTATCGTGAACTCTAAAATAAACGTATTCTTAAATCATATGCCAAAAATTTAAGAAATAAAACTGTTAAATAAGCAACAGAATAAGTAATATAAATGTCAACTTCGCTGTTTTGGTGGCCTTAAGTTTAAAATCAATCACTCAAATCATGCCTATTTCCAAATTTATCGTACAACAAATCTTCTTTGATTTTTTTCACCCTATCACCAAAATCAAACCGAAATTCAGTTATATGGTTAGTATTAAGAGATCATGAATAATTTGACCTTAAATCCTTAGTAAAAAATATCGAAACGGATGGGATCAAAAACTACTAAAAAATAATTCAGCCCATTAACTAGATTCATTAATATTATTAGGGTACAGAGTGGTGCATGTTGGTTGTGGCATTCCCCCCCCCCTTTTTTTGTCCAATTCCCCTCTTTGGACAGTTTCCCCTCTGCGGACTGTTTATCATCCGGACTCAGCCGAAGGACTTAGCGCGCATGTCGTTCGGCTATCGGCTATTCGGGTATTAATCTATTATTGTGTACCTACAGTTAATACTAATACTTAATAATGTGAATACAGTGATCACCATACTTATAATTTTGTCTTCCTCTCAAAGTGTGCAAATTGTGAAATCTGTTGGAGGACGAATGGTGTGATTGGAATGGGATGTGGGGAGAACAGCCAGGAACATTCCCAAGGTGACTCGCTTCCAGATAAGTTGCGGAGGGTCAATGGCTGTTAAGATTCATGTGTGTGGCATTGACTGTGATTATACCATTGTCCTCCCAGGGTGATTAGTGCATTTTTAAGGTGATTAACTGTGTAATTGCAAAGAGTATCATCTTTGAATTATTTCTCATTTTGTTGGATGTTGCCAGCTGGACATCCAATTTATTATGATAATTGGTATCAAAGATGCTATCATATCATTCTATTGGTGCATATTTCTGACGGTGAGAATATACTTTAATCATTTGTTTGAAGGCTGTTGAATATTTGAAATCTATTGTTTAATGTGTTTATCTGCAATCTTCACCTGTCGCCTGGAATCACAGCTGTGGTAAACTGCTCACTTGTTTCCTGTATTTTGGCAACTTTCGAGGAGTGGCAATCCCTCAATGGTTGGCTATGGCTGTGTAAACCAGTGTCATACTGAAAGATTTTATGAATCTGAAATTGTACTAAACTGGGTGATTAACTTCAAAATGTTTATTAGTGATTATTCTTCAACACTGAGTGATCAGCTGTTCCACCTTTGTGGTCCAGAAAGGAGAGGAGGTTCTTTGTCTGTGGGTGTGTGTGCTCAGTATCTTGGCAATATTGTTCAGTTAATTACCTCTTAGGCCATAAACTGGCATTGTAAATTCAGTGATAGTGACCCTCTTGCAAAAAACAGGTGTCATTGATTCAATCATTATTCCCCATCCGGGAGTCAATTCTGTGCTGATTTCCCCCAGTGGATGTGGCATTCCCCCCCCCCTTTTTGGCCAATTCCCCTCTTTGGACAGTTTCCCCTCTGCGGACTGTTTATCCTCCGGACTTAGCCGAAGGAATTGTGCGCCAACGATGGCCAAAATGCCTACGACTACAAAATGCAGCGACTACTGCCAGCGACTTCTGCCACGACTTCTACCACACCGTCCGCCACACCGTTCGCCACACCGTTCGCCGCACCGTTCGCCGCACCGTTCCCTCACCAGATCTTGCATCGTTTATATAGCCAGTAAAGTGAGGAAGGATACCAAAAATGCGGTCATCCTGACCAAGGCACAAAGGCTGTGATCCTGTATTCTGCGGCCGAAGCCAGAAAACAGTTCCTGGCGCTCCAATTAAAAACTGCCACCCTATCTATCACCCATCCCATTATTTCCTCCCCTCCAAGGCTACCAATTGCCAACCTCCTGACCTTACCCATTCCACCTTCGTCCTTGTCGACAGACCCCCTCCTCAGCTGACTCATGTCTGAGCTCGCCCTCTATTGCTTGCGAGACGGCGACCGGGTAACACCGTTGTGTGAGCCTGCTGACTTTGTCATTTTGTACTTAAGAGAGAAGCTCAACCTCTCGTACTTGTATACTTTAATTATTTTCCGACTGGAAACTGTCATTACGGTCGCCTAGCACTCGACCTATGGGTAAATTGTTTTTAACTTGGTTGGTTCCATTTATGATTTGTAAAATATATTGATAAGTTAAGTTTATGATTGATAATACTTGTGTTTCGCTCGTTTTCCTCATTTGTCTCACCCGAGCTTGGAAAGAGCTTGTGCTTTTACGAGTGTTATCGGCGAGAAAATCTACTCCCTTCTCCAGATAGCGCTTCATGGTGATAACTCAACCCCTGCCACACTCCCTTGACTGGCTTTTTAGGGTATGATGTAGATTTAGAAAGTATCGCTCCATTTATAGTCGCCAGAAACTACGTATAGAGACGGATTGCCGCAGGTTTTACGAATGGAAAGTTTTATTTCATACTGTTGATCTCTCTGTTCTCCTGCCATCTTTCGTAGGTCAAAAATATACTAATTCCGGTGGTGAAATGCTGTATGAGACATTTAAATTCAAAACTGTGATTAGGGTTTGCCTGAAAAAAAGCGGGGAAAGGTGTACTCCATTTCTACCGGAGCGTACCGGGAAAGTGTAATAATGATTGAATATCAGCAAATATTAAATATCACAGATACGGCTAAATTCATGTTTCAGATCTTTCAATCATATGTATTAATTAGTTTATTAATATTAATTGCAATTTATAAAAAGAGCTACTGATGACTAATTCATTTTAAGTTACTAACAAATATTAGATAGCTAATTTGATATTCTAGATATATATTTCCATAATGCCTCATTCGAGTATGCCTCGGGGACGATCCCTACCTTTGCTATGGTCCATTGTCGTCCGATGTCCTCAAGTCTGAAAGTAAAATGCGAACAAAATATTATTTCCAGGCAATACTTAAACTACAGGCAAGATTCTAGCGTTTTTTTCGATGTAAACGATGGTTGAAGCAAGAATTACAGGTTATTTATAAACTACAAGAAAATAAAATATTCTCTAGATAAATAAATTCAGTAAATCCAGACCTTTTAAGTGGAAAATATGTTTTATATTCTTCTATTTTTTTAGCATTTAAGTTTTGCAGCCTCATTTAAATAAAAAAAAAGTATTGGCTAAATTTATCTGAGTCAGTCAGTTCTCGAGGACAGATTTCATGTGGGCATGAGGGAAGAATTTCGACTAATACAGGATGTCGTGTAACGCCAAATGAGGCAATGGAGAAAATAATATTCGGTACTCATTTATTTTAATTGCAATCCTCATGAAATATCCAGATCCTGATAGACCCTGACCCAGGCGTGCTGGAGATATTGGAGGTGGATATATAGGAGCAGGCATTAACACTATTATAGTGACAAAGTTAATTGAAAAGTCGTCGAAAAAAAAAATTATAAGAGACGTCGTTTACGTCGTCGTTGCCAAGCATTGTACGCAAATTTTTGTTGTTATTATTTTCATGTTAATATTTTTTTTACCCTTCTTTTCATTTTTGTTTCATTTCCTTTTTGTAATTTTTAATGTAAACTTTTCTTTAAAATCGAATTTAATGTTCTGTATCTAGCAACAACAAAATATATGTAAACAAACTACTACACCTGACGATGCCATAAAATTAGTGAAACGCGTAGTGTGTTTTAAATAAAAAATGTAGAAAAGTACCAAACTTTATTATAACGAATGTTAAAAGTTTCTACAAAGTAGAGCCTGAAGCTGTGAATTTTAGTCGTTTACGAAGTTTTAAATTAATTTCCCACAAAGCTAATCCCCCTAATCTCATACTCCCGACGCCTATAATAAGATAAATAAGGAAAATAAGATAAAACTGAGGGTTGGCCAAAGATTGTAGTTAAAAGTTAGCGGCATCGTGAAAATGCGAGTTTACCGAGATTTCCCTTAATACATGCACCATTAAAAAACTTAACTGCTCTAATGTAATTCAACGTTAATTTTATGGAGCGATAATTTTACGCCCGTTTCAACGAAAAATTATTACCAGGTGATAAAAATAAGATAAAAATTGAAGCGGGAACACTCAAATGCCATTTTTATTCCGGAGTTTGATGCGACATGCTTTACATTGGCCGTCAAGTGTTCACACAGGCTTTATATCGCATGCGGTTTCCGTTAATCCTAACTATATAATGAATATACTTTCTTTTCGGGAAATTTATCGGAAAAATTTGTTATTTTTTATTTATGTTGAAAGCAGATAAATCAAATTTTAATAAGGGGAATTTTCTGCAGTTTCGGTTCCCATTAAGTTGAATAGAGCCCCTTTAAGGTAGAATACCTATTTGTAGAAACGGAAGTATCATATCCGCAATCCGCCGGTAGCTATTAGCCAATCAAATATCACTTTGTAAAATATTATTTCATGCCAAAGTCGCTTAACGAATTTTAAATACGCATAAAATAGCATTTATTTCAAACAGTTCTCAAACGACTATACTGTGATGACGGTCGAGGCGCAACACTTGCGCATCCTCCCCTTACATTTTCCATAACAAGTGAAAATCGAAATACAACTGATAAGTTAAAAGCGAATAGTGGAAAACAAATACAAAACATTACAGTAATGGAAGTTTTCAAAAGGCATATGATACAAAGAAACATAAAATAACCACAAATGCATCTTTGAAAAGTCCATGGCAACTTTCGCATCCATGCAAAAGACAAAACTGTATCGGATCCACCACGTCCCTCTTTTAGTATAAGTTACTAACGATTTTTCCGAGTATATGTTAACTATTTATTTATCTAAAAGCAGAAAATTGGTGGAAAAAGGGGCCATTATTTTGCTCAAAAGAAAGAGTTAATAACATTGTAAATCAATCAAAGTTACGAAATGTCAAAGAGTAAGATCTGTTCTGTAAAATACTGTTATTTTTTATTCCGTATATTAAAAAAAAAAACGGTCTGCAACCACCTTATTCTGGAGAAACTGAATTCCTGCGTTTGTGCATATTTTGTCCAACTTTAAGCCTTTGAATATTGCACAGGAATAGTGAAAATTTAAATCACACATCAAATGCACAAATACAAGGAGAATCCACATGCCAAATTTCAACTTCAAGACGGAAATAAACCACACTTGGAATTTTGGCCGCTTTTTTTCAATTTCAGCCCACTGTGCTCTGGTGCACACCTCCTCCTTTATTTGCATAAAAAGGAACATCGAAATGCACTAGACAATCGAAAAGTAAATTATGGAAAACTCATGCAATACACCACAAATCATACCACTTCAACGATTTTTTTCGCCTCTATGTTTACGCATGGAATGCTAAATTTGAAGGTAAATGACTTTTGAGCTCTAATTATTTTTAATTAAGCAGCAGTTTCTAGAAGCAAGGTTTGCAGTAGGTACTAATTTCATAATTTCAATAACACCCCATTGCATTTCATTCGCTTGCAACTTTCCAGGGAAAGCTTAGACATATTTTTGCTAGGGTATATAAAGTGAGACAAGAATTAGCATCACCATTGTCTCTGTTAAGTCTACTTTTGAAATGACAACCTGTTTGTGTGTGATAAATTTTTGTGGATGCGACGATGAAGAAAAATATCTTGCATGAAAGACTCCGATGTTTATTTCCAGCAGTACTTTATACTTTACAGTAATTTATACTTTATAACGAAATTTTTAAAAGGTGAGATTCTCTGATCTGATTTAATCAACAGAACATCAGGGGAGGTAGAGTTAAAGACTATGTAAACTTGAACCCTTCACCATGGAAAACTTTACATTTCATTATTTTTTATTGGTTTCAACTTTAACATTCGGTTGCCACTTATTTTGAAAAACTTCAAGCGGAAATGGATTGCATTGCTGCGTAATTTTTTCCCAAGTCCTCACCTTTTCTTTGTTACTTAGGTTAACTGACGAGGAGCTATCCATTTTTCAAGTATATCTAGTCTTCAAATCTGTCTTTTTTGACGCAACATTGAGTATATTTTTTGCGTTAAAGGCACAGGAGAGGCAATTTAAAAATGATGTTATCCGATAATTTTTACTCGCAATGAAGAAAGAGATTAAAAGCTGTTGGCGTTTACGAGTGAAAAATCATCTTCTTCGGCCATGATCATTTTCCTTTTATAAAGTCAAATCGAAATATTAACCCTTCCCTTCGAAAATGTGTATCCTTTATTGTTATGTTCTGCTTATAAAATGCTAGTTTGCTTATTCCGCGCTGTTTGGCTTAGAGCGATTAGTTTTGTAATACCACATTATATAAAACCGTCTCACGAGTTCACGACTGCGTTCATTTGTAAGCGCTTAGGTCGTGCCACAAAAACAAACAGACAAGAGCACGGACAAAAAACGGACAAGCCACAAAAAACTTAATTCAACGCAGTTAAATCAATTTAAGAGGTATAATTAATGAATTTAAGAAAGGTTTGAACATTCCAGGGTAAATGTATCTCCATAATAAGAAAGTTAAATGCCTACAGGCTGAGGTGTCAGGATGGAAGAGCATTTCATTCTGAATTTAAGAGTTTCACACATGGAATGCTACAAAAAATTTGGTGATTGACAGAAATAAAGCGACAGCAGAATTTGCGCCTACTACGAGTGGGTAAGCAAAGGCTATTATTGCGAGGCCAGCTCTATTGCTCCCTTCATTTCCTTTATTTTTTATTTCCATTTTTATTTATTAAATTTTACTTATGTAATTGAACTTATACACATCCCTGACTAACAGGAAGACACAGCATCGCAGTTAAACAGCGAAATGTGGTACGTTATTTTACGCAAAAGGTGGATGGATTACTGCGGAAAGGGTTTACAGAAGGATGGAGGATGCCGAATACAGACAAAGATTGAAAAGTAAAGCTAACTACATTAAAGAAAGATAAAGAACTTTATGGGACTTATAACGTGGTAATAATAGGTGTAAAGGGCGTATTAAGAGGTTTTGAAGCTGACGATAGAATGATGATCGGTTAAAAATGAAAATAGCGGAAAAGATAGGCATTCGATTGTTAGATATGAAAACCTGACGAGGGAGACGATGAAGAGTATGCATTTTGTGTGAGAGAAAAGACCAGCCTCGGTATGGTGAGGAGTTCAGGCATGAGATGTACAAGATGCTCTTTTTTCCATGAAAATAAGTCTTGGTCCAACTCCTGTAATGGTGATAGCACCCAGCCAATGTGAGTACGCAGTTAATTCAATTAGGCAGTGAGATGTTCGCTCTACACGAGGAATTATACAAAAGCATGAATGTGGAGGCTTGGGTATCAGTTGATTGCATCTCCATCTAATCAACCAGCTGGGCGCAGCGGATAACCGTCTACGAGAAGGACATGAATCTCCTCAGGTGTAAGCGTAAACCACTGGCGCTCTCTATAATCGTGAAGTAGATGGTTTCAACTTTGCTTTAGTATCAGCACTCATAGAAATGTCTTTACGGATGTGAAATTCATCGCATTCATTTTTCTGAGAGTTATATCAAAGAAATGAGACTTGATGTTGCGACTGCCCTGCGGAAAACCTCGTCATCGGGCGAGTCCATGGCCATAAAGGAACGTTAGACATCATTGAGGTGTATTGTGGCCCATTTGCTGTCTCTCTACCGGTAATGTTACTTAAACATTACCGGTAGAAAAACACACATTGGTTAATGGATGTTCATTAACAAAACCACAACTGATGCAAATGTGGACCTACATAAAACGCGGGGCTAAGGACCAACGTCAAGTCATTTCTTCGGAATTGTTGATTGACATAGCGTTATTACATCAGAACCTTTTTTTTTAGGAAATATAGAAATTTTATAGCTCACAAGTTAAATGCTTTAGAAACACAATTCAAACTAGCTGACCTAAATTAGGTTAATGAGAAAATGATCTGCACTGAGAGTTATTATTCTTCAGAAACCATCGTGTAGAAAACTGCTAACACATATGCACTTTGGTCAAGTCAAACACCAACCGCAGCGGATGGATACATTTTCATAGCTGAGAAAGCGCGGTCATAACTTGTGTTAGCCGATAATTGAAAAACATTCGACAGTCGAGGAATATATCCACGTATTAACGATACTATCGGATTCGACAGTACCTACTTATCGATAGGAAGTTATCTAAATGCCAAGTATTCATGTGAATTATAATTCAGTATATGCGGAAATCCTAAAACATTCAGTCTTGTTGCATTTAGAGGTCCTCGAAACGTATTATCTCCGTAGAAAATTCGAAATTTTCTTTGAAAATAATATTTTTCCATTTTCCACGTGCCGAGAGTGAACAATCTCAAGATCCACGAACCGTTACCAAGCGGGATGTTAGCCAACAATCCTTTCACGTGCCTAGAACTCAATATGGCACCCGGAGATATACGATAGCAGCAACTTCACACGCATACGAATACTAACTCGTACTAAATAATTATCACATTCATTGGTACTCCTCTACACTCTGCTGCACGGGCACCAACTACGTATCTGCGTTGCGAAGTTTGGGCTCTAACCGCTCGGTCGCATCCCGTAAGAACTGTTTGAGCGTTGACTTCCGAGAAGATATTATTGGCATGAGCACTGGTGTTTTCAAATCATTTGCGTGTTCTGCGGTCGTGAAAACAGAGTGGAGGCTCGATATGAAATTTGACTTCAGCATAATGACTGCACAAGGTGTCTCAAGTTGATGTATTTTAACCTATAGGATAATAGCTATTTACGCACCAATGGTGCTGCGATAATTTCTAATCGAAATTATGCCTCTTCAAAAATCTATGTCATTTAAAGACTTCTTCGAAAATAATCAGTGCCAAAATATGTGGGAAAATTCAAATTGGGAATTTACATCGCTTTGTACATATATCTTAAAACCAAATATGTTAGGTGATATCGCAAAGCAATATCTCCAAGATTGCGAGGACTCGATATTGCTTCGTAATATCTTCTAAATATCGCACACTGATATCTTACGTTACAATATCGCTCTCTCCTTCCGACAAGAGACCCCAAGTTTAGAACTACTAGCATGCATTTGTTCTTCCCAGACTACCTATGTATCCTAGGAAAGGTTTAGAAGTGGAACTATCAATCTTAAATGGCAATATATTTGGGTGGTTTTAAATGCATCTACTTGAGAATTAAGATGTCAAATCCACAGATAGGGGATTCTTCAGCGGATAAAAATAATGATGCGGCTTCCGTAAAGGATAGGCTTCAAAGAATTAATATTCTGAAGCAACCTCTTGAAACAATACTGACATATTTACCACTTAAGGAAAATACCTGTGAGCAGTCTTAAAACGTCTGAGTCACCATTATGTAGGGATGGTTGGGTGGAGCGGAAACTCATACTATCTGTATTTCAGCTCATAGATTAACTTCAAACAAACTTCCACACTTTTGGCAAACAAGTATCGCAGAGGCGTTATGCTAGCAGGGATGCCTGTTGCCTCTTCTGCGCGGGGTTTATATATATATATATATATATATATATATATATATATAGGAAAAGATAAAGAATTCGTTCTTACGGAATGTTTCGAACCAGTTGGTCCTTCGTCAGCTCTCCGTCAGCAGAGAGCTGACGAAGGACCAACTGGTTCGAAACGTTCCGTAAGAACGAATTCTTTATCTTTTCCTATTTCTCCTACCTCCTGTAAGTTTGAATTTATATATTTGTGGCCAATTGGCGAAAACTTCCAAAGATTATATATATATATATATATATATATATATATATATATATATATATATATATATATATATATATATATATATATATCCGTCCAGGTGCGTTGCTGGATCTTATGGATCTCCCCACCGAAGCATCTCCCCGCGTCGCTGCTCCACTCCACTCAATGCCATGGCGCCAGGAAGTCTCGCCCGGCGTAGAGAACCAAATGGGGACTCCGACCGTCGTTACACCATTGTTTACTAGCAACCCGAAGCTCATATTCCGGAGATGTGGATTGATTGCTGCGGAAAGGTAGTTTCCAACATCGCAGTGTGCTCTTATCATAAGCTAACCCTGAGCTCTCATTAGCTCATGCCTTTCATTCGAGCTACTGAATATTTGCAATGATGTTGAATTCCTCCAAAATCTACTCTCATTGGTTAATAGCGTTTTCATAATCTACATAATAAAGTTGTGTATAAATAATGTGCGTATAAAAGTGTGTCTATCCAGCGAAAGATCGCCGTTTTCAGTCATGCAACCTTAATCGTATATTCTAATAAGCTTTTAAGTTGAAAGTATGCACGAATGCAAGTCGTAGCCCAACATCTCCAGAAAATTAGTAAAGACCACGGTGACAATTTTATGAGGTTCATATTACCACATTTTAGTTAACTTTTACCCCCAAAAGAAAACGTTGAATTTGAAAGATAGAGAAGTTTCCATTTTTAAATTAATTACACTCAAAATTAGATTGAGTGCTTTACTATTGGATGGCGTTACGATAAATCATTCAATTTTTATTCACTATATATGAGGTCTGACACCAAAATAACGAAATTGATGCTGTAACTTATGATGTTCATTAACTCTATATGCACAATTCTTGGTATGACGCCGGTATGAAGAGGCAAGCATGAATTGTATTTATGTAACTAGCACTTTCGTAGTTACTCTAACAGTTACAATTTATTTTGCATTAGATCGCACCGATATCGCGAAGGCATAAATGTGACATCATTCTCCAGACTTTATATAGCTGAAGCTGTGTTTAATAACGAGTCCTGGGATTGAAAGTGCAGGAATATCGATTCCTTATATTGTACTTGGGAAAATTAGGAATATTTGCCTTCATAATATCAATTGTGCTCGTGAAGACTTGATCACACTATCCCACTACGGTTGGTGTTTTAATGATTGCGTACAAAGAGCATAATGGATTAAGCCATCCAAACAGAGTTCTACCCTTCTCCATGCCAGCCATATTGCAAGCCAGACGCATAAGTATTAGGGATGTCGTAGTACAACCCCTAGGTACATAGCGGTACGGTATTTCGTTCAGCGATAGTTACAAAAATTAATCGTATGAGCCTATGCTCTGGGATTTCAATTATTAACATTTCAAATATTCTGACAACGTTTTTAGAAAATGTGCAAGTACTCCAGTGTACATATCATTCATCTTTGAATCGTATCCACTCAGTGGCCACATTATCGTTTCCACTAAACATTGGGGAGGGATTTCTGATGGCAAAACCATTCAAAATTAGTGTACTTGAAAACGAAAGCCAATCCCCTAGTGGTCAGGTGATGGTCGGACCATGGCATGTTATTCGCAGCCCTTCAGAGCCGTGGAAACGTTGGGAGCAGCGTAAAATTGCGATATTAACTTGGCAGACTTCAGATGCTAAAAATTCTACAGTCAACACTCAACTCTATTCCCGTCACTCCCCCTCCTACTGAACAACACGGCGGGTATATCCTTCCATGGAGTCACATGGATAGGCACTTTAAAAGCAAGGAGAAGGCCATTTGAGGCAGGGAAACAATACGAGTTGAGTGTAGAGGGGGCATACCGAAGCGCATGCTGTCGTCGAATGTTTGCTCCCGTTCCATGAGGCGGGTGTTATGCCTGCTTTTATGGTCGCAAACGAATTCCGACCCTGCTGCATCTGATGCGTTAAGCGCCCGCTTACGAATATTCCCTCCCATACAGCAGACTTGAAGTCGCTTGCGAACTGGATCACGAGCTCCATCTACCGCTCACGCTCCGCTAACGGCCACGAGAGCAGACCGACCCAATGGTCATGCACATGAGAGTATTTTTGCATAACATCACCTTTATATTCTACTCAATTTTTAGGAATAGCATGCTATCATTCCTCGTAGTCATAGCACGGACCACTATCAAGGCAGAAAGTAAGGCCTATATAATTCCATTGATGGATTATTTTTGTTGCTTTTATATTTTCTACGGTATAAAAACTATTTTTGAAGGAAAAGAAAAGGTTAAAAATACCTCAGAGGCTACATATAAGATACTTGTTAGCAGAAATCGATTTTATCAAACATAATGCTAAAAATAATGGCAAAATGTAAGAATGCACATGATTTACTTAGAAATAAAAACCATGATAAAAGTAATGTAATTCAACGCAGTCTAATAGATCAATCATCGGACGATTTAAAATTGATCTACTATGTATTTATTTTATTGATTCCTGAATTCACCTGCATCACACACCAAGAGTAACCGAGCCCTACAGCAGTGTCCACATGCCAAATTGCCTAAATACTTCATGGCATTACCCAACGATAATAACATGATAATACCATGGCCTACAACTTTAGGAAAGTTAATAATTGACATCGTTGGGAAGTCAAGATTCACGACTTTACAAAATTGTAACAATGCGGTGGAGCCTGAGAAAATTTTGAGAAAATAAAATAATAACAAAATATTTTTACGTGCAAACCCCAGACTGCGCATCAAAAATTAATTCAATGCAGGCGAAAGGTAGGTCAGAGATTATCTGACGTTAGATTTAAATTATTTGTGACACTGCAAATCGTCACAATTAAATAATTATCGTCGAATGATAACTATGAGTGTGTAACATATCGAATCGCGTGAAATTCATAGTTTTCATTACGGTAGACACGGCAAATGCTTGTTCCGCTGGCACGCACTAACGTGAAAACCGTAAATATCTTGCACTCAATGTACGGTAAACTCATCTTATCCAAAAGAGCGAATAACTTCAGAAACGTGTCCACATATTCAACAGCAATAGGTTGCCTTCCTTCACGTTTTAAGTATTCTTGAAAACCATAAAAAGTACACCGATCGCAATTCCGACCGACCGTTTTGGGGGTTGTAACCCCCCCCCCCCCCCATTGATAAAAAAGTTAGCATGGGGATATGGAATATCCACCATACCCCCATGTAAAACCCCCTCTTCAGTGGTGGTAACCCGCCCCCCTTCAGTGGTGGTGACCCCCCCCCCCCTTCAGACGCTTCTAGATACGCCTATGGGTGAGACAACCGTCCTTAAGTGTACTAAATTATTTGTAAGTCCCTTTGAGAAACATTTCAAGCATTTAGGCGTACTTTAACCGCCGCACTTTGGCCGTGTTTGACGTGCGGTGCCCATCCCCGGATGGGTTGCTGCCCGGAACCTTTCACATCCCTCTTTGCCAGACCCTCGGAACTGCAGTACACTGTCACTTGACGCCAGAGGCGTGTGCATGTCTTGGCACTGGTTTGCAATGAAATACACCCGTCTAGGTATTTATTATTATCAGCATTAGAGAAGATTTTGTTGAGAACTTGGTCATTTTGCACTACGAAGCTTCCATTTTCTATTTTAACTCCAGATGTGAAACCTATAGTAAACACTATAATATTTTCAAAAGCTCAATTTCTATGAAACTTGCAACACGCCCTTCAGGAATCTGGAAGGATATCTAGCTTTCGAAGAAAAAACAGAAATGGAGCGGCGCCACTTTCACGATTTTAGTTCTCACCTCCGCGGATAGTCCGTCATTCTATTCCGAGACTAGTGGCTCGTCCTAAGAGAAATAAAACGGCGAAGAAAGAGAAATAAACATTATTTCGTGACACGCTTGCGCAGTCCCTTTCAATCACGAGAACCAAGGGTGAAGAAGTGGTTATTATACAATATAACTGCCCCATTCACGCAGTGGTTTGCACGAAGCAGTTTTTAAGGAATTATTAAGGATTGACCTATTACCTCGCCCATCTAACTCCCCCGAAATTAACCCTGATGAAAATTCTGATTCATCATTGTGAAGGAATGGGTACTAGCCCTTGAGGTGAATAAGATGGGAATGCGCCAGTCCATAGCTACCCTAATCTATTTTGTAATTTGAGGCACAACATTGAGCCATCGATGGATAATCATATGCAGTGAAAATGAGATCAATTCTTCGACTATTTTCACCGAGAGATATTTCAGGAGACAATTCTAAATGCAACTTCTTTCTTTCTGGAAAAAAACTACGAAGCCTAATCGTCATAAAATAAATATCCTAAGGAAGAGCAGATGACAAAGTGCAATTAACACTAGAGGCAAATATGTCACATTCCGAAACAAGTTGATATTATTGATGCCACTCTCAACATTGCGTAGCAGATGTATGCATCACTACAAGACACCTGGACACGTGAAAGATTACAAGGCCTATGTAAATGTTAGCCACACATTATAAAATCCGCACACACAACTAAATGAACCTAACAACGCTCTATTACGTAAGACATCCACATTAATGGCACATAAAAGGACGGATATCGTGAATCGGCTGCTTAAAAGATTGAAGGTAGTGATTTACCTTCGCAAAATTCCATGCATAACTAAACACTGAGTTAAATATAAACGCGCATTTGGAGTCTAAATGAACCAAAAGCCAAACTTATTCCAATCAAGAAGACCTCACGAGTCGGATAAAGTGCCCTTCTCTCCATCAGGTCATCATCACGCGACTGGATTTCTGGTAACGACGCGACGGACCTAGAGAGTATCTCAGATGTTTAAACCCATAGTCCCTCGAGTGTCACCACTTTTAAGTAGCAACTAAAATCAGTAATAATAGCAAGAACTCTTTTTGGAATCAAAATTCGCACCTCACGCCTTAGGAAAATTGGAATCGATTACTATAAATGTTTTTAAGACATGAAAATTCCATAAGAATTCTAGTACCAATTTTTCCTCCTCGAAACCTCGAGACTCGAAAATCCTATGAGATCTGCGAGACGCGACTATCTCCTGCGGTTTCTGTGTCAGAGAGCGATGAGACAAGTGCCGCGACCTGGCTCTGGTTAGCGCGAACGCTCAGGTCATCGCGATTCCCGCAAGCACCCTGCTTTTATTCGGTCCGCGCTGGTGCTGACATCTTTTTCCACTTTCAAGTCGACCTGTGAACATCCCCACCAATACAAAGTGTGATAGCACCTCCCCTACTCTCCCCACTCCTCCACTGGTCAGCTGATTCCCCTCCTGCGCTGACAAAGTGTACCGTGAAGGGACAAGCTCTCTTTGAACCTGACCGCGGTCAGAGAAGGACGTATCTGCTTGGTTCCAGTTGTGACTTGGGCTCGTCTTGTATAGACCAAGTTCATGGTATTTAGCCTACGGGCTTGTTTTCTATTGTACTAATTGTGGTTATATAAATGTTGTTACTGGAAGTCATTCAATCTGGCTAAGGTTGTTATTTCCGGCCACCAATCGCAGTCAATTCACTCGCGACGTCAAGTTTCAGTGGCTTGCGTTACGTTCTTGCATGAAGAATTTTTCAAGATTCACCACAATTTTCCAGCACATACAGCAACCTATTTGCATGCAAGCTCATCTAATAAATGAAGAAATTGATATTTCACCCCATGGGGACACGGCAAATAATACGCAAAACGAGACTTTAAGGACTAAATTGTGAAGAATGAGAATTTTAGAGACTAATCTGGAATTATGAGACTAAAAGCAAGAAAAGTGACTCTGAAGAGTGAGTTATGGAGTCCTCTCCGCAGAAAACTTCACCTTGATTCCCCAGACCGACAGCAACTTAAAGAATTGATTGAAGTACCTTCCCTGGACGGTTAGAAAAAGTCTCTGGACTTTAATTGCTGCCATTTGTAACAATCCTGAGGTGAGGCAAATCCAACTCTCCTCCGACATCCACATGCATATTCTACTAATTAAAGCATCTCCCGTGGTAAAACAGCCCTTAGTTCCGAATGTTTTCAAATGTATTTACTGTAACATTCTGGTATTTTGAAATATTTTGATCTTATTCCATGAATCCTAGTGCAACCATTGCAAGCAAGAAGATGCTTTCTAATGCATATGCATCGCTTTACGATGCTAATGTGACATTCTGCGATTCCAGCTCCACATGATTCGACATGCTATTCACTCGCAATTTTATGCAATGCATAAATTATGAAAATACTTACATAAATGTTCCTCCTACCCCGAGGATCACCGGGTTGTATAAGAACTATT
Organism: Pyrrhosoma nymphula; assembly: GCA_963573305.1. Taxonomy (NCBI): domain Eukaryota; kingdom Metazoa; phylum Arthropoda; class Insecta; order Odonata; family Coenagrionidae; genus Pyrrhosoma; species Pyrrhosoma nymphula. The sequence goes on along the minus strand of OY754328.1, from coordinate 176,261,271 downwards.
GGCCCCCCTTATTACACCTTGTCATAAGATAAAGCAATGCAAATCTAAATACATTAACATCAATACGACAGTAAATCAGCGTTTATTTAAAATTTTGGTCTCACTGCGTTTACTCTCTCCTTCCTAAGCGGTTAATTGCAATTCGTATTTATAAGGTATGGGTACATCCTTTACTTAACAGCTTCAACGTGTAAGTTGATGTAAAGATAACCTTGATATAGTCAACGCCATTAGTAAATCTATGGATGCATTTAGATAATTTCGGGCTTCGGGTTCTGGGTTTCGGACGCATGTTAACGCTTGAGTTTTTTTAAACCAGTCATAAACTGGGTGAACGCATGCTAGCCAGGAATTATTCGTTGCAGTCCGCTGTTGGTGCATTCGAATATTGCGGTTGTAATGGGAAATTATGACGCTCTGCGGTAAGTAATGTTCATAGTTTTATTACTTCATTTTTTGGTATGATGAGAAAATTCGGGGATGAAATTGTGTGAAGGCACTGATTAAAGGGCTGCCCCCAGGAAGCCTTTTTCCCTGTCTTTTTATAAAAGTAATGAGAGCTCTAACATTACCCATGAACTAATTCAATTCCTGAACTCATTAGCAGGAGGATAAAAATGCTTACAGCGACAAAGTCATTTCCATTTAAGGCAAACATTAATCGCTTGAACTTCCCGTTTTCAGCAGTTTTCCAAGTTTTTCTCGAGGTACCGCGAAATAAATACGTCTTTCCACGCGTCACCACAGAAGTAGGAATCTTTCAAAACCAAATGTAAGGCACAACACAGATCTCTAGTGCCCTAATTAACTTCAGAATCATAATTCCTCAACCAAAAATAATGCTAATTGTGTCGAATGATAACTTAATGTGCAAAGGAGGTTCCCATAAAAGGTTTACAATAACTAAATCAGAGATTTAAGAAGATAATGAATAGATAAAAACTGAGCATATTGGAATACGACTTTTTATGTGATCATATTTGTCCACATACTTCATTAAAGCTTTGGTTAAGCATGCAGCAGAAAATTAAGAACCTCATTTTCAAAGAGCGAATTCCACCTAACTATTGCTTAAAAGCAGCAATGACATAGTACCTGCATGGATTGATAATATTCAGAAATACGTACTACGAGCAGTTTTCATTACGCATAAAAATTAACCACTGTACCATAAACATTTCCAAACTACACCAGGGGCAGTCTGCCGTTGTATCTACCGTACTTTTCTAATCAGCAGTCTTTTATTAGAAATTTTTTTCATAGGCCTATAAAACTAGTTTCATCTCGTATGCTTATCCTCTCCAGATATGCTTCTTTTTAAACTATGAACTTCTTTCAGCCAGCCCTGTAACGTCTTCGTGCGACCTCTATCCCGGCTCCGCTTTAGCATTATTTTTGCGAGGACAGCCACGATCGTTGGTATCGACATGTACGCCATCGGGACGCCCATCTCCCTGAAGCATCTCTCTCCTCTCTTCTGCCACCTCCCTTGGGATTCTTTTGAGCGAGAATTTACTCTATTTTTAATAGAGAATATATTGAAATTTTATTTATTAATTTAATCAGTAGCACTTTTAAGCACGAATAAAATTTATACTGGAAATAAAAATAGAAATACTAGATGCGCAAATACTTTTTTTTAGAAAAAACTTAGCTTCATGTACTTTATTCACTAAAGATACATACTTCAGGCTATATATTGACTTACTTGTTTCACACCACACGCCGATAACGCCTTAAAATAGAATTTTTTTCAGTTTTACAAAAAGTACAACACCGGGCAATAATTTTATTTAATTAAGAAATCGAAAGAACTACAAACCGCACCGTTAGATTTCTGACGGGATCTGTGCCCCAGAACTAGTCATCAACTCCCTGTTGCGCGCATCCGAACCTAATCACGTAGAAAATGTATTTTTTGGCAAATATACCACAAATAAGTGCCGCCAGTCGATAATATTATGCTATCATTAGCGAGATAAAATATTTTATTCCAGAAAATAGATAAGTTGACTTTTATGAGCTGTTACATCTCGCACAAACAGCCTTCATTTAACAACTGGAGCCGCAACCAATTCAGTCCGATTGCTGAAGGTAGAATTAGTCGAAAAAAATTAGAACTTCAAGAAAAATTAAGAGTATCTGGGGCATTACAACACATGTATATGATTAATATTTCTATTTATCCTCAACCATGGGTGAATTAATTAATGGGTGAATTATACCCGGCCACCTGTGTAATTTGTTACCTGATGATGGCACAAAATGTAAGTTGCTGAAACCCGGGTCGTCTGAAATAAATTGTGTGGATTAAAACCAAGTTGTTGTTCTATCATGGATAATAACACGAGGATAGAGTTCAGCGAGAATTTTGATGAAATCCAATAATGGCAAACATTTAACTTGTAGTATGATCGAACGAGTCCCACCCCAGAAAGTCTTCCAAACCAGATTGTGATTAATGCAAGAGTGTTCCGCTGGCATCCTCGTGAAGCCCTTCCATTACATATAAAAGGCAAAACGTTGACTAGTTGAACCCTTTCTCACGCTCGAAAACATCCGTGCCAAGAGCGAATTTCGTATTTGGTAGATGAGTACTTTTATCGAGTATGCAGACAAAATTAAAATACTACGACGAGCATTTCGATAGTATCTGATCCTCGGGTTCTGTTCACATGGGACTTCATCTCCTTTCAATGTGCATCAGGCAAAACCTGAATCACCAAAAACATTCGCAGTCTAAGAGCAAAGGGCGATTCCTACGCTCATTCTAGGAACAAAGAATTGCGAGGACCGTATTATGATGTTCGGTGGCCTAACATCCTAATGAAACTGAATTTGAATTTGCCACAGCACTTTAAAATAAAATCACTTCGTGAATCTCATTCAATAAGTCGTGTCAAAATTCAGAGAGCGATGGCCAAAGATGCCGAGTTTAGAGTAAAATGTCGTTATCAACGCGTACCTACGGCGGAAGGCAAATCCCAGGGCAAAGAGCCCAAAAGGCAGTGACAATAACCCCATTAACTGACCAAACCTCCGAAGGCTAGGGAGAAAATGTGACTCTTAACCTCTCATTGAGCAAGCACCTCCTTGGCTAAGGGAAACACGCGCTGAAAATTGCCGCCTGGGGCACGTTGGGAATAAATTGACCCTGGCGAGCTCGAGGTAAACAATGGCAAACGAGTTAAGGTTTCCGAGAAACCTACGTGATCCCTTTCTAGAATGAGATGAACCATTTTAAGGACAAAGCAGGCTCAGGCTAATGCACCTGATTACTCCGCGAGAGACAGGAATACTGGATATTGAAGTCCTTCCTTCAGGACACGAGTAAATATATTGAATTTCGTAATCCCTGCCACGATACAGAGATTCTCAACGGTATGGCTTGAATTAGTCATTGATATATGTCTTTACGTGGTTCCGAATTCCCTCGGGAAATACGAAATGCATTCTCAAGGTCTGAGAAAGTGACGGAGATTTGTCATTAGCAGGACATGCGGATGACAAAAACGTATGAATTTGATGTTTACATCAACGTTACCTCTAATGAATGATGAAAATAGGAGCTCGCATACGGTAGATGAATCAATTGCCTTGAAAGAGAGGCAATATTTGGCCATAAAGGATTGCGAGAGTAACTGGCTTTATATTTCAATGTTAGTAGCTGTTTTACCAGAAAATCACCGGTGACAAATCAGCAAATGAAAAAGTAAGTACATTTCAGATTTTGCTTCACAAATATGGATGAGGAGATCATCTTAAGCAAAAATAACCTCACACTGTATCCTTACAAGGTGGTTTCTATTATATTTATCTTCTTTAAGCCAGATAAATAGCATGTAACACCTTGAAAAAACTCAGCATTTACAATAGTGCGACCAAATTTGATTGAACTGCCACTGGTAGTCAGAACTGCCCTGGGTATGGTAGGATGGCCGGTGTGGTCACTGATATTTAATTCAATTAGCCATCATCAATCATGGAAATGTTTTTCACTTGAAATATATTAAAGTCACGGTGAAAAAGGACAAGTGTACATGAGGGAATATATTTCATACCAAGCACGAAAGATATTTACGCGAGTCATTTGGTGAAAGTGGCACCCTCCAAAGTAAAACGCCCGCAAGGCGGCCGGCACGGGGGAGTTTTCGAGGAGCCAGTTCGGAGCGACGGGCGAAGTAGTTATCTTCTCGCTCGGGATCTTGGAGGCCAACGTTGGAGCTCAAGGAGTTAGGAGCAAGGCTGGAGAACGAGTGACTGGCAATCACGGAGAGCATCCCTGGAGGACGACGGCCGCGAGACAAAACGAACCTCGAGAAGAAGATTGGTTTTGGACGCACGCTCGCGGATATTTTAGCGAGCGGTCCTACGTTGGAGATCCCTGTGAAGGGTCTGGAGACACTCATCAGGGCCTGCTGTTCATAAGATTCTCCGCCACCTCCACATTCGCCCCATCCCAGCCATAGCCACTCCCTGTATCACCCCCCCCCAGTACTACCAGGCGCCACTTTTACGGGCGAATAGTACAAGAAAACAAAAGGAATGAGATTCTCTAGGGCAAAGAAAGCGAGGCTGATCATGAAAGTAAGAGGACACACACTGGAGCAAGTAGAAAAATTAAATTACTTTGGCAGTACGCTAGAAGAAAATGAGCATAGTAGCAAAGACATGAAGAGGAGAATAGCGCAAGCGAAGGAAGCGTTAAATAATTGAAGGGAGCTGATGACGGGGACCTTAAGTAAGGATGTAAAAAAGAGGCTGGTGAAGAGGTTGATATGGCGTTGGGTGGCGTTGTATGGGGAAAAAACGTGGACCTTGGGAAAGTAAGACGAAAATAGGCTGAAGGCGTTCGAGATGTGGGTGTGGAGGAGGATTGAGAAGGTGCACTAGTGGAGGGAAAGAAAGACAAATGAGGAAGTTCTTGACCTAGTTGGTGAAGAGAGGAAACTTCTGGATGAGATTAGGGGAAGGCAGGGTAGGTGGCTGGAAGGGGTAATGAGGGACGATGGTTTGGTGAAGGCCGTGATAGAGGGAAGGATGTTGGGTAAGCGGGGAAGGGGAAGGAAGAGAATAGATTTTATGGACGGGATGAAGAAAGGTAGGACTTATGCTGAGATAAAGAAAGAAATACTAGAGGTAGAAAGGGCACGGCACGTGTAAGAGTCTGTTGGATATTCTCTGACTTTCATCATAACCTACCTTTAACCGATAGATTACTCAGCTGACGCACCTTGCTAATCCTTAACTCCATTTTCTCGAACCTTTAATTAGTCTTGACGTCATAAGCGTCGCGTTCAATAATTTTTAGTTCATTGTATAGCATTTTGTGAACCTTTTGTACCACCTTAAGCGAGTCTCGAGCAAAATTGATGCCGTTTAATTTACTTTTGTTGCTATGTTTAACTCAAGTCGAATGCCCAGGCTGGCATTGATTTGTATTTTGTGTTAGATGTGAGAACCCCTGTTAACCACCATTTTTCCCCTTTCTCTCGGACTTAAAGAAAGAATGGAAAGAATGTTTTGAGTTCCAGCCAACCAAACTCTATGATTTTGTACCAGTCAAGGCTAAGGAAGTTGAGTTTACTCTGACCAAACGCTCGGTATAACTTTCCCCATCCGTTGAAATCAGATCGATTGTAGACGAGTTAACTTTGTGGAAATTCATTATATTAATAAAGAGATAGACGTAGTAATTTTCCACACTTAAATTTATTCACTCGACCGGTTTCAACGTTTACACGTCATTTTCAAGAGCTGTCTACATTTTGTATATAGGACGTCATAACCATCCCTTTTGTTCCCATTCCCTTTCTTCTCCCCATTTTTACCTTTAATGGGGCACCTACAAAAACATACCAACCTAGAGCACTCTTCAGTGAGCCCAGAATTTTTCCCTGTTTTAGCATCTGAAAAATTCGGATTGGTTCGCGAATCCAACAGTACATGATCCAAATTTCAACTATTCAAACAGGAGTTCCGAATCCATCCATTACTATCTGCGCAAAATGGTAGTCTGCATTTCCGCGGGGCGATTTTCTTCTTTGTGGTTTATTTTAAGTAAGAGGAAGAATATCAAAATTTCCTTGCATGAAAATTATTTTTTCCATAAAGCATACGCAACTTCGAAATTAATATACTTTTCTACATCTTGTTATGCATAATGAAAAATCACTTAGTAAAATTCCACAATTTATTCAATTGTACAATAAAGTGTAGAATTTTACCAAGTGATTTTTCATTATGTATATTAAACATTTCCACAGTGTTACGCCGTAACGTTTTCTCATATACATCTCGTTAATTGAAATCTAGCTTTCAGCCATTTTAAAAATCAAAGAATGGGTAAAATTTAATTTTAAAAGAATATTTGTAATGCGGAGATGTTGTTCTCTTCGTAAAAATATAATAAAGTGAACCAATCAAATATTTTGGCCGTGACGAGATGAAGAAGACGACCGTTTCGCCGTTCTCCTAGTTTTTCGCGTGTTTTTCTTCACTCTTTCGACCGTATAAGCTAAATGTTTACATTTAAACACTTTTCAATTAATGCATTTTGTAGTCAAATAAACAAGGAGTAAAACGATATATTACACGACTCTATAGAGCTCCGGCGGAATTTCACACAAATGCTTAAAGTTCAGTTTTCTACCTTTCTTGCGCCGATTAGGTTCACGATACCGTCATACGAGTCCTCTGGATATCATTTTCAGCACTTTTTACGGTGAAGAATTTCATTATTACCTAAAAGTTCACCTCTCGCTCGTGGTGCAGATAAATCCTCGCTCAGCATTAATGAATGTCAAGTCATAAACTGACAAGTTAGATTAGCGCAAAGGGTTAACTAATGCTCTGGTTTCCAAGCTCATTTTAGATACGAATTTAATTAATTCAAGGGTAATCTTCCGTACAAGTTCTATCTATTCATCTCATTCCGCCTCGTCCAGTATGCTATGGATCATGACTAATTCATATAAACGAAGTAATTACTTCAAAATTACTGACAAAATTTCAACGAACGCTTATGTTCACGGCTGATGAGGTCATGGCACAACCTTATCGAGTGTGACCACTTTTGTTCACTACACCCGCTTGAATAACGCGACATTATCTTAGAAAACCTTTTCGTAAGGGTAAAATGTAATGTGATCGCATAGATAATCCATAAATTATATTCACTGCAGAAGAGCAATAAGATATGTAACTAATGATTGAATCACTATCATAACTTAGTAATTTTTACAATTGACTTATTAGTTTTCAATTGGATTCATCGCAATGTCGACATCACCGTTTCAGGTATCATGTCAAAGTACTTCACCCTATGAAAACGGTCGTCAAATAACGAATAAATAGTTAAAATTACGAATATATTATAATGGTTGAATCATGATGAATTTTCACCAAGTTAAGCCTGAGAATATCAACGAAACTATTATTAAAATTAAGTTTGCAAACATTGACGAGCGAGTGATTCTATCGCGCCCTACATCAAATAGTATTCCACCAACATAAGTGTGCCTTAATCGACTGCTTATAAGAAAAATACTAGCATGTGTAAGTATATGTGTCTCGTCAGAGAGTTAAAATGTCTTGAACGATATGATAAGTAGAGGATACATGAATGAGAAATCAAAAAGAAAGTTACCACAAATCAGAAATGGTATGGGTATGAGACGATACACTGTGCCGGCCAAATGCAACGCGACATTCGAGGCATCGTCCGGTGACATCTGGGTGGACTAATTCATTCATTAGAGTAATCTACCGGTTAGAGGTAGGTTATGATGAAAGTCAGAGAATATCCAACAAACTCTTACACGTGCCGTGCCCTTTCTACCTCTAGTATTTCTTTCTTCATCTCAGCAAAAGCCCTACCTTTCTTCATCCCCTCCATAAAACCTAATCTCTTTCTTCCCCTTCCCCGCCTATCCAACATCCTTCCCTCTATCACGGCCTTCAGCAAACCTTCGCCCCTCTTTACCGCTTCCAGCCACCTACCCTGCCTTCCCCTAATCTCATCTATAAGTTTCCCCTCCTCGCCCACCATGTCAAGCACTTCCTCATTTGTCTTCATTTCCGTCCTACGCACAACACTGCAAAATGCCTTCAACAACCAACAAGACATATGCCCCGCTCACACCTTCAGCTTTTAACGTAAGCCACCCATTAGCCAGCAGAAAGTTGGCAGGGTGAATACAGGTTGATGTTGAGCGTAGCTACGTGTTCAACAACGATTGAGTTACGATTGCTGGCAATGGCTGCTAGCTCCTTTGTTGCATGTGAAAGAATATTTGTCATGATCACCACCAAAAGGGTATTTTAAAAAGTGGAGACTGTCATACACCGGAAGCAATAAATAGGAATAGGAAAAAACGGACGATCAACCTCATGTGTACAGTAGTTAGGTCTTTCGGTAATAAAAACAATAGAATTCTAAATACATGTAGGTAAAAAAAATATTTCATGCTTTTTACAAAGGTAAATTTGGACTAATGTAAACGCAAGTAAGTTCTAGCGTAAAACTACCCAATAAACGTAAGTACCCTACAAACCATTATTCACCCTGGCAGTGTGAACGGGGCATATCGGTTTTGCTGCCTCCCACCTCCGCCTATGGTGGGGTAGGGAGAAACATAGTGGCATGGCGTCAGCAATCTTCCACGCGATCTGGCAATGCATCTCCCCCTTAGCCGAGTCTGCCGATATTCGATAGGGCGGTATACGAATGGGCAATCACCTATTGAACACAGATACGGCTGACTCATTGGGCATACTTTTCCACAAATTTGGTGCTTGTTACTGCGTGCAAGTTCGTTTTGACTACATACTACGCTTTAGGACATTATGATTGGATTAATATAATTCATTGCATGGTCTTATAAGAAAACGAGCCCTAACTTAGGCCATTGCATTAGATTAGTAATGCAGCTTATTCGCCCGTAACGGAGACATTATGGGAAGAAGTGCCTACCACAACGATGCATCTGAAAACGCCCGAACAGGGAATGCTTTAGCATGAACAGCATTTTAGTTACGATAAATAGCATAAACTATGGATGTTGCTGACAAGTTTTCTCGCATTAGTTATCGGGTAGACAGTTTTCACAAAAAAACAGGCTACGTTTTGTAGCGTCAAGACACCATTTACTACATTATTTGATCTATGTTTCTTTCCCAATACCCACTCGTAATTGCCGCAATGTCGCTCCTGCCAGTCTGAAGCCTCATTTTTCCCAGGACAGACTTGAGCTGCAAGATGAGCAAGACTTATGGGTGCGTTCCGTAATTCACGACCAATAGGTACAGACTGTGCTACTGAAAATGGAACACGAGCAGTACTGCTTCTGCAGCAAAGTAACCCCAATTAGTTTGTCTCTCCTTCTCAGCCAAGTTTTCACGGTACTTCCTTTCTCTCTAAATCTTCATAGGACATATTCATTATTGATTCTCTCTGTACATTAATTTTTCATCATTCTTCAGGAACACCATATCTCTATTGCTGTCAATTTCTTCTGCTCTGCCGGTGTTGTTGTCCAGGCTCCACTGCCATATAATACCACGCTGCAAATGAATAAAGTACTTTCTTACTTTCAGGCTTGGGTCACTAGCGGTCAGCTGATAGCAGTGACGATTCTTCCAAGAGAGCAAAATACTTCCACTCGCGCAAGTTTTCCAATTTTGCCCGTGGTTCGGTCTTCTTGGCCAAGTCAACAAACTAATATATATATTGGTTTTCTTAACATTTATCTTCAAGTATAATTTATTCATAGTTTTGTCCATGCATATTGAATGACAAGCAGTAACTTTGTGATTCCAAATTTATTTATTGTAAACGACCCGGGTTTCGACGTAGCACGTCATCATCAGGTACAACTATTCCAGAACACTCAGCATATATAGTCACAAACATAAGGGTTTGAAGGGGGGGAGAGGAATGGGGGGGGAGGGGCGAGAGGGCGAGATGGAGGGTGACGTAGATTGCCTCCCCCCCCTCCTCTCCCCCACTTCCCACCCTTATGTTTGTGACTAGATACGCTGAGTGTTCTGGAATAGTTGTACCTGATGATGACGTGCTACGTCGAAACCCGGGTCGTTTACAATAAATAAATGTGGATTCACAAAGTTACTGCTTGTCATTCAATATGCTAAGCAAATTCCATAAAGTTACGCCTGAGACAACGGAGTTTGTTCATGCAGTTCAGCATTCTCGTTAGATCTTTCTTCTATGCCAAAATTGCTTTATCAACAGCGAAGTGTATCTCTGTATTTAGTAGTTCACTTATTATGACTTTTCAATTTATTTATGGCTATTTCAATGCATATATTAAAGATAATGGGCTAAAAATCGCTTCCTCGTGGTACTCCTCCCTCTACTACGTCCGTTATACCAAAACATACAATCACTGGGATATGTTCTTCATATAAACCGCACACTGCTCTTCTGTCATTTAATATTCGCATTGCAAACTCTAATACGCTAATTGGATGCAATAAGATGATTACGCGCTCAAAAGAGTGTTTGCTCTATCAGATATAAGCCGCGTCCGAATTCGCCGTAAGGATCCTTCCAAGTGCGCATATACGTCCTTCCGAGGACGGCGGCCATCTTGAAGGATGTCCGAATTGGTTGAGCCTCCTCCCAAGGATCCGTGCGAGGGCGCTTCCATCGAGGATGCATTGGGAGCACACTTCGACCCGTCCTCGGGCAACCATTTTGGAATATTGAATCTTGGGAATACATCCGGGGACGCTTTGCATTTGTTCGTATCAAAAGGGTTTGAGTATCGTGAGAATTTGAATAAAATGCATTTTATACCAATAATTTGATTGAATGATCGATAAATTGAAACAACATTACACTGTAGTAAAATCCTGTCTGTCACACGGTACTCCTGTCCGTTTGGCCACTCTTCTTGCCAAATATTTTGACCGTGGGACATCGACTTTAACTCTGAATGACCATGTGCCAAAACCTTCATCAATTGTCACTTAGCTAAGTGCATGCTTCCCTCTATATCCTAAGAACTAAGGCAACTTCACCTTAACAGAGAGCATGATTCAGTTTTCCTCACATAAACATGCATTACACAACACTCGAAATGAAGCAGATCTGAGCACCATAATATGTAGTGTCTCGAAGTGTGTCCATATCTCTTAATTTTTATTGATTAATTTTAACGTTTATAAAATTAAATTAATCTTATGTTGTCTATTTTATGAAAATCGTTTTCTAAATTCCATTTCTTCATATTTTTAAGTCTAATAGCTTATTACGCTCTATTACAATGTACTTTCAAGGCAATATTTCGGCTCTCTTTGAGTTAAAATAGTAAATGTGCTAGTTGAGCAGACACAGTAAAAAAGTTGGGGCATCCGAAATACGCCAAGTCGTTTCGGCGGTAAACTAGGTCCAGTGCGGAGGGAAAATCCTTATTTCAGAAGGTTCATGACTGATTTTTTATTACTTTTCCAATGGACGGTTTTGTGTAAACTTCCAGGGTCTCTTTCCGCATTATAAAGTATACTTAGATTTTCAAACACCGCATAAGACCCTCGATTTTAATTTTTTCATCTTCCGCGAACTGTGCCACGAAGTTATTCTTACAAGGCGTCTCAACTCGCTCGGGCTGAAAAAATATTCTTCTGAGCTAGTGCTTACCCAACTATCTTCCGCAAGAGAAAAAGTTGAAGAGCGAAATGTTAATACCAACTTGAATAAAAGCAAAAATGTGCACTCTTTCGGTAGAAATTCTCTCCATCATCGCATAGTCGTCAAATACAAAATTCCAGAAACTGAAAACACCTCACATACGTCAAAAACCATTCTTACACCATAAGAAAGTTATTATATTTGTTAGAAAAAATATAACCAGAGCAAGGAAAACGAGAGAAAATTGTAATAAAAGTGAATTTAGAAGTTATATTTTCAACACCAATGATTCATTCAATCGCCGCCATGACAGAAAATTTAAGGTGCTCACAGCGTTCCATCATTATTTATTATTAGCCTCACTATTAAGTCTTCGCATCTCTCGGCTATTTTCTTCTTAAGGATAGGAATTATTAATTTTTTTTAATTCCGTTGGTATTTATCCGCCAAAATAAATTTCACATATTAATCTGTACAGCTTATTCAGAGTCCTCACTCCTCCATACTTGAGGAACTCTGAATTTCATTAACTCCTGGCGCCTTGCCTCCTCTCTCAAATCCTATATTGCAGCACCAACTCTGATCTTAATATGGAGTAGCTTGTCACATCTTCATCCGCAGTGTCTTCATCCTCTGGTTTACTGAGATTCAGTGTTTTTCCGCTGTATAGTTTCTCCAGGTGCTCTTTCCATATCTTCATTTTGCCTTCAATAAGAATTTCATTTCCTTCACTCCGAATGACATTAAATTTCATTAAATGTTCTTTAAAGTACCATCCAACCATTCTGTAAGCAGCTTCCCCATTACCCTGGATGATATTCCCTTCCGCCTCTTTTAATTAGTTTTTCATTTTTCTCCAGCCTTTCTTGCTTTACGGCTGATCGCATTTCTTATTGTTTCATACAGTTGCTTTCCTTCCTCTGTTTTCGAGTTTTTGTACTTTCTTCTGTCATCTTCAAGACTTCCTGTGCAATCCATAACTTCCAATTCTCTGTTATTCTCCTCCCTACCTTCTCTTCGGTTGTGTTAATAATTTCTTTCTTGATCTCCACGTTACATCATGTAACCACGACATCTCGTAACTTTCTATTCAGTAAACGTACAATGTAGTAAACGACCAACTCGTGACCGTAAGTGGGGTCGAAAGCTAGTAGTCGATCTTTTGACCATCTGAGAATTAATCACAGCACATTTTGCAATAACTCGCATTGCACGAGAAAATGCTACAATATTTTGAGCGTTGGTATGTCAGGAACTAGGTTCTCAACATGTCGTTGCACGATTTCTTTAGTGTGGGCTGCCCCGGAGCTGCAGGGGGGCTGCCCCGGAGAACGGTTAAATTGTTTAAAGGCCCCAATTCTCATAAACTAATTACAATCAAAAGCATATGGTAAACTGCATACTGCTTGCAACATAAAGATCTTCGCAATGGAGATGTCCGCTATATTAAGCGTGGGCCGCTCTGGAGGTAAAAGCCGGTGGGCCGCCCAGAGCATGGTCAAATTGTTTAACGGCTCATATATAGGAAACTACTCACAATTAAAACATGTGGTAAACGGCATAGAGCTTGCAACATACATATCGTAGCAATGGAGGTGTACACTAACAATTTAAACAATATATAGCCGTGTGCCTGGAGTCCCACCGGCTGTTACCTCCAGAGCGGCCTACACGCAATGTAGTGGGCACCTCCATTGCGACGATCTGCATGTTTCAAGCCCTATGCCGTTCACCACATGCTTATATTGTAATTAGCTTCTGAGATGTGAGCCATGATACCGCGCCCAAGTATCTCGCGCCGAGATGGCCGCGTCAAGGTGTCCTAGACCTGAAGAATCTTAATCCGGTCGGAAACTCGAGAAGAATTCGCACCAATTATTCGCCGGGAAAGTACAAAATCTTTCATTGCTTCGATTCCTGTAGCTTAAGAAATTATCTTTTTTCTCTGGATTTCAACTAATAATACCGGTTTTTTCGGTATGGCTCCATTCGTTTCTAATTCCCGTTAATTACCGACTTTCTCGGTTTTCCCGAGTAAGTGGCCACCCTGCAAATAAGCAGGCTGCAATCGATACAAAATGATCACACTATGCAATTTGTACTCAAGACATTGTATTAGAATAAATATATTATCTTTTGGGTAGATTAATTCACACATTATCAACCGTTTAAATATAATCGGATCTCCACCATGAATAGCACAGCTGTGCAATTGGTACGGTTCGACAGAAAAGAAAAAGAAAGCCACGAATCACAGGCCAGACGGTTACGAACAGGGTAAGACATAAATTCAAGGGTATATGAGAGAAACAAATTTGAGCAATGATAAATAAGTCAATAAATAAAAAGAATGAGAGAAAAACATCGAGACAACAAAACGTAATCACTCAGGAATATTTCACAGAAAAGGAATATCTACACATTATCAGAGACGTAGGCATGGTTTCATTTCGGGGGGAACGCATGTTGAGTATAAATGGGAAGGGGATGAAAAATGTAGAAAATTCGTATCAAATTGGTGTTTAGGCAATTAAGATTGCAAGTGTGATCGAGGTATGGACGCCGATTTCAGCTGGTCAAACTTCTGAAAAAATATGAAACATACAGTTCTTGTTTTTAAAAATACAAATATATTTATTTAAAAATGTATTTCAGCTGAAGATGAAATGAACTTATCATTCTTTTCTCAAAAAATAAAACTTTCTCCTTTGAAACTACATTGTTAAGATATTCAAAATTCAAAAAATGAATATATCAAGTTCAAAACTTCGGGGGAGAGAGAGAGGGTTCGGACCCTATGGACCCCCCTGGCTACGTCACTGCTGTTACTTAACAGTATTTAAGTATAATCTGGTTTATAAAAACGGCGTACCTGAAAGCCTAAACATTGAAAACAGTAAGGAAGTAAATGAAAAACGAAGGCCTCAGGAGAGTAGAAATATTATATTCTTGGGACATCATTAAGGAAATGATTTACCATTTTTCAGAGATAACGCATTGGACGCGACGCTCACGAGAACAGCATGGCTCAGAAATCTAAACGACTGCCGAAAAGTCACCACCGAGGCGGAAACGAAGTAGGAGGAAATGATTTGAATACATAAGACAAACATGAAATTGATTACAATGAAGGAATACACCGAAAATGGTAAAAGAGCCTTCTTATTAGGATACACCGTTGGGTATGTAAAGACTAAATTTGGATTAAGGACTTTGTTTCATTTAATTTTAACCCAACCAGGGAATAACAAACGAAGTATTATGCTCCATCTTCCGTTTCAGCTGCGTACATCGTCGCTTCAACGTTGACATAAACGGCAGAAATAGGCGATAAGACCAAAAAATCAAGTCTCAGCTAAAGCCTTTGATCCAATAAACCAAAAAGTATACGATAGGTTAATTTCTAAATCTAGTCTAGAAAAAAAAACATAAACAGTAACTCAGCAAGTCTCAGTCATCCAACTGGCTAAGAAATAGCGGTCACATGCTGAGCGCGCTACATACTTAATCAATATGTATATAGATGTACGGGATTGTGAAAAATCGAAAATATTTTAATTAAGACCATGAATAAAGACGGGAATGAAGAATTCTTTTCTGAAGAAAGGGTTTCACACCGGGTCAGGTTCTCCATAAATTCCGACGTTCTCCACGAGCGACTCATCGTCTCCAGGGATCACAGAAGTCAGAAGTTATGGAGAACCTGATCCGATGTGAAACCCGAGAGCTCTTCATTCACAAAATTCGTCGGGAAAGCTTGCAGTCATACATGAATAAAGATAATTGACACGTCGGCATGAATTAGCGGACGTGTATATTAATGCAGTAGCATTTGAAAAGTTTATAGATTATAAATGAGAATAATAAGAGAAAGATCATACGAAAAATAGCCAGGATAGTGTGGTGTTAAGAGCCCTGATTAATAACAACAATAGGGGTCGAGCATTGAGAAGGTTTCGATTCGTATTCGCTAAGGAGGGTTTTCAACAAAATCTGTGCTCAATTTTGATTCCACGGGAAGACCACAAAGTAAGAAATATAAAAGTAGTATCTTAAAATATTGAATTGATTGATTTATCTAATGAAATGTTTCCCTATACGAAATCTTACATTGAAAATAATTGTTCCCAAAGTTAGGAGGTCTTCATTCCGTCGTCTACTCTATTCACTATCTTACGCTTCCTTCATCATTGGTGACCCTGCTACATGATTATAAAAATCCGTACGCTTGGTTCATATTAAAATTGGATCAATTTAAAATATTTCATTCGTTTCATTTCCTAAATCTCTCGAGCATTTTTAGTTTGTTTTACCTTTGCTTTAAATCGAATGAATGGAACATTTCTGCTTCAGCATGGCTCAAAACCCATACATGAAAGAGGGTGAATCTGAGCGTGAGATATTTAACGCTTGAAGAAAAATGCATAAATAAATATCAGAGAAATCTCCGTTAACTCGCATCAGGATAAAGAAATATTTTACATGTTAAAATATAAAACTATGAAACATTTGTACTGCCAAAGGAAAGGTTAACTTTTTAGAGCCCACCGATGTATTTCCATCCCAGGGAACTATCGTACTTTAAATGCTATAGGCTTTAAATGCTAAATACCTATCCTATCGTACTTTAAATGCACTAGGGGCTATAACGCTTTTCAAGCATGTGATACGTTGAATTCAAATCAAAGTGCTCACGATGGCCGGAGGATTTCAATTCTTTTTGAAAATCTAAAAAAAAAACGGAACTTTTCCGCAGAAATAGTTTTTACTGCACTACGCGCATAAAGGTTCACTGAGCCAAAATCAAAGGGAAGACAACGGTAAAGAAAAAAATAAAAATATGTATGCATAAAAAGAGGTGGGGAGGGAGGAAGGGAAGTCGCTGTCACCACCCGTCCGACCCAGCCTCCGGCCTTCCACGCGCTACCTCCCTATCCCCCACTCCTATTCCCTATTCGCGCTTCCTCATTTGCCAGCATTGGTACACAAGTCGACCTACTTTTTATTTAGTCGGTTTTCCAACCTGATGATGTTTGTGCGTTAAGAAACGCTTTTTTTTATTTTCCACCCTACAGCATTTTCCCTACCAACACATACATCTTTCGTAAGTAACATTCCTTAATGGCCAATTCATTGAGGTCATCACCCACTCTCCACCCGTAGCCCTATCAAATGCATCTCCCACATCTAATCCCCTCCTACGCATTTCCTCCCTCACTCCATCCCACCATGACTTCTTGGGTCCTCCTCTTTTCCTTCTGCCTTTCGGTATTCATTTTAGAGCAGCTTTCGGTTTTCTCTCATCCTCCATTCTTGGGACGTGCCCAAACCATCGTAATCTTCTTTTTTTCCAAAGTCTCAACTGCATCCTTCTTTTACTCCAAGATTTCTCTTATCTTTCATTTCTGACTCTTTCTGTTTTTTATTTCCTCGCCGATCTCCGCCAAAACTCCATTTCTGTGGCTCGAAATTTACTTTTTTCTCTTTCGTTTGTAGTCCATGTTTCGGCTGAATGTTTTTAATATCCGTTAATAGTTCAAAAATATTCGTTAACCAGGTAAGTGTAATTGCTATATTAAGTCTTCTGTAATGAATTCTCTCAACCACAAAGCCTGAAAATTTAAGTCATATTGGGACAAGACTAATTAAATGAAAACACTTTGTATTATAAAAAATATATATATATATATATCAGAGGATCATTAAATGATATGAATACAAGTTTCCAACACTAAATGCCTTAATTAATATTTGGGTCCTATTTAAAACGTGAGGTTTTAACTGAACCGCGGCATGACCTTCATCGGGTGTGCATTTCTGCCGTTGGCTCACGCCAACCTTTTGACAGCCTAAAATGCTTTCCTCTTACAACAGGTGATCACCACTTACAATTCACTGCGACGTTAGCTGATGGTTTAAGTAAACAGTATCGTGCCAAAGCGATTAAAATTGAATTCTTTATATCCCTTTGCACTTTTTATTTTTCTGCATTCAATATCTAATTCAACAGTTCAATTCAATTCGTACAAATTAACCTTCTTGCAAGATGTCCTCGGTCCTGAGATTCCCTCTTATTTTATATCACCATCACAATGAATCCAAAATTATGAAAACATGTTAACAAACAAACAATTAAAAAATTAAATTCACTAAGACAAATGAATAAATAAATACCTACATAAAAGTGATTATTGGTTATCGCTGAATTATCCAGTCATGCACTTGACAGGCGTCAGCAGCCAGTGTTAAACCTGCCCTAATTGCTGTTTAAATAAATAAAAATTTTGAGAAATAAGTAAACACCTACATTTATTTCATTTAAGTGATGGAAGAGAGCATTTCAGACGTGAACATTAAGTATCCAACCGAATATTCAAAAAAACATCAACATAACTAGTTGAGTGCTTGGTTGCATTACTTTTGACGCCATATGATAACGAAGGAAAAAATCGTATCTCTGCGCCAGTAGCTAAGACGCAGCAGAGCACTAATGAGCCAATTTTTCGCTTTTCGAATTCCAGATACCTCGAACGCCGAATGGATTTCCCGCGCCAATGCCAAGACGAGAAACTTAATTTCGCTTCAAACGACAGCTTCTCCAATTATCCTCCCTTCTTATCAATTAATCATCCCCGGCCCAACACCTTTCAAAGAGGTCTCGAATCTCATGTCTCGGGTCCGAATCACACACTTACTTCTCCGACCACCACTTCAAGACAATCCCTTCCCCATCCCCATTAACTCCCCGACCCTCCCCCCCTCTTCCTCCATCCCTCCCGTACATCCGCTGGAAAGCACGGGCCCACAACGCAACGACGACGACTTGGAGTCTCTTATCTACGACCGCATTACCTCCAACGACGTACGCCCGCGGAATCTTCACTCGGAACTCATTAGCTTAATAGACGGAAATTCCTTAGCTCGGAAAATGAGCTTCCACTCGGCTCCTTAATTTCTGTGCCACCGCCGGTCATACGTGTTGAGGCTTGCGAACACGGCGTTTTACGGTTTCCTCTAGCGTCTGAGCGAGGAAGGATAATAATGCTATGATAGTGGCGTTATTAGGGACGCGAGAGAGAGACGGGAGTCAGGGGAAACTAGGTCGGTCACTCTCCGCGTTCGATTACCCAGCAATGATGAGAAGGAGAATAAGAAGCGACGAGGAAATACTCTCGTCACTGATTGAACATGAAAGTTTACGGCATTTGAGAGAGAGAGGCTAGGGTGAGAGCAACACAATTAATTATATATTGTATTCCCTCAGATCCTGGAGTAGTCAAGAAAAATAATAGAAAAAATAACAAAGATACTATCCGCTTAATATAAGAATTACGCTTCAAAATGTAGCGGAGTTCCGCACGTCTGAGCACCCAATCAAAATCTAAATTCGGTAAATGCTCAATCACGCTAATCCGCGACAAAATTGTTTCCTCTAAAAAGATATTATGTGCACTTCGTTTGAATGAACCTACCTGCCAGTGAGATTTTAAGGAAAAGTGAGACAACTCGCTCCCTAAAATCAATACATGTCACAAGGATCGTTCATTCAATATGCTTGGGAAATTTAATTAGATTCTGAGGTATCAGCGTATTTTATAAGGTTATAATAATTATTTCCCACACTTCCTCGCAATTGATCACCTCGATCCCATATAATCTGCCAGTCCTAATATCCCTATTGGTAAAAGTGGTTGTTTCAGGCTTGATTTGGTGGAATATCATAATGAAAGAAAAAGACTGGCAATTTTCCACAAGAATATTCTTGTGGAAAATTGCCAGTCTTTTTCTTTCCTCCCTATAGGTTTCTAACAGATATTTTAATAAAACAAAATACAATACAAATAATGAAAATCCCTCAACAAGCAGCAGGAGCTTGTTGAGGGATTTTCCTGGCTTGTGTTACTGTTATCGGACTATTCTTCATGTAGAATGCCCTCTTTCCTTAGGTTATTCTGCCACCAAATCCCTCTTGATGTTTCCATCGCTGGAGGTGATGCTTCCCCGTAAGCAAAATTCTTCCACATATTAGAGTATTAGCCGCCCAACTTTGACGGTGACCCTGAGTTCTTCTAGGTTTCACCATAATATTGGATTTACATAAATATTCAGGGTTTATTTTCAAATGCATTGTGCATACATATGTTTTCGCACAGCATTCTCTTATGTTCTCATTCCCACTCTACTACAATTGCTGTAGCATAAGAAAAGTACAGCATCCCTCCCTAAGGGAGACGTTATAGGAACACCGTAAAGATATTAGTTACTGGAAAGTATTGACAATACTTATTTGCATTCTTATTGCAAAGAGCTATAACTTAAATGGGTATGTCACCCGCTGTAAATACACCTCCACATTTCATCGAAAATACATTTATCTCTCCGTATAAAACCTACTACTACTACTGTTAACGCCGAATTGTTTACAATAACTTTCTGCAGAAAAGAAAATTTTAATGACATGGTAACACGTTCGTAGGAATTTTTATGGTTATATATTTAAATGTAAAATAAATATAAGTGAAATATGAAGAATGATCGCAGGCTTTCCCGGCGTATTGTATCGTGGAAGGCTATTCGGGATTTCCACCGGGTCAGGTTCTCCATTACGGCCGACGTTTCGATGAACGAGTCGTTCATCGTCATCAGGGCATTCAATATGCTTGGGAAATTATGCTATGCCCTGATGACGATGAACGACTCGTTCATCGAAACGTCGGCCGTAATGGAGAACCTGACCCGTAGGAAATCCCGAATAACCTTCCACGATAAGTGAAATATCACTACAGAAAACTCGTATTAACTAGATTGAGGAGAAAATAATAGCAACCTTAGTTATTCTTGCTTAAAAAATGCATAAAGAATCTGGATTTCCATCATGAATCATATTTACGCTGGGAAAAAACAGAGCTGTATATATGTTGCTGTAATACTCCTGTAGAGACCTAGATAAATTAAATCTTTTCTGTACCGTCTAGACTTAATCCTGTCATATTAACAGCTCATGACTTGTAGCATTGTGTTGAGAGATTTAAGCAATAGAATGCACCTTACAGCAGGTCTTCTCTTATTATCGAAAGAGGATAACACCCGTTGACCTATGGCTTAGGTGAGTAGAAATGGATAACGCAGCATGGGACAGAAATTAGCTAAAGCAAAATGACCGCGGACAAACCCCAGGGGTGCGACCACAGAGCCCTGCAGCACTCCATGTCCTCCACCCAACAACCCCCTCGCAAGCATTCCCTATTCACCCCCCTTACCCCAAATCCCCCCTGACATTCCCGAGCGTCCTCCTCGCCAAAACAAACCGCAGAGGCCCGCGTCAAATACCCTTATCTGCCCGTCTTTTTCTCTCCACCACCACACCGCGTCGTGGCAATTAACTCCGGCGGGATTCGGAACGGGGCGAGAGGAGTAAAAGGCTCGTGGAAGCAAACAAGGACAAAGAAGGAGTGAAAGGAGGAAAGCGGGAAGCGGGCTCTCTACGATCGTAGATAACGAGCAGAAGTGAGGAGGGAACGAGCGACAGAGGGTAAAAAAGGCCAGAATGGTGGAAACATTGGGACTATGACGACGACGCGTGGGGGAAGCGCGCTTACGAGGGCGATGAGGGAAGAAAACGATTTGCCACGAGAACAGGGACATGAGGTGAACTAGGGGGAAGAAAAAAGAAGGTGCTCGAGAAAGATGGGAAGGTGGTGGTGTGGGATAATTACGATGGCGAAATAAGAGAGAGTCCAGCAGGAAAAAAAGGGAAATGAAGGAGAGGACACGTTCCCCTGGCTTGAAGCCATAATTAAGATAAGGAGAAGGTGGTCCAGGAGCGTTGGCCAACAAAAAAGAGACGAGAGGCATTGGACGCATTGTTTTTTGTTATCTCTTCTTTCGAGGATGCTGAGGCAGATTTTCGTGCAAGTTGAGCATTTTGCGGATCTACGTTTCCCACGCACAGAGGAAAGAGCCTTCAAAAGCAAAATATTTATTTTATTCCACCGTATAATCTGTTAAGTATTTCCTCCTTTTTCTATCTAGGTTGCATACAAAAACAAGAGCCTGGGGAAAAACAAATTACTGTGATGGATCTGTGAGCTAAACATAGTCCGTCGAATTAGAGAGATGGAACAAGGGTCAAAAAACGCTGGAACAAGAGGTTTCAATCAAGAAGATGATTCCGGCAAATAAAATGAAATCATTAAATGCTAAATATTTAGACAATCAAGTAGAGTAAGAATTCGTCGCAAAAACATAAACTAAGTAAAGAAAATACGTTCTTATGACGATAAAGACACTCTGTGTGAAGCAAGAGTGTCTTCAAGGTCATAAGAATGATAAGAAAAATCAGAAAGAAATATGTAACGACTGTAACGAGGAAAAGACAGAGTGAAGCTAGGGGAAATTTTGGAAACGGAATAAACCGGCACACACTTAAAGAAGTGAAAGAACTAATAGAAAATATAAATGCTATGCATGTAGGACAGGTACTAACAGAGCAGGAGGATATAATGATTAGGTAAAGAATGCCCATGGTAAATTAGAATTATAGGCAAACCTAATACACCCTTATGTCACGCATATACAGAGAGTGAAGACAGCGCATGTATGTAGCGTGAGTACAGCAAATGAGGGGAAATAAATGTGGGAATGAGGCAAAAGTAATTTAAGACTGGAATTCTGAGAATACCGGGACTAGCCACGGTATAAAATTAACGGAGGCACCAGTAAGTGCACATAAATTCCACGGAGGAAAAATCATACACTTTTACCGTCATACAAATCCGGATCGCTCAATTTCGCGTCGAGTGCTTTAGCCATTAAAGTTATCGTGGATGATGGATTACTCCGGTGGATTTTTGAGGGCTCTATAGGAACAAATGTTCTGAAATTCCGGACATATTATGTCACACAAGCAGTCCAAAGCGTGCGCTAAGCACCACAGTCCACGCGGATCCCGGTCAAGGCGAATGATTGAAAAATGGATTCACACATGTATCAAAACTTTGGATGCAGTGTGTTGCCAATTATCTATCAGGTAAAGCTAATGAACAAAGAAAACATTGGACAGTTTAGGATTAATACAAACGCATCGAAGAAAAACATCTGAGAATAACGTGTGCGAGAGTTATGCCTAGTTCAATCAAGTATAAGATGGGTGAGTTTATCATTTGTAGCAAGGAACAGCCATGGTGATAAATCGATTTTGTTTCCAAAGCTAAAAATATTTTACGAAAACAATTTTTAGGATTAAGTAACACCTCTAACGATAAGTAAAATACATGGAAAAACATAAAAATATGTGTGAAGATATTTTCTAGCGAGGCAATTAGTAGAAATGCCATTAATTTTCATTCATACGGAAAAGCTAATATTCAACTTAAATTCACCAGGGGTATAGTGCACAAAGAAATTAGAGACACTTAGAAGAGAGAAGGCAATATAGAATCAGTTGATAACACTTTTAATGAAAATGAGAGGCTGGGTGAAGTTAAAGGGACGATACATTATCAATATATTCAGAACGGAGGAAAAACGAAAGAACAACAAGATTCTAAGAGAAACGGACGCAGCTATACCTCCTACCTTATGTATAGACTAGACATTCCGTCATAATGGGGTTGCAGGTAAATTTAAATAAAAATGTGCATGACGAATCCTGAGAGAGATATTTTTCACACAATTCACTTAGGGTTAGCAGATAATAAGAGGAAAGGCATGCGAGAGATATCTAATAAAAATAATGAGGTCAAATAAAAAGGAGAGCCGCCATGGTTATAACATGGCGCCACTATAAAAAATCATGAAAACGTGTTACCATGGCACTAGGGAAACTAGTACGAAAGTCAGTTGGATAACGATTAAAGCAATTAAGGTTAAGACTCAACCAATGTTCGAGGGGGTTGTGATTATTTTGGATATTATTTTGAGCTAGATTATTTAATCAGTGCTCAGGATATACTTTCGAAACTTTCTCGGATTTAAAAGAAAAACTCAATCATTGAGTGCCTTTGACATGCTGAAAGAAAGGCAGAAGACCGAAAGCTGAAAAAAACGAAAGAAATGCTTCACAAGAGAAGTGAACTTGAGAAAGATGCAGGTTGAAATTTGTTAGTTTTGATTATCTCAACGCAAATCTGAGTAGAGAGAATATTATAGGATGGAGAAGGGGTCACGGATAAATAAGAATATTAGCAGGGGATTATAAAAGAAGCCAAATTTTTAAAAATAAACGGGACATTAAAATTAACAAAAACTAAAATAATGAAATGCAGTAGAAATGGACTAGAGGAAGCCTGGGTATATCTAGACGGAGAAACCTTTCACAAGTCACTACATTTAAATATCTGGGTAGCTGTATCACATCTGATGGTAGGTGCACAGCGGATGTGACAAGCAGGATAGCACAAGCAAAACAAGCTTTTATCAAGAAAAAAACTCTCTTGACATCAAATAATGTTTCTCTATCAACCCGGAAAAAAATTTGCTAAAACGTATGTTTGGAGTATGTGTACCTATGGCTCAGAAACTTGGACTCTGAGAAAAGCTGAGAGGAAAAAGCTGGAGTCCTTTTAAATGTGGTGCTGGAGAAGACTATTAAAATTATCTTGTACAGAAAGGGTTACCATCCTGGAAGTACTACAAAGAATTGGGGTGGGACAAATACTGCTAAACTCAATACGTAAAAGAAGAAACGCAATGATTGGACACCTTCTACGTCACTCCGAGTGGATGACAACCTTAATAGAAGGAGTGGTAGGGCCGTGCTGGAAGAGGTAGACCAAGAAAAGAATACCTGGAAGAGATCTTAGCAGGAAGAAGATACATAGATGTAAAGAGACTTGCTATGGAAAGAATAAATGCGGATGCCCACCAACCTTAGGGTTGAGGATAAGAAGAAGAGATAAAAGAAGGAATGCATGCACAAGTAATGGCCTGAGTATAACCCCTTAGGGTAAGGTTAAAATAAATAAATAAGGGATAAAACTTAGGCATACAAGACCTTCCCATTTATTTTATGGGTAGGAGCCATGAGAAAGAAAATTATTCCAGATCTAGCCAGCACCACTTTATGAGTTATAAAAACTTACAAGTCTCTTCACTAAGTCAATGCTCTACCACTTGTAGAGGATAACGGTTTTTTATTCCGTTTTTTCAGTAGCACAGTAAACCTTTTTAAATCCATCGTCTAGTAATTTAACGGTACATCAGAAAACTTCATAAGCTAGTACTTTATGCGTTTGTCACAGCACCAGTTACGATATTAAGATGGAGACTAGCAGAGACATTAGATGATGAGGGATGGATTGTCAAATTCTAGCGTTGAATAGCGATCGTTCACGTCAACACAGAGAGAAGTGAAATTGTAACGCAAGAATTTATAACAATATATTATGGAAGACTACTATAAGAATTCTACTCCACCACAGTCATATACGTTGTGCAGGCATCCACTGCATACGATTTTTATTATCATATGTAAAACGCTTACAGGAATTTTCTCACCAGTCCTAAGATTATCAGGGGCCAATATTGTCAATTATTTGCCTTTAACCACAATGTATAGATCTAAAACCGGTAGTCACGACACCAAGTATTCCTCCCCTCAAGCTCAGATAATGACCGTGGATATTAAGGTAATATGAGGACTACGTTTGGAAGCTTCCCCTATTAAGTCATAAGGACATGAGGAGACAATAGGCTACGATAAGGCTTATGGTGATGCTTCACACATCATCAAGGAAGAACGACTTTTAAATGGGGAAATCCGAAGGCTGTAGAAAGCTAGGATGGGAAATATTTTGAGCGAGGAGTCATA
This sequence comes from Pyrrhosoma nymphula, assembly GCA_963573305.1. NCBI lineage: Eukaryota > Metazoa > Arthropoda > Insecta > Odonata > Coenagrionidae > Pyrrhosoma > Pyrrhosoma nymphula. Next base: position 176,235,808 of record OY754328.1, on the reverse strand, counting down.
GTGACTTTGGCTGAAAGAAAAGCAAAAGTTAGGGGGTAGATAAAAAACTTAAAATTGGCAATCCTTTCAAAGAGTGTGAAAAGACGAAAGAAGTCGATCCAATACTGTTAACAATTAAAACACGTAGGGTAAACCGAAATAAGTATTTGACGACACAGGAAGTGAGAAAACGGGCGTTCATGTTGATAAATTTAAAATATCCAAGGTTAAAGCTGGGAAACATGTGGAATGACAGAATGAACTGATCAAGGCAATTGTTTTGGAACAAAATTTGAAAAACACACTAGCGCAGAGATAGACGCTAATGAACAGCGCAGATAAAAGGAAAAATAACCCGGCTAAGGGTGAATGAAATATACTATGCTTGATCAAAGAAATAAATTTATAGAAAAGTGAGTCAATGATAGATAACTCATCACTAATCGTTCACAAGGGAACCAAATATGACATGCCGATATATTCACTCTCCCAAAAACATTCGGCTCATTAAATAAGAATCATTAAATTAGACATTTAAAAAAATAAAAAATGCTACGAAAAGTAAAAATAAAAAGTTTATATTTCTAAGCATGGATTTATTATCTACTCACTAAAATATACCCTTTATTATCTTGAGCATTGTCCATTTCACCTGAGGTTTGCCACACTCATGGTAGACCTAGGTCGTACGTTTCTCCTTCCAATCATACATACACCTCAACAACACGTACCTCATTTGCTGTGCATCATGAAAGTTATTTTGTAGTATAGTACGAGCTGCCACGAATAGAATTCCATCTGCATAATTAAACATCTAACAATGCCAAATGTTTTAATATTGTCAATGCTCTTCATCTTTCCGCAGCGGATATTAATCAAACCTGGTCCAATAGAATAATTTTAGAGCACACGCAGGTTTTGCGTTTTCCGTATCCATTTAATTAAAATAACAGAAGTCGCGCTTATCTTTAGAACAACGCATCGTCGTGATACTTTTAAACTTCCGTGATGCGAGGAACAATCACTATCAGACAATGACTGCGGCGAGAGTGGTCGAAGAGAAAAAGATAAGGGATGGGAGGGTGGGGGTGAAGTAAGAGAGTGGCGGCCATTTCTATTCCGGGGAAGGTATATAACGAGGAATTTCGGACCGAGACAATTTGGTCTCATCGGCACACTCGCTTCTCAAGTGCGCCCTAGCGAGCAACGACGAGCACGCCGCACAAATTGCCAGGCCAACCCCTCGGCCGCAGCAGTCTTCGCGTGAGTCGTCGAGGAAGGAGGCGCTAATGGAAGGACACGGCCAGGCGCCAGCGAGGCTCGCCCTCCTCTGCCTATTGCTCGCGTCGTCCGCACTCGCCAGAGACCTCCGAGCCAAGAAGGATGAAGCGAAAGTTCCGACCAAAGACTCGGGCGACCTCCACGGGACATCCATACTGGGTACGTCACCCCGATCGGCCGGGGCCCTCCGCCGAGGGGCCACCCCCCTCTGCCTCTTATTGACACGACTCTGGGCAAAGTTCATCTCGGATATTAGCCCAACTTTCGCGAGCACACTCCAAAAGTGGCCTTCCCGACTAAAACACCCTTTCTCTCTCATCAAGTTCCTGTCCCTATTCCTGAGTTTTGCGGACCAACCCCCTGATGAACCAAAACCCCTATTTTCAGAAGATCCTGGGCCTTCGCCACTGAGATGGGATATCCTCCTTCTCCCCGCGGTTTCCCCTGCCCCTCAGTCGACCCGTGGGAAAATTAGGTGGAGATTACCGCGACCCGGAGCAAGAGGAGGTTAAACTGCTCCTGAGCTCGCCCCCCTCGGGGTCACCAATCAAGCGTTGAATCTTTTGAGTCTCCATGTAATTGAAAATCCCGGGTTTAATGAATTCATGATTCAGAGAGAACAAAAGCATTAACCTCGAAGTAATTGGATGTCCACTCCTCGATTTGCTATTCTGTTCGTATTAATCTCAAGCATTTCTTGTGCGACCATTCGTTCGTGTAACTCGGTTTGCGTTCTACCCTTCCATTTGATCCTAAGTACTATGAGTTTTCACCCAAATTTTCTACTCATGCCTAGTAGCTCAACGAAAACATTTCACCTTGAAAGCAATAAATTAAGCGATTTAATATGAACATCAGAACTTGACAAATGGCCTTTCAAAATGAATACGAACGAAGGAAACCCTTGTTTGCTCACTAGAATCGAGCTTTCTCCGTAATAACCTGTCATAAACAAGAAAATATTCGGCGAAGAACCTTGGAATTGGATCCGCTCCCATGAAAAGCTCTTACTATTGGTTATATTAATGATACATGATGTGTGTGCCATCAAATAATTTGAAATGACAACGAGAGCGTGTGTGAGAGACTTACTCTAATAATACTATCTTTTTCAAGAAAAAAGGCAGTAAAACTTGACACGTCATATAGTTACCAATTTTTGGTAATCACAGCATGTTTCACTCTCCCTTATAGCATACCCATGCAAAGAAATAATTTAAGGTCCAACGTGATGGAGAGGATTATTGTTTAAAATATTATGAATAAAACAGAGCACATAATGCCGGAGTATTACACGATAGAATAAACGCGAAACTCCGATATATTGCCCAGAAACATCAATCCCATCAAATGACAACAGGAATCCGCCAATTAGAATGATTGAAAGAAAATTTTAAGTTGCAAATGTAATCTACCAATGATTCAATGGCTTTATATAAATACACCAAGGAACCACAATTTTAATTACATTGTAACATAATGACTGATAAATACTAATAAGTAACGCTTCTTTTCAACTGTGAATCCTAATAAGCGAATTTTACAATAGTGTCACACGTCATGCGATTTTTTCCGATCATCATTTTTTTAAACTGGCTGAATCGCGTAGTACTTAAATTCTCTCCGATAACTTTCTATGCCAGGTTCATCGGCTTTTTGAATCTTTTCAATACCATTTTCATAAATTTTCGAGACAAGTAAGTATTTAGAGATATCAATTGTCCCAATTGCATTCCTCTCAGAGTAGATCCATCGTTCATATCCCCATTCTTGTACATGGTGAATCAGAATCCATAATGAGAGAAATATATCAAAATTACAGGTAGTAATGGTGTTGACGCCTTTTCATTTAGGATGAAAGGAAGTAAAAAGTAACTAAAACTAATATTTCTTCCAGGCATGTCTGATAGATGTAAGGATTAGTAGTGAGGACAATGTTAAGTGCAGAAAGAGACCATTAAAGAAAAGCCACAAATAACTGAATGCTAAAGGAAATTTAAGTCTAAGCTCGAGGTCCATCCCTGTCCACTCTTGCAAGAAATTAACAGATCATTGCGATTTCGTTCCCGTGAATACGTCAGTGAAATTAAAATCATTAATTAGAATTAAAAGGATTACAGAAAGTGATTAAAGAAGAAGATGAAAACCCGATTTCTCGTTCATCCATTGAGATCAAAATGAGGTAATTTAACGTAAACAAGGAGCGAATTGAGTAAAAATTACCCTATTCCAAATTCCGAGAACTATGAAATTGCTTCTGCGCTCATTTCGACTCACTAAGGGCCATATGTATAGTCGTTACCCAGCAATCCCACAGCCCCTAGCAGGCCCCTTCGTCAAAAACTATATTTATAGTCTGCCCCCAGCCCCCTTAGCCTCTCCTGATTCTGGCAGCAGATGCATGCTCCACCAGAGGCCCCCTTATCGAAAAAAATAACACAATGGATGTCACTTAACTGACTCAAACGAATGTGCATAACCTTAAATTAATAATTTCGAAGATTTGGTGTTGATAAAACAACTGTAATATTTGCTCTTAATCGATAAAAATCTGATGTGACGCTGGACTCATTCCAAGGATGTTCATATTCACTCGCAGCATATTTTTTCCCACACTTTCTTCTTCTTGTGGCAGGAAACTGCGTCCGTTTTCTTACTTTCCAACTTATCTTAATGCTTCTCCACCAGGTCACGCACAATCTACTTCTCCACACCGTTGAGCACGTCGAGCGGCCATCTCAATGGTTTTCATGCGGCGTCTAGCTCTTTATTTATCCGTATCCATGTTGATCACGAACGTCACCACTGAAACATTTGAGCTGCGAATTTCATTTCCCGCCATTAGTAGTCATTAGTTACCAGATCTAACCCCCAACCATCCCCTACCTAGCAGCTCCATTAATTTTGACTATAGGACGAAAAATTCAAGGGGCCTGCTGGGTAACGACTATAAATACGGCCCTAAAAGTCTCGCGCATTTGAATTTAAGTATTGCAACCAAGTGGTAGAATCTCAGACGCAAACGTTTTTACGAGAAATGATAAGTTCTTGCAAAGTAGTTGCATGAGCATTATTTCATATATTATTATATATGTAGTACATAGTTATAAAAACATTATTTCATACATTTAACTTGCGTAATTCCCACCCCATATTAGCTCAAATCCCATGAAATCAGGGTCACTTCTACTGCGCGTAGACTACATGGCTTGAATTTTTATCAATAGACTATACTTTCACAACGGACATGTAAACTGAAACGAGCTGTTGAGCGCAAGGAAAATAAAACAAAGTGAAGTACTAGAAAAAAATAAACCCAAAGTGCCACATTCTAGTGAAAGAACCCTTAAACTAGACTCATATCACTCATTCACGAAACAGAGTACAGGTAGAGGAATGTGTCTGAGCACCTAACTAAAATACGGAAGAAAAGTGACTTCAACCACTTTTGCTCTCAACGGCTCAAATCTTGTTTGACTACTGGACAAGCGTAACTCAATCATTAAAGCACTTTTGCTCAAATTGGGGTATTTTTCGTTAATCTCACTCAGCGCTCACAACTGTGTAATGATATAAGAAATAGTTTGTAGCGTAACTCCGTGAAAACTGGTAATACCCATTTTGAGTGAAAAATGCCATTATTACCTTCACGAAAACGCGTGAAAAGCACGACCGGTCACAAATAGTTCGAACTTTGCAAAGTGATTTTATTCTAGATTAATATGTCATTATGAACTACTCCATTTATGTTTCTTTCTCCTATTTCACGGCAGTGACGACGAACAGCGAGGGCATCACGGAAGTCACTGTCTCACAGTCGAACGTGAGCCTCACAGAATTCTTGGAGTTACTCAACAACATCTCCACCCCGATCAACTTCATACCCGGCATTAATCCCTTCCCCCGTTTAGGGAGGTCCCTGAATTCCGTGCCTCTGACCGGCTCCCTGATCCCTAGTTATTTCCCCTACGCCGCCTTCGCCCCCACTCCCGTGTCCAGCATCGACCTGTCCAAGAACTCGATGATCCTCGTCGCCCCGATCCCTGACGAAAAGACGCCGGGGACGGTGAGGAAAGACGGCGAGGTGGACTACGGGGTGTACATCCTGCCCCAGGGACTCTCTTCCTTACCGCCCGACATGTCCAAAAAGATCCTCTCGTCGGGGGAGGGCATGAAGAAGATCGGCCTGCTGATGTTCCCGTCGGATGTGGACTACATGGGCTTGACCGGCAAGCAGCCATCAGGCGGACCCTTCCCGCTCGACGGTATCAAGATCAGGGAGATTAAAGTGGTCAATGGAGAGGAGGGAAGCACCAAACTGGACGACGTCATCAGCTCCCTCGGTTTCGCCAGCCCCTGGCTCATCCTCAGGTATGGCAGTAGCTTAAATTACGAGTATGTTCATATTTTATCCTCGAGTTTTTACGCCTAGAGACGCCTTAAGCAGAGAAAGTTTTATGCAGATCAACTCCAAGGTGCAGAGCGGAAGATATAAAGACAGCCGATACTAACCGACAATCCCTGATTTGAGATTCATATTTCTTGATTACCTCGTTCTCTTTTGTAACAAGAGTGTTGGGCGACCGAAAGAAGGGAAAATTACACAATTATCTAATACAGGCCTCATTAATACGATTTCGTTTCACCGGTGCGGTGAAACGAAAATCCGCTTTTCTTCCCATTCTGTAAACTATTAAATGCAGCACAGTTAAGCGACATTTTCCAATAGCCTTACCACTGCAATTCCTAAATCATATAAGTGCTTTTCTAAGGATACTCCATATTTCCATTATTACTTTATTTCTGACGTTCCACCATCTAAACGCCTGAAATCTTGCTGTGCCTAACGTCACAAAAATCAGATTGTTCTTGCGCCCATAGGCAATACAGTGCATACGTATGACGTGCATCGGAGGGCACTGAAGCCCGAAGGATTTCAGAAAGTAAAAATAAAAATATCTTCAGTAACTTAGTGGTTCTCCATATTTTCGCAATATTTAATCGGAAAATATCTTTTACGAAGACCATACTGAACACATCAAACATGACCCTGGTTTCAACGATTTATCGTCATTATCAGTTGTTTTATACGCACTACGCCTCTCTTTATATACATTTCCACAGTCAGAGGGGGGGGGGGGGCGGGGAAGAAAGAGGAAATGGAATGTTGGGAGGTGGAAGGAATTCATAGTAAAATATTTTCAAGGGCGCAGGGTATTGCTAATGAGTGGAGAAGAATCCCTCCCTCTGACCGTGAAAATGTATATAAAGAGAGACTTTGTACAGAAAACACAACTGATGATGACGATAAATCGTTGAAACCCGGGTCATGTTTCATGCGTTAAGTGTGGTCTTTGAATACGTTATTTTCCGATTAAATATTGTGATTATAGTAAGTACTCGGGACGAAACCTAAAGAAAAATTAACTCAGGGAAAATTTTATGACATTCTGGGGTTAGTATGATAGTGACAGTACTAGAAATATTTTATTTTTTTAATTAACTGATGTCACTTCAGGGACGTGGCGGCCGAAGATCCTGAGACGAGGGTGGAGGCTGAACACGCCGAGACCCCGACGGCACAAGCGAGGGAGGCGGGCGCCGGAAAACCTGTGGCTGCCGGGAACGTGGACCCGGCGCAGATAATCGGGACCATATACTTGAGTAAGGATGGCGGCGTGACGTGGGAGCTGGGTCCTTTCTTGGGCTCCGGTGAGCACATCCCTTTCGTCCGCATCCCCAAACCCGTTATCCCTCCGATGCCCTTCCCTCAAATCACCGTTCCTCCCATACCCATCCCGCCCATCCCCCCGATCCCATGGTTCAACAGCGTCCCATTCGCAAACCCTTTCTACCTGCCCTTTACTATGCCATTCTGGAACATAAATCCACCCAATCCTTTCATTTATCCAGTTCCCGCTAAAAAATAAAAGCTTTGAAGAAAATTTATTCTTTTATTCTCAACCGAATCCCGTCCTATTGTCCTCACCCCCGCCCAATATATAAAACGGAAACAACTACGACCGCCACTTATTCTTCGTGCGTCATCCGTAAACGTCTCAGCTAAGTCATAGCGATCGATTTCTGGAAAACAATTCCCATTCTGCAGCTCTCGGGCAGTATGCTCCATGACCCTGTCTTGAGACACTCAAATAACATTCACTTCTGAGCTCTATTATTCATGCCTTTAATGGCTCCACGAACTCATACTTATTAAATTATAGAAGACTGATAAAATTATAGCGATCGGATTTCATTTACCATTAAATATTATTAATACTGTCGTAACTCATTCATGATCTACTTTTTTCCTTTCGACCTAGATGATAACCCAATTGCGATGCATATGAACTGATGAGATGCATATATCTAAAGGGCGTGATTTTTAGACTAATTTTCGATTACGAGATCAAATTAAAAAGCACTTTACTGAGGAATTTTTCAAGTGACACAAAAATAAAGGAATTGTAAATAAAGGATATTGAACCGAGAGAATGCCTTAGAGAAATACTTTAACTAAAAATCATCAAACATTCATTCTCAATAAGCATCGCGTGAAATCATTTTGCTGAGCCGTAATACATGGCGAGCATTGACAATCCTTTTCATCAGTTGAATAATCAATTAGGTCAATTACACTGTTTTACGGATAGAATCTTTGTCCAGATGAAAGGAATAAACAAGAGGACATTCTGAAGAGGGTAACAGTGGCATAGTATAGTGCAAAATTTCAATGAAACATATCGGTCGATAACTGAAAACACTTTTGAAATTTTACATTCAATAGAGAAATTTAAGTTTCTGGCTTAACCATTAGTTTTTAAATGAAACATGCACGACTAAATGCAATAAAACACAAAGATATAAAGCAAAAGTGAGTTACATTCAGCCACACTACTTTTAAACCAAATTTTAAATTCTTACTTCATTATTTATACGCCAGAATGTAGACGCGTATCTATTACTGAGGAATGGACGATGCAAAAAATAAACATTGATATAATGCTCATCAAGTGATATGGGTGATTGAAAAAGCAGTTAATTAAGGAAAAAGCAGGTATAATATGAATCGATATGCTCACCAATTTCATAATTGTTTACGATGTTAAAATGTGAGGTTTCATCTTTTTGAGTGCAGTGTCAACCCCGGTACTTTCCAGTAAAGCGAAAAGAAGAAGAATCGATCACAGTTCAAAAGTGGAACATCTCGGGAGATCTGTAGATAGATAAGATTGACATTAAGCGGCTACTAGCAACTGTAGTGAATTTGTACTAGGATCCTCGTCATCAGATGAAGGTTCTGAGGGATAGTACCTCCAGGAAGAACATGTTTTACCGTTGTTTTTTTATTTAATAATGAACGAAAATTTCCTTTTTTGCAATAATGTCTCAACCAAATTTACGTTTTGAATGAAGAAAGAGATCTTCTTTACTGTAAATGACTCACATCACATCTCTCTTAAGCTCTTTAGCTGACCTAAGGACGTCCTAACGCTAGGCTATTTCTCTCTCTTCTCTCATCAATATCATTTTCACTTTTCCATGGCTCTCAATGTCCCATTTTCTCTTAATATCAACCCCATAACTTATCCGTTTCCTAACTAATGCCCTCTACAACCATCCTTACTTCCACCACCCTTCCTAACACTACTTTATCGTTTGCAATCCCAAGTATCTGATTTTCCCAATACAGATCCCATTCGTTAACATAAAGCTGTAAGTATGCACTATAATCTTGAGAAAAATGTAGGAACGCTTAGAACATAGTTTACCTATATGGATACATACAAATGAAGCCATTAACAACACTTTGATATTGGCTGAGAAGAAAACGATAAAAACTTACCCGAATGATCGTACACGTTTTTTACTCAAATTAACATCTATCGCCTTAATATGGTCATGAAAATAAATTAGAGGCCATCACAATTCCCCACAAAACGTTAAACATTATATCAAATATATGCCTTACATATGTATCAACCTTCTTAAATGTGACGACGTTAGAGTAATCCATTATCCGAAAAATATGGTTGATTCATTCAAGCAATGATTAAATCAATGTCAGCAATGTACCTTGTACTTTCCGAAGAAAATGGGTACATCTCAGTGAAAGAGGCCATTTTAGGATATAATGAAAAAAAAGATTACGATTAAAAGGCAGAAGTAAAATAATATCTTTGTACTCGTTTATCCACAAAATAATTATGCACCTTAACTCATTATTCTTTATTTTTAAAGCTCAACTATATAATGTTTCAATGTTATAAATTTTTCAATTTTCTCGGAGAGATTACCTTTAAGCATTTGAAGTAGCGCGACGTTCAAGCCATAAATCTTTCACCATCTCACGCCGAGGAGAGGAGTTTGGAAGCATTAAATAAAAGTTGTGAAAAGGAAGGAATTAGGCCAGTAGGCATGGATGGCATCAGATGGACAGGACAATGGAATGTATAAGTCGCTTTACAACTAGGAAAAAACTCATTCTTACCCAAGAGCATCATTGGGACTCACCGTTGAGAAAAGGTCAAGAATTGAACATCCTCACTTGAACAACTTTCAAGAAGATATAAGTATTTTATATTTCACAGATTTCAAGCTGTCGACCTATGCATGGGACAAAGAGTTATTAAATCATTTCCATGGCTTTGATATTTTATGTTAGCATTTGCCCCAGATCTCCTTTCCTTTCACAGTGAGATCATGTCCGAAGTCATGACCTAAAATCTCCTTCCCACGAGAATTTTAGCTAATTCCACTGGCAAGGTTAATGTTAAATTTGTGGGGTATATAAAATCAAAATTTCTGATAAATGTTCCATGGTATTAATTTTCTCCATTTAAACCTTTCAACTGAAAATATAGAAAAATATGTAGCTGGATACAAAAAAGGTAAGGTAGGAATTTTGACATTAACTAATATAAAGTTTACAACATCTAATTGCTTAACATTAATCTTTATGGTTTTTCCTCCGTGTAATTTCGCACTATGTGCACTTGCGGGCGACTCCGATTAAATAATACCGTGTCTAGTCCTGGTATCCTTTAAAATTGGCAAAAGGAACGAACACCTCATTGCGTTCAAAGTTTGGTGTTACATAGCAGACTGCGGCGCTAAGCGCCAGCTTTGAACTGGTTAGTTAACTTGCATAAAAAGGAAGGTATCAGGAGAGATGATGTGGAATATGAACATAGTAAGAACTTAGACGATGCAATTTTCCACAGATTTAAAGTTTTATTCGATCCGGTTTCGATGCACTGCATCATCACCTGATTTCGATGCAGTGCATCGAAACCCGGAACATTTTGTTTAGCCTAGGTAAAATCCAATTTCCATCAGCTGGTCGCTTCAACTGGACAGGAGTTAAAAGTCACTCTCCCAATCCAATTAAAAAATAACTTGAATGACAAGAACGAAGAGGAGGAAAAAATTGATGACATACTCCAAGATTTTGGTTACCAACTTTATATTTACGAAACATTCCCATATCATTCCATGCTCGATGTTGAACTCAGCTAGTGGGACAAAACCCCAAAACAGCTCATATCCATTGTAAGATATTCTAAGTTTAGCCCACAAATGCAAGTATGAGATCATGTTTCGGTGCATTTTAATTGCTATCCAGCGCTCGAAAATTGATTCCAGCCATCAGTGATAAGAAAGGAATGAATTTATTATCATAAATTAAAAAATTCTTTTAGTGACCTTTTCCCGAAAATTTGGATATCGAATCGATAATGTATTTTGGAAGTCAGCCCCATAATTAACGTTCGAATAACGATTCCCGAATTATGAAACACGATTAATCAATCGAATTCGTGATCTGATTTAATTACCGCTTGAAACAAGCGCTTAAATACTCAAACCATTCGACTTTTACTCAATAAAATTTTATCGATTGCTGCGAAATAAATTTTGAATAATATTTACTGTATAACTGGGAAACAAGAAAGTTAACAATAGCCATTTTGCATATCGCGTAGTACAAGTTTTCACACCGTGCATTACGATGCATATCATAACCTATATTTTGCCAATTCTTAGATAAAAATAAATAATAAATCAGCATTACTATAGCAAAGACGATATGTGCGACAGTCCACAGCGAAAAAAATCATTCGCCTTGACCGGGATCCCGGTCGAAGCAAATGATTCTTCCTCTACGGAATATCGCACTTACGTGCACTTTCGGTTGACTACTTACAGGCATAATGGCTAATCCCGGTATCATCAACATTCGTCAAAGACCATATTCTGTAGATCACAAAAAATAATGAAAAATTAGGGGTTGATCGAAATAATAGTTGGAAATACTGGCCAAAATGCAAAACGCACGAGCTCAGAGGCCACCCATTGCACTTAAGGACGATCGGTGGTATCACTCTTAACTCAAAGGGAATTCGACGAAACTTTCTGGAAGCATTAATTATGTTTTTCTAAAGCTACCTGAATTTTTTCAATATTATTTACCGCAGATTTCTTAGGATATTTGATGTGGAAGTGGGCATGAAATTACATAGGTTCTTATGGAAACGCGGGGTGCGACTAGCTTTATTCATCGAAAAGAACGTTTTCTAGTTAAGAATAAGAAAAACAAAAACAATTTAAATCATCAATAGAATAATGTATGACAATCATTTGATATACTTTATTTTTATTATTTTTGTTTTTCTTATTCTTAACTAGAAAAAGGTTATTTTTGATGAATTAAGCTACTCGTACCTTGTGTTCTCATAAGAACCCATGTAATCTTTTGTCCACTTCTCGATAAAATATCTTAAGTAATCTGCTGGTAAATAATTCTGAAAAAAATCAAGAAGATTTAAGACAACATAGGTAATGCTTCCAGCAAGTTTCATCGAATTCTCTTAAGTTGAGTGAAACCACCGAACGTCCTTAACCAGAATCTCGAGGACATAACGACGGCACCAGAGTGAATAACATTAAGATGGAAATTCAAGTGTAAGGATTCCCAACTCGAACAGCGGAAAACATTTTCAAGCATTATGAAATTATTCGAGCCTTAAGGTGGCTGGAGCTATTTTTGTTTATGAACAGATTTACGCGAGACTCTGCACACGTGTCATTATTAGTAATATCTACAGATAAAAGCGAAATAACTGCATATTTCCGATTTGTTTCTTGAAAATTCAATGCTATTTTAACGCGTAGTCTTATATCACATGACATATTTCGTAATAATTCGACAATTTTTATTGAGGTTTCAGCACTTAAATGCAGAATGGAACCATTTAAAAACCTTTAAAGCTTACGGGATTCCTGAAAGCTTACAGAATCATCATTTTTCCCGGATACTTCATAAAAATTGTATTCCATTTTTTCCAGTATTTTCAAATTCTGGTTTTTATCTCGATTTTCCCGGTTTCCCAAGGTAGATGGCCATGCAGATTAAAGGTATGCTGATTAGCTATGTGGCAATGTCCTAAGCCGGTGAGCAATTCACAGTACAGTAAACAATTCTTCCTTTCAAATAATATTTAGCTCTATATACGCCTGTGAGCACCATATCCTTCATGACAAGAAGCGCTGGGATTCAATATTTTTCCATTCATGATATTAATGTAGATATGCCAATTAATACACAGATATTTGAGGTTCCTCATCATAGAAATTACAATATTAATGCATATGCTCGGAAGTAAATTATTTGTGCTTCAAGTAAGTATATCTACCACTAATGAATTCATGCTAGAAAATTCTGACAGCCTCATTCAAGAGAGACTGAGAGGCTGAGAAGAGCGGAACGCTTGAGAGCCTTCTCTTTGGCTAGCTACAAAAATTACGTCCAGCGTGTTCAAACATTCAGCAGCAGAAGTCGTTGGGAGCCATATTTCATTATCCAAACCTAGGCCGCTCGGCAAACGCCACGCTGTGGACATGTTTTCGATTAACATTCCTCAGCTTTTCAGGTGAAAAAAGGAACTTCTGACTCAAGGGGAAGCCCTCAATGGAAATAAAATTACTTCACTGCCAAAATTAGACTGGTGGCATACTGGAGGTGAATACCACACCATTCATTTCGGTTAGCACGTTCCAGAACTACCTCTGCCTTTCGTGAAACTCTTCTCACTAGTCAAATCGTGAGAAAGACTCCTCAAAAATACATTGCTCCAAACCAAATGGGTGAAACATTCTGGGAGTGGAAATACAATAAAAAATGCAAGACGCTGCATCTTCCTTAAATCTACTGGAAAAAAGCAGCTACGTTTTCCTTAGTATTCAGATTTTTTAGCATGCCAAAAGCATATGTTTAATTGATGCCGGCAGTGGCCACCGCCAAGAAGATTTTTGCCTTCAAAATTATTGAATACCTACGTAAAACTGGCAATGATAAAGTATAGGAACCGTTCGTCTCGCACAAAAAATATGAATCATCGAGAAAAAAAAATTTAATTTGTCTCAACATTAAAGTTCAGTGTGACTTAAAGAGCACAAAAAGAAGGCTCTTTTCATTCCACCTTCTACTCTTACCCTTCTCCTCCACTGATCAGATACTGAACTACTCAAAAAATACGATTCAATTCGAGGTAATTCTCCCTGCCACATCCCGAATTTGTTTTTTTATATAAATGGCGAATGTATCTCATTTTCAAATTTATAATTTAGAGGCCCTATTTAAAGTCAAAACACTTTTACTGGCGCGTTTCCGGTAATTTATCTATGAATATTCTTCCGATGTGAAATGTCGCTTTAATATGCAAGATAATTCGCCGAGGTCATTAAAAGAAATTTTTAGAACCATGTTAGTTGTTTCCTAAATATTTTCACACTTCACAAAAGAGTGAAAGTCATTATATTCATTACTGATTCCGGTTTGAAAATATTTTTACGGCGCAAGGTGTACGCAGTAGGATGGCGTGTTTTCGATGTTTTTCAGCAAACTCGTATTTTTATATTATTCCCATAATTATGTATACATTAAAGTCACTTTTTTGGCGAGTGTTAGTCAAATAAGCATTAAACGAGCATGAGCGAACTTCCTTTGGATGGCGAAAAACTCCCACACGTTGGACTACAACCTCAGAGCTTGAGTGAGTTAAGCATGCGTGTAATTACCTTTGGCTGCTACTGAGGCCGACCACGTTTGCCTTTTGTTTCATTACGGTACCAAGAACAAAAACGACTCTTATGATGGTCCACCGTGGGCTCTATTTTAATCCTGTCTAATGAAAAATTAAATTCCCAAACAGTTCTCCTCCCGCGGAAATTACGACTGCCTTCTTTGTCTTTAACATGTCTGGTTAGCTACTCATAAGCCATTGACAATTACTACTCATCGAATATTACAGGTAATTAAAAATACAGGTTAATAATAATGCAGTATTCGTAGTTATCTTATGTAACGAGCAACATCAACAGCAATCATCGCATTTCTGATTTGTAAGTTGTATAAATTGTGTTTTTGACAAGTAAATCAGAAATGCGATGATTGCTGTTGATGTTGCTCGTTACATAAGATAACTACGAATACTGCATTATTATTAACCTGTATTTTTAATTACCTATAATATAAATTCAACTGAGCCAGAAAAATAAGCTCCTCTTCTTATGTTCTCTTAGGCATATTTGAAAAAGTAGGCTTCCTACTCATGCTAAAACTGCAGCGTTGCCAAGTTTACTACACTTCTCGAGCAATGCTACAACTTTTCAATCGTAATTTCAGCATCTAAATATATTCCTATACTATCTCATTTATCAATAAATTGCAGATTGCCTAAACCTTGCAGAACCTAAAAATTGCAGAAGAGTGATTATATCAGAAAAAAAACCTTGCTAACATCATACTGCAAACAATCAGCCCACAGAAACTGAGTCACCAGTTTTCCTTCCAAAAGGAATACAAAGAAATGTACATTCACCGCCCCTACGAATAACCCCTATGAATAACAGCCTACCGTATGCATACTCTACATTCCAGTAGCCGCTAATGGGTAAACAGGAACATAGAAAAGGAGATTATACATTGCGTACAGTGCAAAGAGCAGCAGAGTACAGGAGGAATTTTAAATTGATCTTATAATAAAAGTAGATATTTTTACGTACGAAAATGTAGAATATGACTACTCCAAGTCGGAAAAATCGAAGGCAAATCAATTCAGTCCTTGTCCGATTTTTGTAATATTTCCATTTATATCGTTAACCCACGATTTTTCCCAATCGTAAACTGATATATATGTAAGTTTAATTTGCTACAAACATTGAAATCTGATCGGCTTCGTCTTCTGAACCAGCCATCTTAACGCGTAGAGACAAGAAAGAAGTAGGAGATGAATATGGCTCCCTGAAAAACGCGATCATGAAGTTTCCATGCTGCGGAGGGAATGTTCTCTTATGCATAAGTCGAAAGTGCTTACGACATTTTGACCCTGGAGTACATATGGGGTGAGGGTGAAGTAGAGGCCCTCTGGAATATCGTTGAGATATGATCAATTACCCCTTGCGGAATGACGGAACAGGAACGAGGCGTGGCGAATGGAGTTAACCTTTCACTGAAATTCGCTGAAGTTGCTGCATGGCGTGTAAGGGACTGTTGGAGATGTGCCACGACGCGAAAATTTCAAATTCTTAAGCTGCTCTCGCTTTTGCATCAAGCATATCCATTACTATTAACGTATTAGAAATAAAGATTTCACGCAATTTGAATATCGAATTCTATATATCGCTTCAGAACTAGGGAAGATGGAGCACTCACGACCGAATATATACGTTCAAATTTCCCATAATGTTAGTGATTCAATAGTTACTAACTAAGATTGAAATGTTTTGGAAATAGAAAATTCGAAAATATATTGTGGTAGTTTAAAAAATTATCCACACATCCACAGGCTCTCTGAAATTACGTATGGACAACTCTTTATTTCACCCAAAGCAAATTTTCTAATTCTCTACATGAAATTAGTTGTCTCCGGGGCAAGAAACTGATATTGGAGTACTAAAATACCATTATCACTACTTCACATTAGAGCTTCAAGAAGTAATAGTTAAAATACGAATAGTATGAAACAGAGGTGATCATATTCATCGTCTTCCCAATAAAAATGTCGACAATTTTATTAAACGGTAAATTTGATCGTGACATGCATTGGTATGTACACCATAATTTTCTGCATTTTTAACTGCTTCACCTTCTTTCGATTTAATATTAGGAGATTCTAAGAATATCAGACAATCAATATGTTCACACAAACAACTCATTTACCTACTCCATTTAAACTACAGTTTATAGAAATAGGAAATAAAATGTCTCATTGCTAGTGGTAATATTCCTACAATTAAAATTCTTACTACTTACTAAATGAGAGTGATTGGCTACTCTCTATCGCCATCTAGGAATCTAGAATAATAAATTATAGATTTATAGATCACCAAAGAATAGACTTGCAGCAAAAAATCAGTGGAATATACCTTCCAACACTCTGCTCCTCATATTGTTACACAACACCAAATTTCGAGTTTCTTGTCGCTCCAAGCCATTCGGCGAAGTTACATTGGGCAATAGGGGAAAGATTAAGATACGTTAAATTTTGAAAGGATAAAAAAGGGTGCCAAGGTCTCGATCCCGCCATCGATTGCGAAAAGGGTTATCTACCTGGGAACGGTGTTCGCAGCTACAACGGAGGAAACTTTCCATTGCAGGGTCCCCGTGAGATTTAATTAAAACATTTTTAATTAAAACTTGTCCACCTCACCAAGCTACTCCATATAACGTTGGCGTTCTCAAGGGCTAGCATAATGATTGATAAAAATTATTGATATGAGTTTAATACTGTTACTAAGATGACTAGACGAGCGTTTTTGAAACTGCAAACAAAATGTATGATCAATTTTAAAACGTTAAATTATGATTATAGGATGACTATTAACCTAAAAGCCCATTAAATTTTAGCCTCTAAATTTACTTAATGAAATATTCTATTAAATAAACTATAGCATACTCTTGATAAGCTTTAAAATTTGGAACATGAAACGGTGGATCTACAGTATCAGAGTCAAGAGTTTAAAAAAACTCGTTAGCTCCAAATGCAGACTTACCGAAGCAGTAGGTACAACAGTTTTGTGAGCTATTTATCCGCAAGTACAACACACTGAAACATATTGTCTACAAATAGCATTAACATTATTTATCTTGATTCAACATCGCAAATAACATAAATGTATTTCAGAAAAAGTCTTCAGAAATGATACATATACCAATCCGTAATTCGGTTCTACTATTCAGAAAAAAAAATATGAATGAAATTATTTTAAATTTAGTAATTTGTAAAATTAAAGCAACAAGTTCTTCAGCTGTGGTTTTCAATCAGCCACCCGATTGCTGAGTCTAACTGAAGCCTTATAATTCCACAAGGCAGCGAATGCGAAGTTGGTAGAGTGAATATTTGCTTAGCGTTTCGGAGATAGCATTTCATCCATTTTACATGGAAAAGGCTCCACCACCAATGAGGTATGGAATTCCCTAAGAGAAATGGTTTCAACTATTGAGAAAACAGTAAAAAAAATAAACTAAAACACCGTTATAGCTATTTAAAAAAAGACTAGGAATTCTGAAAGATTCGTGTATCTAATTAGAGCCTATATTACCAAAACTTCGCTCACAATGCTCATTTCTCGGTGTCTCAAAAAACTATAGCGCTTTTATCGCTTTACCGCTTCGGAATCATTTTTTTCTTACGTTCATTTTTCTCGCCACGACTGGCAGACGATATGCTTCTCTTAATTAATCAACTTCAATCTAACGCCTTCCCCTGCGTAACATTCGCCCCTTGTACTGACAATGGAGAAAGGAATCGTTAATCTCACTTGAGTGATTTTCGCGTTGGCTTCAGAACAAGAGAGACCGGGCCATTTCATCATTTCGCTTCGATAGCAGCTTTCCACCCGTCTTCGCACAGAAAGCCCATTCTCTTCCCAAAATTCTCACTCATTTTTACTTCCACGGAATTCTTCGGTGCAGAAAATTCAAATACAACTAGTGAGAGTAAAATGTATAACCGTTCACCAGAACATTCTTGCGATCATTATCTCGCTGTAGTTAAGTTTTTAAACGGTGGCTCCAGAGACTTCCGTTTGAGGCGGAAACGCAAAAATCTTGAGAACTCATTAACTCTTAACTTATCAAGAGCAAAAAGATCACGGAGACTTTCCTCGCACGTGGTGGCATTAATTTTTTTTCACTTCAACAAGTTTTAAAAGATTCTTCCAAAGGCGAATAAATGCAGACGGAATTTTGGAAGAGATATCAAAGATTTCGAAGAGATAACGAAAGATTTCAAATTTTCGAAGATACGAAATTCTCAACGAAAAGATTTCAAACTGCAAACGTAAAACAATAATGTTGCATACACTTGATTTTCCAACTGCAGTTAAGGACTCTTAATGAAAAAAATCCTTGAAAAATGAAACTAACTCTAAAGCAAATAGTTTAAGCTTTTTTTACTCCCCGATGCTCGAATTAATTTATTTCACCTTTAGGTCCATAATGGGTGATAGATTTAAAATAATAAAATCACTACAATCGCAATAACTCCTCAAAAGTTCACAAATTTATCAGCAATATTCACTCAATTCGTAAGATGCTAACCGATTATCGCATTTTATCAGTTTTCCAGGGTTTGGAAACTCTAATAAATTAAGATTGCTCGTGGTATCGGAGGTACACTTTCAACAATTTCACCTCAAATAAAATGCAGAAGATCAGTATCAAAGCATAGATAGGATGGGAGTACGTGGTAAAACTAGTGATACGTGGTAGTATGTGATAAAATTTCAAGTTGCTTTTGATCTTTCTTTTCATTTTTCAACAGCTGACCAGCGAATGATATTACGACTCATGGTTTTTCGTGATAACGATGAAAAATCGCTCAGCTCTAATCCAATTGCATACTTGTTTGTTGGTGACGATACTCGCGCGATCCAGATGTCGATTGGTTATATCAGAGCACCACGAAAGAAAAGTTGCGACCCGTAACTTTTATATATTTATTTTCAGATAAATGCACACCAAATAACTTAAACTATACATAAAGCCACTCTGCCTCGGCTCGTCCGTACCGAGGTATCAAGTCACCGGCACCCGTCACACCGACACACAGGCAGCCTCACTCCACTCTCAGACAGACAGTCAAACACTGAACTCTCGTCCCACTAGGACGATCGCCTGATGTGGCGTTAGCTTCAAACTAAAACAAAACACACGCGAATGTCGGAGGCGAGGGATGTGACTTGAATAGCTGAACAATTGTATTTTATAATACCTCCCTTCGTTACGGCACTACGGTACATATTCTGGAGTCCAGGCTTCTGAGAAAATAATCGAAAATAATAGCTTGTTAAAATGCTAGGAGCAAAATATTGTAATAAATAGTGTGTTTAGTAGCTATTCAATAATGGTTCCCTAAAATAAACCATTCTCATTAATGTATTACATAATATATATAACAGGTTGATAGAAATGGGGAAATATATATCCCTAGAATATCTAAAGGATGTCGATTTTTCTATCACGGATTTTCGTTCAAGGTATTGATTAAAGATGCATGCTGATAACGCTAAAATGAAAATTCTGATACATAAAGCAACAAAATTACTAAATATAAATTGTCATGGTTGACAGCTTCACTTGCCATGCAGGATGCAAGGTTGCTTTCCCTCACAATCAAACAGGAACATCATAAATCCTCAAGAGAACAAAAGCAACTAAGCTGATAACACCCGTGTAAGTGTGCTGGATGATGCACGACCAACTCAGCGTCCGCTCTGCCTATGAAAGGCCCGACGAGCTCGGAAGTTCCCCGTGTGTAAGTCAACAACGTTGTCACCTTATTTCTTCCATTTTCCGCCTTGCCGTCCGCAACATCCCGCCCAGCTTCCAACGCCCCATAGAACTTCACCCATTCCCCCAGGGACCCTCCTTCTGCACCCCTGAAGGAAACGCTTGATATACTAGGGAGCGCGTTAATTCCAGCGCCTACAACCGCAATCCCAGACTGCTGCACCACCCTATCCCTCTTAAGGTAGCTCGCAATGAAAGTCTAGCCAGCAGTAGCCCGTAATTGTCAACCCCTTTCATGTCACCTTCTTATTAACTCAACAAGTAGAAATTAACTACACCGTGTTGATACCATAACAAATTACGCCTTCTGGATTCTTGTTCAGAGAGGAGTTTTGTCTTGTCGAGGAGTCGACTCTAGATTATTTGTAGCATACCTAATGCAAATTATGCTTTTCAAAATGGGACTCAATAGCCAAGTAACACAGCTTAATAAAATAAAAAAATTGATAGGTAATAAAGTATATTCAAAAGTATATTCCAACCAATAACAAAAGTCATGTTAAGTAGAAGAAAGTTTTGAACCAATATATCCTTTACAATTCTCACTAAGTTTTTAATTATAAAATACGTGAGACATAAATTAACGGTATCACGACTAAAGGTCGACGACAATTAGGTCGACGAAAAAAGGCCAACGCCAATAGGTCGACAGAATACAGGTCGCCGTGCCAAATGGCCGATGGTATAAGGGTCGCCATGCATAAAGGTCGATGGTAAATGGGTCGCGGCACAAATAGGTCGACGATATATGGGTCGCCATGCAAAACGGTCGCCATACAATAAGTTCAACGGTAGATAGATTGAAGCGCAAAAAGGTGATGTTAGCTAGAAAATAAAAAGCTGCACACATTTGATGCCAGCCCTTTCACGCCTCGCCGTCGAAACCTCGGTTCGAACCCGTCCAGCAGTTGGCGACTGACCATTTCAACTACGTGTCCAGTTTATTTACGGCTTTTAAAAGTCAATAAATAATGAATAAACAGATATTATCAATGTATTGCATATGACGAGCTGACTAAAATGGTCTTTTAATCGAATACGTGCGATAAGTAACAACAAAGTTACGGTTTACATGAGTCAAAAGACGCGGTACTGCCAACTTAACTGGATTCAAATGAGTAAACGCGGGAAAAATGACTTTTCATAAAGTTTTATATACACCAGGGTGG
Organism: Pyrrhosoma nymphula; assembly: GCA_963573305.1. Lineage (NCBI taxonomy): Eukaryota > Metazoa > Arthropoda > Insecta > Odonata > Coenagrionidae > Pyrrhosoma > Pyrrhosoma nymphula. The sequence continues at coordinate 176,214,526 of OY754328.1, read as the reverse complement.
CCACAAAGTTTTCATTTTGAAATTCCCTGACATTTTTCCTGACATTTCCCCAAAATTCCCTGACAAAATGTCTGCGTGTAACAGGGATTATTAAAAGATTTTTTTGTTTTATTAAAGGCACGATACGTTGTAAAATGCATTGCTATATTTGAGATGCAGGTGTTATCAGTGCATTTCGAAATAGAACAAACGTCAGTTCTATTACATGGTGTCTACTAATATATGAAAAAGAATTTCAAGACTTTTTCAAGACAAAAATTTCAAAATTCCAGACCACAAAGGATAATTTTTTAATGCGTTATTGTGTAGGTCAATAATTCGATTTGCAGTCCTGTCAATTTTTTCACTTAGAATTGGCTCCACACCACCGTTGTGATCGTCTAGTACTATTCGATGCCTATCCTTTTCTTGTAGTACGAGTATTTTGGTTTAACGTGCTTCGACGGCTAAGGTCATTTCGAACCTTTTCTTTAACATTCTTTATACGAAATATTATATAAATATGTCTTTATTTGTTTACTTGTTTAATGTTAGTCACATTGCTTAACAACATTAAAAATCAACTTAAAAATTTGCCACTGTTTAAAAAAATTAGATAGACTAGCAAACTAACTAAACAAGATTCATACAATGGCTTAAACATATATTTGTGTTTATTCATAATTTTACAGCAAACTGTCTGTACTGTTCACAAACAATTGACTTGCTTCAAAATCATCACTTATAAAAACGATGCACTGATAAAATTTAAAAAAAAAACATTTATTAAACATACCAACAAAACCGACCTCTTCCGACCCGGCGCGGTGGCGGCACATACGGCGACGACGTAATATAATGTTTTTACTTTCTATGGGCGGATTTCTGTTCTTTCATGAAAACGTAATGCCTGCGTTATGGCGTAATGAAGCATCAGAATTCAATGACAAATGCAAATTACTAAATGGCAAACGTTAGGCTTTACTGAATGGGATTCCTTCATGATGAGGGTGAAAGAAAGCACTGCAATTCCACAGTAAGTTTAATTTATTCCACCCGACGATGATGCACAGAATAGAAACTTAGGACGCGATGGTATAAACGTAATATATACGCAAGAATAATGTATCTAGTGAAATTCAACAGAGTTGCACCCTCAGAGACATGGCAAAACGCAAAATGGAAAATGTCACTATCGTACTATAGTACGATCTATACATCACTTGGTTCTTTGGTAGCGTTGTAATAACCACTGTAAAGGTCGTTGTTTCGAAATAATCATTCATGGGTAGGACGGAAGTACACCATCTTCAGCCTGCAACTGACCGAGCTGATTTGTCACGTGGTGGCATGCAGGAAATTGTGCACATGTAATCGAACGACGAAAGTCGCAAACTCACACATACTGACCAGGGAGGTTTAAAAGAACACCACCTTGATACTGACAGATGGACACAAAGGGAAACAGAAGATCTATTTTCGTAATGCAATGTATGCCGTTCCAATTTTGATCGTGACGATTTGATAGCAACCATCACTTATCCTTTTCCCGAATTTTGATTATTTTTAAGCGAATTCCCAACTTTTTCCAGATTTTTTCCTGACATTACAAATTTTCCGACTTTGTCCCAGATTCCCGACTGGTAGACACCCTGTATAAATTGTCATTAGGGGCCCGAAAAAATTCGAGTTTCTGTCACACGCCGTGAAACTCTTCTGTGCGATCTCGTATCACGAGCGTTCGATACGGAATTTAACATGCCCGATGCATCTTCGAAGAGGATTGTGCGAGTGAGAGAGGAACCACGAGAGGAAACAGTGAGCGGGCGAGCAGAGAGACGGGTGTAGCTTCCGACAATGTTGCAAATGACAAACCATGGGGTAGTTTTCTCCTCCAACGCTGGTCCGATAAGGGTCTCAAAAAAGCAAAGCACATCTCGGCAACATCGTGTTCGAACCACCTCTCTCGGAGGTAGTTCCCCTCTCCCGCGGAAGCGGAGGCTTTCCTACTGTTCCGGAGTTTCCTGAAAGGTACCCACCCCACACATTTCAGGTCTGCCTTTCAGCCGAGATATTTGAAAAGGTAGCCGGGAATGGCCAGGCAGAGCCAAAGGGAGGAAGAAAGAACTGGCAATATGGCAACCTGGCATATATCGTACGGTGGCGGAGATGAAAGAAGTGTATGGAACATGAGCCAAGCCACTTGTAAGGCGCGACCACTACAAGTTTCCCTGACAAAACATGAAAATCCCTGACATTTCCCTGACTCCCTGACAGCCAACCTCTTTTACCAGACATTTCCCTGACTTCACTGACTTCCCTGACATGTGGCTACCCTGATATACAATGTCAAGTGTATTTCCCTTATTCAATTCTCAGTTTTCAATTTACCGTCGGATGTCGGATTTTGCATAGCTGTACCTAGTGTATATCAAGATTCACGTAACAAGGAAGTAGGTTATCTAAAACTATGTAACATGTAGCTTTGTGCATGTTACGTAAAATACAAACCCCCTGCCAAACACCCTATATGTGTCACTGTCAATGTACTTATGATTGATATCGTTTCCATGAAGTCCCACCTGGAACAAATAGTAAAATTGCAGATTCCAAAATTTTTAGCCACCATTTTCATTTAATTTCGACCTTTTTCCACGGCAACCCATATACTGTCAACCATTTTGTATAGCAACCCATTTGCTGTCGACCTTTATGTACCGCGACCCATCCACCATCGACCTTATTACACGTCGACCCTTTGGCTATCGACCATTTGGCACGGCGACCTATTGGCGTCGACCTTTAGTCGTCGACCTTATTGCTGTAGACCTATAGTGGAACCAAATTAACACAAGATATGAATTGGAACAAGGATAAGTTCTATTTCAAAAAGAATTAAGTAATCATCTATGGGGAATTTCGTTTAATGCCCCCTTCGTTTCTTCTGGCATTAAATTAGTAATCAATCAAGCATGCGTTTAAACAATTTAATGGGGCCCACGAAAAAACTCAATTCTGCTCCATCAGGTTCAGCTGCCTTCATGTAGTCGAGTGGCCACTCTATAGGTAGCTGCTGTTTTTGGCAGAACATATACGCCACCGCCAGTGAGTATTACGCTGGGTTAATAGCAAGTGCTTCTTGCTTTTAACAGCCATTCCATTTTTTTATGCAAAAGCCTTGACAGTGTTGGTGACGAATTGAGTGAGTACCTTAAAAATGCAAATAATTTTTAGATAGTTTATATCTTATGGCAAGAATTAAAAAAAAAACAATCCTCAAAAGACATTTGCATATATTTTTAGATATTGTATATCCTAAAATAGTTTAAGGTCTAAATGATCATCCAATAACTTGATGAGTTCTTGGTCAATTATCCAAAGGGTGAAAATTATCTATTGTGTTCCACTTGTGTTGAGGAAATATTTGTGACCTTTAATTGTGAGGTGGAAATACCAAGCCGTACAGTGAATCCGCATGGCTACATACATAGGAAAGGAACTTATAATGATCTTGTAATGATCTGTAAAGGACCTTCAAACTATATATATATATATGTATATGATGGTAAGTGAAACAACTTTAATACCAGAAGTTATTTACTTGTCCTTACTCAAAAAAAACCCAAGAAAATGTCCCTTTTTTAGCTAAAGATACAATTTTACATTTAGAGTGTGTCACTCTGTACAAAATTTTGTCAAATTATAATTGGCTGGCTTTTTTTATCAGATTATGAATTATTATTGGCAAAATGATGCTTAACATGCTGAGATGATAGATTTTTAGGACTCATTATTGTTCATGAATTTTACGAACATCGCCATTCGACATTTCGACAATTTAGGTAAAAGTATCGACTTATTTCTTCCACAAAATGTTTATTTCATAGCAAAATCCTAATATATTAAGCCACCAGCATCCACTCCCTCCTCGGTGGGAAGTGGTGGTAGCTCTTGGGGATCAGAAGCCATTTCTCCAACGGATAGTAAGCTTTAAAGACCATAGAAGCATAAAATAATTGGAGTGAATCTAAATAGAGTACTTTGTTCTGAGTACGCTTGAGCTTTATTTATAAATGTAAAAAAAACACAATCTCCTTTTCCTCGTCTTGCGGTTTTTGGACATGCAAAACTGTGCCTACAGCTGCCACCATGAAGACAAGCAACGTTGAAGTAGCCGCGGCAATCTTCACGTATGTTTTGGCAAATGTAGCAACATGTGTCAAATTTTTATAAACTATTCTTGAAACACAATGAATGTTCAATTCTACACCACGCAGACAAAATTTCGACACTCATCTGTCTTCGATGTCCATCTTTTACGGCTTACATCAGCATTGAAGATTGACTGATGTAAGGAAATCCTTGCGTGTCACGGCTTACGTCCATTGTAGAATGGCCTAAAGAGGAGAAACTCACTATGCGCCGGTTGTACAATGTATGGTAAAAACCGTAAGTTACGGCTAGGGTCAGGGTTTTACATGAGAACCTAACGTATAACCGTGACTTTAGCCGTAAATAAGGTATTTAAGACGTTGCAAGACGTTATGCAACCAACCCTACATGCAGAAACTGCAATCTAGGAATAAATGTTTCCTAATATATATAGACAATGTAAATACTCAAATATTTATAGGTTTAGCACCAGACCCAAAGTTTACATTACACAAATATGATTTAGATTGATGAATGAACTTATTTTCTTTAAAAAAAAGGGCTATTAAAGGCACCATAGAGCTTAGTTGATGGAAAGGTGTCACTCCTGGTGCGAAATTTGTCTGAATGAAATAAATTAATTTTCTTGCCTTTTTTTCAAATGATGAAAACATTGTGTGACAGCATATATTTCACCAGTGATTTTTCAAATCTTATGCGTTCCAATAGAGTCCATGAATTTTATTAGTTTATACACAATATAGGGACAACCATAGCTTCTTTTTCTCAAGATATCTCATTAAAAAAAAAGAAACGCAGAAATTCTTATTTCATCTCTCTCTTTTAATAAATGCTAAATAAAAGATAGACAAGGAATTTTCACGTAAAAAGGACGTAAAAAAGATTTATAGATTACCCATCATAGTCATCGTTTCATTCCCTAATCTGGAATAGTTCTTGTTAGATCTTCCCAAATGCTCTACTGACAAAACATTTAGTTCGTTTGCCTCGCCACACGGGCGAGCCGTTCCCGGAGGAAGATGAGAAACCTTCACGGCAAAAAAAGCGAAGTCAGATTCAGACCCAAGAGAGTGGAAACTTCAGAGTGGTGTCTTCATTTGTGTGTTCTTCCTCTCACACACTCACGCATCGCTCCACCTCTTTTGTTCCTCGTAATCAAACTCCATCCACTCTAGCCCGCTCCACACATCCGCTCCCTCAGGTTTTCAGTCACTGAGTCATGCGGGCATATCACACAACCACCGCCCGTCGCTCAACCACCCTTCTCGTCCCTGCGTTCCGTCGGTGTCTCCCTTTTCCCCTATCCCTCATTCGCCCAACGCCTCATATCTCTCGTTCAGCCGTTCCGTCACGCCTCACACTTTCGCAGATTCCTTCCCCCATTTTCAGCCACACACGCATCCCATTGTTGACTTGTTTCGGTAATTAATTGGATTCTGCGACCGTGAGTTTGTAGATTACCACTTCCCCTCCGAGCTCCCTCACTTTCGCCACGAAAGCCCTTCAAGCCAAAGTGCTAATAAGCCCTCAGCCAGCGCTTAAATACTCCTTCGCAGAATGATTTCTGAGACGTGCGCGCGACAACCCCGATGCGATACTAACTGTTTCGACGATTTGGGAGTGAGGCGGGAGTGACGTGTCTTCCAGTTAAAGGGTGAGCCCGCGCAAATACACGTCTTCCTCCATTCACTGCCGCCGAAAACGACTAAAGGGAATTTCACTCAAAAAGAAACGCTGCACGCGATGCCGCGCCTTTTTAGAAAGATAGATAGATAGATATAGTACATTAATTTGTTCTAGGAAATTATGTCCCTTGGAACATGAACAGATAACAATTTTTAGTAATTTACAGTCTCATTCGTGATATTAATTTTAAAATTGAGTTGTTGTCTAAACATCGACCGAACAATTTGCACAAGGTGTCAATAGTTGAAAAATAATTGATACAAAATAACCAATTTAACAACAATAATATTTTCACTTAAACTTTTTAACAAAAAATTATCAGCTGTATATTTCATAATCATTACATTTTACACAGCATTAATTATTTATATAATAGGAATGTAACCGCTTCTGAAACATATAAATATTTACAGTAGACCTTATTCCATCAGGTAAGGAATTCCACAGACCTCAACATGTAACATGGAAAGATCTACCAAACACATTGGTGCTGAAATTCGGGATAAATAATACCTCAGTATGTCGTGTAAATCGTTTATGCGTGTTAGCATTAAAGATAATTTTTGTCAAACAAATAACTAGGACACTGTAGTACTGGTTGCTTTGCTGATTTGGGTCAGAAAAGTTACAAAATAACCCCCAGGAAGAAACGTTTTCTGGGCTATCCAAAATTTCGTGACTGATAGTGCGTTTGAAATGAATTTTCTCTGATTCGATCGGGTACGTAAATGCATGGTCCTGATTAGGCATGTGCCAAACGCGGTCGGGAGACCGCGACGATTGGCAATCATTTTGGGCTTCGGCGAAAATTTTCACGGAGTATATCCTACGACACCTAAACCTTATTCCACTGATCTTGGAGCCAAACAAAAGATCTTGTCTCGGCCGATCTAGACAAGCTAAGAAAAACGGACTAATTATTTTAGCTGAAAACCCAGAAATTAGTAATTAAATTTTAAGGAAAGTTATAAATGTCGACCTGTGTTCATACTAAATGCCAAAAATACCTCTCACCGAAAAGAGAATCTAATTTTCCACTTATCTGTACCAATAAGTCCGCGAAGGAACGAGTGAGATGGCTTCTGGAACGTCAGAGAGTCGTAGCGGAATGCGACGCAAATGACGATGCAAGCATCACGACGACCGCCGATAATTACCCGCAATCGCAGAAGAAGAAAGCTCCAGTAATGGACACATACGAAATTAGTGACCTTCGTTGGTTTGGCCATGTTGAGGAAATGGATGGTAGCTAGATGTAGTGCTAGTAGAGTGAGTGATGTGAGAGGAATGGGTAGGCCGAGGAAGTCTTGGTTAAAAATGGTGGAGGGGACTCTAAAGATGAGGAATATTAATAGTCTGAAGAATAGCAGAGCGTGTATGAAAAAAATGCATAAGCGTTAGAGAAGTAAAAGAGGTATTCAACGATAGGACATTATGAACTAGTTTTCAAGCCTAACAGCAATAACTAATAAACTTGACAGTGGCAGGCTTCAATTCGTAGAAGTTAATTATATAAGTATTCATGATTAATGAAAAAACACTTTTCCACAAAATTTTTATTGTACGACGTGTTTCACCAATTTATGGCATCGTCATGTACACAAAGTTTGTTAAATGTGTTAATTGTTGTTTTAGTTACGGCGGAGGAGGGGAAAAACAAATATTCGGGCAGGGTTGAGGGAAAAAACACGTTGATTAAGGTGGCTCTATACCGGGGCTAAGAAGCTCGTTTCAGACGTTTCCCTCTAACCCAGTAATGGCTTTGCCGTGACAGCTGGAGACTTACAATTGTGGTCTCCTGTAGATGCAGAGTCATTTGTTGATTTAAGTGGAGTAACTTTATCATGAATTGGTTATGTTTTTTTTATAAAAAAAAAGTATTAATTGGGTTTTTACGAAATCTTTTGGTAATATTCCAGGGCACGTTGTGAATGCTAGATTCCGAAATGAGGGTTGTCAGCCCAATTAATTCAAAGAATCATCTTTCATATACGCAAAAAATCAACAACCATTGATGCTGTTTTCGTATTAAGGCTATAGCAATGTTAAGCGTCCAAGGCATTGACAACGGAGTAGACCTTTTCCATCCCCACCCAAGGATAATCGTTCCCCACTCCATTTTTGCCAGGGCCGCCTTCACAGTAGTGATGGGCAAAGTCGGTCTTTTGAGAGATTTCGGTCGCGTCGGTCACTCCCGCTTGTGATTCGATCTTCGATCGTCGATCAGAGAGACCGATTTTCCAGCTAGTGAGCAGTCCAAGTTGCCTACAATCAATGATCTCTCTGGAAAATCGTGATAGATAAAAAATCTGGTCGTTCGTGAGTTTCATACTGTAAGCATGACCGAGGTGTACAGCTTTCCTCTTGATAGCACAGAGCAGGCACAGAGTTTCAGTGCAGCTACCTCGTTCAGTGCCGGTTTCCGTGGAGTTGTGGGTAATTCTTTGAAAACAATTGAAGGCACAATTGTGCAATCGTGCGAAGGTTTGTTTTGTTTTTACACAATGCTCTTGGTTTGTGATTTTAAGTATAGTTATACGAAGAATATTAGGAATATCCCACTTGATTACAAAACTATTGAAGAGTGACATTTTATCGACCACAAATTATTAACAACTCATTATAGAAACCAATGATTAATACTAATTTAGTAGCGACATTTTATTTTGGTAAGTAGTTCGAAACGATCAACGTTTTCTTTTGGCTGTAAGAATTTAAAGCAAATTATCCGACTGTAGCACTAAAATTCAATTTTCAATTACAGTCTGTTTCACTTGTTCACGAGACGTAATATTTGTCGAGAATATTGAAACGATGGTTTATCGTGTATTTAAGTGACAATGCAATTATGGAAATTCAGTGATTACAAATGTTATATGTGCTGTGATGTATTGCGTGTGTTCTTGTGGTGATATTTTGATATTTAAAGGTTATTTGTGTTAGGTAGACTTACGCTCCTAATGGATGTGTTATGACAGGAAATACACCATGGAGGTTATAAAAGTTTATGTGCTTCTGAAATGGCATAATATTGCGTTGTGTTTCTGGACGTGAGTTACACGAAGAAAGTGTATGTTCAACTTATGCTAAAGTTATTGTTTATGTCGTAAATTTACCAAGAGTTAGTGCTTCAAAAATAGCCTATATAGTGAAGTTAATGGTGGGTTTTTGTTTGTTTACGTCGTAGATTTTTAAGTTACAGTACCCCCTGAAATAATCTCATAGTTTGCTGCTGTGTTTGTAGAGTGAATTGCATGTAAAAAAGCGAACGTTCAACTTTGGTAAAGGTTTGTTTACATAGTACTATATATCTAGAATTTAGTTACTGTGCTTCTGAAATACTGTCTCGTGATCGTCGAGTGCTTACAATATTAATAAATGCCAAAATCGAAGATTTGTTCATAGGTTAACCTAATATTCGTCGTTTATTGTTTACATCGTAAATATAAAGCATAAATTCAGAGTATTAGTGCAAATACAGGAGTCCAAGACATTCGCTGTGTATATACATATCTGTGATTCTAATAATAACAATCAGTCCTACGATGAATACTTTTTTGTGAAGTTGCTTCTGTCGTGATGTTGTTTTCTTCTCGTGAAGCACTTCTTGTGCCTAAGTGAACTGAATAGGACTTCACGTTTACTATTCTCAATATTTGTTGAAATATATGAATTTTTTCAGCCACTTGAGTGATTTATATCTAATGTAAAACGCTCCTTACAAAACATGCTTCGTTTGTTGCCATCGATTAAAATCGTTGGGGTTTCACCATGCACTTCGTCACTTAGATAACTAATCAAACTAGTCAATTATATTGATGTTCAGTAAATATGTTTTTCGCAATGCCACATAGATTCTAAATGTTTAAAAAGCATATTATTAAATGATGGTTTGTACATGTACCTGCGTACCTTTCAATAAAATGTACATTCAGTAAAAATGCACTTTGTTATAGTATTGAATCTTTAGTGCTATATTAATTCCCCCTCACAAAATGCTTTTGCCCGTACATTGGAGATGTTAATTGGTTACGAAAACGATTTGATTATTATAGTTATGTCTTACAGGGTATTCAACAGTTATACATATCAAATTCTTATCAGTAAGTGTTAACATATATTGCTTCTAAGCTACCTATAAGAAATGCCTAATACACACAAAATATTTGTTATTATGATGTGTATGAGTAGGGATTTAAAAACTGATTGCAGGATGTGATGAATCTTCTTAAATTGTTTGGCACTGACAGTGCTAATTTTAAGCCCACTACATTCGTTCTTCCTCTAGATGATATTGCTGCTATCATTAAGAAGCACCAATGCAATGCAATAAAATATGTAAGCGTCAGTGAGTTTCTCTGCTATCTGATTGCTACTCTAGTTGCCATTTACTAGACTATATCATGTAACAGGTAGGGAATACTATATTTAGGCAAAATTATAACTAGTTTACTCTGTAGATTTTATGAAATGCATGGAACAATCAGGTTATAAGAATGTTTACTAAATATCTGACCTCAATATATATGTTTATTATCTTTGCAAGGAATAGCCTCTGATCAATTATTAATTTACACAATGGTTTAGTGCTTATCAATGGTTATAGCCATCAATAACTTCAGACCAATATCCACTCTGCCAGTTCTCTCTATATTATAGAACTGTAATCAGAAAACAGTAGTGTTTACATATCATATGAGTGATAACAGTTGTATGTCATACCTAGTTTTGATTCAAAGAAGAAAAATCAGCTGTGCATACTGTGACAAATGTTTATTTCCCCCATGCAATCATTGAATTTGCTAGAACAATATACATACCATCTTGGATTTTTAAGAGTAAAGATTCTGAGTGTATTTCATGTTGATTTTTGCTTGATATACTTACTGGATACTTATGGGAACTAAAGCTAATATATTTTTATTAATTTTCTTGTGACATTTTGAAAATATCTCTTCCTTCATGCTACCGTAATGGACTTTATGAAAGGATTATTCTCTGTGGGTTTGGCAATGTTTAAATAATAGATTAGAGTTGAGTATTGGAACAGGATTGTGATTGAGGAGTGAATAGCGTAAGAGGAAGATGGAAAAAATTGTGGGTTCATGATGTGGTGGAAGAGACATTAAAGGAGGAAGATTAGGAGTCTTAAGAATAGGAGAGAGTGTGAATGAAGTAATGTATGAATGCAATAGAGGCAAAGGATATATGCCAATATAGGGTATTATGGAGTAAATTATTAGAAGAGAGCCAGTTTCCAAATCCAAGCAGACATCACTAACAGCAGAGAGCAAACAATATCATGTGATAAGTTGTGTGCCTCAAGTTATCCAGGTACTCAATTACTTAGCAGTCAACTTAAGTGTACAGATGTCGTTCCTGTGTGACTTAAAGTCAACTTGATCAGAATAAAATTATTTTTTATGCCCTCATTTAAATTAAATGTCTGTCATAATTTAAGTCAAGTATGCACTCATAGTTTTGGTAACACCCTTTTATAAATTGAAGAAGTTAATGGAGAAGAGGGTCATGGATGAATAATGAAGCAATGGTAGGTAATCAATGATTTTTCACTTATAACAAAATTTTAGTGTAAAATGGATTTGGTCTATAATGCTTCATGCTTAATGAATGCTGTTACATATTATTAATATTATTTATTTCACTGATATGAGGAACCTAAGAAGCTTTCTCGGGTTTCCAACAGGGTGATGGTCTCCATGTAGGCTGACGTTCCGATGTCTGACTCAGTCATTGTCATCAGGGGTGATGAAAACTAAGGGTTCTGCAACCATTCATAGATCCATTTATTTTTAATAATCAATAAGTGAAATAAATGTTGGTGTAGGTTTTTTACAATTACTACTTGGCTTATTTTGAATATGTTCCTTGAAACCCCAATATGATTAAGTCTTAAGTCGACTCCTATTGTCATGATCTTTGGTAAATTTATGAATATTAATCAACTGTTATCAAAGGACCTGCTATGATGTATTGTTTACCTGTAGTAGAAATTAACAAGGGTAATTATAGCTGTTAGGCTCACACATGCCAGATTGGACGAAGAGCAGGAACGAAGGGAACATAGTCCACTCAGCATCTGTGGATATTTTTCCTCATGGTAAGTGGCTTGCCAGCTCACTCCAGAGTATAGATTGAGAATGGTCATTGAGTAGAAACCATTAGAGGCTTAAGACAAATAGCAAAAAACAAATAGTGGAATGAAGTTGTAACTGGGGCTGAATTTTAGTGGAACGAGGTGTCCTACTCAAGATATGAAATGTCTTGTATCAGCAATATTCAAGAATTATGGGGGATATGTAATGCCTCAAGTCCTGATATAGGATGCAAACAAAAGGTTGGTTTGGAAGGTTTTATAAAGGGTTGTGGACTTCGGTGGATCTAAACCATTGGCTAATGTTGAGAGGGTGAGATTAGACTAAAGTTATATGAGGAGTGGCTCTCGAGAAGGATAATGAAAGTAAGATAGAAGAGAAGTTAAGAGATACTTGACTAGGCATTGAAGTTACATATAACAGTGAAGGAAATTTAGGAGTCCACTTTATGTCAGATAGTAGGTAATTAAGAGTAAATGAGGTCCTGAAAGGCACTTTTGAAGGGAAAGGTTTGCTTCGTTGGGAGAGGTAGGAAAACTATAGGCAATTGAAATGAATGGATGTGATGCGCAGAACTAAATTGAAACATTTTAAGGAAAGAAATTTTTGAAGCAGGAAGGGTGGAGTGGTAACTGACCACTGAAATATATATGTCTGTTAAGCTATCTGTATACCATTATAATGGTGGTAAAATGTCATGGTCAGGCAAATATAAGAATTAAAGTGAATGTGGAATGATAACTGCATGTGGAATGAATAGACGTTGATAACAGTCCAATGCTATAATTGCATTACTCCACCAATGTTTAAGATAGGAATCAGTTTTTAAACTAAAATAAGATTTTCTTTGTCACTATAGGTTTCTGATTATCCTCATGAATGTTCTGCTAACTTCCTGCAGGTTCCTTCTAAATTTTCCTGCTAAATATTTACCAGGGATTTTGGATGTACAATGAGTAATTAGTACTATCAGAAATTTTAATTTGTCCTTTCCAAGGAATTAAATTTTAAATGAATATGGTCTAAGCTCCTGTGTACAAGCCATGTTCGAATACACACTTTGATGGATGATTACAAATTTCCAGCACTATTTTACAGTATATGATGCTCTATTGCACGCAGAAATACAGTCTTTATTTATTTAATTGCTCACACACAGCATTTCTGCCAATTTAAAGTGACATAGTATCGGTGGTATGAAGTCATATATTGCCTTACTAAACATGTTAGTACATTTTGATTGAAATAACTCCTTGTCCATTTCAATGGGATGCCTAAGGCTGATGTAATGGCCCACTCATGTAATTCATTTTTGCTTACAACCAATTACAGTATTACGATATTTACATTGTACCGTTTATTGAAGCTACACTCAGTGCAAATGCAAATGAAATTCCGGAAACTCATACTGATATTTACTGATCAAGCCTATGTACATTTTTTTAACTTACTATTCACTACAAAAGTATAATGATGAAAGTATGAATCAAATTACCTGTGGGTAACCATAATTTGCAGTTATCATGTCTCGAACGGTGTTTGGATCTAACCTATATTAACTGGAATCACGCTATTATTCCCTGAATCAAGTTCTTCAAATACCATTCCTCTAAATGAAAAGGAGAGTTATTGGCACATACGAAATTTTATTCTCCGAAAAAAGGATTCGCTGATGAGATTGCAGTTAAAAATATTTTAAATAACACCAAAAGCAAACTGCATTCCAAAAACAAACAATTCTGGATGAATTCACCGGTGATTTTAACACGCCGGTACTTCGGAAGACATATGGGAAGAAAATTCAGACGAAGGGAAAGCCAACGGACATCCAATGAAGCACTGGAAACATTCTTGATTGACAGCAACACCATCAAAGTCTAGAAAAAGTGATTGAAGAGAGAGGAGCGGAGTTGAATTTTTAAAATGCATTGGCATTATGAATCACAGTTGTTTATATAAACGGCCGGTATATATATAATACAGCGGCATGGGTATCAGGTTTGATTTCTAAGCGATCACGTCATAGACTTAGATATTTAATTATCACACAATTTACGACTCGTCGCGGCAAAGGAAAACAATTCATAGGGATATAGTATTGTACTATACTACTTACAAGTGACGATTAACCTATTGCACGTAATAAATAACGGCACTACATAGCCAACGCAGTAACAAATAATGCATTGCTTGGCGAATTAACAAACGGATAAGTACCTGGATCATGTTTAATTTCCATTGCATTCCTTTTGAATCTTAACCCAGCTGTCTCTTTGCCGACAGTGTAACGGATTCGGTCTTCATTTTTAATGATGTTATTATTCTACTAAAAAGCGAGCCAGCAAAACTGGTAAAACTCTCTCGATGCAAGATTTTTATGTCGTGATGTAAATTGTTGACTGTTATTACGCTGCGTCTTTGTTAGCGCAACCGAGCGGAGCATCGAATAACTGCCTAGATCTCACGAAAGAGCGAGTAACTCTGGAATCTCTCGTTATAAAACTCATTCAAGATTTTTTTGGTCGGTCTCAAGTCTCGTGATCGATATTTGATGTCATGCAATCATTCCTGTCGCGATCGGTGAAGATTGCCTCGGTCATTGGAGAGAAGTCGTTCATCGATCTTTCTTTTAAGAGAACTTGCTCTCGGAATTCGATCTCTCACGACCGACCCATCACTACTTCACAGTTTCCAGTTGGGCTTCTACCACCACCCCAGTAGGCAACCACAGGCGGCGACCGTTAACTTGAGTTGTCTTGGAGGTATAGACCCACATTAAGGCGAAGCGGGAAAAGCTAAATTTATCGAAAAGGAGTGGGGAGGGATGCGGAAATAATAATTCACTACAAAGGCTATTGGATTGTTTGATAACTTCTATTTGTCCAACTTTCTTTGCTTCATTTTCATTCCTTTGTAAAATTGATCGTGATCGTGTAAAATTTCGGGTTTAAAATCGCTCATATGATTGTTTTCAAGTACGTGTTTAGCACAAGATTAGGTGGAATCCATATTTCTGTAACTTTTGGCGTGTTCTTTGATACATGTAATAACAAATTCTGCTTACCCGTTTTTTTTCCTCAACCCTGCCCGAATATTTGTTTTTTCCCCTCCTCCCACGTAACAACAACAATTAACACACATAACAAACTTTATGTACTTGATGCCGTAAATCGGAGAAACGCATCGTATATACAATTAAAATTTTGTAGAAAAGTGCTAAGTATTTTCATTAATCATGAGTACTAACAGCAATAAATAAGTTCCTTGAATTTCCCTACCCCGAAAGAGAACGGGGTAAAAATGCATGTAAGAAAAATAATGTACGTAAAACCCACGGCCCCGACACATCCACACACGGCTTAGTTTTCAAAAACATTTTCAGATCCTCACCTACCTCTGACGTTAGCTCACATAACTGTCCCAATGGCCCCCAAATCTCGTCCCGAAAGTACAAATCATCACCGTGAGCTTTCTTTTCAAGGTGTTGATGTTATCACGGATTGGAGAATGGTTGATTTGCGCACATTAACTCTGCTCCCGATCTGTTTTGAAGTGCGCTAGCAACACTCTTATTCCTTCAGGAACATCAACGTTT
The DNA here is from genome assembly GCA_963573305.1 of Pyrrhosoma nymphula. Taxonomy (NCBI): domain Eukaryota; kingdom Metazoa; phylum Arthropoda; class Insecta; order Odonata; family Coenagrionidae; genus Pyrrhosoma; species Pyrrhosoma nymphula. The sequence goes on along the minus strand of OY754328.1, from coordinate 176,198,977 downwards.
CCAAGCCAAAATAGTTCTAAGTATTTCAATAAAAATGAAGTTCCTTCCCACAATTACAGCAGCACTTTTACTCTTATAGCCACAGAGAATGTATGGTGGAATTTCCCTCCACTGGGAAAATATTATTGCCCGAATAAAGAAAATCACACTAGCAATGAAAGATTCAAATTCGTTCATTCTCACCCTATCAAAAGCAAAGGAAAGGTAAGCTGTCAAAGGAAATGTGATCAAAAGACCTGGGGGTGGGGTTTTTTGCCACTCGCATTTAATATTTATGAACAATGATATATATACAAAAATCGGTGTCCCAACACGTCCAAAGCGGAAAACGCAAAGTACGTCACAGAATGAAAAGAGGAGAGTCTGAGGTGTGAGGACCTCCAGATAGATTTCATTTCCATTAACCACAGGTAGTGAACCCGGCCTGTTGAATTTTTAATCTTTGAAAATGGTCGCGGGGTTATTTCGCTAATTACTGGCTTCCGGAGAAAGGTCCACGTTTTTGTGGTTAGTTTGTTTTTTGCATTCCTTGTAATACGATTCCACGGGTGGGCCAGAATTTTCATCCTTCCCTTTCCCATCCATTTAATCCCTGTGCACTGGGTAGAGGCTCTCAGTGTATTAAACATTCATTCTACGCAATAAAATATGCAAGCACTGAAATACAGTACAGGTATTCAGGATCACACACGCTTTAGAACCCCAAGATATTCTCAAGTTAATGTTACAAATAATCCAAGTTATAGAGGTATTCTGAAGTAAAAGCGAAACAACAGCTCATATAATACAGTAGTTCTTCAATACATAAACACATTACTCTGCGGATCTCTGTACGCAATTAAGAAAATAACAAAAATGACTTCGCCTTATTTTCAACACATCAAGAGCTGATCTCTTCTTTCATCCGTCATATTTCATTTTCATTATCACGAATTCACCAATTGCTCAAAATTAATGGAAAGAACTATCCTTTAAGGGTCAATTGACGATTACCCTAAGACAAAATTGTGAACGATGCATAGAGATAGAAAAGCAAAAATCACGGCGTGAATAAGTTTTTGGGGATACGAATGATAAACGAATCCAACATCAACACTCACAATCAGACCGGAATCTGAATTTCATCACCTGAGGAAAATGTTCAACGCAACGCTAATTAGTCAGGAAAACGGGAGATAAATTTTTGGCCCAGTGTTTTAGCTTGTGTCAAATTGTATCGTCTGATGTATGAGGAACTACGCGTCACTAATGAATGGACCCTGTACTTGAAGAGTCAAAGCATAGCGCGCGGAATAAAATCTGATAGCATCTCTACCACAGAAAGCGTTTCCTTCCAACTCAGAGATGGACACGTTGCATGGGAGCCCAATACTTGACACCACAACCTTGGCCCCAAAACCTTAACTCATAACAGACTGCTTTTCTTGCAGGGATATGTAGTTTAAGTAACAATAATTTTATCCTCCACATGGTTGGCTCATCGTTAGCTGGCTGAAAAACAGAATCACGGAAGTAGCAGCCTCTGTGAAATTCTAATTCACGTTGCAGACGAGTGCTAACTGTCGTGCTAATAAGCGTCAGGTGGTTGACACGTAGAAAGTTTATCATATTGAGGATTAATATCGAAGGCTTACTGAAGACTTAGGTATTTTCATGGAACAATATTTATTTTCATTAATCAATATAAATACCTGAAATCACGTCACTCTTTATATAGCCACTGCACTTCTTAAGTGCCTTTTTTTAGCATTAGATCTTATTTTACCCTTTTTAAAGGCTCTGAGCGCTGTCCGTAAGTTGAGGGTGATTAATTCATGATTGCTTAAATCGCTTGGATTGATGACCACGTCGTTAGTCTGGAAAGTTAGTTTCCACCAATGAAGAGGCGATTAGAGATGGTAGGCAATGGGACTAGTAGGGTGTGTAATATTAATAATAATGGTGGATTTACTCGAGCGATATTAGGACTATCTAGTCCTCTCTTACATATTACTCTTTAACGAACACACACAGCCGCGCCCTGGGAGTTGAAAATCCTACCCAGTTGGGATTCAACCCGCGACCCTTTGGTTGACAGGTAAGGGCTTAACCCGACCGCCACCTGGGCCGGTGTATGAGTTCAATAAAGATCAATTTTAACCCACAGAAAGAACAGTATTCCAATGAACGCAGCCCTTAAGACGACTCCTGCCTCTAATTATCTGAAAACTAAATATTCAAATACTTTCCTTTGGAAAGCGACGAAAAACCACTAAAATACTTCGCCGTAACGCAAGAGCTCTTCAACATTTTTTCGCATTAATGTTTCATTCGCAGTTTCACTCAAAATATTCCGTAAGCTGACTTGTCTCCGTTCCGGATCTTCTGCCGGAAGGACTTTAAAGAGAATGTACGCGTAGAGAATGGGCATCAGTGGCTAGAGAATGGTTGAAATGATTGTGTTGCACAGAGTTGGCACATATATGCAAGTAGTTTTTGTCAATTCATGTCACTCTGGGGTTTCATTTCTGGGTTTTCAACATTTTGCCAATAAATTGCATTTAATAATTAAATTTACATTAAATTACATTCGAAGCACACTTGATTAATATGAGTACAATATTTTTTGGCAAAATGTATTTCATATAAACCTTAACCGAAACCGCGCGCACAGTTTTGTCACGTAAGTAGACGCAATAGAACTTCTAGATATATTGAATGAGATTGTTATTGTTCTCATTTTATGTGTTACGAGGGTATTACAGCATATGAGCACCATGGACAGAAAACGTTAGTAGGCGCACAGGGTCACTGATTTCCATGACTTAAACATTTAAAGTAAAATTGAAATTACTTAGTATTGTAAAAATATTTGTATTTGTTATGGATGAATACCAACTTTCTTGTAGGTTCTGAAGATATCAAAAAAGTTTACCGTACAGTTAAAAAATTAATAAATGCACGGAGGTCTGACAGACCTACTTAAGGGTCAAAATTGTATTATAAAAAGTAAATTTCACTCAACAATAACGTTTCGTTATATCTTTATTTGACGGTATTTCTGGTAAATGGCGGCTTAAGAGGTAAAAGGGGATGTAGCCAAGCAAGAAACCCAGTGGTTATTACGATCTGATTAAATTTAAAAATATACATCATGGAGCGTTGGGTAGCAAAATACGTCATGGAGTGGAATGCTGGGTGGTAAAACGCTAGTTAGCAAAACGGAGTGACACGAGTTGAAATACATTTTTAGTTGAAAATTTACTCATATACGTCATGGAGTGGCATGCTGGGTGGTAAAACGTTAGTTCACAAAACGGAGTGACACGAGTTGAAATACATTTTGAGTTGAAAATTTACTCTTATACGTCATGGAGTGGCATGCTGGGTGGTAAAACGCTAGTTCAAAAAACGGAGTGACAGGAGTTGAAATACTTTTTGAGTTGAAAATTTACTCTTATACGTCATGGAGTGGAATGCTGGGTGGTAAAAGGCTAGTTCACAAAACGGAGTGACAGGAGTTGAAATACTTTTTGAGTTGAAAATTTACTCTTATACGTCATGGAGTGGCATGCTGGGTGGTAAAACGTTAGTTCACAAAACGGAGTGACAGGAGTTAAAATACTTTTTGAGTTGAAAATTTACTCTATTACGTCATGGAGTGGCATGCTGGGTGGTAAAACGCTAGTTCACAAAACGGAGTGACAGGAGTTGAAATACTTTTTGAGTTGAAAATTTACTCTTATACGTCATGGAGTGGCATGCTGGGTGGTAAAACGCTAGTTCACAAAACGGAGTGACAGGAGTTGAAATACTTTTTGAGTTGAAAATTTACTCTTATACGTAATGGAGTGGCATGCTGGGTGGTAAAACGCTAGTTCACAAATGGAGTGACAGGAGTTGAAATACTTTTTGAGTAGAAAATTTACTCTTATACGTCATGGAGTGGCATGCTGGGTGGTAAAACGCTAGTTCACAAAACGGAGTGACATGAGTTGAAATACTTTTTGAGTAGAAAATTTACTCATATACGTCATGGAGTGGCATGCTGGGTGGTAAAACGCTAGTTCACAAATGGAGTGACACGAGTTGAAATACTTTTTGAGTTGAAAAATTACTCATATACGTCATGGAGTGGCATGCTGGGTGGTAAAACGCTAGTTCACAAAACGGAGTGACAGGAGTTGAAATATTTTTTTAGTTGAAAATTTACTTTTATACGTCATGGAGTGGCATGCTGGGTGGTAAAACGCTAGTTCACAAAACGGAGTGACAGGAGTTGAAATACTTTTTCAGTAGAAAATTTACTCTTATACGTCATGGAGTGGCATGCTGGGTGGTAAAACGCTAGTTCACAAATGGAGTGACAGGAGTTGAAATACATTTTGAGTAGAAAATTTACTCTTATACGTCATGGAGTGGCATGCTGGGTGGTAAAACGCTAGTTCACAAATGGAGTGACAGGAGTTGAAATTCTTTTTGAGTAGAAAAATTACTCTTATACGTCATGGAGTGGCATGCTGGGTGGTAAAACGCTAGTTCACAAAACGTAGAGACAGGAGTTGAAATACTTTTTGAGTAGAAAATTTACTCTTATACGTCATGGAGTGGCATGCTGGGTTGTAAAACGCTAGTTCACAAAACGGAGTGACAGGAGTTGAAATACTTTTTGAGTAGAAAATTTACTCTTATACGTCATGGAGTGGCATGCTGGGTGGTAAAACGCTAGTTCACAAAACGGAGTGACAGGAGTTGAAATACTTTCAAAGGGTCAAAATTGTATTATAAAAAGTAAATTTCACTCAACAATAACATTTCGTTATATCGTTATTTGACGGTCTTTCTGGAAAATGGCGGCTTAAGGGGTTAAAGGGGATGTAGCCAAGCAAGAAACCCAGTGGTTATTAAGATCTGATTAAATTTAAAAATAAACATCATGGAGCGTTGGGTAGCAAAACGCTAGTTAGCAAAACGGAGTGACACGAGTTGAAATACATTTTGATTTGAAAATTTACTCTTATACGTCATGGAGTGGCATGCTGGGTGGTAAAACGCTAGTTAGCAAAACGGAGTGACACGAGTTGAAATGCATTTTGAGTTGAAAATTTACTCTTATAAGTCATGGAGAGGCATGCTGGGTGTCAAAACGCTAGTTAGCAAAACGGAGTGACACGAGTTGAAATACATTTTTAGTTGAAAATTTACTCTTATACGTCATGGAGTGGCATGCTGGGTGGTAAAACGCTAGTTCACAAAACCGAGTGACAGGAGTTGAAATACCTTTTGAGTTGAAAATTTACTCTTATACGTCATGGAGTGGCATGCTGGGTGGTAAAACGCTAGTTTGGAAAACGGAGTGACAAAAGTTGAAATACATTTTTAGTTGAAAATTTACTCTTATACGTCATGGAGTGGCATGCTGGGTGGTAAAACGTTAGTTCACAAAACGGAGTGACACGAGTTGAAATACATTTTGAGTAGAAAATTTACTCTTATACGTCATGGAGTGGCATGCTGGGTGGTAAAACGCTAGTTCATAAAACGGAGTGACAGGAGTTGAAATACTTTTTGAGTAGAAAATTTACTCTTATACGTCATGGAGTGGCATGCTGGGTGGTAAAACGCTAGCTCACAAAACGGAGTGACAAGAGTTGAAATACTTTTTGAGTAGAAAATTTACTCTTTTACGTCATGGAGTGGCATGCTGGGTGGTAAAACGCTAGTTCACAAAACGGAGTTCAAGGAGTTGAAATACTTTTTGAGTTGAAAATTTACTCTTATACGTCATGGAGTGGCATGCTGGGTGGTAAAACGCTAGTTCACAAAACGGAGTGACAGGAGTTGAAATACTTTTTCAGTTGAAAATTTACTCTTATACGTCATGGAGTGGCATGCTGGGTGGTAAAAGGTTAGTTCACAAAACGGAGTGACACGAGTTGAAATACATTTTGAGTTGAAAATTTACTCTTATACGTCATGGAGTGGCATGCTGGGTGGTAAAACGCTAGTTCACAAAACGGAGTGACAGGAGTTGAAATACTTTTTGAGTAGAAAATTTACTCTTATACGTCATGGAGTGGCATGCTGGGTGATAAAACGCTAGTTCACAAATGGAGTGACAGGAGTTGAAATACTTTTTGAGTAGAAAATTTACTCTTATACGTCATGGAGTGGCATGCTGGGTGGTAAAACGCTAGTTCACAAATGGAGTGAATGGAGTTGAAATTCTTTTTTAGTAGAAAATTTACTCTTATACGTCATGGAGTGGCATGCTGGGTGGTAAAACGCTAGTTCACAAAACGGAGTGACAGGAGTTGAAATACTTTTTGAGCAGAAAATTTACTCTTATACGTCATGGAGTGGCATGCTGGGTGGTAAAACGCTAGTTCACAAAACGGAGTTCAAGGAGTTGAAATACTTTTTGAGTTGAAAATTTACTCTTATACGTCATGGAGTGGCATGCTGGGTGGTAAAACGCTAGTTCACAAAACGGAGTGACAGGAGTTGAAATACTTTTTCAGTTGAAAATTTACTCTTATACGTCATTGAGTGGCATGTTGGGTGGTAAAATGCTAGTTCACAAAACGGAGTGACAGGAGTTGAAATATTTTTTGAGTTGAAAATTTACTCTTATACGTCATGGAGTGGCATGCTGGGTGGTAAAACGTTAGTTCACAAAACGGAGTGACACGAGTTGAAATACATTTTGAGTTGAAAATTTAATATTATACGTCATGGAGTGGCATGCTGGGTGGTAAAACGCTAGTTCACAAAACGGAGTGACAGGAGTTGAAATACTTTTTGAGTTGAAACTTTACTCTTATACGTAATGGAGTGGCATGCTGGGTGGTAAAACGCTAGTTCACAAAAAGGAGTGACAGGAGTTGAAATACTTTTTGAGTAGAAAATTTACTCTTATACGTCATGTAGTGGCATGCTGGGTGGTAAAACGCTAGTTCAGTAAACGGAGTGACAGGAGTTGAAATACTTTTTGAGTAGAAAATTTACTCTTATACGTCATGCAGTGGCATGCTGTGTGGTAAAACGCTAGTTCACAAATGGAGTGACAGGAGTTGAAATACTTTTTAAGTAGAAAATTTACTCTTATACGTCATGGAGTGGCATGCTGGGTGGTAAAACGCTAGTTCACAAAACGGAGTGACAGGAGTTGAAATATTTTTTGAGTTGAAAATTTACTCTAATACGTCATGGAGTGGCATGCTGGGTGGTAAAACGCTAGTAAGCAAAACGGAGTGACTGGAGTTGAAATACTTTTTGAGTTGAAAATTTACTCTTATACGTCATGGAGTGGCATGCTGTGTGGTAAAACGCTAGTTCACAAAACGGAGTGACAGGAGTTGAAATACTTTTTGAGTTGAAAATTTACTCTTATACGTCATGGAGTGGCATGCTGGGTGGTAAAACGCTAGTTCACAAATGGAGTGACAGGAGTTGAAATACTTTTTGAGTTGAAAATTTACTCTTATACGTCATGGAGTGGCATGCTGGGTGGTAAAACGCTAGTTAGCAAAACAGAGTGACAGGAGTTGAAATACTTTTTGAGTTGAAAATTTACTCTTATACGTCATGGAGTGGCATACTGGGTGGTAACACGCTAGTTCACAAAACGGAGTGACAGGAGTTGAAATACTTTTTGAGTAGAAAATTTACTCTTATACGTCATGGAGTGGCATGCTGGGTGGTAAAACGCTAGTTCACAAATGGAGTGACAGGAGTTGAAATACTTTTTGAGTTGAAAATTTACTCTCATACGTCATGGAGTGGCATGCTGGGTGGTAATACGCTAGTTCACAAAACGGAGTGACAGGAGTTGAAATACTTTTTGAGTTAAAATTTACTCTTATACGTCATGGAGTGGCATGCTGGGTGGTAAAACGCTAGTTCACAAAACGGAGTGACAGGAGTTGAAATACTTTTTGAGTTGAAAATTTACTCTTATACGTCATGGAGTGGCATGCTGGGTGGTAAAACGCTAGTTCACAAATGGTGTGACAGGAGTTGAAATACTTTTTGAGTAGAAAATTTACTCTTATACGTCATGGAGTGGCAAGCTGGGTGGTAAAACGCTAGTTCACAAAACGGAGTGACAGGAGTTGAAATACTTTTTGAGTACAAAATTTACTCTTATACGTCATGGAGTGGCATGCTGGGTGGTAAAACGATAGTTCACAAATGGAGTGACACGAGTTTAAATACTTTTTGAGTTGAAAAATTACTCTTATACGTCATGGAGTGGCATGCTGGGTGGTAAAACGCTAGTTCACAAAACGGAGTGACAGGAGTTGAAATAGTTTTTGTGTTGAAAATTTACTCTTATACGTCATGGAGTGGCATGCTGGGTGGTAAAACGCTAGTTCACAAATGGAGTGACAGGAGTTGAAATACTTTTTGAGTAGAAAATTTACTCTTATACGTCATGGAGTGGCATGCTGGGTGGTAAAACGCTAGTTCACAAAACGGAGTGACAGGAGTTGAAATACTTTTTGAGTAGAAAATTTACTCTTATACGTCATGGAGTGGCATGCTGGGTGGTAAAACGCTAGTTCACAAATGGAGTGACACGAGTTGAAATACTTTTTGAGTTGAAAATTTACTCTTATACGTCATGGAGTGGCATGCTGGGTGGTAAAACGCTAGTTCACAAAACGGAGTGACAGGACTTGAAATATTTTTTGAGTAGAAAATTTACTCTTATACGTCATGCAGTGGCATGCTGTGTGGTAAAACGCTAGTTCACAAATGGAGTGACAGGAGTTGAAATACTTTTTGAGTAGAAAATTTACTCTTATACGTCATGGAGTGGCATGCTGGGTGGTAAAACGCTAGTTCACAAAACGGAGTGACAGGAGTTGAAATATTTTTTGAGTTGAAAATTTACTCTAATACGTCATGGAGTGGCAAGCTGGGTGGTAAAACGCTAGTAAGCAAAACGGAGTGACTGGAGTTGAAATACTTTTTGAGTTGAAAATTTACTCTTATACGTCATGGAGTGGCATGCTGTGTGGTAAAACGCTAGTTCACAAAACGGAGTGACAGGAGTTGAAATACTTTTTGAGTTGAAAATTTACTCTTATACGTCATGGAGTGGCATGCTGGGTGGTAAAACGTTAGTTCACAAATGGAGTGACAGGAGTTGAAATACTTTTTGAGTTGAAAATTTACTCTTATACGTCATGGAGTGGCATGCTGGGTGGTAAAACGCTAGTTAGGAAAACAGAGTGACAGGAGTTGAAATACTTTTTGAGTTGAAAATTTACTCTTATACGTCATGGAGTGGCATACTGGGTGGTAACACGCTAGTTCACAAAACGGAGTGACAGGAGTTGAAATACTTTTTGAGTAGAAAATTTACTCTTATACGTCATGGAGTGGCATGCTGGGTGGTAAAACGCTAGTTCACAAATGGAGTGACAGGAGTTGAAATACTTTTTGAGTTGAAAATTTACTCTTATACGTCATGGAGTGGCATGCTGGGTGGTAATACGCTAGTTCACAAATGGAGTGACAGGAGTTGAAATACTTTTTGAGTAGAAAATTTACTCTTATACGTCATGGAGTGGCATGCTGGGTGGTAAAACGCTAGTTCACAAATGGAGTGACAGGAGTTGAAATACTTTTTGAGTTGAAAATTTACTCTCATACGTCATGGAGTGGCATGCTGGGTGGTAATACGCTAGTTCACAAAACGGAGTGACAGGAGTTGAAATACTTTTTGAGTTAAAATTTACTCTTATACGTCATGGAGTGGCATGCTGGGTGGTAAAACGCTAGTTCACAAAACGGAGTGACAGGAGTTGAAATACTTTTTGAGTTGAAAATTTACTCTTATACGTCATGGAGTGGCATGCTGGGTGGTAAAACGCTAGTTCACAAATGGTGTGACAGGAGTTGAAATACTTTTTGAGTAGAAAATTTACTCTTATACGTCATGGAGTGGCAAGCTGGGTGGTAAAACGCTAGTTCACAAAACGGAGTGACAGGAGTTGAAATACTTTTTGAGTACAAAATTTACTCTTATACGTCATGGAGTGGCATGCTGGGTGGTAAAACGATAGTTCACAAATGGAGTGACACGAGTTTAAATACTTTTTGAGTTGAAAAATTACTCTTATACGTCATGGAGTGGCATGCTGGGTGGTAAAACGCTAGTTCACAAAACGGAGTGACAGGAGTTGAAATAGTTTTTGTGTTGAAAATTTACTCTTATACGTCATGGAGTGGCATGCTGGGTGGTAAAACGCTAGTTCACAAATGGAGTGACAGGAGTTGAAATACTTTTTGAGTAGAAAATTTACTCTTATACGTCATGGAGTGGCATGCTGGGTGGTAAAACGCTAGTTCACAAAACGGAGTGACAGGAGTTGAAATACTTTTTGAGTAGAAAATTTACTCTTATACGTCATGGAGTGGCATGCTGGGTGGTAAAACGCTAGTTCACAAATGGAGTGACACGAGTTGAAATACTTTTTGAGTTGAAAATTTACTCTTATACGTCATGGAGTGGCATGCTGGGTGGTAAAACGCTAGTTCACAAAACGGAGTGACAGGAGTTGAAATATTTTTTGAGTTGAAAATTTACTCTAATACGTCATGGAGTGGCAAGCTGGGTGGTAAAACGCTAGTAAGCAAAACGGAGTGACTGGAGTTGAAATACTTTTTGAGTTGAAAATTTACTCTTATACGTCATGGAGTGGCATGCTGTGTGGTAAAACGCTAGTTCACAAAACGGAGTGACAGGAGTTGAAATACTTTTTGAGTTGAAAATTTACTCTTATACGTCATGGAGTGGCATGCTGGGTGGTAAAACGTTAGTTCACAAATGGAGTGACAGGAGTTGAAATACTTTTTGAGTTGAAAATTTACTCTTATACGTCATGGAGTGGCATGCTGGGTGGTAAAACGCTAGTTAGGAAAACAGAGTGACAGGAGTTGAAATACTTTTTGAGTTGAAAATTTACTCTTATACGTCATGGAGTGGCATACTGGGTGGTAACACGCTAGTTCACAAAACGGAGTGACAGGAGTTGAAATACTTTTTGAGTAGAAAATTTACTCTTATACGTCATGGAGTGGCATGCTGGGTGGTAAAACGCTAGTTCACAAATGGAGTGACAGGAGTTGAAATACTTTTTGAGTTGAAAATTTACTCTTATACGTCATGGAGTGGCATGCTGGGTGGTAATACGCTAGTTCACAAAACGGAGTGACAGGAGTTGAAATACTTTTTGAGTTGAAAATTTACTCTTATACGTCATGGAGTGGCATGCTGGGTGGTAAAACGCTAGTTCACAAAACGGAGTGACAGGAGTTGAAATACTTTTTGAGTTGAAAATTTACTCTTATACGTCATGGAGTGGCATGCTGGGTGGTAAAACGCTAGTTCACAAATGGTGTGACAGGAGTTGAAATACTTTTTGAGTAGAAAATTTACTCTTATACGTCATGGAGTGGCAAGCTGGGTGGTAAAACGCTAGTTCACAAAACGGAGTGACAGGAGGTGAAATACTTTTTGAGTAGAAAATTTACTCTTATACGTCATGGAGTGGCATGCTTGGTGGTAAAACGATAGTTCACAAATGGAGTGACACGAGTTTAAATACTTTTTGAGTTGAAAAATTACTCTTATACGTCATGGAGTGGCATGCTGGGTGGTAAAACGCTAGTTCACGAAACGGAATGACAGGAGTTGAAATAGTTTTTGTGTTGAAAATTTACTCTTATACGTCATGGAGTGGCATGCTGGGTGGTAAAACGCTAGTTCACAAATGGAGTGACAGGAGTTGAAATACTTTTTGAGTAGAAAATTTACTTTTATACGTCATAGAGTGGCATGCTGGGTGGTAAAACGCTAGTTCACAAAACGGAGTGACAGGAGTTGAAATACTTTTTGAGTAGAAAATTTACTCTTATACGTCATGGAGTGGCATGCTGGGTGGTAAAATGCTTGTTCACAAATGGAGTGACACGAGTTGAAATACTTTTTGAGTTGAAAATTTACTCTTATACGTCATGGAGTGGCATGCTGGGTGGTAAAACGCTAGTTAGGAAAACAGAGTGACAGGAGTTGAAATACTTTTTGAGTTGAAAATTTACTCTTATACGTCATGGAGTGGCATACTGGGTGGTAACACGCTAGTTCACAAAACGGAGTGACAGGAGTTGAAATACTTTTTGAGTAGAAAATTTACTCTTATACGTCATGGAGTGGCATGCTGGGTGGTAAAACGCTAGTTCACAAATGGAGTGACAGGAGTTGAAATACTTTTTGAGTTGAAAATTTACTCTTATACGTCATGGAGTGGCATGCTGGGTGGTAATACGCTAGTTCACAAATGGAGTGACAGGAGTTGAAATACTTTTTGAGTAGAAAATTTACTCTTATACGTCATGGAGTGGCATGCTGGGTGGTAAAACGCTAGTTCACAAATGGAGTGACAGGAGTTGAAATACTTTTTGAGTTGAAAATTTACTCTCATACGTCATGGAGTGGCATGCTGGGTGGTAATACGCTAGTTCACAAAACGGAGTGACAGGAGTTGAAATACTTTTTGAGTTAAAATTTACTCTTATACGTCATGGAGTGGCATGCTGGGTGGTAAAACGCTAGTTCACAAAACGGAGTGACAGGAGTTGAAATACTTTTTGAGTTGAAAATTTACTCTTATACGTCATGGAGTGGCATGCTGGGTGGTAAAACGCTAGTTCACAAATGGTGTGACAGGAGTTGAAATACTTTTTGAGTAGAAAATTTACTCTTATACGTCATGGAGTGGCAAGCTGGGTGGTAAAACGCTAGTTCACAAAACGGAGTGACAGGAGTTGAAATACTTTTTGAGTACAAAATTTACTCTTATACGTCATGGAGTGGCATGCTGGGTGGTAAAACGATAGTTCACAAATGGAGTGACACGAGTTTAAATACTTTTTGAGTTGAAAAATTACTCTTATACGTCATGGAGTGGCATGCTGGGTGGTAAAACGCTAGTTCACAAAACGGAGTGACAGGAGTTGAAATAGTTTTTGTGTTGAAAATTTACTCTTATACGTCATGGAGTGGCATGCTGGGTGGTAAAACGCTAGTTCACAAATGGAGTGACAGGAGTTGAAATACTTTTTGAGTAGAAAATTTACTCTTATACGTCATGGAGTGGCATGCTGGGTGGTAAAACGCTAGTTCACAAAACGGAGTGACAGGAGTTGAAATACTTTTTGAGTAGAAAATTTACTCTTATACGTCATGGAGTGGCATGCTGGGTGGTAAAACGCTAGTTCACAAATGGAGTGACACGAGTTGAAATACTTTTTGAGTTGAAAATTTACTCTTATACGTCATGGAGTGGCATGCTGGGTGGTAAAACGCTAGTTCACAAAACGGAGTGACAGGAGTTGAAATATTTTTTGAGTTGAAAATTTACTCTAATACGTCATGGAGTGGCAAGCTGGGTGGTAAAACGCTAGTAAGCAAAACGGAGTGACTGGAGTTGAAATACTTTTTGAGTTGAAAATTTACTCTTATACGTCATGGAGTGGCATGCTGTGTGGTAAAACGCTAGTTCACAAAACGGAGTGACAGGAGTTGAAATACTTTTTGAGTTGAAAATTTACTCTTATACGTCATGGAGTGGCATGCTGGGTGGTAAAACGTTAGTTCACAAATGGAGTGACAGGAGTTGAAATACTTTTTGAGTTGAAAATTTACTCTTATACGTCATGGAGTGGCATGCTGGGTGGTAAAACGCTAGTTAGGAAAACAGAGTGACAGGAGTTGAAATACTTTTTGAGTTGAAAATTTACTCTTATACGTCATGGAGTGGCATACTGGGTGGTAACACGCTAGTTCACAAAACGGAGTGACAGGAGTTGAAATACTTTTTGAGTAGAAAATTTACTCTTATACGTCATGGAGTGGCATGCTGGGTGGTAAAACGCTAGTTCACAAATGGAGTGACAGGAGTTGAAATACTTTTTGAGTTGAAAATTTACTCTTATACGTCATGGAGTGGCATGCTGGGTGGTAATACGCTAGTTCACAAAACGGAGTGACAGGAGTTGAAATACTTTTTGAGTTGAAAATTTACTCTTATACGTCATGGAGTGGCATGCTGGGTGGTAAAACGCTAGTTCACAAAACGGAGTGACAGGAGTTGAAATACTTTTTGAGTTGAAAATTTACTCTTATACGTCATGGAGTGGCATGCTGGGTGGTAAAACGCTAGTTCACAAATGGTGTGACAGGAGTTGAAATACTTTTTGAGTAGAAAATTTACTCTTATACGTCATGGAGTGGCAAGCTGGGTGGTAAAACGCTAGTTCACAAAACGGAGTGACAGGAGGTGAAATACTTTTTGAGTAGAAAATTTACTCTTATACGTCATGGAGTGGCATGCTTGGTGGTAAAACGATAGTTCACAAATGGAGTGACACGAGTTTAAATACTTTTTGAGTTGAAAAATTACTCTTATACGTCATGGAGTGGCATGCTGGGTGGTAAAACGCTAGTTCACGAAACGGAATGACAGGAGTTGAAATAGTTTTTGTGTTGAAAATTTACTCTTATACGTCATGGAGTGGCATGCTGGGTGGTAAAACGCTAGTTCACAAATGGAGTGACAGGAGTTGAAATACTTTTTGAGTAGAAAATTTACTTTTATACGTCATAGAGTGGCATGCTGGGTGGTAAAACGCTAGTTCACAAAACGGAGTGACAGGAGTTGAAATACTTTTTGAGTAGAAAATTTACTCTTATACGTCATGGAGTGGCATGCTGGGTGGTAAAATGCTTGTTCACAAATGGAGTGACACGAGTTGAAATACTTTTTGAGTTGAAAAATTACTCTTATACGTCATGGAGTGGCATGCTGGGTGGTAAAACGCTAGTTCACAAAACGGAGTGACAGGAGTTGAAATACTTTTTGAGTTGAAAATTTACTCTTATACGTCATGGAGTGGCATGCTGGGTGGTAAAACGCTAGTTCACAAAACGGAGTGACAGGAATTGAAATACTTTTTGAGTAGAAAATTTACTCTTATACGTCATGGAGTGGCATGCTGGGTGGTAAAACGCTAGTTCACAAATGAAGTGACAGGAGTTGAAATACTTTTTGAGTAGAAAATTTACTCTTATACGTCATGGAGTGGCATACTGGGTGGTAAAACGCTAGTTCACAAAACGTAGAGACAGGAGTTGAAATACTTTTTGAGTAGAAAATTTACTCTTATACGTCATGGAGTGGCATGCTGGGTTGTAAAACGCTAGTTCACAAAACGGAGTGACAGGAGTTGAAATACTTTTTGAGTAGAAAATTTACTCTTATACGTCATGGAGTGGCATGCTGGGTGGTAAAACGCTAGTTCACAAAACGGAGTGACAGGAGTTGAAATACTTTCAAAGGGTCAAAATTGTATTATAAAAAGTAAATTTCACTCAACAATAACATTTCGTTATATCGTTATTTGACGGTCTTTCTGGTAAATGGCGGCTTTAGGGGTAAAAGGGGATGTAGCCAAGCAAGAAACCCAGTGGTTATTACGATCTGATTAAATTTAAAAATAAACATCATGGAGCGTTGATAGCAAAACACTAGTTAGCAAAACGGAGTGACACGAGTTGAAATACATTTTGAGTTGAAAATTTACTCTTATACGTCATGGAGTGGCATGCTGGGTGGTAAAACGCTAGTTAGCAAAACGGAGTGACACGAGTTGAAATGCATTTTGAGTTGAAAATTTACTCTTATACGTCATGGAGTGGCATGCTGGGTGGTAAAACGCTAGTTCACAAAACTAAGTGACACGAGTTGAAATACTTTTTGAGTAGAAAATTCACTCTTATACGTCATGGAGTGGCATGCTGGGTGGTAAAACGCTAGTTCACAAAACGGAGTGACAGGAGTTGAAATACTTTCAAAGGGTCAAAACTGTATTATAAATAATAAATTTCACTCAACAATAACATTTCGTTATATCGTTATTTGACGGTCTTTCTGGTAAATGGCGGCTTAAGGGGTTAAAGGGGATGTAGCCAAGCAAGAAACCCAGTGGTTATTACGATCTGATTAAATTTAAAAATAAACATCATGGAGCGTTGGGTAGGAAAACGCTAGTTAGCAAAACGGAGTGACACGAGTTGAAATACATTTTGAGTTGAAAATTTACTCTTATACGTCATGGAGTGGCATGCTGGGTGGTAAAACGCTAGTTAGCAAAACGGAGTGACACGAGTTGAAATACTTTTTGAGTAGAAAATTTACTCTTATACGTCATGGAGTGGCATGCTGGGTGGTAAAACGCTAGTTCACAAAACGGAGTGACAGGAGTTGAAATACTTTCAAAGGGTCAAAATTGTATTATAAAAAGTAAATTTCACTCAACAATAACATTTCGTTATATAGTTATTTGACGGTCTTTCTGGTAAATGGCGGCTTAAGGGGTAAAAGGGGATGTAGCCAAGCAAGAAACCTAGTGGTTATTACGATCTGATTAAATTTAAAAATAAACATCATGGAGCGTTGGGAGGCAAAACGCTAGTTAGCAAAACGGAGTGACACGAGTTGAAATACATTTTGAGTTGAAAATTTACTCTTTTACGTCATGGAGTGGCATGCTGGGTGGTAAAACGCTAGTTAGCAAAACGGAGTGACACGAGTTGAAATGCATTTTGAGTTGAAAATTTACTCTTATACGTCATGGAGTGGCATGCTGGGTGGTAAAACGCTAGTTAGCAAAACGGAGTGACACGAGTTGAAATACTTTTTGAGTAGAAAATTTACTCTTATACGTCATGGAGTGGCATGCTGGGTGGTAAAACGCTAGTTCACAAAACGGAGTGACAGGAGTTGAAATACTTTCAAAGGGTCAAAATTGTATTATAAAAAGTAAATTTCACTCTGTAATAACATTTCGTTATATCGTTATTTGACGGTCTTTCTGGTAAATGGCGGCTTAAGGGGTAAAAGGGGATGTAGCCAAGCAAGAAACACAGTGGTTATTACGATCTGATTAAATTTAAAAATAAACATCAAGGAGCGTTGGGTAGCAAAACGCTAGTTAGCAAAACGGAGTGACACGAGTTGAAATACATATTGAGTTGAAAATTTACTCTTATACGTCATGGAGTGGCATGCTGGGTGGTAAAACGCTAGTTAGCAAAACGGAGTGACACGAGTTGAAATACTTTTTGAGTAGAAAATTTACTCTTATACGTCATGGAGTGGCATGCTGGATGGTAAAACGCTAGTTCACAAAACGGAGTGACAGGAGTTGAAATACTTTCAAAGGGTCAAAATTGTATTATAAAAAGTAAATTTCACTCAACAATAACATTTCGTTATATCGTTATTTGACGGTCTTTCTGGTAAATGGCGGCTTAAGGGGTAAAAGGGGATGTAGCCAAGCAAGAAACCCAGTGGTTATTACGATCTGATTAAATATAAAAATAAACATCATGGAGCGTTGGGTAGCAAAACGCTAGTTAGGAAAACGGAGTGACACGAGTTGATATACATTTTGAGTTGAAAATTTACTCTTATACGTCATGGAGTGGCATGCTGGGTGGTAAAACGCTAGTTAGTAAAACGGAGTGACACGAGTTGAAATACATTTTGAGTTGAAAATTCACTCTTATACGTCATGGAGTGGCATGCTGGGTGGTAAAACGCTAGTTAGCAAAACGGAGTGACACGAGTTGAAATACTTTTTGAGTAGAAAATTTACTCTTATACGTCATGGAGTGGCATGCTGGGTGGTAAAGCGCTAGTTCACAAAACGGAGTGACAGGAGTTGAAATACTTTCAAAGGGTCAAAATTGTATTATAAAAAGTAAATTTCACTCAACAATAACATTTCGTTATATCGTTATTTGACGGTCTTTCTGGTAAATGGCGGCTTAAGGGGTAAAAGGGGATGTAGCCAAGCAAGAAACCCAGTGGTTATTACGATCTGATTAAATATAAAAATAAACATCATGGAGCGTTGGGTAGCAAAACGCTAGTTAGCAAAACGGAGTGACACGAGTTGAAATACATTTTGAGTTGAAAATTTACTCTTATACGTCATGGAGTGGCATGCTGGGTGGTAAAACGCTAGTTAGTAAAACGGAGTGACACGAGTTGAAATACATTTTGAGTTGAAAATTCACTCTTATACGTCATGGAGTGGCATGCTGGGTGGTAAAACGCTAGTTAGCAAAACGGAGTGACACGAGTTGAAATACTTTTTGAGTAGAAAATTTACTCTTATACGTCATGGAGTGGCATGCTGGGTGGTAAAACGCTAGTTCACAAAACGGAGTGACAGGAGTTGAAATACTTTCAAAGGGTCAAAATTGTATTATAAAAAGTAAATTTCACTCAACAATAACATTTCGTTATATCGTTATTTGACGGTCTTTCTGGTAAATGGCGGCTTAAGGAGTAAAAGGGGATGTAGGGATGTAGGGTTGCAAGAAACCTAGTGGTTATTACGATCTGATTAAATATAAAAATAAACATCATGGAGCGTTGGGTAGCAAAACGCTAGTTAGCAAAACGGAGTGACACGAGTTGAAATACATTTTGAGTTGAAAATTTACTCTTATACGTCATGGAGTGGCATGCTGGGTGGTAAAACGCTAGTTAGTAAAACGGAGTGACACGAGTTGAAATACATTTTGAGTTGAAAATTCACTCTTATACGTCATGGAGTGGCATGCTGGGTGGTAAAACGCTAGTTCACAAAACGGAGTGACAGGAGTTGAAATACTTTCAAAGGGTCAAAATTGTATTATAAAAAGTAAATTTCACTCAACAATAACATTTCGTTATATCGTTATTTGACGGTCTTTCTGGTAAATGGCGGCTTAAGGAGTAAAAGGGGATGTAGCCAAGCAAGAAACCCAGTCGTTATTACGATCTGATTAAATTTAAAAATAAACATCATGGAGGGTTGGGTAGCAAAACGCTAGTTATCAAAACGGAGTGACGCGAGTTGAAATACATTTTGAGTTGAAAATTTACTCTTATACGTCATGGAGTGGCATGCTGGGTGGTAAGACGCTAGTTAGCAAAACGGAGTGACACGAGTTGAAATGCATTTTGAGTTGAAAAATTACTCTTATACGTCATAGAGTGGCATGCTGGGTGGTAAAACGCTAGTTAGCAAAACGGAGTGACACGAGTTGAAATACATTTTTAGTTGAAAATTTACTCTTATACGTCATGGAGTGGCATGCTGGGTGGTAAAACGTTAGTTCACAAAACGGAGTTACACGAGTTGAAATACATTTTGAGTTGAAAATTTACTCTTATACGTCATGAAGTGGCATGCTGGGTTGTAAAACGCTAGTTAGCAAAACGGAGTGACAGGAGTTGAAATACCTTTTGAGTTGAAAATTTACTCTTATACGTCATGGAGTGGCATGCTGGGTGGTAAAACGCTAGTTTAGAAAACGGAGTGACACGAGTTGAAATACATTTTTAGTTGAAAATTTACTCTTATACGTCATGGAGTGGCATGCTGGGTGGTAAAACGTTAGTTCACAAAACGGAGTGACACGAGTTGAAATACATTTTGAGTTGAAAATTTACTCTTATACGTCATGGAGTGGCATGCTGGGTGGTAAAACGCTAGTTCATAAAACGGAGTGACAGGAGTTGAAATACTTTTTGAGTAGAAAATTTACTCTTATACGTCATGGAGTGGCATGCTGGGTGGTAAAACGCTAGTTCACAAAACGGAGTGACAAGAGTTGAAATACTTTTTGAGTACAAAATTTACTCTTTTACGTCATGGAGTGGGATGCTGGGTGGTAAAACGCTAGTTCACAAAACGGAGTGACACGAGTTGAAATACTTTTTTAGTTGAAAATTTACTCTTATACGTCATGGAGTGGCATGCTGGGTGTTAAACGCTAGTTCACAAAACGGAGTGACAGGAGTTGAAATACTTTTTCAGTTGAAAATTTACTCTTATACGTCATGGAGTGGCATGCTGGGTGGTAAAAGGTTAGTTCACAAAACGGAGTGACACGAGTTGAAATACATTTTGAGTTGAAAATTTACTCTTATACGTCATGGAGTGGCATGCTGGGTGGTAAAACGCTAGTTCACAAAACGGAGTGACAGGAGTTGAAATACTTTTTGAGTAGAAAATTTATTCTTATACGTCATGGAGTGGCATGCTGGGTGATAAAACCCTAGTTCAAAAATGGAGTGACAGGAGTTGAAATATTTTTTGAGTAGAAAATTTACTCTTATACGTCATGGAGTGGCATGCTGGGTGGTAAAACGCTAGTTCACAAATGGAGTGACAGGAGTTGAAATTCTTTTTGAGTAGAAAATTTACTCTTATACGTCATGGAGTGGCATGCTGGGTGGTAAAACGCTAGTTCACAAAACGGAGTGACACGAGTTGAAATACTTTTTGAGTAGAAAATTTACTCTTATACGTCATGGAGTGGCATGCTGGGTGGTAAAACGCTAGTTCACAAAACGGAGTGACAGGAGTTGAAATACTTTCAAAGGGTCAAAATTGTATTATAAAAAGTAAATTTCACTCAACAATAACATTTCGTTATATCGTTATTTGACGGTCTTTCTGGTAAATGGCGGCTTAAGGGGTAAAAGGGGATGTAGCCAAGCAAGAAACACAGTGGTTATTACGATCTGATTAAATATAAAAATAAACATCATGGAGCGTTGGGTAGCAAAACGCTTGTTAGCAAAACGGAGTGACACGAGTTGAAATACATTTTGAGTTGAAAATTTACTCTTATACGTCATGGAGTGGCATGCTGGGTGGTAAAACGCTAGTTAGCAAAACGGAGTGACACGAGTTGAAATACATTTTGAGTTGAAAATTCACTCTTATACGTCATGGAGTGGCATGCTGGGTGGTAAAACGCTAGTTAGCAAAACGGAGTGACACGAGTTGAAATACTTTTTGAGTAGAAAATTTACTCTTATACGTCATGGAGTGGCATGCTGGGTGGTAAAACGCTAGTTCACAAAACGGAGTGACAGGAGTTGAAATACTTTCAAAGGGTCAAAATTGTATTATAAAAAGTAAACTTCACTCAACAATAACATTTCGTTATATCGTTATTTGACGGTCTTTCTGGTAAATGGCGGCTTAAGGAGTAAAAGGGGATGTAGCCAAGCAAGAAACCCAGTCGTTATTACGATCTGATTAAATTTAAAAATAAACATCATGGAGCGTTGGGAGGCAAAACGCTAGTTAGCAAAACGGAGTGACACGAGTTGAAATACATATTGAGTTGAAAAATTACTCTTATACGTCATAGAGTGGCATATTGGGTGGTAAAACGCTAGTTAGCAAAACGGAGTGACACGAGTTGAAATACTTTTTGAGTTGAAAATTTACTCTTATACGTCATGGAGTGGAATGCTGGGTGGTAAAACGCTAGTTCACAAAACGGAGTGACAGGAGTTGAAATACTTTTTGAGTTGAAAATTTACTCTTATACGTCATGGAGTTGCATGCTGGGTGGTAAAACGCTAGTTCACAAAACGGAGTGACAGGAGTTGAAATACTTTTTGAGTAGAAAATTTACTCTTATACGTCATGGAGTGGCATGCTGGGTGGTAAAACGCTAGTTCACAAAACGGAGTGACAGGAGTTGAAATACTTTTTGAGTTGAAAATTTACTCTTATACGTAATGGAGTGGCATGCTGGGTGGTAAAACGCTAGTTCACAAATGGAGTGACAGGAGTTGAAATACTTTTTGAGTAGAAAATTTACTCTTATACGTCATGGAGTGGCATGCTGGGTGGTAAAACGCTAGTTCACAAAACGGAGTGACATGAGTTGAAATACTTTTTGAGTAGAAAATTTACTCTTATACGTCATGGAGTGGCATGCTGGGTGGTAAAACGCTAGTTCACAAAACGGAGTGACAGGAGTTGAAATATTTTTTGAGTTGAAAATTTACTTTTATACGTCATGGAGTGGCATGCTGGGTGGTAAAACGCTAGTTCACAAAACGGAGTGACAGGAGTTGAAATACTTTTTCAGTAGAAAATTTACTCTTATACGTCATGGAGTGGCATGCTGGGTGGTAAAACGCTAGTTCACAAATGGAGTGACAGGAGTTGAAATACATTTTGAGTAGAAAATTTACTCTTATACGTCATGGAGTGGCATGCTGGGTGGTAAAACGCTAGTTCACAAATGGAGTGACAGGAGTTGAAATTCTTTTTGAGTAGAAAATTTACTCTTATACGTCATGGAGTGGCATGCTGGGTGGTAAAACGCTAGTTCACAAAACGTAGAGACAGGAGTTGAAATACTTTTTGAGTAGAAAATTTACTCTTGTACGTCATGGAGTGGCATGCTGGGTTGTAAAACGCTAGTTCACAAAACGGAGTGACAGGAGTTGAAATACTTTTTGAGTAGAAAATTTACTCTTATACGTCATGGAGTGGCATGCTGGGTGGTAAAACGCTAGTTCACAAAACGGAGTGACAGGAGTTGAACTACTTTCAAAGGGTCAAAATTGTATTATAAAAAGTAAATTTCACTCAACAATAACATTTCGTTATATCGTTATTTGACGGTCTTTCTGGTAAATGGCGGCTTAAGGGGTTAAAGGGGATGTAGCCAAGCAAGAAATTCAGTGGTTATTACGATCTGATTAAATTTAAAAATAAACATCATGGAGCGTTGGGTAGCAAAACGCTAGTTAGCAAAACGGAGTGACACGAGTTGAAATACATTTAAAGTTGAAAATTTACTCTTATACGTCATGAAGTGGCAAGCTGGGTGGTAAAACGCTAGTTAGCAAAACGGAGTGGCAGGAGTTGAAATACCTTTTGAGTTGAAAATTTACTCTTATACGTCATGGAGTGGCATGCTGGGTGGTAAAACGCTAGTTCACAAAACGGAGTGACAGGAGTTGAAATACATTTTGAGTTGAAACTTTACTCTTATACGTAATGGAGTGGCATGCTGGGTGGTAAAACGCTAGTTCACAAAACGGAGTGACAGGAGTTGAAATACTTTTTTAGTTGAAAATTTACTCTTATACGTCATGGAGTGGCATGCTGGGTGTTAAACGCTAGTTCACAAAACGGAGTGACAGGAGTTGAAATACATTTTCAGTTGAAAATTTACTCTTATACGTCATGGAGTGGCATGCTGGGTGGTAAAAGGTTAGTTCACAAAAGGGAGTGACACGAGTTGAAATACATTTTGAGTTGAAAATTTACTCTTATACGTCATGGATTGGCATGCTGGGTGGTAAAACGCTAGTTCACAAAACGGAGTGACAGGAGTTGAAATACTTTTTGAGTAGATAATTTATTCTTATACGTCATGGAGTGGCATGCTGGGTGATAAAACGCTAGTTCACAAATGGAGTGACAGGAGTTGAAATATTTTTTGAGTAGAAAATTTACTCTTATACGTCATGGAGTGGCATGCTGGGTGGTAAAACGCTAGTTCACAAATGGAGTGACAGGAGTTGAAATTCTTTTTGAGTAGAAAATTTACTCTTATACGTCATGGAGTGGCATGCTGGGTGGTAAAACGCTAGTTCACAAAACGGAGTGACAGGAGTTGAAATACTTTTTGAGTAGAAAATTTACTCTTATACGTCATGGAGTGGCATGCTGGGTGGTAAAACGCTAGTTCACAAAACGGAGTGACAGGAGTTGAAACACTTTTTGAGTAGAAAATTTACTCTTATACGTCATGGAGTGGCATGCTGGGTGGTTAAACGCTAGTTCACAAAACGGAGTGACAGGAGTTGAAATACTTTTTGAGTAGAAAATTTACTCTTATGCGTCATGGAGTGGCATGCTGGGTGGTAAAACGCTAGTTCACAAAACGGAGTGACAGAAGTTGAAATACTTTTTGAGTAGAAAATTTACTCTTATACGTCATGCAGTGGCATGCTGGGTGGTAAAACAGTAGTTCACAAATGGAGTGACAGGAGTTGAAATACTTTTTGAGTAGAAAATTTACTCTTATACGTCATGTAGTGGCATCCTGGGTGGTAAAACGCTAGTTCACAAAACGGAGTGACAGGAGTTGAAATACTTTTTGAGTAGAAAATTTACTCTTATACGTCATGGAGTGGCATGCTGGTGGTAAAACGGTAGTTCACAAAACGGAAGTGACACGAGTTGAAATACATTTTGAGTTGAAAATTTACTCTTATACGTCATGGAGTGGCATGCTGGGTCGTAAAACGCTAGTTCACAAAACGGAGTGACATGAGTTGAAATACTTTTTGAGTAGAAAATTTACTCTTATACATCATGGAGTGGCATGCTGGGTGGTAAAACGCTAGTTCACAAAACGGAGTGACAGGAGTTGAAATACTTTTTGAGTTGAAAATTTACTCTTATACGTCATGGAGTGGCATGCTGGGTGGTAAAACGCTAGTAAGCAAAACGGAGTGACAGGAGTTGAAATACTTTTTGAGTTGAAAATTTACTCTTATACGTCATGGAGTGGCATGCTGGGTGGTAAAACGCTAGTTCACAAAACGGAGTGACAGGAGTTGAAATACTTTTTGAGTTGAAAATTTTCTCTTATTCGTCATGGAGTGGCATGATGGGTGGTAAAACGCTAGTTCACAAATGGAGTGACAGGAGTTGAAATACTTTTTGAGTTGATAATTTACTCTTATACGTCATGGAGTGGCATGCTGGGTGGTAAAACGCTAGTTAGATTAACAGAGTGACAGGAGTTGAAATACTTTTTGAGTTGAAAATTTACTCTTATACGTCATGGAGTGGCATACTGGGTGGTAACAAGCTAGTTCACAAAACGGAGTGACAGGAGTTGAAATACTTTTTGAGTAGAAAATTTACTCTTATACGTCATGGAGTGGCATGCTGGGTGGTAAAACGCTAGTTCACAAAACGGAGTGACACGAGTTGAAATACTTTTTGAGTTGAAAATTTACTCTTATACGTCATGGAGTGGCATGCTGGGTGGTACAACGCTAGTTAGCAAAACGGAGAGACAGGAGTTGAAATACTTTTTGAGTTGAAAATTTACTCTTATACGTCATGGAGTGGCATGCTGGGTGGTAAAACGTTAGTTCACAAAACGGAGTGACAGGAGTTGAAATACTTTTTGAGTTGAAAATTTACTCTTATACGTCATGGAGTGGCATGCTGGGTGGTAAAACGTTAGTTCACAAAACGTAGTGACAGGAGTTGAAATACTTTTTGAGTTGAAAATTTACTCTTATACGTCATGGAGTGGCATGCTGGGTGGTAAAACGCTAGTTCACAAAACGGAGTGACAGGAGTTGAAATACTTTTTGAGTTGAAAATTTACTCTTAAACGTCATAGTGTGAAATGCTGGGTGGTAAAACGCTAGTTCACAAATGGAGTGACAGGAGTTTAAATACTTTTTGAGTTGAAAATTTACTCTTATACGTCATGGAGTGGCATGCTGGGTGGTAAAACGCTAGTTAGATAAACAGAGTGACAGGAGTTGAAATACTTTTTGAGTTGAAAATTTACTCTTATACGTCATGGAGTGGCATACTGGGTGGTAACAAGCTAGTTTACAAAACGAAGTGACAGGAGTTGAAATACTTTTTGAGTAGAAAATTTACTCTTATACGTCATGGAGTGGCATGCTGGGTGGTAAAACGATAGTTCACAAAACGGAGTGACAGGAGTTGAAATACTTTTTGAGTTGAAAATTTACTCTTATACGTCATGGAGTGGCATGCTGGGTGGTAAAACGTTAGTTCACAAAACGGAGTGACAGGAGTTGAAATACTTTTTGAGTTGAAAATTTACTCTTATACGTCATGGAGTGGCATCCTGGGTGGTAAAACGCTAGTTCACAAATGGAGTGACAGGAGTTGAAATACTTTTTGAGTTGAAAATTTACTCTTATACGTCATGGAGTGGCATGCTGGGTGGTAAAACGCTAGTTAGATAAACAGAGTGACAGGAGTTGAAATACTTTTTGAGTTGAAAATTTACTCTTATACGTCATGGAGTGGCATGCTGGGTGGTAAAACGCTAGTTAGCAAAACGGAGTGACAGGAGTTGAAATACTTTTTGAGTTGAAAATTTACTCTTATACGTCATGGAGTGGCATGCTGGGTGGTAAAACGTTAGTTCACAAAACGGAGTGACAGGAGTTGAAATACTTTTTGAGTTGAAAATTTACTCTTATACGTCATGGAGTGGCATGCTGGGTGGTAAAACGTTAGTTCACAAAACGTAGTGACAGGAGTTGAAATACTTTTTGAGTTGAAAATTTACTCTTATACGTCATGGAGTGGCATGCTGGGTGGTAAAACGCTAGTTCACAAAACGGAGTGACACGAGTTGAAATACTTTTTGAGTTGAAAATTTACTCTTATACGTCATGGAGTGGCATGCTGGGTCGTAAAACGTTAGTTCACAAAACGGATTGACAGGAGTTAAAATACTTTTTGAGTTGAAAATTTACTTTTATACGTCATGGAGTGGCATGCTGGGTGGTAAAACGTTAGTTCACAAAACGGAGTGACAGGAGTTGAAATACTTTTTGAGTTGAAAATTTACTCTTATACGTCATTGAGTGGCATGCTGGGTGGTAAAACGTTAGTTCACAAAACGGAGTGACAGGAGTTGAAATATTTTTTGAGTTGAAAATTTACTCTTATACGTCATGGAGTGGCATGTCGGGTGGTAAAACGTTAGTTCACAAAACGGAGTAACAGGAGTTGAAATACTTTTTGAGTTGAAAATTTACTCTTATACGTCATGGAGTGGCATGCTGGGTGGTAAAACATTAGTACACAAAACGGAGTAACAGGAGTTGAAATACTTTTTGAGTTGAAAAATTACTCTTATACGTCATGGAGTGAAATGCTGGGTGGTAAAACGCTAGTTCACAAAACGGAGTGACAGGAGTTGAAATACTTTTTTAGTTGAAAATGTACTCTTATACGTCATGGAGTGGCATGCTGGGTGGTAAAACGTTAGTTCACAAAACGGAGTGACAGGAGTTGAAATACTTTTTGAGTTGAAAATTTACTCTTATACGTCATGGAGTGGCATACTGGGTGGTAAAACGTTAGTTCACAAAACGGAGTGACAGGAGTTGAAATACTTTTTGAGTTGAAAATTTACTCTTATACGTCATGGATTGGCATGCTGGGTGGTAAAACGATAGTTCACAAAACGTAGTGAAACGAGTTGAAATACTTTTTGAGTTGAAAATTTACTCTAATACGTCATGGAGTGACATGCTGGGTGGTAAAACGTTAGTTCACAAAACGGAGTGACAGGTGTTGAAATACTTTTTGAGTTGAAAATTTACTCTTATACGTCATGAAGTGGCATCCTGGGTGGTAAAACGTTAGTTCACAAAACGGAGTGACAAGGAGTTGAAATACTTTTTGAGTTGCAAATTTACTCTTATACGTCATGGAGTGGCATGCTGGGTGGTAAAACGTTAGTTCACAAAACGGAGTGACAAGGAGTTGAAATACTTTTTGAGTTGCAAATTTACTCTTATACGTCATGGAGTGGCATGCTGGGTGGTAAAACGTTAGTTCACAAAACGGAGTGACAGGAGTTGAAATACTTTTTGAGTTGAAAATTTACTCTTATACGTCATGGAGTGGCATGCTGGGTGGTAAAACGCTAGTTCACAAATGGAGTGACACGAGTTGAAATACTTTTTTAGTTGAAAATTTACTCTTATACGTCATGAAGTGGCATGCTGGGTGGTAAAACGTTAGTTCACAAAACGAAGTGACAGGAGTTGAAATACTTTTTGAGATGAAAATTTACTCTTATACGTCTTGGAGTGGCATGCTGTGTGGTAAAACGTAAGTTCACAAAACGGAGTGACAGGAGTTGAAATACTTTTTTTTTTGAAAATTTACTCTTATACGTCATGGAGTGGCATGCTGGGTGGTAAAACGCTAGTTCACAAAACGGAGTTACAGGAGTTGAAATACTTTTTGAGTAGAAAATTTACTCTTATACATCATGGAGTGGCATGCTGGGTGGTAAAACGCTAGTTCACAAAACGGAGTGACAGGAGTTGAAATACTTTTTGAGTTGAAAATTTACTCTTATACGTCATGGAGTGGCATGCTGGTGGTAAAACGTTAGTTCACAAAACGGAAGTGACACGAGTTGAAATACATATTGAGTTGAAAATTTACTCTTATACGTCATGGAGTGGCATGCTGGGTGGTAAAACGCTAGTTCACAAAACGGAGTGACAGGAGTTGAAATACTTTTTGAGTAGAAAATTTACTCTTATACGTCATGGAGTGGCATGCTGGGTGGTAAAACGCTAGTTCACAAAACGGAGTGACAGGAGTTGAAATACTTTTTGAGTTGAAAATTTACTCTTATACGTCATGGAGTGGCATGCTGGGTGGTAAAACGCTAGTAAGCAAAACGGAGTGACAGGAGTTGAAATACTTTTTGAGTTGAAAATTTACTCTTATACGTCATGTAGTGGCATGCTGGGTGGTAAAACGTTAGTTCACAAAACGGAGTGACAGGAGTTGAAATACTTTTTGAGTTGAAAATTTACTCTTATACGTCATGGAGTGGCATGCTGGGTGGTAAAACGTTAGTTCACAAAACGTAGTGACAGGAGTTGAAATACTTTTTGAGTTGAAAATTTACTCTTATACGTCATGGAGTGGCATGCTGGGTGGTAAAACGCTAGTTCACAAAACGGAGTGACAGGAGTTGAAATACTTTTTGAGTTGAAAATTTACTCTTAAACGTCATAGTGTGAAATGCTGGGTGGTAAAACGCTAGTTCACAAATGGAGTGACAGGAGTTTAAATACTTTTTGAGTTGAAAATTTACTCTTATACGTCATGGAGTGGCATGCTGGGTGGTAAAACGCTAGTTCACAAAACGGAGTGACAGGAGTTGAAATACTTTTTGAGTTGAAAATTTACTCTTAAACGTCATAGTGTGAAATGCTGGGTGGTAAAACGCTAGTTCACAAATGGAGTGACAGGAGTTTAAATACTTTTTGAGTTGAAAATTTACTCTTATACGTCATGGAGTGGCATGCTGGGTGGTAAAACGCTAGTTAGATAAACAGAGTGACAGGAGTTGAAATACTTTTTGAGTTGAAAATTTACTCTTATACGTCATGGAGTGGCATACTGGGTGGTAACAAGCTAGTTTACAAAACGAAGTGACAGGAGTTGAAATACTTTTTGAGTTGAAAATTTACTCTTATACGTCATGGAGTGGCATACTGGGTGGTAAAACGCTAGTTAGCAAAACGGAGTGACAGGAGTTGAAATACTTTTTGAGTTGAAAATTTACTCTTATACGTCATGGAGTGGCATGCTGGGTGGTAAAACGTTAGTTCACAAAACGGAGTGACAGGAGTTGAAATACTTTTTGAGTTGAAAATTTACTCTTATACGTCATGGAGTGGCATGCTGGGTGGTAAAACGTTAGTTCACAAAACGTAGTGACAGGAGTTAAAATACTTTTTGAGTTGAAAATTTACTCTTATACGTCATGGAGTGGCATGCTGGGTGGTAAAACGCTAGTTCACAAAACGGAGTGACACGAGTTGAAATACTTTTTGAGTTGAAAATTTACTCTTATACGTCATGGAGTGGCATGCTGGGTCGTAAAACGTTAGTTCACAAAACGGAGTGACAGGAGTTAAAATACTTTTTGAGTTGAAAATTTACTCTTATACGTCATGGAGTGGCATGCTGGGTGGTAAAACGTTAGTTCACAAAACGGAGTGACAGGAGTTGAAATACTTTTTGAGTTGAAAATTTACTCTTATACGTCATTGAGTGGCATGCTGGATGGTAAAACGTTAGTTCACAAAACGGAGTGACAGGAGTTGAAATATTTTTTGAGTTGAAAATTTACTCTTATACGTCATGGAGTGGCATGCCGGGTGGTAAAACGTTAGTTCACAAAACGGAGTAACAGGAGTTGAAATACTTTTTGAGTTGAAAATTTACTCTTATACGTCATGGAGTGGCATGCTGGGTGGTAAAACATTAGTTCACAAAACGGAGTAACAGGAGTTGAAATACTTTTTGAGTTGAAAAATTACTCTTATACGTCATGGAGTGAAATGCTGGGTGGTAAAACGCTAGTTCACAAAACGGAGTGACAGGAGTTGAAATACTTTTTTAGTTGAAAATGTACTCTTATACGTCATGGAGTGGCATGCTGGGTGGTAAAACGTTAGTTCACAAAACGGAGTGACAGGAGTTGAAATACTTTTTCAGTTGAAAATTTACTCCTATACGTCATGGAGTGGCATGCTGGGTGGTAAAACGTTAGTTCACAAAACGGAGTGACAGGAGTTGAAATACTTTTTGAGTTGAAAATTTACTCTTATACGTCATGGAGTGGCATACTGGGTGGTAAAACGTTAGTTCACAAAACGGAGTGACAGGAGTTGAAATACTTTTTGAGTTGAAAATTTACTCTTATACGTCATGGAGTGGCATGCTGGGTGGTAAAACGTTAGTTCACAAAACGGAGTGACAGGAGTTGAAATACTTTTTGAGTTGAAAATTTACTCTTATACGTCATGGAGTGGCATACTGGGTGGTAAAACGTTAGTTCACAAAACGGAGTGACAGGAGTTGAAATACTTTTTGAGTTGAAAATTTACTCTTATACGTCATAGAGTGGCATATTGGGTGGTAAAACGCTAGTTAGCAAAACGGAGTGACACGAGTTGAAATACTTTTTGAGTTGAAAATTTACTCTTATACGTCATGGAGTGGAATGCTGGGTGGTAAAACGCTAGTTCACAAAACGGAGTGACAGGAGTTGAAATACTTTTTGAGTTGAAAATTTACTCTTATACGTCATGGAGTGGCATGCTGGGTGGTAAAACGCTAGTTCACAAAACGGAGTGACAGGAGTTGAAATACTTTTTGAGTTGAAAATTTACTCTTATACGTCATGGAGTGGCATGCTGGGTGGTAAAACGCTAGTTCACAAAACGGAGTGACAGGAGTTGAAATACTTTTTGAGTTGAAAATTTACTCTTATACGTAATGGAGTGGCATGCTGGGTGGTAAAACGCTAGTTCACAAATGGAGTGAAAGGAGTTGAAATACTTTTTGAGTAGAAAATTTACTCTTATACGTCATGGAGTGGCATGCTGGGTGGTAAAACGCTAGTTCACAAAACGGAGTGACATGAGTTGAAATACTTTTTGAGTAGAAAATTTACTCTTATACGTCATGGAGTGGCATGCTGGGTGGTAAAACGCTAGTTCACAAATGGATTGACACGAGTTGAAATACTTTTTGAGTTGAAAAATTACTCATATACGTCATGGAGTGGCATGCTGGGTGGTAAAACGCTAGTTCACAAAACGGAGTGACAGGAGTTGAAATATTTTTTGAGTTGAAAATTTACTTTTATACGTCATGGAGTGGCATGCTGGGTGGTAAAACGCTAGTTCACAAAACGGAGTGACAGGAGTTGAAATACTTTTTCAGTAGAAAATTTACTCTTATACGTCATGGAGTGGCATGCTGGGTGGTAAAACGCTAGTTCACAAATGGAGTGACAGGAGTTGAAATACATTTTGAGTAGAAAATTTACTCTTATACGTCATGGAGTGGCATGCTGGGTGGTAAAACGCTAGTTCACAAATGGAGTGACAGGAGTTGAAATTCTTTTTGAGTAGAAAATTTACTCTTATACGTCATGGAGTGGCATGCTGGGTGGTAAAACGCTAGTTCACAAAACGTAGAGACAGGAGTTGAAATACTTTTTGAGTAGAAAATTTACTCTTATACGTCATGGAGTGGCATGCTGGGTTGTAAAACGCTAGTTCACAAAACGGAGTGACAGGAGTTGAAATACTTTTTGAGTAGAAAATTTACTCTTATACGTCATGGAGTGGCATGCTGGGTGGTAAAACGCTAGTTCACAAAACGGAGTGACAGGAGTTGAACTACTTTCAAAGGGTCAAAATTGTATTATAAAAAGTAAATTTCACTCAACAATAACATTTCGTTATATCGTTATTTGACGGTCTTTCTGGTAAATGGCGGCTTAAGGGGTTAAAGGGGATGTAGCCAAGCAAGAAACCCCGTGGTTATTACGATCTGATTAAATTTAAAAATAAACATCATGGAGCGTTGGGTAGCAAAACGCTAGTTAGCAAAACGGAGTGACACGAGTTGAAATACATTTAAAGTTGAAAATTTACTCTTATACGTCATGAAGTGGCAAGCTGGGTGGTAAAACGCTAGTTAGCAAAACGGAGTGACAGGAGTTGAAATACCTTTTGAGTTGAAAATTTACTCTTATACGTCATGGAGTGGCATGCTGGGTGGTAAAACGCTAGTTCACAAAACGGAGTGACAGGATTTGAAATACATTTTGAGTTGAAACTTTACTCTTATACGTAATGGAGTGGCATGCTGGGTGGTAAAACGCTAGTTCACAAAACGGAGTGACAGGAGTTGAAATACTTTTTGAGTAGAAAATTTACTCTTATACGTCATGGAGTGGCATGCTGGGTGGTAAAACGCTAGTTCACAAAACGGAGTGACAGGAGTTGAAATACTTTTTGAGTTGAAAATTTACTCTTATACGTCATGGAGTGGCATGCTGGGTGTTAAACGCTAGTTCACAAAACGGAGTGACAGGAGTTGAAATACATTTTCAGTTGAAAATTTACTCTTATACGTCATGGAGTGGCATGCTGGGTGGTAAAAGGTTAGTTCACAAAAGGGAGTGACACGAGTTGAAATACATTTTGAGTTGAAAATTTACTCTTATACGTCATGGAGTGGCATGCTGGGTGGTAAAACGCTAGTTCACAAAACGGAGTGACAGGAGTTGAAATACTTTTTGAGTAGAAAATTTATTCTTATACGTCATGGAGTGGCATGCTGGGTGATAAAACGCTAGTTCACAAATGGAGTGACAGGAGTTGAAATATTTTTTGAGTAGAAAATTTAATCTTATACGTCATGGAGTGGCATGCTGGGTGGTAAAACGCTAGTTCACAAATGGAGTGACAGGAGTTGAAATTCTTTTTGAGTAGAAAATTTACTCTTATACGTCATGGAGTGGCATGCTGGGTGGTAAAACGCTAGTTCACAAAACGGAGTGACAGGAGTTGAAATACTTTTTGAGTAGAAAATTTACTCTTATACGTCATGGAGTGGCATGCTGGGTGGTAAAACGCTAGTTCACAAAACGGAGTGACAGGAGTTGAAACACTTTTTGAGTAGAAAATTTACTCTTATACGTCATGGAGTGGCATGCTGGGTGGTAAAACGCTAGTTCACAAAACGGAGTGACAGGAGTTGAAATACTTTTTGAGTAGAAAATTTACTCTTATGCGTCATGGAGTGGCATGCTGGGTGGTAAAACGCTAGTTCACAAAACGGAGTGACAGAAGTTGAAATACTTTTTGAGTAGAAAATTTACTCTTATACGTCATGCAGTGGCATGCTGGGTGGTAAAACAGTAGTTCACAAATGAAGTGACAGGAGTTGAAATACTTTTTGAGTAGAAAATTTACTCTTATACGTCATGTAGTGGCATGCTGGGTGGTAAAACGCTAGTTCACAAAACGGAGTGACAGGAGTTGAAATACTTTTTGAGTTGAAAATTTACTCTAATACGTCATGGAGTGGCATGCTGGGTGGTAAAACGCTAGTTCACAAAACGGAGTGACAGGAGTTGAAATACTTTTTGAGTAGAAAATTTACTCTTATACGTCATGGAGTGGCATGCTGGTGGTAAAACGGTAGTTCACAAAACGGAAGTGACACGAGTTGAAATACATTTTGAGTTGAAAATTTACTCTTATACGTCATGGAGTGGCATGCTGGGTCGTAAAACGCTAGTTCACAAAACGGAGTGACATGAGTTGAAATACTTTTTGAGTAGAAAATTTACTCTTATACATCATGGAGTGGCATGCTGGGTGGTAAAACGCTAGTTCACAAAACGGAGTGACAGGAGTTGAAATACTTTTTGAGTTGAAAATTTACTCTTATACGTCATGGAGTGGCATGCTGGGTGGTAAAACGCTAGTAAGCAAAACGGAGTGACAGGAGTTGAAATACTTTTTGAGTTGAAAATTTACTCTTATACGTCATGGAGTGGCATGCTGGGTGGTAAAACGCTAGTTCACAAAACGGAGTGACAGGAGTTGAAATACTTTTTGAGTTGAAAATTTACTCTTATTCGTCATGGAGTGGCATGATGGGTGGTAAAACGCTAGTTCACAAATGGAGTGACAGGAGTTGAAATACTTTTTGAGTTGATAATTTACTCTTATACGTCATGGAGTGGCATGCTGGGTGGTAAAACGCTAGTTAGATTAACAGAGTGACAGGAGTTGAAATACTTTTTGAGTTGAAAATTTACTCTTATACGTCATGGAGTGGCATACTGGGTGGTAACAAGCTAGTTCACAAAACGGAGTGACAGCAGTTGAAATACTTTTTGAGTAGAAAATTTACTCTTATACGTCATGGAGTGGCATGCTGGGTGGTAAAACGCTAGTTCACAAAACGGAGTGACAGGAGTTGAAATACTTTTTGAGTTGAAAATTTACTCTTATACGTCATGGAGTGGCATGCTGGGTGGTACAACGCTAGTTAGCAAAACGGAGTGACAGGAGTTGAAATACTTTTTGAGTTGAAAATTTACTCTTATACGTCATGGAGTGGCATGCTGGGTGGTAAAACGTTAGTTCACAAAACGGAGTGACAGGAGTTGAAATACTTTTTGAGTTGAAAATTTACTCTTATACGTCATGGAGTGGCATGCTGGGTGGTAAAACGTTAGTTCACAAAACGTAGTGACAGGAGTTGAAATACTTTTTGAGTTGAAAATTTACTCTTATACGTCATGGAGTGGCATGCTGGGTGGTAAAACGCTAGTTCACAAAACGGAGTGACAGGAGTTGAAATACTTTTTGAGTTGAAAATTTACTCTTAAACGTCATAGTGTGAAATGCTGGGTGGTAAAACGCTAGTTCAAAAATGGAGTGACAGGAGTTGAAATACTTTTTGAGTTGAAAATTTACTCTTATACGTCATGGAGTGGCATGCTGGGTGGTAAAACGCTAGTTAGATAAACAGAGTGACAGGAGTTAAAATACTTTTTGAGTTGAAAATTTACTCTTATACGTCATGGAGTGGCATACTGGGTGGTAACAAGCTAGTTCACAAAACGGAGTGACAGGAGTTGAAATACTTTTTGAGTAGAAAATTTACTCTTATACGTCATGGAGTGGCATGCTGGGTGGTAAAACGATAGTTCACAAAACGGAGTGACAGGAGTTGAAATACTTTTTGAGTTGAAAATTTACTCTTATACGTCATGGAGTGGCATGCTGGGTGGTAAAACGTTAGTTCACAAAACGGAGTGACAGGAGTTGAAATACTTTTTGAGTTGAAAATTTACTCTTATACGTCATGGAGTGGCATCCTGGGTGGTAAAACGCTAGTTCACAAATGGAGTGACAGGAGTTGAAATACTTTTTGAGTTGAAAATTTACTCTTATACGTCATGGAGTGGCATGCTGGGTGGTAAAACGCTAGTTAGATAAACAGAGTGACAGGAGTTGAAATACTTTTTGAGTTGAAAATTTACTCTTATACGTCATGGAGTGGCATGCTGGGTGGTAAAACGCTAGTTAGCAAAACGGAGTGACAGGAGTTGAAATACTTTTTGAGTTGAAAATTTACTCTTATACGTCATGGAGTGGCATGCTGGGTGGTAAAACGTTAGTTCACAAAACGGAGTGACAGGAGTTGAAATACTTTTTGAGTTGAAAATTTACTCTTATACGTCATGGAGTGGCATGCTGGGTGGTAAAACGTTAGTTCACAAAACGTAGTGACAGGAGTTGAAATACTTTTTGAGTTGAAAATTTACTCTTATACGTCATGGAGTGGCATGCTGGGTGGTAAAACGCTAGTTCACAAAACGGAGTGACACGAGTTGAAATACTTTTTGAGTTGAAAATTTACTCTTATACGTCATGGAGTGGCATGCTGGGTCGTAAAACGTTAGTTCACAAAACGGATTGACAGGAGTTAAAATACTTTTTGAGTTGAAAATTTACTCTTATACGTCATGGAGTGGCATGCTGGGTGGTAAAACGTTAGTTCACAAAACGGAGTGACAGGAGTTGAAATACTTTTTGAGTTGAAAATTTACTCTTATACGTCATTGAGTGGCATGCTGGGTGGTAAAACGTTAGTTCACAAAACGGAGTGACAGGAGTTGAAATATTTTTTGAGTTGAAAATTTACTCTTATACGTCATGGAGTGGCATGTCGGGTGGTAAAACGTTAGTTCACAAAACGGAGTAACAGGAGTTGAAATACTTTTTGAGTTGAAAATTTACTCTTATACGTCATGGAGTGGCATGCTGGGTGGTAAAACATTAGTACACAAAACGGAGTAACAGGAGTTGAAATACTTTTTGAGTTGAAAAATTACTCTTATACGTCATGGAGTGAAATGCTGGGTGGTAAAACGCTAGTTCACAAAACGGAGTGACAGGAGTTGAAATACTTTTTTAGTTGAAAATGTACTCTTATACGTCATGGAGTGGCATGCTGGGTGGTAAAACGTTAGTTCACAAAACGGAGTGACAGGAGTTGAAATACTTTTTGAGTTGAAAATTTACTCTTATACGTCATGGAGTGGCATGCTGGGTGGTAAAACGTTAGTTCACAAAACGGAGTGACAGGAGTTGAAATACTTTTTGAGTTGAAAATTTACTCTTATACGTCATGGAGTGGCATACTGGGTGGTAAAACGTTAGTTCACAAAACGGAGTGACAGGAGTTGAAATACTTTTTGAGTTGAAAATTTACTCTTATACGTCATGGAGTGGCATGCTGGGTGGTAAAACGATACTTCACAAAACGTAGTGAAACGAGTTGAAATACTTTTTGAGTTGAAAATTTACTCTAATACGTCATGGAGTGACATGCTGGGTGGTAAAACGTTAGTTCACAAAACGGAGTGACAGGTGTTGAAATACTTTTTGAGTTGAAAATTTACTCTTATACGTCATGGAGTGGCATCCTGGGTGGTAAAACGTTAGTTCACAAAACGGAGTGACAAGGAGTTGAAATACTTTTTGAGTTGCAAATTTACTCTTATACGTCATGGAGTGGCATGCTGGGTGGTAAAACGTTAGTTCACAAAACGGAGTGACAAGGAGTTGAAATACTTTTTGAGTTGCAAATTTACTCTTATACGTCATGGAGTGGCATGCTGGGTGGTAAAACGTTAGTTCACAAAACGGAGTGACAGGAGTTGAAATACTTTTTGAGTTGAAAATTTACTCTTATACATCATGGAGTGGCATGCTGGGTGGTAAAACGCTAGTTCACAAATGGAGTGACACGAGTTGAAATACTTTTTTAGTTGAAAATTTACTCTTATACGCCATGGAGTGGCATGCTGGGTGGTAAAACGTTAGTTCACAAAACGAAGTGACAGGAGTTGAAATACTTTTTGAGATGAAAATTTACTCTTATACGTCTTGGAGTGGCATGCTGGGTGGTAAAACGTAAGTTCACAAAACGGAGTGACAGGAGTTGAAATACTTTTTTTTTTGAAAATTTACTCTTATACGTCATGGAGTGGCATGCTGGGTGGTAAAACGCTAGTTCACAAAACGGAGTTACAGGAGTTGAAATACTTTTTGAGTAGAAAATTTACTCTTATACATCATGGAGTGGCATGCTGGGTGGTAAAACGCTAGTTCACAAAACGGAGTGACAGGAGTTGAAATACTTTTTGAGTTGAAAATTTACTCTTATACGTCATGGAGTGGCATGCTGGTGGTAAAACGTTAGTTCACAAAACGGAAGTGACACGAGTTGAAATACATATTGAGTTGAAAATTTACTCTTATACGTCATGGAGTGGCATGCTGGGTGGTAAAACGCTAGTTCACAAAACGGAGTGACAGGAGTTGAAATACTTTTTGAGTAGAAAATTTACTCTTATACGTCATGGAGTGGCATGCTGGGTGGTAAAACGCTAGTTAGATAAACAGAGTGACAGGAGTTGAAATACTTTTTGAGTTGAAAATTTACTCTTATACGTCATGGAGTGGCATGCTGGGTGGTAAAACGCTAGTTAGCAAAACGGAGTGACAGGAGTTGAAATACTTTTTGAGTTGAAAATTTACTCTTATACGTCATGGAGTGGCATGCTGGGTGGTAAAACGTTAGTTCACAAAACGGAGTGACAGGAGTTGAAATACTTTTTGAGTTGAAAATTTACTCTTATACGTCATGGAGTGGCATGCTGGGTGGTAAAACGTTAGTTCACAAAACGTAGTGACAGGAGTTGAAATACTTTTTGAGTTGAAAATTTACTCTTATACGTCATGGAGTGGCATGCTGGGTGGTAAAACGCTAGTTCACAAAACGGAGTGACACGAGTTGAAATACTTTTTGAGTTGAAAATTTACTCTTATACGTCATGGAGTGGCATGCTGGGTCGTAAAACGTTAGTTCACAAAACGGATTGACAGGAGTTAAAATACTTTTTGAGTTGAAAATTTACTCTTATACGTCATGGAGTGGCATGCTGGGTGGTAAAACGTTAGTTCACAAAACGGAGTGACAGGAGTTGAAATACTTTTTGAGTTGAAAATTTACTCTTATACGTCATTGAGTGGCATGCTGGGTGGTAAAACGTTAGTTCACAAAACGGAGTGACAGGAGTTGAAATATTTTTTGAGTTGAAAATTTACTCTTATACGTCATGGAGTGGCATGTCGGGTGGTAAAACGTTAGTTCACAAAACGGAGTAACAGGAGTTGAAATACTTTTTGAGTTGAAAATTTACTCTTATACGTCATGGAGTGGCATGCTGGGTGGTAAAACATTAGTACACAAAACGGAGTAACAGGAGTTGAAATACTTTTTGAGTTGAAAAATTACTCTTATACGTCATGGAGTGAAATGCTGGGTGGTAAAACGCTAGTTCACAAAACGGAGTGACAGGAGTTGAAATACTTTTTTAGTTGAAAATGTACTCTTATACGTCATGGAGTGGCATGCTGGGTGGTAAAACGTTAGTTCACAAAACGGAGTGACAGGAGTTGAAATACTTTTTGAGTTGAAAATTTACTCTTATACGTCATGGAGTGGCATGCTGGGTGGTAAAACGTTAGTTCACAAAACGGAGTGACAGGAGTTGAAATACTTTTTGAGTTGAAAATTTACTCTTATACGTCATGGAGTGGCATACTGGGTGGTAAAACGTTAGTTCACAAAACGGAGTGACAGGAGTTGAAATACTTTTTGAGTTGAAAATTTACTCTTATACGTCATGGAGTGGCATGCTGGGTGGTAAAACGATACTTCACAAAACGTAGTGAAACGAGTTGAAATACCTTTTGAGTTGAAAATTTACTCTAATACGTCATGGAGTGACATGCTGGGTGGTAAAACGTTAGTTCACAAAACGGAGTGACAGGTGTTGAAATACTTTTTGAGTTGAAAATTTACTCTTATACGTCATGGAGTGGCATCCTGGGTGGTAAAACGTTAGTTCACAAAACGGAGTGACAAGGAGTTGAAATACTTTTTGAGTTGCAAATTTACTCTTATACGTCATGGAGTGGCATGCTGGGTGGTAAAACGTTAGTTCACAAAACGGAGTGACAAGGAGTTGAAATACTTTTTGAGTTGCAAATTTACTCTTATACGTCATGGAGTGGCATGCTGGGTGGTAAAACGTTAGTTCACAAAACGGAGTGACAGGAGTTGAAATACTTTTTGAGTTGAAAATTTACTCTTATACATCATGGAGTGGCATGCTGGGTGGTAAAACGCTAGTTCACAAATGGAGTGACACGAGTTGAAATACTTTTTTAGTTGAAAATTTACTCTTATACGCCATGGAGTGGCATGCTGGGTGGTAAAACGTTAGTTCACAAAACGAAGTGACAGGAGTTGAAATACTTTTTGAGATGAAAATTTACTCTTATACGTCTTGGAGTGGCATGCTGGGTGGTAAAACGTAAGTTCACAAAACGGAGTGACAGGAGTTGAAATACTTTTTTTTTTGAAAATTTACTCTTATACGTCATGGAGTGGCATGCTGGGTGGTAAAACGCTAGTTCACAAAACGGAGTTACAGGAGTTGAAATACTTTTTGAGTAGAAAATTTACTCTTATACATCATGGAGTGGCATGCTGGGTGGTAAAACGCTAGTTCACAAAACGGAGTGACAGGAGTTGAAATACTTTTTGAGTTGAAAATTTACTCTTATACGTCATGGAGTGGCATGCTGGTGGTAAAACGTTAGTTCACAAAACGGAAGTGACACGAGTTGAAATACATATTGAGTTGAAAATTTACTCTTATACGTCATGGAGTGGCATGCTGGGTGGTAAAACGCTAGTTCACAAAACGGAGTGACAGGAGTTGAAATACTTTTTGAGTAGAAAATTTACTCTTATACGTCATGGAGTGGCATGCTGGGTGGTAAAACGCTAGTTCACAAAACGGAGTGACAGGAGTTGAAATACTTTTTGAGTTGAAAATTTACTCTTATACGTCATGGAGTGGCATGCTGGGTGGTAAAACGCTAGTAAGCAAAACGGAGTGACAGGAGTTGAAATACTTTTTGAGTTGAAAATTTACTCTTATACGTCATGTAGTGGCATGCTGGGTGGTAAAACGTTAGTTCACAAAACGGAGTGACAGGAGTTGAAATACTTTTTGAGTTGAAAATTTACTCTTATACGTCATGGAGTGGCATGCTGGGTGGTAAAACGTTAGTTCACAAAACGTAGTGACAGGAGTTGAAATACTTTTTGAGTTGAAAATTTACTCTTATACGTCATGGAGTGGCATGCTGGGTGGTAAAACGCTAGTTCACAAAACGGAGTGACAGGAGTTGAAATACTTTTTGAGTTGAAAATTTACTCTTAAACGTCATAGTGTGAAATGCTGGGTGGTAAAACGCTAGTTCACAAATGGAGTGACAGGAGTTTAAATACTTTTTGAGTTGAAAATTTACTCTTATACGTCATGGAGTGGCATGCTGGGTGGTAAAACGCTAGTTAGATAAACAGAGTGACAGGAGTTGAAATACTTTTTGAGTTGAAAATTTACTCTTATACGTCATGGAGTGGCATACTGGGTGGTAACAAGCTAGTTCACAAAACGGAGTGACAGGAGTTGAAATACTTTTTGAGTAGAAAATTTACTCTTATACGTCATGGAGTGGCATGCTGGGTGGTAAAACGATAGTTCACAAAACGGAGTGACAGGAGTTGAAATACTTTTTGAGTTGAAAATTTACTCTTATACGTCATGGAGTGGCATGCTGGGTGGTAAAACGTTAGTTCACAAAACGGAGTGACAGGAGTTGAAATACTTTTTGAGTGGAAAATTTACTCTTATACGTCATGGAGTGGCATCCTGGGTGGTAAAACGCTAGTTCACAAATGGAGTGACAGGAGTTGAAATACTTTTTGAGTTGAAAATTTACTCTTATACGTCATGGAGTGGCATGCTGGGTGGTAAAACGCTAGTTAGATAAACTGAGTGACAGGAGTTGAAATACTTTTTGAGTTGAAAATTTACTCTTATACGTCATGGAGTGGCATGCTGGGTGGTAAAACGCTAGTTAGCAAAACGGAGTGACAGGAGTTGAAATACTTTTTGAGTTGAAAATTTACTCTTATACGTCATGGAGTGGCATGCTGGGTGGTAAAACGTTAGTTCACAAAACGGAGTGACAGGAGTTGAAATACTTTTTGAGTTGAAAATTTACTCTTATACGTCATGGAGTGGCATGCTGGGTGGTAAAACGTTAGTTCACAAAACGTAGTGACAGGAGTTGAAATACTTTTTGAGTTGAAAATTTACTCTTATACGTCATGGAGTGGCATGCTGGGTGGTAAAACGCTAGTTCACAAAACGGAGTGACACGAGTTGAAATACTTTTTGAGTTGAAAATTTACTCTTATACGTCATGGAGTGGCATGCTGGGTCGTAAAACGTTAGTTCACAAAACGGAGTGACAGGAGTTAAAATACTTTTTGAGTTGAAAATTTACTCTTATACGTCATGGAGTGGCATGCTGGGTGGTAAAACGTTAGTTCACAAAACGGAGTGACAGGAGTTGAAATAATTTTTGAGTTGAAAATTTACTCTTATACGTCATTGAGTGGCATGCTGGATGGTAAAACGTTAGTTCACACAACGGAGTGACAGGAGTTGAAATATTTTTTGAGTTGAAAATTTACTCTTATACGTCATGGAGTGGCATGCCGGGTGGTAAAACGTTAGTTCACAAAACGGAGTAACAGGAGTTGAAATACTTTTTGAGTTGAAAATTTACTCTTATACGTCATGGAGTGGCATGCTGGGTGGTAAAACATTAGTTCACAAAACGGAGTAACAGGAGTTGAAATACTTTTTGAGTTGAAAAATTACTCTTATACGTCATGGAGTGAAATGCTGGGTGGTAAAACGCTAGTTCACAAAACGGAGTGACAGGAGTTGAAATACTTTTTTAGTTGAAAATGTACTCTTATACGTCATGGAGTGGCATGCTGGGTGGTAAAACGTTAGTTCACAAAACGGAGTGACAGGAGTTGAAATACTTTTTCAGTTGAAAATTTACTCTTATACGTCATGGAGTGGCATGCTGGGTGGTAAAACGTTAGTTCACAAAACGGAGTGACAGGAGTTGAAATACTTTTTGAGTTGAAAATTTACTCTTATACGTCATGGAGTGGCATACTGGGTGGTAAAACGTTAGTTCACAAAACGGAGTGACAGGAGTTGAAATACTTTTTGAGTTGAAAATTTACTCTTATACGTCATGGAGTGGCATGCTGGGTGGTAAAACGATAGTTCACAAAACGTAGTGAAACGAGTTGAAATACTTTTTGAGTTGAAAATTTACTCTAATACGTCATGGAGTGACATGCTGGGTGGTAAAACGTTAGTTCACAAAACGGAGTGACAGGGGTTGAAATACTTTTTGAGTTGAAAATTTACTCTTATACGTCATGGAGTGGCATGCTGGGTGGTACAACGCTAGTTAGCAAAACGGAGTGACAGGAGTTGAAATACTTTTTGAGTTGAAAATTTACTCTTATACGTCATGGAGTGGCATGCTGGGTGGTAAAACGTTAGTTCACAAAACGGAGTGACAGGAGTTGAAATACTTTTAGAGTTGAAAATTTACTCTTATACGTCATGGAGTGGCATGCTGGGTGGTAAAACGTTAGTTCACAAAACGTAGTGACAGGAGTTGAAATACTTTTTGAGTTGAAAATTTACTCTTATACGTCATGGAGTGGCATGCTGGGTGGTAAAACGCTAGTTCACAAAACGGAGTGACAGGAGTTGAAATACTTTTTGAGTTGAAAATTTACTCTTAAACGTCATAGTGTGAAATGCTGGGTGGTAAAACGCTAGTTCACAAATGGAGTGACAGGAGTTTAAATACTTTTTGAGTTGAAAATTTACTCTTATACGTCATGGAGTGGCATGCTGGGTGGTAAAACGCTAGTTAGATAAACAGAGTGACAGGAGTTGAAATACTTTTTGAGTTGAAAATTTACTCTTATACGTCATGGAGTGGCATACTGGGTGGTAACAAGCTAGTTCACAAAACGGAGTGACAGGAGTTGAAATACTTTTTGAGTAGAAAATTTACTCTTATACGTCATGGAGTGGCATGCTGGGTGGTAAAACTAGGCTTGTGCGATGAGTCGATTAATCGAAGTCATCGACGATGATTTTAGTCATCGCGGTGCGATGACTGTAATCGATGACGATGAATGTCATCGACCATCGATGTCGATGAGTCGATGAGAATCATCGATGCCGATGAGTCGATGCGAATCATCGATGTCGATGAGAAACATCGATCCCGATGAGTCGATGAGTTGATGCGAATCATTGATGTCGATGAGTCGATGAGGATGATCGATATCCTTATATCACTAATTTTTCTTCTTTTTTTCCATTCATTTGAACGCCTTAGATCTAAAATGTATGCATAAAGTATAAGCACCTCAGCTATTTTGCCTTGAGGACGATGGAAGGGCCACAGTTGGATGTTTGGAATTCATGTTTTTCCTCAAGTTTGTGGTAGACGATACAGAAGTAGCGATCACGTTCAATCAGAGTTAGTACGCAGTGGCAGTGGTAGCATTGTATTCGTTGGTTGCACTGGTGCAGTTGGTAGCAGCGGTAGCATCCTGAGCTAAATCGGCTAAATTCACCGAATTCACAGTCACAGTGATTTCGATTATTTAGTCACAGGATGTGATTGCTACTTTTCAGTATCGGTGATTCAATCACAGCGATATATCGCTCATCACTACAGCACAGTTCATCGAGAGTCATCGATCATCGTAATTCATCGATCATCGGCATTCATCGATCATCGA
Organism: Pyrrhosoma nymphula; assembly: GCA_963573305.1. Lineage (NCBI taxonomy): Eukaryota > Metazoa > Arthropoda > Insecta > Odonata > Coenagrionidae > Pyrrhosoma > Pyrrhosoma nymphula. The sequence continues at coordinate 176,154,586 of OY754328.1, read as the reverse complement.
CATTCATCGATCATCGATATTCATCGATAGTCATCGACCATCGTGTACACTCTATACGATGATCGATGACAGCCATCGTCATCGAAACATTTCGATGAATTTTTTTCATCGAAAATCGATGACCAAAATCGGTCATCGCACAAGCCTAGGTAAAACGATGTTCACAAAACGGAGTGACAGGAGTTGAAATACTTTTTGAGTAGAAAATTTACTCTTATACGTCATGGAGTGGCATGCTGGGTGGTAAAACGTTAGTTCACAAAACGGAGTGACAGGAGTTGAAATACTTTTTGAGTTGAAAATTTACTCTTATACGTCATGGAGTGGCATCCTGGGTGGTAAAACGCTAGTTCACAAATGGAGTGACAGGAGTTGAAATACTTTTTGAGTTGAAAATTTACTCTTATACGTCATGGAGTGGCATGCTGGGTGGTAAAACGCTAGTTAGATAAACAGAGTGACAGGAGTTGAAATACTTTTTGAGTTGAAAATTTACTCTTATACGTCATGGAGTGGCATGCTGGGTGGTAAAACGCTAGTTAGCAAAACGGAGTGACAGGAGTTGAAATACTTTTTGAGTTGAAAATTTACTCTTATACGTCATGGAGTGGCATGCTGGGTGGTAAAACGTTAGTTCACAAAACGGAGTGACAGGAGTTGAAATACTTTTTGATTTGCAAATTTACTCTTATACGTCATGGAGTGGCATGCTGGGTGGTAAAACGTTAGTTCACAAAGCGTAGTGACAGGAGTTGAAATACTTTTTGAGTTGAAAATTTACTCTTATACGTCATGGAGTGGCATGCTGGGTGGTAAAACGCTAGTTCACAAAACGGAGTGACACGAGTTGAAATACTTTTTGAGTTGAAAATTTACTCTTATACGTCATGGAGTGGCATGCTGGGTCGTAAAACGTTAGTTCACAAAACGGATTGACAGGAGTTAAAATACTTTTTGAGTTGAAAATTTACTCTTATACGTCATGTAGTGGCATGCTGGGTGGTAAAACGTTAGTTCACAAAACGGAGTGACAGGAGTTGAAATACTTTTTGAGTTGAAAATTTACTCTTATACGTCATTGAGTGGCATGCTGGGTGGTAAAACGTTAGTTCACAAAACGGAGTGACAGGAGTTGAAATATTTTTTGAGTTGAAAATTTACTCTTATACGTCATGGAGTGGCATGTCGGGTGGTAAAACGTTAGTTCACAAAACGGAGTAACAGGAGTTGAAATACTTTTTGAGTTGAAAATTTACTCTTATACGTCATGGAGTGGCATGCTGGGTGGTAAAACATTAGTACACAAAACGGAGTAACAGGAGTTGAAATACTTTTTGAGTTGAAAAATTACTCTTATACGTCATGGAGTGAAATGCTGGGTGGTAAAACGCTAGTTCACATAACGGAGTGACAGGAGTTGAAATACTTTCTTAGTTGAAAATGTACTCTTATACGTCATGGAGTGGCATGCTGGGTGGTAAAACGTTAGTTCACAAAACGGAGTGACAGGAGTTGAAATACTTTTTGAGTTGAAAATTTACTCTTATACGTCATGGAGTGGCATGCTGGGTGGTAAAACGTTAGTTCACAAAACGGAGTGACAGGAGTTGAAATACTTTTTGAGTTGAAAATTTACTCTTATACGTCATGGAGTGGCATACTGGGTGGTAAAACGTTAGTTCACAAAACGGAGTGACAGGAGTTGAAATACTTTTTGAGTTGAAAATTTACTCTTATACGTCATGGAGTGGCATGCTGGGTGGTAAAACGATAGTTCACAAAACGTAGTGAAACGAGTTGAAATACTTTTTGAGTTGAAAATTTACTCTAATACGTCATGGAGTGACATGCTGGGTGGTAAAACGTTAGTTCACAAAACGGAGTGACAGGTGTTGAAATACTTTTTGAGTTGAAAATTTACTCTTATACGTCATGGAGTGGCATCCTGGGTGGTAAAACGTTAGTTCACAAAACGGAGTGACAAGGAGTTGAAATACTTTTTGAGTTGCAAATTTACTCTTATACGTCATGGAGTGGCATGCTGGGTGGTAAAACGTTAGTTCACAAAACGGAGTGACAAGGAGTTGAAATACTTTTTGAGTTGAAAATTTACTCTTATACGTCATGGAGTGGCATGCTGGGTGGTAAAACATTAGTTCACAAAACGGAGTAACAGGAGTTGAAATACTTTTTGAGTTGAAAAATTACTCTTATACGTCATGGAGTGAAATGCTGGGTGGTAAAACGCTAGTTCACAAAACGGAGTGACAGGAGTTGAAATACTTTTTTAGTTGAAAATGTACTCTTATACGTCATGGAGTGGCATGCTGGGTGGTAAAACGTTAGTTCACAAAACGGAGTGACAGGAGTTGAAATACTTTTTGAGTTGAAAATTTACTCTTATACGTCATGGAGTGGCATGCTGGGTGGTAAAACGTTAGTTCACAAAACGGAGTGACAGGAGTTGAAATACTTTTTGAGTTGAAAATTTACTCTTATACGTCATGGAGTGGCATACTGGGTGGTAAAACGTTAGTTCACAAAACGGAGTGACAGGAGTTGAAATACTTTTTGAGTTGAAAATTTACTCTTATACGTCATGGAGTGGCATGCTGGGTGGTAAAACGATAGTTCACAAAACGTAGTGAAACGAGTTGAAATACTTTTTGAGTTGAAAATTTACTCTAATACGTCATGGAGTGACATGCTGGGTGGTAAAACGTTAGTTCACAAAACGGAGTGACAGGTGTTGAAATACTTTTTGAGTTGAAAATTTACTCTTATACGTCATGGAGTGGCATCCTGGGTGGTAAAACGTTAGTTCACAAAACGGAGTGACAAGGAGTTGAAATACTTTTTGAGTTGCAAATTTACTCTTATACGTCATGGAGTGGCATGCTGGGTGGTAAAACGTTAGTTCACAAAACGGAGTGACAAGGAGTTGAAATACTTTTTGAGTTGCAAATTTACTCTTATACGTCATGGAGTGGCATGCTGGGTGGTAAAACGTTAGTTCACAAAACGGAGTGACAGGAGTTGAAATACTTTTTGAGTTGAAAATTTACTCTTATACGTCATGGAGTGGCATGCTGGGTGGTAAAACGCTAGTTCACAAATGGAGTGACACGAGTTGAAATACTTTTTTAGTTGAAAATTTACTCTTATACGTCATGGAGTGGCATGCTGGGTGGTAAAACGTTAGTTCACAAAACGAAGTGACAGGAGTTGAAATACTTTTTGAGATGAAAATTTACTCTTATACGTCTTGGAGTGGCATGCTGGGTGGTAAAACGTAAGTTCACAAAACGGAGTGACAGGAGTTGAAATACTTTTTTTTTTGAAAATTTACTCTTATACGTCATGGAGTGGCATGCTGGGTGGTAAAACGCTAGTTCACAAAACGGAGTTACAGGAGTTGAAATACTTTTTGAGTAGAAAATTTACTCTTATACATCATGGAGTGGCATGCTGGGTGGTAAAACGCTAGTTCACAAAACGGAGTGACAGGAGTTGAAATACTTTTTGAGTTGAAAATTTACTCTTATACGTCATGGAGTGGCATGCTGGTGGTAAAACGTTAGTTCACAAAACGGAAGTGACACGAGTTGAAATACATATTGAGTTGAAAATTTACTCTTATACGTCATGGAGTGGCATGCTGGGTGGTAAAACGCTAGTTCACAAAACGGAGTGACAGGAGTTGAAATACTTTTTGAGTAGAAAATTTACTCTTATACGTCATGGAGTGGCATGCTGGGTGGTAAAACGCTAGTTCACAAAACGGAGTGACAGGAGTTGAAATACTTTTTGAGTTGAAAATTTACTCTTATACGTCATGGAGTGGCATGCTGGGTGGTAAAACGCTAGTAAGCAAAACGGAGTGACAGGAGTTGAAATACTTTTTGAGTTGAAAATTTACTCTTATACGTCATGTAGTGGCATGCTGGGTGGTAAAACGTTAGTTCACAAAACGGAGTGACAGGAGTTGAAATACTTTTTGAGTTGAAAATTTACTCTTATACGTCATGGAGTGGCATGCTGGGTGGTAAAACGTTAGTTCACAAAACGTAGTGACAGGAGTTGAAATACTTTTTGAGTTGAAAATTTACTCTTATACGTCATGGAGTGGCATGCTGGGTGGTAAAACGCTAGTTCACAAAACGGAGTGACAGGAGTTGAAATACTTTTTGAGTTGAAAATTTACTCTTAAACGTCATAGTGTGAAATGCTGGGTGGTAAAACGCTAGTTCACAAATGGAGTGACAGGAGTTTAAATACTTTTTGAGTTGAAAATTTACTCTTATACGTCATGGAGTGGCATGCTGGGTGGTAAAACGCTAGTTAGATAAACAGAGTGACAGGAGTTGAAATACTTTTTGAGTTGAAAATTTACTCTTATACGTCATGGAGTGGCATACTGGGTGGTAACAAGCTAGTTCACAAAACGGAGTGACAGGAGTTGAAATACTTTTTGAGTAGAAAATTTACTCTTATACGTCATGGAGTGGCATGCTGGGTGGTAAAACGATAGTTCACAAAACGGAGTGACAGGAGTTGAAATACTTTTTGAGTTGAAAATTTACTCTTATACGTCATGGAGTGGCATGCTGGGTGGTAAAACGTTAGTTCACAAAACGGAGTGACAGGAGTTGAAATACTTTTTGAGTTGAAAATTTACTCTTATACGTCATGGAGTGGCATCCTGGGTGGTAAAACGCTAGTTCACAAATGGAGTGACAGGAGTTGAAATACTTTTTGGGTTGAAAATTTACTCTTATACGTCATGGAGTGGCATGCTGGGTGGTAAAACGCTAGTTAGATAAACTGAGTGACAGGAGTTGAAATACTTTTTGAGTTGAAAATTTACTCTTATACGTCATGGAGTGGCATGCTGGGTGGTAAAACGCTAGTTAGCAAAACGGAGTGACAGGAGTTGAAATACTTTTTGAGTTGAAAATTTACTCTTATACGTCATGGAGTGGCATGCTGGGTGGTAAAACGTTAGTTCACAAAACGGAGTGACAGGAGTTGAAATACTTTTTGAGTTGAAAATTTACTCTTATACGTCATGGAGTGGCATGCTGGGTGGTAAAACGTTAGTTCACAAAACGTAGTGACAGGAGTTGAAATACTTTTTGAGTTGAAAATTTACTCTTATACGTCATGGAGTGGCATGCTGGGTGGTAAAACGCTAGTTCACAAAACGGAGTGACACGAGTTGAAATACTTTTTGAGTTGAAAATTTACTCTTATGCGTCATGGAGTGGCATGCTGGGTCGTAAAACGTTAGTTCACAAAACGGAGTGACAGGAGTTAAAATACTTTTTGAGTTGAAAATTTACTCTAATACGTCATGGAGTGACATGCTGGGTGGTAAAACGTTAGTTCACAAAACGGAGTGACAGGAGTTGAAATACTTTTTGAGTTGAAAATTTACTCTTATACGTCATGGAGTGGCATGCTGGGTGGTACAACGCTAGTTAGCAAAACGGAGTGACAGGAGTTGAAATACTTTTTGAGTTGAAAATTTACTCTTATACGTCATGGAGTGGCATGCTGGGTGGTAAAACGTTAGTTCACAAAACGGAGTGACAGGAGTTGAAATACTTTTTGAGTTGAAAATTTACTCTTATACGTCATGGAGTGGCATGCTGGGTGGTAAAACGTTAGTTCACAAAACGTAGTGACAGGAGTTGAAATACTTTTTGAGTTGAAAATTTACTCTTATACGTCATGGAGTGGCATGCTGGGTGGTAAAACGCTAGTTCACAAAACGGAGTGACAGGAGTTGAAATACTTTTTGAGTTGAAAATTTACTCTTAAACGTCATAGTGTGAAATGCTGGGTGGTAAAACGCTAGTTCACAAATGGAGTGACAGGAGTTTAAATACTTTTTGAGTTGAAAATTTACTCTTATACGTCATGGAGTGGCATGCTGGGTGGTAAAACGCTAGTTAGATAAACAGAGTGACAGGAGTTGAAATACTTTTTGAGTTGAAAATTTACTCTTATACGTCATGGAGTGGCATACTGGGTGGTAACAAGCTAGTTCACAAAACGGAGTGACAGGAGTTGAAATACTTTTTGAGTAGAAAATTTACTCTTATACGTCATGGAGTGGCATGCTGGGTGGTAAAACGATAGTTCACAAAACGGAGTGACAGGAGTTGAAATACTTTTTGAGTTGAAAATTTACTCTTATACGTCATGGAGTGGCATGCTGGGTGGTAAAACGTTAGTTCACAAAACGGAGTGACAGGAGTTGAAATACTTTTTGAGTTGAAAATTTACTCTTATACGTCATGGAGTGGCATCCTGGGTGGTAAAACGCTAGTTCACAAATGGAGTGACAGGAGTTGAAATACTTTTTGAGTTGAAAATTTACTCTTATACGTCATGGAGTGGCATGCTGGGTGGTAAAACGCTAGTTAGATAAACAGAGTGACAGGAGTTGAAATACTTTTTGAGTTGAAAATTTACTCTTATACGTCATGGAGTGGCATGCTGGGTGGTAAAACGCTAGTTAGCAAAACGGAGTGACAGGAGTTGAAATACTTTTTGAGTTGAAAATTTACTCTTATACGTCATGGAGTGGCATGCTGGGTGGTAAAACGTTAGTTCACAAAACGGAGTGACAGGAGTTGAAATACTTTTTGAGTTGAAAATTTACTCTTATACGTCATGGAGTGGCATGCTGGGTGGTAAAACGTTAGTTCACAAAACGTAGTGACAGGAGTTGAAATACTTTTTGAGTTGAAAATTTACTCTTATACGTCATGGAGTGGCATGCTGGGTGGTAAAACGCTAGTTCACAAAACGGAGTGACACGAGTTGAAATACTTTTTGAGTTGAAAATTTACTCTTATACGTCATGGAGTGGCATGCTGGGTCGTAAAACGTTAGTTCACAAAACGGATTGACAGGAGTTAAAATACTTTTTGAGTTGAAAATTTACTCTTATACGTCATGGAGTGGCATGCTGGGTGGTAAAACGTTAGTTCACAAAACGGAGTGACAGGAGTTGAAATACTTTTTGAGTTGAAAATTTACTCTTATACGTCATTGAGTGGCATGCTGGGTGGAAAAACGTTAGTTCACAAAACGGAGTGACAGGAGTTGAAATATTTTTTGAGTTGAAAATTTACTCTTATACGTCATGGAGTGGCATGTCGGGTGGTAAAACGTTAGTTCACAAAACGGAGTAACAGGAGTTGAAATACTTTTTGAGTTGAAAATTTACTCTTATACGTCATGGAGTGGCATGCTGGGTGGTAAAACATTAGTACACAAAACGGAGTAACAGGAGTTGAAATACTTTTTGAGTTGAAAAATTACTCTTATACGTCATGGAGTGAAATGCTGGGTGGTAAAACGCTAGTTGACAAAACGGAGTGACAGGAGTTGAAATACTTTTTTAGTTGAAAATGTACTCTTATACGTCATGGAGTGGCATGCTGGGTGGTAAAACGTTAGTTCACAAAACGGAGTGACAGGAGTTGAAATACTTTTTGAGTTGAAAATTTACTCTTATACGTCAAGGAGTGGCATGCTGGGTGGTAAAACGTTAGTTCACAAAACGGAGTGACAGGAGTTGAAATACTTTTTGAGTTGAAAATTTACTCTTATACGTCATGGAGTGGCATACTGGGTGGTAAAACGTTAGTTCACAAAACGGAGTGACAGGATGTGAAATACTTTTTGAGTTGAAAATTTACTCTTATACGTCATGGAGTGGCATGCTGGGTGGTAAAACGATAGTTCACAAAACGTAGTGAAACGAGTTGAAATACTTTTTGAGTTGAAAATTTACTCTAATACGTCATGGAGTGACATGCTGGGTGGTAAAACGTTAGTTCACAAAACGGAGTGAAGGTGTTGAAATACTTTTTGAGTTGAAAATTTACTCTTATACGTCATGGAGTGGCATCCTGGGTGGTAAAACGTTAGTTCACAAAACGGAGTGACAAGGAGTTGAAATACTTTTTGAGTTGCAAATTTACTCTTATACGTCATGGAGTGGCATGCTGGGTGGTAAAACGTTAGTTCACAAAACGGAGTGACAAGGAGTTGAAATACTTTTTGAGTTGCAAATTTACTCTTATACGTCATGGAGTGGCATGCCGGGAGGTAAAACGTTAGTTCACAAAACGGAGTGACAGGAGTTGAAATACTTTTTGAGTTGAAAATTTACTCATATACGTCATGGAGTGGCATGCTGGGTGGTAAAACGCTAGTTCACAAATGGAGTGACACGAGTTGAAATACTTTTTTAGTTGAAAATTTACTCTTATACGTCATGGAGTGGCATGCTGGGTGGTAAAACGTTAGTTCACAAAACGAAGTGACAGGAGTTGAAATACTTTTTGAGATGAAAATTTACTCTTATACGTCTTGGAGTGGCATGCTGGGTGGTAAAACGTAAGTTCACAAAACGGAGTGACAGGAGTTGAAATACTTTTTTTTTTGAAAATTTACTCTTATACGTCATGGAGTGGCATGCTGGGTGGTAAAACGCTAGTTCACAAAACGGAGTTACAGGAGTTGAAATACTTTTTGAGTAGAAAATTTACTCTTATACATCATGGAGTGGCATGCTGGGTGGTAAAACGCTAGTTCACAAAACGGAGTGACAGGAGTTGAAATACTTTTTGAGTTGAAAATTTACTCTTATACGTCATGGAGTGGCATGCTGGTGGTAAAACGTTAGTTCACAAAACGTAAGTGACACGAGTTGAAATACATATTGAGTTGAAAATTTACTCTTATACGTCATGGAGTGGCATGCTGGGTGGTAAAACGCTAGTTCACAAAACGGAGTGACAGGAGTTGAAATACTTTTTTAATAGAAAATTTACTCTTATACGTCATGGAGTGGCATGCTGGGTGGTAAAACGCTAGTTCACAAAACGGAGTGACAGGAGTTGAAATACTTTTTGAGTTGAAAATTTACTCTTATACGTCATGGAGTGGCATGCTGGGTGGTAAAACGCTAGTAAGCAAAACGGAGTGACAGGAGTTGAAATACTTTTTGAGTTGAAAATTTACTCTTATACGTCATGTAGTGGCATGCTGGGTGGTAAAACGTTAGTTCACAAAACGGAGTGACAGGAGTTGAAATACTTTTTGAGTTGAAAATTTACTCTTATACGTCATGGAGTGGCATGCTGGGTGGTAAAACGTTAGTTCACAAAACGTAGTGACAGGAGTTGAAATACTTTTTGAGTTGAAAATTTACTCTTATACGTCATGGAGTGGCATGCTGGGTGGTAAAACGCTAGTTCACAAAACGGAGTGACAGGAGTTGAAATACTTTTTGAGTTGAAAATTTACTCTTAATCGTCATAGTGTGAAATGCTGGGTGGTAAAACGCTAGTTCACAAATGGAGTGACAGGAGTTTAAATACTTTTTGAGTTGAAAATTTACTCTTATACGTCATGGAGTGGCATGCTGGGTGGTAAAACGCTAGTTAGATAAACAGAGTGACAGGAGTTGAAATACTTTTTGAGTTGAAAATTTACTCTTATACGTCATGGAGTGGCATACTGGGTGGTAACAAGCTAGTTCACAAAACGGAGTGACAGGAGTTGAAATACTTTTTGAGTAGAAAATTTACCCTTATACGTCATGGAGTGGCATGCTGGGTGGTAAAACGATAGTTCACAAAACGGAGTGACAGGAGTTGAAATACTTTTTGAGTTGAAAATTTACTCTTATACGTCATGGAGTGGCATGCTGGGTGGTAAAACGTTAGTTCACAAAACGGAGTGACAGGAGTTGAAATACTTTTTGAGTTGAAAATTTACTCTTATACGTCATGGAGTGGCATCCTGGGTGGTAAAACGCTAGTTCACAAATGGAGTGACAGGAGTTGAAATACTTTTTGAGTTGAAAATTTACTCTTATACGTCATGGAGTGGCATGCTGGGTGGTAAAACGCTAGTTAGATAAACTGAGTGACAGGAGTTGAAATACTTTTTGAGTTGAAAATTTACTCTTATACGTCATGGAGTGGCATGCTGGGTGGTAAAACTCTAGTTAGCAAAACGGAGTGACAGGAGTTGAAATACTTTTTGAGTTGAAAATTTACTCTTATACGTCATGGAGTGGCATGCTGGGTGGTAAAACGTTAGTTCACAAAACGGAGTGACAGGAGTTGAAATACTTTTTGAGTTGAAAATTTACTCTTATACGTCATGGAGTGGCATGCTGGGTGGTAAAACGTTAGTTCACAAAACGTAGTGACAGGAGTTGAAATACTTTTTGAGTTGAAAATTTACTCTTATACGTCATGGAGTGGCATGCTGGGTGGTAAAACGCTAGTTCACAAAACGGAGTGACACGAGTTGAAATACTTTTTGAGTTGAAAATTTACTCTTATACGTCATGGAGTGGCATGCTGGGTCGTAAAACGTTAGTTCACAAAACGGAGTGACAGGAGTTAAAATACTTTTTGAGTTGAAAATTTACTCTTATACGTCATGGAGTGGCATGCTGGGTGGTAAAACGTTAGTTCACAAAACGGAGTGACAGGAGTTGAAATACTTTTTGAGTTGAAAATTTACTCTTATACGTCATTGAGTGGCATGCTGGATGGTAAAACGTTAGTTCACAAAACGGAGTGACAGGAGTTGAAATATTTTTTGAGTTGAAAATTTACCCTTATACGTCATGGAGTGGCATGCCGGGTGGTAAAACGTTAGTTCACAAAACGGAGTAACAGGAGTTGAAATACTTTTTGAGTTGAAAATTTACTCTTATACGTCATGGAGTGGCATGCTGGGTGGTAAAACATTAGTTCACAAAACGGAGTAACAGGAGTTGAAATACTTTTTGAGTTGAAAAATTACTCTTATACGTCATGGAGTGAAATGCTGGGTGGTAAAACGCTAGTTCACAAAACGGAGTGACAGGAGTTGAAATACTTTTTTAGTTGAAAATGTACTCTTATACGTCATGGAGTGGCATGCTGGGTGGTAAAACGTTAGTTCACAAAACGGAGTGACAGGAGTTGAAATACTTTTTCAGTTGAAAATTTACTCTTATACGTCATGGAGTGGCATGCTGGGTGGTAAAACGTTAGTTCACAAAACGGAGTGACAGGAGTTGAAATACTTTTTGAGTTGAAAATTTACTCTTATACGTCATGGAGTGGCATACTGGGTGGTAAAACGTTAGTTCACAAAACGGAGTGACAGGAGTTGAAATACTTTTTGAGTTGAAAATTTACTCTTATACGTCATGGAGTGGCATGCTGGGTGGTAAAACGATAGTTCACAAAACGTAGTGAAACGAGTTGAAATACTTTTTGAGTTGAAAATTTACTCTAATACGTCATGGAGTGACATGCTGGGTGGTAAAACGTTAGTTCACAAAACGGAGTGACAGGTGTTGAAATACTTTTTGAGTTGAAAATTTACTCTTATACGTCATGGAGTGGCATCCTGGGTGGTAAAACGTTAGTTCACAAAACGGAGTGACAAGGAGTTGAAATACTTTTTGAGTTGCAAATTTACTCTTATACGTCATGGAGTGGCATGCTGGGTGGTAAAACGTTAGTTCACAAAACGGAGTGACAAGGAGTTGAAATACTTTTTGAGTTGCAAATTTACTCTTATACGTCATGGAGTGGCATGCTGGGTGGTAAAACGTTAGTTCACAAAACGGAGTGACAGGAGTTGAAATACTTTTTGAGTTGAAAATTTTCTCTTATACGTCATGGAGTGGCATGCTGGGTGGTAAAACGCTAGTTCACAAATGGAGTGACACGAGTTGAAATACTTTTTTAGTTGAAAATTTACTCTTATACGTCATGGAGTGGCATGCTGGGTGGTAAAACGTTAGTTCAAAAAACGAAGTGACAGGAGTTGAAATACTTTTTGAGATGAAAATTTACTCTTATACGTCTTGGAGTGGCTTGCTGGGTGGTAAAACGTAAGTTCACAAAACGGAGTGACAGGAGTTGAAATACTTTTTTTTTGAAAATTTACTCTTATACGTAATGGAGTGGCATGCTGGGTGGTAAAACGCTAGTTCACAAAACGGAGTTACAGGAGTTGAAATACTTTTTGAGTAGAAAATTTACTCTTATACATCATGGAGTGGCATGCTGGGTGGTAAAACGCTAGTTCACAAAACGGAGTGACAGGAGTTGAAATACTTTTTGAGTTGAAAATTTACTCTTATACGTCATGGAGTGGCATGCTGGTGGTAAAACGTTAGTTCACAAAACGGAAGTGACACCAGTTGAAATACATTTTGAGTTGAAAATTTACTCTTATACGTCATGGAGTGGCATGCTGGGTGGTAAAACGCTAGTTCACAAAACGGAGTGACAGGAGTTGAAATACTTTTTGAGTAGAAAATTTACTCTTATACGTCATGGAGTGGCATGCTGGGTGGTAAAACGCTAGTTCACAAAACGGAGTGACAGGAGTTGAAATACTTTTTGAGTTGAAAATTTACTCTTATACGTCATGGAGTGGCATGCTGGGTGGTAAAACGCTAGTAAGCAAAACGGAGTGACAGGAGTTGAAATACTTTTTGAGTTGAAAATTTACTCTTATACGTCATGTAGTGGCATGCTGGGTGGTAAAACGCTAGTTCACAAAACGAAGTGAATGGAGTTGAAATACTCTTTGAGTTGAAAATTTACTCTTATACGTCATGGAGTGTCATGCTGGGTGGTAAAACGCTAGTTAGATAAACAGAGTGACAGGAGTCGAAATACTTTTTGAGTTGAAAATTTACTCTTATACGTCATGGAGTGGCATACTGGGTGGTAACAAGCCAGTTCACAAAACGGAGTGACAGGAGTTGAAATACTTTTTGAGTAGAAAATTTACTCTTATACGTCATGGAGTGGCATGCTGGGTGGTAAAACGCTAGTTCACAAAACGGAGTGACAGGAGTTGAAATACTTTTTGAGTTGAAAATTTACTCTTATTCGTCTTGGAGTGGCATGCTGGGTGGTAAAACGTAAGTTCACAAAACGGAGTGACAGGAGTTGAAATACTTTTTTAGTTGAAAATTTACTCTTATACGTCATGGAGTGGCCTGCTGGGTGGTAAAACGTTAGTTCACAAAACGGAGTGACAGGAGTTGAAATACTTTTTGAGTTGAAAATTTACTCTTATACGTCATGGAGTGGCATGCTGGGTGGTAAAACGCTAGTTCACAAAACGGAGTGACACGAGTTGAAATACTTTTTGAGTTGAAAATTTACTCTTATACGTCATGGAGTGGCATGCTGGGTGGTAAAACGTTAGTTCACAAAACGGAGTGAAAGGAGTTGAAATACTTTTTGAGTTGAAAATTTACTCTTATACGTCATGGAGTGGCATGCTGGGTGGTAAAACGTTAGTTCACAAAACGGAGTGACAGGAGTTGAAATACTTTTTGAGTTGAAAATTTACTCTTATACGTCATGGAGTGGCATGCTGGGTGGTAAAACGTTAGTTCACAAAACGTAGTAACAGGAGTTGAAATACTTTTTGAGTTGAAAATTTACTCTTATACGTCATGGAGTGGCATGCTGGGTGGTAAAACGCTAGTTCACAAAACGGAGTGACACGAGTTGAAATACTTTTTGAGTTGAAAATTTACTCTTATACGTCATGGAGTGGCATGCTGGGTGGTAAAACGTTAGTTCACAAAACGGAGTGACAGGAGTTAAAATACTTTTTGAGTTGAAAATTTACTCTTATACGTCATGGAGTGGCATGCTGGGTGGTAAAACGTTAGTTCACAAAACGGAGTGACAGGAGTTGAAATACTTTTTGAGTTGAAAATTTACTCTTATACGTCATGGAGTGGCATGCTGGGTGGTAAAACGTTAGTTCACAAAACGGAGTGACAGGAGTTGAAATATTTTTTGAGTTGAAAATTTACTCTTATACGTCATGGAGTGGCATGCCGGGTGGTAAAACGTTAGTTCACAAAACGGAGTGACAGGAGTTGAAATACTTTTTGAGTTGAAAATTTACTCTTATACGTCATGGAGTGGCATGCTGGGTGGTAAAACGTTAGTTCACAAAACGGAGTGACAGGAGTTGAAATACTTTTTGAGTTGAAAAATTACTCTTATACGTCATGGAGCGAAATGCTGGGTGGTAAAACGCTAGTTCACAAAACGGAGTGACAGGAGTTGAAATACTTTTTTAGTTAAAAATGTACTCTTATACGTCATGGAGTGGCATGCTGGGTGGTAAAACGTTAGTTCACAAAACGGAGTGACAGGAGTTGAAATACTTTTTGAGTTGAAAATTTACTTTTATACGTCATGGAGTAGCATGCTGGGTGGTAAAACGTTAGTTCACAAAACGGAGTGACAGGAGTTGAAATACTTTTTTAGTTGAAAATTTACTCTTATACGTCATGGAGTGGCATGCTGGGTGGTAAAACGTTAGTTCACAAAACGGAGTGACAGGAGTTGAAATACTTTTTTAGTTGAAAATTTACTCTTATACGTCATGGAGTGGCATGCTGGGTGGTAAAACGATAGTTCACAAAACGTAGTGAAACGAGTTGAAATACTTTTTGAGTTGAAAATTTACTCTAATACGTCATGGAGTGACATGCTGGGTGGTAAAACGTTAGTTCACAAAACGGAGTGACAGGTGTTGAAATACTTTTTGAGTTGAAAATTTACTCTTATACGTCATGGAGTGGCATCCTGGGTGGTAAAACGTTAGTTCACAAAACGGAGTGACAAGGAGTTGAAATACTTTTTGAGTTGCAAATTTACTCTTATACGTCATGGAGTGGCATGCTGGGTGGTAAAACGTTAGTTCACAAAACGGAGTGACAAGGAGTTGAAATACTTTTTGAGTTGCAAATTTACTCTTATACGTCATGGAGTGGCATGCTGGGTGGTAAAACGTTAGTTCACAAAACGGAGTGACAGGAGTTGAAATACTTTTTGAGTTGAAAATTTACTCTTATACGTCATGGAGTGGCATGCTGGGTGGTAAAACGCTAGTTCACAAATGGAGTGACACGAGTTGAAATACTTTTTTAGTTGAAAATTTACTCTTATACGTCATGGAGTGGCATGCTGGGTGGTAAAACGTTAGTTCACAAAACGAAGTGACAGGAGTTGAAATACTTTTTGAGATGAAAATTTACTCTTATACGTCTTGGAGTGGCATGCTGGGTGGTAAAACGTAAGTTCACAAAACGGAGTGACAGGAGTTGAAATACTTTTTTTTTGAAAATTTACTCTTATACGTAATGGAGTGGCATGCTGGGTGGTAAAACGCTAGTTCACAAAACGGAGTTACAGGAGTTGAAATACTTTTTGAGTAGAAAATTTACTCTTATACATCATGGAGTGGCATGCTGGGTGGTAAAACGCTAGTTCACAAAACGGAGTGACAGGAGTTGAAATACTTTTTGAGTTGAAAATTTACTCTTATACGTCATGGAGTGGCATGCTGGTGGTAAAACGTTAGTTCACAAAACGGAAGTGACACGAGTTGAAATACATTTTGAGTTGAAAATTTACTCTTATACGTCATGGAGTGGCATGCTGGGTGGTAAAACGCTAGTTCACAAAACGGAGTGACAGGAGTTGAAATACTTTTTGAGTAGAAAATTTACTCTTATACGTCATGGAGTGGCATGCTGGGTGGTAAAACGCTAGTTCACAAAACGGAGTGACAGGAGTTGAAATACTTTTTGAGTTGAAAATTTACTCTTATACGTCATGGAGTGGCATGCTGGGTGGTAAAACGCTAGTTAGCAAAACGGAGTGACAGGAGTTGAAATACTTTTTGAGTTGAAAATTTACTCTTATACGTCATGTAGTGGCATGCTGGGTGGTAAAACGCTAGTTCACAAAACGGAGTGAATGGAGTTGAAATACTTTTTGAGTTGAAAATTTACTCTTATACGTCATGGAGTGTCATGCTGGGTGGTAAAACGCTAGTTAGATAAACAGAGTGACAGGAGTTGAAATACTTTTTGAGTTGAAAATTTACTCTTATACGTCATGGAGTGGCATACTGGGTGGTAACAAGCCAGTTCACAAAACGGAGTGACAGGAGTTGAAATACTTTTTGAGTAGAAAATTTACTCTTATACGTCATGGAGTGGCATGCTGGGTGGTAAAACGCTAGTTCACAAAACGGAGTGACAGGAGTTGAAATACTTTTTGAGTTGAAAATTTACTCTTATACGTCTTGGAGTGGCATGCTGGGTGGTAAAACGTAAGTTCACAAAACGGAGTGACAGGAGTTGAAATACTTTTTTAGTTGAAAATTTACTCTTATACGTCATGGAGTGGCCTGCTAGGTGGTAAAACGTTAGTTCACAAAACGGAGTGACAGGAGTTGAAATACTTTTTGAGTTGAAAATTTACTCTTATACGTCATGGAGTGGCATGCTGGGTGGTAAAACGCTAGTTCACAAAACGGAGTGACACGAGTTGAAATACTTTTTGAGTTGAAAATTTACTCTTATACGTCATGGAGTGGCATGCTGGGTGGTAAAACGTTAGTTCACAAAACGGAGTGACAGGAGTTGAAATACTTTTTGAGTTGAAAATTTACTCTTATACGTCATGGAGTGGCATGCTGGGTGGTAAAACGTTAGTTCACAAAACGGAGTGACAGGAGTTGAAATACTTTTTGAGTTGAAAATTTACTCTTATACGTCATGGAGTGGCATGCTGGGTGGTAAAACGTTAGTTCACAAAACGTAGTGACAGGAGTTGAAATACTTTTTGAGTTGAAAATTTACTCTTATACGTCATGGAGTGGCATGCTGGGTGGTTAAACGCTAGTTCACAAAACGGAGTGACACGAGTTGTAATACTTTTTGAGTTGAAAATTTACTCTTATACGTCATGGAGTGGCATGCTGGGTGGTAAAACGTTAGTTCACAAAACGGAGTGACAGGAGTTAAAATACTTTTTGAGTTGAAAATTTACTCTTATACGTCATGGAGTGGCATGCTGGGTGGTAAAACGTTAGTTCACAAAACGGAGTGACAGGAGTTGAAATACTTTTTGAGTTGAAAATTTACTCTTATACGTCATGGAGTGGCATGCTGGGTGGTAAAACGTTAGTTCACAAAACGGAGTGACAGGAGTTGAAATATTTTTTGAGTTGAAAATTTACTCTTATACGTCATGGAGTAGCATGCCGGGTGGTAAAACGTTAGTTCACAAAACGGAGTGACAGGAGTTGAAATACTTTTTGAGTTGAAAATTTACTCTTATACGTCATGGAGTGGCATGCTGGGTGGTAAAACGTTAGTTCACAAAACGGAGTGACAGGAGTTGAAATACTTTTTGAGTTGAAAAATTACTCTTATACGTCATGGAGCGAAATGCTGGGTGGTAAAACGCTAGTTCACAAAACGGAGTGACAGGAGTTGAAATACTTTTTTAGTTAAAAATGTACTCTTATACGTCATGGAGTGGCATGCTGGGTGGTAAAACGTTAGTTCACAAAACGGAGTGACAGGAGTTGAAATACTTTTTGAGTTGAAAATTTACTCTTATACGTCATGGAGTAGCATGCTGGGTGGTAAAACGTTAGTTCACAAAACGGAGTGACAGGAGTTGAAATACTTTTTTAGTTGAAAATTTACTCTTATACGTCATGGAGTGGCATGCTGGGTGGTAAAACGTTAGTTCACAAAACGGAGTGACATGTGTTGAAATACTTTTTGAGTTGAAAATTTACTCTTATACGTCATGGAGTGGCATGCTGGGTGGTAAAACGCTAGTTCACAAAACGGAGTGACAGGAGTGCAAATACTTTTGTAGTTGAAAATTTACTCTTATACGTCATGGAGTGGCATGCTGGGTGGTAAAACGTTAGTTCACAAAACAGAGTGACAGGAGTTGAAATACTTTTTGAGTTGAAAATTTACTCTTATACGTCATGGAGTGGCATACTGGGTGGTAAAACGTTAGTTCACAAAACGGAGTGACAGGAGTTGAAATACTTTTTGAGTTGAAAATTTACTCTTATACGTCATGGAGTGGCATACTGGGTGGTAAAACGTTAGTTCACAAAACGGAGTGACAGGAGTGTAAATACTTTTTGAGTTGAAAATTTACTCTTATACGTCATGGAGTGGCATGCTGGGTGGTAAAACGATAGTTCACAAAACGTGGTGAAACGAGTTGAAATACTTTTTGAGTTGAAAATTTACTCTTATACGTCATGGAGTGACATGCTGGGTGGTAAAACGTTAGTTCACTAAACGGAGTGACAGGTGTTGAAATACTTTTTGAGTTGAAAATTTACTCTTATACGTCATGGAGTGGCATCCTGGGTGGTAAAACGTTAGTTCACAAAACGGAGTGACAAGGAGTTGAAATACTTTTTGAGTTGCAAATTTACTCTTATACGTCATGGAGTGGCATGCTGGGTGGTAAAACGTTAGTTCACAAAACGGAGTGACAAGGAGTTGAAATACTTTTTGAGTTGCAAATTTACTCTTATACGTCATGGAGTGGCATGCTGGGTGGTAAAACGTTAGTTCACCAAACGGAGTGAAAGGAGTTGAAATACTTTTTGAGTTGAAAATTTACTCTTATACGTCATGGAGTGGCATGCTGGGTGGTAAAACGCTAGTTCACAAAACGGAGTGACACGAGTTGAAATACTTTTTTAGTTGAAAATTTACTCTTATACGTCATGGAGTGGCATGCTGGGTGGTAAAACGTTAGTTCACAAAACGGAGTGACAGGAGTTGAAATACTTTTTGAGATGACAATTTACTCTTATACGTCTTGGAGTGGCATGCTGGGTGGTAAAACGTAAGTTCACAAAACGGAGTGACAGGAGTTGAAATACTTTTTTAGTTGAAAATTTACTCTCAAACGTCATGGAGTGGCATGCTGGGTGGTAAAACGCTAGTTAGATAAACAGAGTCACAGGAGTTGAAATACATTTTGAGTTGAAAATTTACTCTTATACGTCATGGAGTGGCATGCTGGGTGGTAAAACGCTAGTTCACAAAACGGAGTGACAGGAGTTGAAATACTTTTTGAGTAGAAAATTTATTCTTATACGTCATTGAGTGGCATGCTGGGTGATAAAACGCTAGTTCACAAATGGAGTGACAGGAGTTGAAATATTTTTTGAGTAGAAAATTTACTCTTATACGTCATGGAGTGGCATGCTGGGTGGTAAAACGCTAGTTCACAAATGGAGTGACAGGAGTTGAAATTCTTTTTGAGTAGAAAATTTACTCTTATACGTCATGTAGTGGCATGCTGGGTGGTAAAACGCTAGTTCACAAAACGGAGTGACAGGAGTTGAAATACTTTTTGAGTTGAAAATTTACTCTAATACGTCATGGAGCGGCATGCTGGGTGGTAAAACGCTAGTTCACAAAACGGAGTGACAGGAGTTGAACTACTTTTTGAGTAGAAAATTTACTCTTATACGTCATTGAGTGGCATGCTGGGTGATAAAACGCTAGTTCACAAATGGAGTGACAAGAGTTGAAATATTTTTTGAGTAGAAAATTTACTCTTATACGTCATGGAGTGGCATGCTGGGTGGTAAAACGCTAGTTCACAAATGGAGTGACAGGAGTTGAAATTCTTTTTGAGTAGAAAATTTACTCTTATACGTCATGTAGTGGCATGCTGGGTGGTAAAACGCTAGTTCACAAAACGGAGTGACAGGAGTTGAAATACTTTTTGAGTTGAAAATTTACTCTAATACGTCATGGAGCGGCATGCTGGGTGGTAAAACGCTAGTTCACAAAACGGAGTGACAGGAGTTGAACTACTTTTTGAGTAGAAAATTTACTCTTATACGTCATGGAGTGGCATGCTGGTGGTAAAACGTTAGTTAACAAAACGGAAGTGACACGAGTTGAAATACATTTTGAGTTGAAAATTTACTCTTATACGTCATGGAGTGGCATGCTGGGTCGTAAAACGCTAGTTCACAAAACGGAGTGACAGGAGTTGAAATACTTTTTGAGTAGAAAATTTACTCTTATACATCATGGAGAGGCATGCTGGGTGGTAAAACGCTAGTTCACAAAACGGAGTGACAGGAGTTGAAATACTTTTTGAGTTGAAAATTTACTCTTATACGTCATGGAGTGGCATGCTGGGTGGTAAAACGCTAGTTAGATAAACAGAGTGACAGGAGTTGAAATACTTTTTGAGTTGCAAATTTACTCTTATACGTCATGGAGTGGCATGCTGGGTGGTAAAACGCTAGTTAGATAAACAGAGTGACAGGAGTTGAAATACTTTTTGAGTTGAAAATTTACTCTTATACGTCATGGAGTGGCATGCTGGGTGGTAAAACGCTAGTTAGATAAACAGAGTGACAGGAGTTGAAATACTTTTTGAGTTGAAAATTTACTCTTATACGTCATGGAGTGGCATACTGGGTGGTAACAAGCTAGTTCACAAAACGGAGTGACAGGAGTTGAAATACTTTTTGAGTAGAAAATTTACTCTTATACGTCATGGAGTGGCATGCTGGGTGGTAAAACGCTAGTTCACAAAACGGAGTGACAGGAGTTGAAATACTTTTTGAGTTGAAAATTTACTCTTATACGTCATGGAGTGGCATGCTGGGTGGTAAAACGTTAGTTCACAAAACGGAGTGACAGGAGTTGAAATACTTTTTGAGTTGAAAATTTACTCTTATACGTCATGGAGTGGCATGCTGGGTGGTAAAACGCTAGTTCACAAATGGAGTGACAGGAGTTGAAATACTTTTTGAGTTGAAAATTTACTCTTATACGTCATGGAGTGGCATGCTGGGTGGTAAAACGCTAGTTAGATAAACAGAGTGACAGGAGTTGAAATACTTTTTGAGTTGAAAATTTACTCTTATACGTCATGGAGTGGCATACTGGGTGGTAACAAGCTAGTTCACAAAACGGAGTGACAGGAGTTGAAATACTTTTTGAGTAGAAAATTTACTCTTATACGCCATGGAGTGGCATGCTGGGTGGTAAAACGCTAGTTAGCAAAACGGAGTGACAGGAGTTGAAATACTTTTTGAGTTGAAAATTTACTCTTATACGTCATGGAGTGGCATGCTGGGTGGTAAAACGTTAGTTCACAAAACGGAGTGACAGGAGTTGAAATACTTTTTGAGTTGAAAATTTACTCTTATACGTCATGGAGTGGCATGCTGGGTGGTAAAACGTTAGTTCACAAAACGTAGTGACAGGGGTTGAAATACTTTTTGAGTTGAAAATTTACTCAAATACGTCATGGAGTGGCATGCTGGGTGGTAAAACGCTAGTTCACAAAACGGAGTGACACGAGTTGAAATACTTTTTGAGTTGAAAATTTACTCTTATACGTCATGGAGTGGCATGCTGGGTGGTAAAACGTTAGTTCACAAAACGGAGTGACAGGAGTTAAAATACTTTTTGAGTTGAAAATTTACTCTTATACGTCATGGAGTGGCATGCTGGGTGGTAAAACGTTAGTTCACAAAACGGAGTGACAGGAGTTGAAATACGTTTTGAGTTGAAAATTTACTCTTATACGTCATGGAGTGGCATGCTGGGTGGTAAAACGTTAGTTCACAAAACGGAGTGACAGGAGTTGAAATATTTTTTGAGTTGAAAATTTACTCTTATACGTCATGGAGTGGCATGCCGGGTGGTAAAACGTTAGTTCACAAAACGGAGTGACAGGAGTTGAAATTCTTTTTGAGTTGAAAATTTACTCTTATACGTCATGGAGTGGCATGCTGGGTGGTAAAACGTTAGTTCACAAAACGGAGTAACAGGAGTTGAAATACTTTTTGAGTTGAAAAATTACTCATACGTCATGGAGTGAAATGCTGGGTGGTAAAACGCTAGTTCACAAAACGGAGTGACAGGAGTTGAAATACTTTTTTAGTTGAAAATGTACTCTTATACGTCATGGAGTGGCATGCTGGGTGGTAAAACGTTAGTTCACAAAACGGAGTGACAGGAGTTGAAATACTTTTTGAGTTGAAAATTTACTCTTATACGTCATGGAGTGGCATGCTGGGAGGTAAAACGTTAGTTCACAAAACGGAGTGACAGGAGTTGAAATACTTTTTGAGTTGAAAATTTACTCTTATACGTCATGGAGTGGCATACTGGGTGGTAAAACGTTAGTTCACAAAACGGAGTGACAGGAGTTGGAATACTTTTTGAGTTGAAAATTTACTCTTATACGTCATGGAGTGGCATGCTGGGTGGTAAAACGATAGTTCACAAAACGTAGTGAAACGAGTTAAAATACTTTTTGAGTTGAAAATTTACTCTTATACGTCATGGAGTGACATGCTGGGTGGTAAAACGTTAGTTCACAAAACGGAGTGACAGGTGTTGAAATACTTTTTGAGTTGAAAATTTACTCTTATACGTCATGGAGTGGCATCCTGGGAGGTAAAACGTTAGTTCACAAAACGGAGTGAAGAGGAGTTGAAATACTTTTTGAGTTGCAAATTTACTCTTATACGTCATGGAGTGGCATGCTGGGTGGTAAAACGTTAGTTCAAAAAACGGAGTGACAAGGAGTTGAAATACTTTTTGAGTTGCAAATTTACTCTTATACGTCATGGAGTGGCATGCTGGGTGGTAAAACGTTAGTTCACAAAACGGAGTGACAGGAGTTGAAATACTTTTTGAGTTGAAAATTTACTCTTATACGTCATGGAGTGGCATGCTGGGTGGTAAAACGCTAGTTCACAAATGGAGTGACACGAGTTGAAATACTTTTTTAGTTGAAAATTTACTCTTATACGTCATGGAGTGGCATGCTGGGTGGTAAAACGTTAGTTCACAAAACGAAGTGACAGGAGTTGAAATACTTTTTGAGATGAAAATTTACTCTTATACGTCTTGGAGTGGCATGCTGGGTGGTAAAACGTAAGTTCACAAAACGGAGTGACAGGAGTTGAAATACTTTTTTTTTTGAAAATTTACTCTTATACGTCATGGAGTGGCATGCTGGGTGGTAAAACGCTAGTTCACAAAACGGAGTTACAGGAGTTGAAATACTTTTTGAGTAGAAAATTTACTCTTATACATCATGGAGTGGCATGCTGGGTGGTAAAACGCTAGTTCACAAAACGGAGTGAAAGGAGTTGAAATACTTTTTGAGTTGAAAATTTACTCTTATACGTCATGGAGTGGCATGCTGGTGGTAAAACGTTAGTTCACAAAACGGAAGTGACACGAGTTGAAATACATTTTGAGTTGAAAATTTACTCTTATACGTCATGGAGTGGCATGCTGGGTGGTAAAACGCTAGTTCACAAAACGGAGTGACAGGAGTTGAAATACTTTTTTAGTTGAAAATTTACACTTATACGTCATGGAGTGGCATGCTGGGTGGTAAAACGTTAGTTAGATAAACAGAGTGACAGGAGTTGAAATACTTTTTGAGTTGAAAATTTACTCTTACACGTCATGGAGTGGCATACTGGGTGGTAACAAGCCAGTTCACAAAACGGAGTGACAGGAGTTGAAATACTTTTTGAGTAGAAAATTTACTCTTATACGTCATGGAGTGGCATGCTGGGTGGTAAAACGTTAGTTCACAAAACGGAGTGACAGGAGTTGAAATACTTTTTGAGTTGAAAATTTACTCTTATACGTCATGGAGTGGCATGCTGGGTGGTAAAACGTTAGTTCACAAAACGTAGTGACAGGAGTTGAAATACTTTTTGAGTTCAAAATTTACTCTTATACGTCATGGAGTGGCATGCTGGGTGGTAAAACGCTAGTTTACAAAACGGAGTGACACGAGTTGAAACACTTTTTGAGTTGAAAATTTACTCTTATACGTCATGGAGTGGCATGCTGGGTGGTAAAACGCTAGTAAGCAAAACGGAGTGACAGGAGTTGAAATACTTTTTGAGTTGAAAATTTACTCTTATACGTCATGGAGTGGCATGCTGGGTGGTAAAACGCTAGTTCACAAAACGGAGTGACAGGAGTTGAAATACTTTTTGAGTTGAAAATTTACTCTTATACGTCATGGAGTGGCATGCTGGGTGGTAAAACGCTAGTTCACAAATGGAGTGACAGGAGTTGAAATACTTTTTGAGTTGAAAATTTACTCTTATACGTCATGGAGTGGCATGCTGGGTGGTAAAACGCTAGTTAGATAAACAGAGTGACAGGAGTTGAAATACTTTTTGAGTTGCAAATTTACTCTTATACGTCATGGAGTGGCATACTGGGTGGTAACAAGCTAGTTCACAAAACGGAGTGACAGGAGTTGAAATACTTTTTGAGTTGCAAATTTACTCTTATACGTCATGGAGTAGCATGCTGGGTGGTAAAACGTTAGTTCACAAAACGGAGTGACAGGAGTTGAAATACTTTTTTAGTTGAAAATTTACTCTTATACGTCATGGAGTGGCATGCTGGGTGGTAAAACGTTAGTTCACAAAACGGAGTGACAGGAGTTGAAATACTTTTTTAGTTGAAAATTTACTCTTATACGTCATGGAGTGGCATGCTGGGTGGTAAAACGATAGTTCACAAAACGTAGTGAAACGAGTTGAAATACTTTTTGAGTTGAAAATTTACTCTAATACGTCATGGAGTGACATGCTGGGTGGTAAAACGTTAGTTCACAAAACGGAGTGACAGGTGTTGAAATACTTTTTGAGTTGAAAATTTACTCTTATACGTCATGGAGTGGCATCCTGGGTGGTAAAACGTTAGTTCACAAAACGGAGTGACAAGGAGTTGAAATACTTTTTGAGTTGCAAATTTACTCTTATACGTCATGGAGTGGCATGCTGGGTGGTAAAACGTTAGTTCACAAAACGGAGTGACAAGGAGTTGAAATACTTTTTGAGTTGCAAATTTACTCTTATACGTCATGGAGTGGCATGCTGGGTGGTAAAACGTTAGTTCACAAAACGGAGTGACAGGAGTTGAAATACTTTTTGAGTTGAAAATTTACTCTTATACGTCATGGAGTGGCATGCTGGGTGGTAAAACGCTAGTTCACAAATGGAGTGACACGAGTTGAAATACTTTTTTAGTTGAAAATTTACTCTTATACGTCATGGAGTGGCATGCTGGGTGGTAAAACGTTAGTTCACAAAACGAAGTGACAGGAGTTGAAATACTTTTTGAGATGAAAATTTACTCTTATACGTCTTGGAGTGGCATGCTGGGTGGTAAAACGTAAGTTCACAAAACGGAGTGACAGGAGTTGAAATACTTTTTTTTTGAAAATTTACTCTTATACGTAATGGAGTGGCATGCTGGGTGGTAAAACGCTAGTTCACAAAACGGAGTTACAGGAGTTGAAATACTTTTTGAGTAGAAAATTTACTCTTATACATCATGGAGTGGCATGCTGGGTGGTAAAACGCTAGTTCACAAAACGGAGTGACAGGAGTTGAAATACTTTTTGAGTTGAAAATTTACTCTTATACGTCATGGAGTGGCATGCTGGTGGTAAAACGTTAGTTCACAAAACGGAAGTGACACGAGTTGAAATACATTTTGAGTTGAAAATTTACTCTTATACGTCATGGAGTGGCATGCTGGGTGGTAAAACGCTAGTTCACAAAACGGAGTGACAGGAGTTGAAATACTTTTTGAGTAGAAAATTTACTCTTATACGTCATGGAGTGGCATGCTGGGTGGTAAAACGCTAGTTCACAAAACGGAGTGACAGGAGTTGAAATACTTTTTGAGTTGAAAATTTACTCTTATACGTCATGGAGTGGCATGCTGGGTGGTAAAACGCTAGTTAGCAAAACGGAGTGACAGGAGTTGAAATACTTTTTGAGTTGAAAATTTACTCTTATACGTCATGTAGTGGCATGCTGGGTGGTAAAACGCTAGTTCACAAAACGGAGTGAATGGAGTTGAAATACTTTTTGAGTTGAAAATTTACTCTTATACGTCATGGAGTGTCATGCTGGGTGGTAAAACGCTAGTTAGATAAACAGAGTGACAGGAGTTGAAATACTTTTTGAGTTGAAAATTTACTCTTATACGTCATGGAGTGGCATACTGGGTGGTAACAAGCCAGTTCACAAAACGGAGTGACAGGAGTTGAAATACTTTTTGAGTAGAAAATTTACTCTTATACGTCATGGAGTGGCATGCTGGGTGGTAAAACGCTAGTTCACAAAACGGAGTGACAGGAGTTGAAATACTTTTTGAGTTGAAAATTTACTCTTATACGTCTTGGAGTGGCATGCTGGGTGGTAAAACGTAAGTTCACAAAACGGAGTGACAGGAGTTGAAATACTTTTTTAGTTGAAAATTTACTCTTATACGTCATGGAGTGGCCTGCTGGGTGGTAAAACGTTAGTTCACAAAACGGAGTGACAGGAGTTGAAATACTTTTTGAGTTGAAAATTTACTCTTATACGTCATGGAGTGGCATGCTGGGTGGTAAAACGCTAGTTCAAAAAACGGAGTGACACGAGTTGAAATACTTTTTGAGTTGAAAATTTACTCTTATACGTCATGGAGTGGCATGCTGGGTGGTAAAACGTTAGTTCACAAAACGGAGTGACAGGAGTTGAAATACTTTTTGAGTTGAAAATTTACTCTTATACGTCATGGAGTGGCATGCTGGGTGGTAAAACGTTAGTTCACAAAACGGAGTGACAGGAGTTGAAATACTTTTTGAGTTGAAAATTTACTCTTATACGTCATGGAGTGGCATGCTGGGTGGTAAAACGTTAGTTCACAAAACGTAGTGACAGGAGTTGAAATACTTTTTGAGTTGAAAATTTACTCTTATACGTCATGGAGTGGCATGCTGGGTGGTTAAACGCTAGTTCACAAAACGGAGTGACACGAGTTGAAATACTTTTTGAGTTGAAAATTTACTCTTATACGTCATGGAGTGGCATGCTGGGTGGTAAAACGTTAGTTCACAAAACGGAGTGACAGGAGTTAAAATACTTTTTGAGTTGAAAATTTACTCTTATACGTCATGGAGTGGCATGCTGGGTGGTAAAACGTTAGTTCACAAAACGGAGTGACAGGAGTTGAAATACTTTTTGAGTTGAAAATTTACTCTTATACGTCATGGAGTGGCATGCTGGGTGGTAAAACGTTAGTTCACAAAACGGAGTGACAGGAGTTGAAATATTTTTTGAGTTGAAAATTTACTCTTATACGTCATGGAGTAGCATGCCGGGTGGTAAAACGTTA
This sequence comes from Pyrrhosoma nymphula, assembly GCA_963573305.1. NCBI lineage: Eukaryota > Metazoa > Arthropoda > Insecta > Odonata > Coenagrionidae > Pyrrhosoma > Pyrrhosoma nymphula. The sequence goes on along the minus strand of OY754328.1, from coordinate 176,127,456 downwards.
GTTCACAAAACGGAGTGACAGGAGTTGAAATACTTTTTGAGTTGAAAATTTACTCTTATACGTCATGGAGTGGCATGCTGGGTGGTAAAACGTTAGTTCACAAAACGGAGTGACAGGAGTTGAAATACTTTTTGAGTTGAAAAATTACTCTTATACGTCATGGAGCGAAATGCTGGGTGGTAAAACGCTAGTTCACAAAACGGAGTGACAGGAGTTGAAATACTTTTTTAGTTAAAAATGTACTCTTATACGTCATGGAGTGGCATGCTGGGTGGTAAAACGTTAGTTCACAAAACGGAGTGACAGGAGTTGAAATACTTTTTGAGTTGAAAATTTACTCTTATACGTCATGGAGTAGCATGCTGGGTGGTAAAACGTTAGTTCACAAAACGGAGTGACAGGAGTTGAAATACTTTTTTAGTTGAAAATTTACTCTTATACGTCATGGAGTGGCATGCTGGGTGGTAAAACGTTAGTTCACAAAACGGAGTGACATGTGTAGAAATACTTTTTGAGTTGAAAATTTACTCTTATACGTCATGGAGTGGCATGCTGGGTGGTAAAACGCTAGTTCACAAAACGGAGTGACAGGAGTGCAAATACTTTTGTAGTTGAAAATTTACTCTTATACGTCATGGAGTGGCATGCTGGGTGGTAAAACGTTAGTTCACAAAACAGAGTGACAGGAGTTGAAATACTTTTTGAGTTGAAAATTTACTCTTATACGTCATGGAGTGGCATACTGGGTGGTAAAACGTTAGTTCACAAAACGGAGTGACAGGAGTTGAAATACTTTTTGAGTTGAAAATTTACTCTTATACGTCATGGAGTGGCATACTGGGTGGTAAAACGTTAGTTCACAAAACGGAGTGACAGGAGTGTAAATACTTTTTGAGTTGAAAATTTACTCTTATACGTCATGGAGTGGCATGCTGGGTGGTAAAACGATAGTTCACAAAACGTGGTGAAACGAGTTGAAATACTTTTTGAGTTGAAAATTTACTCTTATACGTCATGGAGTGACATGCTGGGTGGTAAAACGTTAGTTCACTAAACGGAGTGACAGGTGTTGAAATACTTTTTGAGTTGAAAATTTACTCTTATACGTCATGGAGTGGCATCCTGGGTGGTAAAACGTTAGTTCACAAAACGGAGTGACAAGGAGTTGAAATACTTTTTGAGTTGCAAATTTACTCTTATACGTCATGGAGTGGCATGCTGGGTGGTAAAACGTTAGTTCACAAAACGGAGTGACAAGGAGTTGAAATACTTTTTGAGTTGCAAATTTACTCTTATACGTCATGGAGTGGCATGCTGGGTGGTAAAACGTTAGTTCACCAAACGGAGTGAAAGGAGTTGAAATACTTTTTGAGTTGAAAATTTACTCTTATACGTCATGGAGTGGCATGCTGGGTGGTAAAACGCTAGTTCACAAAACGGAGTGACACGAGTTGAAATACTTTTTTAGTTGAAAATTTACTCTTATACGTCATGGAGTGGCATGCTGGGTGGTAAAACGTTAGTTCACAAAACGGAGTGACAGGAGTTGAAATACTTTTTGAGATGACAATTTACTCTTATACGTCTTGGAGTGGCATGCTGGGTGGTAAAACGTAAGTTCACAAAACGGAGTGACAGGATTTGAAATACTTTTTTAGTTGAAAATTTACTCTCATACGTCATGGAGTGGCATGCTGGGTGGTAAAACGCTAGTTAGATAAACAGAGTCACAGGAGTTGAAATACATTTTGAGTTGAAAATTTACTCTTATACGTCATGGAGTGGCATGCTGGGTGGTAAAACGCTAGTTCACAAAACGGAGTGACAGGAGTTGAAATACTTTTTGAGTAGAAAATTTATTCTTATACGTCATGGAGTGGCATGCTGGGTGATAAAACGCTAGTTCACAAATGGAGTGACAGGAGTTGAAATATTTTTTGAGTAGAAAATTTACTCTTATACGTCATGGAGTGGCATGCTGGGTGGTAAAACGCTAGTTCACAAATGGAGTGACAGGAGTTGAAATTCTTTTTGAGTAGAAAATTTACTCTTATATGTCATGTAGTGGCATGCTGGGTGGTAAAACGCTAGTTCACAAAACGGAGTGACAGGAGTTGAAATACTTTTTGAGTTGAAAATTTACTCTAATACGTCATGGAGCGGCATGCTGGGTGGTAAAACGCTAGTTCACAAAACGGAGTGACAGGAGTTGAACTACTTTTTGAGTAGAAAATTTACTCTTATACGTCATGGAGTGGCATGCTGGTGGTAAAACGTTAGTTAACAAAACGGAAGTGACACGAGTTGAAATACATTTTGAGTTGAAAATTTACTCTTATACGTCATGGAGTGGCATGCTGGGTCGTAAAACGCTAGTTCACAAAACGGAGTGACAGGAGTTGAAATACTTTTTGAGTAGAAAATTTACTCTTATACATCATGGAGAGGCATGCTGGGTGGTAAAACGCTAGTTCACAAAACGGAGTGACAGGAGTTGAAATACTTTTTGAGTTGAAAATTTACTCTTATACGTCATGGAGTGGCATGCTGGGTGGTAAAACGCTAGTTAGATAAACAGAGTGACAGGAGTTGAAATACTTTTTGAGTTGCAAATTTACTCTTATACGTCATGGAGTGGCATGCTGGGTGGTAAAACGCTAGTTAGATAAACAGAGTGACAGGAGTTGAAATACTTTTTGAGTTGAAAATTTACTCTTATACGTCATGGAGTGGCATGCTGGGTGGTAAAACGCTAGTTAGATAAACAGAGTGACAGGAGTTGAAATACTTTTTGAGTTGAAAATTTACTCTTATACGTCATGGAGTGGCATACTGGGTGGTAACAAGCTAGTTCACAAAACGGAGTGACAGGAGTTGAAATACTTTTTGAGTAGAAAATTTACTCTTATACGTCATGGAGTGGCATGCTGGGTGGTAAAACGCTAGTTCACAAAACGGAGTGACAGGAGTTGAAATACTTTTTGAGTTGAAAATTTACTCTTATACGTCATGGAGTGGCATGCTGGGTGGTAAAACGTTAGTTCACAAAACGGAGTGACAGGAGTTGAAATACTTTTTGAGTTGAAAATTTACTCTTATACGTCATGGAGTGGCATGCTGGGTGGTAAAACGCTAGTTCACAAATGGAGTGACAGGAGTTGAAATACTTTTTCAGTTGAAAATTTACTCTTATACGTCATGGAGTGGCATGCTGGGTGGTAAAACGCTAGTTAGATAAACAGAGTGACAGGAGTTGAAATACTTTTTGAGTTGAAAATTTACTCTTATACGTCATGGAGTGGCATACTGGGTGGTAACAAGCTAGTTCACAAAACGGAGTGACAGGAGTTGAAATACTTTTTGAGTAGAAAATTTACTCTTATACGCCATGGAGTGGCATGCTGGGTGGTAAAACGCTAGTTAGCAAAACGGAGTGACAGGAGTTGAAATACTTTTTGAGTTGAAAATTTACTCTTATACGTCATGGAGTGGCATGCTGGGTGGTAAAACGTTAGTTCACAAAACGTAGTGACAGGGGTTGAAATACTTTTTGAGTTGAAAATTTACTCAAATACGTCATGGAGTGGCATGCTGGGTGGTAAAACGCTAGTTCACAAAACGGAGTGACACGAGTTGAAATACTTTTTGAGTTGAAAATTTACTCTTATACGTCATGGAGTGGCATGCTGGGTGGTAAAACGTTAGTTCACAAAACGGAGTGACAGGAGTTAAAATACTTTTTGAGTTGAAAATTTACTCTTATACGTCATGGAGTGGCATGCTGGGTGGTAAAACGTTAGTTCACAAAACGGAGTGACAGGAGTTGAAATACGTTTTGAGTTGAAAATTTACTCTTATACGTCATGGAGTGGCATGCTGGGTGGTAAAACGTTAGTTCACAAAACGGAGTGACAGGAGTTGAAATATTTTTTGAGTTGAAAATTTACTCTTATACGTCATGGAGTGGCATGCCGGGTGGTAAAACGTTAGTTCACAAAACGGAGTGACAGGAGTTGAAATTCTTTTTGAGTTGAAAATTTACTCTTATACGTCATGGAGTGGCATGCTGGGTGGTAAAACGTTAGTTCACAAAACGGAGTAACAGGAGTTGAAATACTTTTTGAGTTGAAAAATTACTCATACGTCATGGAGTGAAATGCTGGGTGGTAAAACGCTAGTTCACAAAACGGAGTGACAGGAGTTGAAATACTTTTTTAGTTGAAAATGTACTCTTATACGTCATGGAGTGGCATGCTGGGTGGTAAAACGTTAGTTCACAAAACGGAGTGACAGGAGTTGAAATACTTTTTGAGTTGAAAATTTACTCTTATACGTCATGGAGTGGCATGCTGGGTGGTAAAACGTTAGTTCACAAAACGGAGTGACAGGAGTTGAAATACTTTTTGAGTTGAAAATTTACTCTTATACGTCATGGAGTGGCATACTGGGTGGTAAAACGTTAGTTCACAAAACGGAGTGACAGGAGTTGCAATACTTTTTGAGTTGAAAATTTACTCTTATACGTCATGGAGTGGCATGCTGGGTGGTAAAACGATAGTTCACAAAACGTAGTGAAACGAGTTAAAATACTTTTTGAGTTGAAAATTTACTCTTATACGTCATGGAGTGACATGCTGGGTGGTAAAACGTTAGTTCACAAAACGGAGTGACAGGTGTTGAAATACTTTTTGAGTTGAAAATTTACTCTTATACGTCATGGAGTGGCATCCTGGGAGGTAAAACGTTAGTTCACAAAACGGAGTGAAGAGGAGTTGAAATACTTTTTGAGTTGCAAATTTACTCTTATACGTCATGGAGTGGCATGCTGGGTGGTAAAACGTTAGTTCAAAAAACGGAGTGACAAGGAGTTGAAATACTTTTTGAGTTGCAAATTTACTCTTATACGTCATGGAGTGGCATGCTGGGTGGTAAAACGTTAGTTCACAAAACGGAGTGACAGGAGTTGAAATACTTTTTGAGTTGAAAATTTACTCTTATACGTCATGGAGTGGCATGCTGGGTGGTAAAACGCTAGTTCACAAATGGAGTGACACGAGTTGAAATACTTTTTTAGTTGAAAATTTACTCTTATACGTCATGGAGTGGCATGCTGGGTGGTAAAACGTTAGTTCACAAAACGAAGTGACAGGAGTTGAAATACTTTTTGAGATGAAAATTTACTCTTATACGTCTTGGAGTGGCATGCTGGGTGGTAAAACGTAAGTTCACAAAACGGAGTGACAGGAGTTGAAATACTTTTTTTTTTGAAAATTTACTCTTATACGTCATGGAGTGGCATGCTGGGTGGTAAAACGCTAGTTCACAAAACGGAGTTACAGGAGTTGAAATACTTTTTGAGTAGAAAATTTACTCTTATACATCATGGAGTGGCATGCTGGGTGGTAAAACGCTAGTTCACAAAACGGAGTGAAAGGAGTTGAAATACTTTTTGAGTTGAAAATTTACTCTTATACGTCATGGAGTGGCATGCTGGTGGTAAAACGTTAGTTCACAAAACGGAAGTGACACGAGTTGAAATACATTTTGAGTTGAAAATTTACTCTTATACGTCATGGAGTGGCATGCTGGGTGGTAAAACGCTAGTTCACAAAACGGAGTGACAGGAGTTGAAATACTTTTTTAGTTGAAAATTTACACTTATACGTCATGGAGTGGCATGCTGGGTGGTAAAACGTTAGTTAGATAAACAGAGTGACAGGAGTTGAAATACTTTTTGAGTTGAAAATTTACTCTTACACGTCATGGAGTGGCATACTGGGTGGTAACAAGCCAGTTCACAAAACGGAGTGACAGGAGTTGAAATACTTTTTGAGTAGAAAATTTACTCTTATACGTCATGGAGTGGCATGCTGGGTGGTAAAACGTTAGTTCACAAAACGGAGTGACAGGAGTTGAAATACTTTTTGAGTTGAAAATTTACTCTTATACGTCATGGAGTGGCATGCTGGGTGGTAAAACGTTAGTTCACAAAACGTAGTGACAGGAGTTGAAATACTTTTTGAGTTCAAAATTTACTCTTATACGTCATGGAGTGGCATGCTGGGTGGTAAAACGCTAGTTTACAAAACGGAGTGACACGAGTGGAAATACTTTTTGAGTTGAAAATTTACTCTTATACGTCATGGAGTGGCATGCTGGGTGGTAAAACGCTAGTAAGCAAAACGGAGTGACAGGAGTTGAAATACTTTTTGAGTTGAAAATTTACTCTTATACGTCATGGAGTGGCATGCTGGGTGGTAAAACGCTAGTTCACAAAACGGAGTGACAGGAGTTGAAATACTTTTTGAGTTGAAAATTTACTCTTATACGTCATGGAGTGGCATGCTGGGTGGTAAAACGCTAGTTCACAAATGGAGTGACAGGAGTTGAAATACTTTTTGAGTTGAAAATTTACTCTTATACGTCATGGAGTGGCATGCTGGGTGGTAAAACGCTAGTTAGATAAACAGAGTGACAGGAGTTGAAATACTTTTTGAGTTGCAAATTTACTCTTATACGTCATGGAGTGGCATACTGGGTGGTAACAAGCTAGTTCACAAAACGGAGTGACAGGAGTTGAAATACTTTTTGAGTAGAAAATTTACTCTTATACGTCATGGAGTGGCATGCTGGGTGGTAAAACGTAAGTTCACAAAACGGAGTGACAGGAGTTGAAATACTTTTTGAGTTGAAAATTTACTCTTATACGTCATGGAGTGGCATGCTGGGTGGTAAAACGTTAGTTCACAAAACGGAGTGACAGGAGTTGAAATATTTTTTGAGTTGAAAATTTACTCTTATACGTCATGGAGTGGCATGCTGGGTGGTAAAACGTTAGTTCACAAAACGTAGTGACAGGAGTTGAAATACTTTTTGAGTTGAAAATTTACTCTTATACGTCATGGAGTGGCATGCTGGGTGGTAAAACGCTAGTTCACAAAACGGAGTGACAGGAGTTGAAATACTTTTTGAGTTGAAAATTTACTCTTATACGTCATAGTGTGAAATGCTGGGTGGTAAAACGCTAGTTCACAAATGGAGTGACAGGAGTTGAAATACTTTTTGAGTTGAAAATTTACTCTTATACGTCATGGAGTGGCATGCTGGGTGGTAAAACGCTAGTTAGATAAACAGAGTGACAGGAGTTGAAATACTTTTTGAGTTGAAAATTTACTCTTATACGTCATGGAGTGGCATACTGGGTGGTAACAAGCTAGTTCACAAAACGGAGTGACAGGAGTTGAAATACTTTTTGAGTAGAAAATTTACTCTTATACGTCATGGAGTGGCATGCTGGGTGGTAAAACGCTAGTTCACAAAACGGAGTGACAGGAGTTGAAATACTTTTTGAGTTGAAAATTTACTCTTATACGTCATGGAGTGGCATGCTGGGTGGTAAAACGTTAGTTCACAAAACGGAGTGACAGGAGTTGAAATACTTTTTGAGTTGAAAATTTACTCTTATACGTCATGGAGTGGCATGCTGGGTGGTAAAACGCTAGTTCACAAATGGAGTGACAGGAGTTGAAATACTTTTTGAGTTGAAAATTTACTCTTATACGTCATGGAGTGGCATGCTGGGTGGTAAAACGCTAGTTAGATAAACAGAGTGACAGGAGTTGAAATACTTTTTGAGTTGAAAATTTACTCTTATACGTCATGGAGTGGCATACTGGGTGGTAACAAGCTAGTTCACAAAACGGAGTGACAGGAGTTGAAATACTTTTTGAGTAGAAAATTTACTCTTATACGTCATGGAGTGGCATGCTGGGTGGTAAAACGCTAGTTAGCAAAACGGAGTGACAGGAGTTGAAATACTTTTTGAGTTGAAAATTTACTCTTATACGTCATGGAGTGGCATGCTGGGTGGTAAAACGTTAGTTCACAAAACGGAGTGACAGGAGTTGAAATACTTTTTGAGTTGAAAATTTACTCTTATACGTCATGGAGTGGCATGCTGGGTGGTAAAACGTTAGTTCACAAAACGTAGTGACAGGGGTTGAAATACTTTTTGAGTTGAAAATTTACTCAAATACGTCATGGAGTGGCATGCTGGGTGGTAAAACGCTAGTTCACAAAACGGAGTGACACGAGTTGAAATACTTTTTGAGTTGAAAATTTACTCTTATACGTCATGGAGTGGCATGCTGGGTGGTAAAACGTTAGTTCACAAAACGGAGTGACAGGAGTTAAAATACTTTTTGAGTTGAAAATTTACTCTTATACGTCATGGAGTGGCATGCTGGGTGGTAAAACGTTAGTTCACAAAACGGAGTGACAGGAGTTGAAATACGTTTTGAGTTGAAAATTTACTCTTATACGTCATGGAGTGGCATGCTGGGTGGTAAAACGTTAGTTCACAAAACGGAGTGACAGGAGTTGAAATATTTTTTGAGTTGAAAATTCACTCTTATACGTCATGGAGTGGCATGCCGGGTGGTAAAACGTTAGTTCACAAAACGGAGTGACAGGAGTTGAAATTCTTTTTGAGTTGAAAATTTACTCTTATACGTCATGGAGTGGCATGCTGGGTGGTAAAACGTTAGTTCACAAAACGGAGTAACAGGAGTTGAAATACTTTTTGAGTTGAAAATTTACTCTTATACGTCATGGAGTGGCATGCTGGGTGGTAAAACGTTAGTTCACAAAACGGAGTGACAGGAGTTGAAATACTTTTTGAGTTGAAAATTTACTCTTATACGTCATGGAGTGGCATACTGGGTGGTAAAACGTTAGTTCACAAAACGGAGTGACAGGAGTTGGAATACTTTTTGAGTTGAAAATTTACTCTTATACGTCATGGAGTGGCATGCTGGGTGGTAAAACGATAGTTCACAAAACGTAGTGAAACGAGTTAAAATACTTTTTGAGTTGAAAATTTACTCTTATACGTCATGGAGTGGCATGCTGGGTGGTAAAACGTTAGTTCACAAAACGGAGTGACAGGAGTTGAAATATTTTTTGAGTTGAAAATTTACTCTTATACGTCATGGAGTGGCATACTGGGTGGTAAAACGTTAGTTCACAAAACGGAGTGACAGGAGTTGGAATACTTTTTGAGTTGAAAATTTACTCTTATACGTCATGGAGTGACATGCTGGGTGGTAAAACGTTAGTTCACAAAACGGAGTGACAGGTGTTGAAATACGTTTTGAGTTGAAAATTTACTCTTATACGTCATGGAGTGGCATGCTGGGTGGTAAAACGTTAGTTCACAAAACGGAGTGACAGGAGTTGAAATATTTTTTGAGTTGAAAATTTACTCTTATACGTCATGGAGTGGCATGCCGGGTGGTAAAACGTTAGTTCACAAAACGGAGTGACAGGAGTTGAAATTCTTTTTGAGTTGAAAATTTACTCTTATACGTCATGGAGTGGCATGCTGGGTGGTAAAACGTTAGTTCACAAAACGGAGTAACAGGAGTTGAAATACTTTTTGAGTTGAAAAATTACTCATACGTCATGGAGTGAAATGCTGGGTGGTAAAACGCTAGTTCACAAAACGGAGTGACAGGAGTTGAAATACTTTTTTAGTTGAAAATGTACTCTTATACGTCATTGAGTGGCATGCTGGGTGGTAAAACGTTAGTTCACAAAACGGAGTGACAGGAGTTGAAATACTTTTTGAGTTGAAAATTTACTCTTATACGTCATGGAGTGGCATGCTGGGTGGTAAAACGTTAGTTCACAAAACGGAGTGACAGGAGTTGAAATACTTTTTGAGTTGAAAATTTACTCTTATACGTCATGGAGTGGCATACTGGGTGGTAAAACGTTAGTTCACAAAACGGAGTGACAGGAGTTGGAATACTTTTTGAGTTGAAAATTTACTCTTATACGTCATGGAGTGGCATGCTGGGTGGTAAAACGATAGTTCACAAAACGTAGTGAAACGAGTTAAAATACTTTTTGAGTTGAAAATTTACTCTTATACGTCATGGAGTGACATGCTGGGTGGTAAAACGTTAGTTCACAAAACGGAGTGACAGGTGTTGAAATACTTTTTGAGTTGAAAATTTACTCTTATACGTCATGGAGTGGCATCCTGGGAGGTAAAACGTTAGTTCACAAAACGGAGTGAAGAGGAGTTGAAATACTTTTTGAGTTGCAAATTTACTCTTATACGTCATGGAGTGGCATGCTGGGTGGTAAAACGTTAGTTCAAAAAACGGAGTGACAAGGAGTTGAAATACTTTTTGAGTTGCAAATTTACTCTTATACGTCATGGAGTGGCATGCTGGGTGGTAAAACGTTAGTTCACAAAACGGAGTGACAGGAGTTGAAATACTTTTTGAGTTGAAAATTTACTCTTATACGTCATGGAGTGGCATGCTGGGTGGTAAAACGCTAGTTCACAAATGGAGTGACACGAGTTGAAATACTTTTTTAGTTGAAAATTTACTCTTATACGTCATGGAGTGGCATGCTGGGTGGTAAAACGTTAGTTCACAAAACGAAGTGACAGGAGTTGAAATACTTTTTGAGATGAAAATTTACTCTTATACGTCTTGGAGTGGCATGCTGGGTGGTAAAACGTAAGTTCACAAAACGGAGTGACAGGAGTTGAAATACTTTTTTTTTGAAAATTTACTCTTATACGTCATGGAGTGGCATGCTGGGTGGTAAAACGCTAGTTCACAAAACGGAGTTACAGGAGTTGAAATACTTTTTGAGTAGAAAATTTACTCTTATACATCATGGAGTGGCATGCTGGGTGGTAAAACGCTAGTTCACAAAACGGAGTGAAAGGAGTTGAAATACTTTTTGAGTTGAAAATTTACTCTTATACGTCATGGAGTGGCATGCTGGTGGTAAAACGTTAGTTCACAAAACGGAAGTGACACGAGTTGAAATACATTTTGAGTTGAAAATTTACTCTTATACGTCATGGAGTGGCATGCTGGGTGGTAAAACGTTAGTTAGATAAACAGAGTGACAGGAGTTGAAATACTTTTTGAGTTGAAAATTTACTCTTACACGTCATGGAGTGGCATACTGGGTGGTAACAAGCCAGTTCACAAAACGGAGTGACAGGAGTTGAAATACTTTTTGAGTAGAAAATTTACTCTTATACGTCATGGAGTGGCATGCTGGGTGGTAAAACGCTAGTTCACAAAACGGAGTGACAGGAGTTGAAATACTTTTTGAGTTGAAAATTTACTCTTATACGTCTTGGAGTGGCATGCTGGGTGGTAAAACGTAAGTTCACAAAACGGAGTGACAGGAGTTGAAATACTTTTTTAGTTGAAAATTTACTCTTATACGTCATGGAGTGGCCTGCTGGGTGGTAAAACGTTAGTTCACAAAACGGAGTGACAGGAGTTGAAATACTTTTTGAGTTGAAAATTTACTCTTATACGTCATGGAGTGGCATGCTGGGTGGTTAAACGCTAGTTCACAAAACGGAGTGACACTAGTTGAAATACTTTTTGAGTTGAAAATTTACTCTTATACGTCATGGAGTGGCATGCTGGGTGGTAAAACGTTAGTTCACAAAACGGAGTGACAGGAGTTGAAATACTTTTTGAGTTGAAAATTTACTCTTATACGTCATGGAGTGGCATGCTGGGTGGTAAAACGTTAGTTCACAAAACGGAGTGACAGGAGTTGAAATACTTTTTGAGTTGAAAATTTACTCTTATACGTCATGGAGTGGCATGCTGGGTGGTAAAACGTTAGTTCACAAAACGTAGTGACAGGAGTTGAAATACTTTTTGAGTTCAAAATTTACTCTTATACGTCATGGAGTGGCATGCAGGGTGGTAAAACGCTAGTTTACAAAACGGAGTGACACGAGTTGAAATACTTTTTGAGTTGAAAATTTACTCTTATACGTCATGGAGTGGCATGCTGGGTGGTAAAACGCTAGTAAGCAAAACGGAGTGACAGGAGTTGAAATACTTTTTGAGTTGAAAATTTACTCTTATACGTCATGGAGTGGCATGCTGGGTGGTAAAACGCTAGTTCACAAAACGGAGTGACAGGAGTTGAAATACTTTTTGAGTTGAAAATTTACTCTTATACGTCATGGAGTGGCATGCTGGGTGGTAAAACGCTAGTTCACAAATGGAGTGACAGGAGTTGAAATACTTTTTGAGTTGAAAATTTACTCTTATACGTCATGGAGTGGCATGCTGGGTGGTAAAACGCTAGTTAGATAAACAGAGTGACAGGAGTTGAAATACTTTTTGAGTTGCAAATTTACTCTTATACGTCATGGAGTGGCATACTGGGTGGTAACAAGCTAGTTCACAAAACGGAGTGACAGGAGTTGAAATACTTTTTGAGTAGAAAATTTACTCTTATACGTCATGGAGTGGCATGCTGGGTGGTAAAACGTAAGTTCACAAAACGGAGTGACAGGAGTTGAAATACTTTTTGAGTTGAAAATTTACTCTTATACGTCATGGAGTGGCATGCTGGGTGGTAAAACGTTAGTTCACAAAACGGAGTGACAGGAGTTGAAATATTTTTTGAGTTGAAAATTTACTCTTATACGTCATGGAGTGGCATGCTGGGTGGTAAAACGTTAGTTCACAAAACGTAGTGACAGGAGTTGAAATACTTTTTGAGTTGAAAATTTACTCTTATACGTCATGGAGTGGCATGCTGGGTGGTAAAACGCTAGTTCACAAAACGGAGTGACAGGAGTTGAAATACTTTTTGAGTTGAAAATTTACTCTTATACGTCATAGTGTGAAATGCTGGGTGGTAAAACGCTAGTTCACAAATGGAGTGACAGGAGTTGAAATACTTTTTGAGTTGAAAATTTACTCTTATACGTCATGGAGAGGCATGCTGGGTGGTAAAACGCTAGTTAGATAAACAGAGTGACAGGAGTTGAAATACTTTTTGAGTTGAAAATTTACTCTTATACGTCATGGAGTGGCATACTGGGTGGTAACAAGCTAGTTCACAAAACGGAGTGACAGGAGTTGAAATACTTTTTGAGTAGAAAATTTACTCTTATACGTCATGGAGTGGCATGCTGGGATGTAAAACGCTAGTTCACAAAACGGAGTGACAGGAGTTGAAATACTTTTTGAGTTGAAAATTTACTCTTATACGTCATGGAGTGGCATGCTGGGTGGTAAAACGTTAGTTCACAAAACGGAGTGACAGGAGTTGAAATACTTTTTGAGTTGAAAATTTACTCTTATACGTCATGGAGTGGCATGCTGGGTGGTAAAACGCTAGTTCACAAATGGAGTGACAGGAGTTGAAATACTTTTTGAGTTGAAAATTTACTCTTATACGTCATGGAGTGGCATGCTGGGTGGTAAAACGCTAGTTAGATAAACAGAGTGACAGGAGTTGAAATACTTTTTGAGTTGAAAATTTACTCTTATACGTCATGGAGTGGCATACTGGGTGGTAACAAGCTAGTTCACAAAACGGAGTGACAGGAGTTGAAATACTTTTTGAGTAGAAAATTTACTCTTATACGTCATGGAGTGGCATGCTGGGTGGTAAAACGCTAGTTAGCAAAACGGAGTGACAGGAGTTGAAATACTTTTTGAGTTGAAAATTTACTCTTATACGTCATGGAGTGGCATGCTGGGTGGTAAAACGTTAGTTCACAAAACGGAGTGACAGGAGTTGAAATACTTTTTGAGTTGACAATTTACTCTTATACGTCATGGAGTGGCATGCTGGGTGGTAAAACGTTAGTTCACAAAACGTAGTGACAGGGGTTGAAATACTTTTTGAGTTGAAAATTTACTCAAATACGTCATGGAGTGGCATGCTGGGTGGTAAAACGCTAGTTCACAAAACGGAGTGACACGAGTTGAAATACTTTTTGAGTTGAAAATTTACTCTTATACGTCATGGAGTGGCATGCTGGGTGGTAAAACGTTAGTTCACAAAACGGAGTGACAGGAGTTAAAATACTTTTTGAGTTGAAAATTTACTCTTATACGTCATGGAGTGGCATGCTGGGTGGTAAAACGTTAGTTCACAAAACGGAGTGACAGGAGTTGAAATACGTTTTGAGTTGAAAATTTACTCTTATACGTCATGGAGTGGCATGCTGGGTGGTAAAACGTTAGTTCACAAAACGGAGTGACAGGAGTTGAAATATTTTTTGAGTTGAAAATTTACTCTTATACGTCATGGAGTGGCATGCCGGGTGGTAAAACGTTAGTTCACAAAACGGAGTGACAGGAGTTGAAATTCTTTTTGAGTTGAAAATTTACTCTTATACGTCATGGAGTGGCATGCTGGGTGGTAAAACGTTAGTTCACAAAACGGAGTAACAGGAGTTGAAATACTTTTTGAGTTGAAAAATTACTCATACGTCATGGAGTGAAATGCTGGGTGGTAAAACGCTAGTTCACAAAACGGAGTGACAGGAGTTGAAATACTTTTTTAGTTGAAAATGTACTCTTATACGTCATGGAGTGGCATGCTGGGTGGTAAAACGTTAGTTCACAAAACGGAGTGACAGGAGTTGAAATACTTTTTGAGTTGAAAATTTACTCTTATACGTCATGGAGTGGCATGCTGGGTGGTAAAACGTTAGTTCACAAAACGGAGTGACAGGAGTTGAAATACTTTTTGAGTTGAAAATTTACTCTTATACGTCATGGAGTGGCATACTGGGTGGTAAAACGTTAGTTCACAAAACGGAGTGACAGGAGTTGGAATACTTTTTGAGTTGAAAATTTACTCTTATACGTCATGGAGTGGCATGCTGGGTGGTAAAACGATAGTTCACAAAACGTAGTGAAACGAGTTAAAATACTTTTTGAGTTGAAAATTTACTCTTATACGTCATGGAGTGACATGCTGGGTGGTAAAACGTTAGTTCACAAAACGGAGTGACAGGTGTTGAAATACTTTTTGAGTTGAAAATTTACTCTTATACGTCATGGAGTGGCATCCTGGGAGGTAAAACGTTAGTTCACAAAACGGAGTGACAAGGAGTTGAAATACTTTTTGAGTTGCAAATTTACTCTTATACGTCATGGAGTGGCATGCTGGGTGGTAAAACGTTAGTTCAAAAAACGGAGTGACAAGGAGTTGAAATACTTTTTGAGTTGCAAATTTACTCTTATACGTCATGGAGTGGCATGCTGGGTGGTAAAACGTTAGTTCACAAAACGGAGTGACAGGAGTTGAAATACTTTTTGAGTTGAAAATTTACTCTTATACGTCATGGAGTGGCATGCTGGGTGGTAAAACGCTAGTTCACAAATGGAGTGACACGAGTTGAAATACTTTTTTAGTTGAAAATTTACTCTTATACGTCATGGAGTGGCATGCTGGGTGGTAAAACGTTAGTTCACAAAACGAAGTGACAGGAGTTGAAATACTTTTTGAGATGAAAATTTACTCTTATACGTCTTGGAGTGGCATGCTGGGTGGTAAAACGTAAGTTCACAAAACGGAGTGACAGGAGTTGAAATACTTTTTTTTTTGAAAATTTACTCTTATACGTCATGGAGTGGCATGCTGGGTGGTAAAACGCTAGTTCACAAAACGGAGTTACAGGAGTTGAAATACTTTTTGAGTAGAAAATTTACTCTTATACATCATGGAGTGGCATGCTGGGTGGTAAAACGCTAGTTCACAAAACGGAATGAAAGGAGTTGAAATACTTTTTGAGTTGAAAATTTACTCTTATACGTCATGGAATGGCATGCTGGTGGTAAAACGTTAGTTCACAAAACGGAAGTGACACGAGTTGAAATACATTTTGAGTTGAAAATTTACTCTTATACGTCATGGAGTGGCATGCTGGGTGGTAAAACGCTAGTTCACAAAACGGAGTGACAGGAGTTGAAATACTTTTTTAGTTGAAAATTTACTCTTATACGTCATGGAGTGGCATGCTGGGTGGTAAAACGCTAGTTAGATAAACAGAGTGACAGGAGTTGAAATACTTTTTGAGTTGAAAATTTACTCTTATACGTCATGGAGTGGCATACTAGGTGGTAACAAGCCAGTTCACAAAACGGAGTGACAGGAGTTGAAATACTTTTTGAGTAGAAAATTTACTCTTATACGTCATGGAGTGGCATGCTGGGTGGTAAAACGCTAGTTCACAAAACGGAGTGACAGGAGTTGAAATACTTTTTGAGTTGAAAATTTACTCTTATACGTCTTGGAGTGGCATGCTGGGTGGTAAAACGTAAGTTCACAAAACGGAGTGACAGGAGTTGAAATACTTTTTTAGTTGAAAATTTACTCTTATACGTCATGGAGTGGCCTGCTGGGTGGTAAAACGTTAGTTCACAAAACGGAGTGACAGGAGTTGAAATACTTTTTGAGTTGAAAATTTACTCTTATACGTCATGGAGTGGCATGCTGGGTGGTAAAACGCTAGTTCAGAAAACGGAGTGACACTAGTTGAAATACTTTTTGAGTTGAAAATTTACTCTTATACGTCATGGAGTGGCATGCTGGGTGGTAAAACGTTAGTTCACAAAACGGAGTGACAGGAGTTGAAATACTTTTTGAGTTGAAAATTTACTCTTATACGTCATGGAGTGGCATGCTGGGTGGTAAAACGTTAGTTCACAAAACGGAGTGACAGGAGTTGAAATACTTTTTGAGTTGAAAATTTACTCTTATACGTCATGGAGTGGCATGCTGGGTGGTAAAACGTTAGTTCACAAAACGTAGTGACAGGAGTTGAAATACTTTTTGAGTTCAAAATTTACTCTTATACGTCATGGAGTGGCATGCAGGGTGGTAAAACGCTAGTTCACAAAACGGAGTGACACGAGTTGAAATACTTTTTGAGTTGAAAATGTACTCTTAAACGTCATGGAGTGGCATGCTGGGTGGTAAAACGTTAGTTCACAAAACGGAGTGACAGGAGTTAAAATACTTTTTGAGTTGAAAATTTACTCTTATACGTCATGGAGTGGCATGCTGGGTGGTAAAACGTTAGTTCACAAAACGGAGTGACAGGAGTTGAAATACTTTTTGAGTTGAAAATTTACTCTTATACGTCATGGAGTGGCATGCTGGGTGGTAAAATGTTAGTTCACAAAACGGAGTGACAGGAGTTGAAATATTTTTTGAGTTGAAAATTTACTCTTATACGTCATGGAGTGGCATGCCGGGTGGTAAAACGTTAGTTCACAAAACGGAGTGACAGGAGTTGAAATACTTTTTGAGTTGAAAATTTACTCTTATACGTCATGGAGTGGCATGCTGGGTGGTAAAACGTTAGTTCACAAAACGGAGTGACAGGAGTTGAAATACTTTTTTAGTTGAAAATTTACTCTTATACGTCATGGAGTGGCATGCTGGGTGGTAAAACGCTAGTTAGCAAAACGGAGTGACAGGAGTTGAAATACTTTTTGAGTTGAAAATTTACTCTTATACGTCATGGAGTGGCATGCTGGGTGGTAAAACGTTAGTTCACAAAACGGAGTGACAGGAGTTGAAATACTTTTTGAGTTGAAAATTTACTCTTATACGTCATGGAGTGGCATGCTGGGTGGTAAAACGTTAGTTCACAAAACGGAGTGACAGGAGTTGAAATACTTTTTTAGTTGAAAATTTACTCTTATTCGTCATGGAGTGGCATGCTGGGTGGTAAAACGTTAGTTCACAAAACGGAGTGACATGTGTTGAAATACTTTTTGAGTTGAAAATTTACTCTTATACGTCATGGAGTGGCATGCTGGGTGGTAAAACGCTAGTTCACAAAACGGAGTGACAGGAGTTGAAATACTTTTGTAGTTGAAAATTTACTCTTATACGTCATGGAGTGGCATGCTGGGTGGTAAAACGTTAGTTCACAAAACAGAGTGACAGGAGTTGAAATACTTTTTGAGTTGAAAATTTACTCTTATACGTCATGGAGTGGCATACTGGGTGGTAAAACGTTAGTTCACAAAACGGAGTGACAGGAGTTGAAATACTTTTTGAGTTGAAAATTTACTCTTATACGTCATGGAGTGGCATACTGGGTGGTAAAACGTTAGTTCACAAAACGGAGTGACAGGAGTTGAAATACTTTTTGAGTTGAAAATTTACTCTTATACGTCATGGAGTGGCATGCTGGGTGGTAAAACGATAGTTCACAAAACGTAGTGAAACGAGTTGAAATACTTTTTGAGTTGAAAATTTACTCTTATACGTCATGGAGTGACATGCTGGGTGGTAAAACGTTAGTTCACAAAACGGAGTGACAGGAGTTGAAATATTTTTTGAGTTGAAAATTTACTCTTATACGTCATGGAGTGGCATGCTGGGTGGTAAAACGTTAGTTCACAAAACGGAGTGACAGGAGTTGAAATACTTTTTTAGTTGAAAATTTACTCTTATACGTCATGGAGTGGCATGCTGGGTGGTAAAACGTTAGTTCACAAAACGGAGTAACAGGAGTTGAAATACTTTTTGAGTTGAAAAATTACTCTTATACGTCATGGAGTGAAATGCTGGGTGGTAAAACGCTAGTTCACAAAACGGAGTGACAGGAGTTGAAATACTTTTTGAGTTGAAAATTTACTCTTATACGTCATGGAGTGGCATGCTGGGTGGTAAAACGCTAGTTCACAAAACGGAGTGACACTAGTTGAAATACTTTTTGAGTTGAAAATTTACTCTTATACGTCATGGACTGGCATGCTGGGTGGTAAAACGTTAGTTCACAAAACGGAGTGACAGGAGTTGAAATACTTTTTGAGTTGAAAATTTACTCTTATACGTCATGGAGTGGCATACTGGATGGTAAAACGTTAGTTCACAAAACGGAGTGACAGGAGTTGGAATACTTTTTGAGTTGAAAATTTACTCTTATACGTCATGGAGTGGCATGCTGGGTGGTAAAACGATAGTTCACAAAACGTAGTGAAACGAGTTAAAATACTTTTTGAGTTGAAAATTTACTCTTATACGTCATGGAGTGACATGCTTGGTGGTAAAACGTTAGTTCACAAAACGGAGTGACAGGTGTTGAAATACTTTTTGAGTTGAAAATTTACTCTTATACGTCATGGAGTGGCATCCTGGGAGGTAAAACGTTAGTTCACAAAACGGAGTGACAAGGAGTTGAAATACTTTTTGAGTTGCAAATTTACTCTTATACGTCATGGAGTGGCATGCTGGGTGGTAAAACGTTAGTTCACAAAACGGAGTGACAAGGAGTTGAAATACTTTTTGAGTTGCAAATTTACTCTTATACGTCATGGAGTGGCATGCTGGGTGGTAAAACGTTAGTTCACAAAACGGAGTGACAGGAGTTGAAATACTTTTTGAGTTGAAAATTTACTCTTATACGTCATGGAGTGGCATGCTGGGTGGTAAAACGTTAGTTCACAAAACGGAGTGACAGGAGTTGAAATACTTTTTGAGTTGAAAATTTACTCTTATACGTCATGGAGTGGCATGCTGGGTGGTAAAACGCTAGTTCACAAATGGAGTGACACGAGTTGAAATACTTTTTTAGTTGAAAATTTACTCTTATACGTCATGGAGTGGCATGCTGGGTGGTAAAACGTTAGTTCACAAAACGAAGTGACAGGAGTTGAAATACTTTTTGAGATGAAAATTTACTCTTATACGTCTTGGAGTGGCATGCTGGGTGGTAAAACGTAAGTTCACAAAACGGAGTGACAGGAGTTGAAATACTTTTTTTTTTGAAAATTTACTCTTATACGTCATGGAGTGGCATGCTGGGTGGTAAAACGCTAGTTCACAAAACGGAGTTACAGGAGTTGAAATACTTTTTGAGTAGAAAATTTACTCTTATACATCATGGAGTGGCATGCTGGGTGGTAAAACGCTAGTTCACAAAACGGAATGAAAGGAGTTGAAATACTTTTTGAGTTGAAAATTTACTCTTATACGTCATGGAGTGGCATGCTGGTGGTAAAACGTTAGTTCACAAAACGGAAGTGACACGAGTTGAAATACATTTTGAGTTGAAAATTTACTCTTATACGTCATGGAGTGGCATGCTGGGTGGTAAAACGCTAGTTCACAAAACGGAGTGACAGGAGTTGAAATACTTTTTTAGTTGAAAATTTACTCTTATACGTCATGGAGTGGCATGCTGGGTGGTAAAACGCTAGTTAGATAAACAGAGTGACAGGAGTTGAAATACTTTTTGAGTTGAAAATTTACTCTTATACGTCATGGAGTGGCATACTGGGTGGTAACAAGCCAGTTCACAAAACGGAGTGACAGGAGTTGAAATACTTTTTGAGTAGAAAATTTACTCTTATACGTCATGGAGTGGCATGCTGGGTGGTAAAACGCTAGTTCACAAAACGGAGTGACAGGAGTTGAAATACTTTTTGAGTTGAAAATTTACTCTTATACGTCTTGGAGTGGCATGCTGGGTGGTAAAACGTAAGTTCACAAAACGGAGTGACAGGAGTTGAAATACTTTTTTAGTTGAAAATTTACTCTTATACGTCATGGAGTGGCCTGCTGGGTGGTAAAACGTTAGTTCACAAAACGGAGTGACAGGAGTTGAAATACTTTTTGAGTTGAAAATTTACTCTTATACGTCATGGAGTGGCATGCTGGGTGGTAAAACGCTAGTTCACAAAACGGAGTGACACTAGTTGAAATACTTTTTGAGTTGAAAATTTACTCTTATACGTCATGGAGTGGCATGCTGGGTGGTAAAACGTTAGTTCACAAAACGGAGTGACAGGAGTTGAAATACTTTTTGAGTTGAAAATTTACTCTTATACGTCATGGAGTGGCATGCTGGGTGGTAAAACGTTAGTTCACAAAACGGAGTGACAGGAGTTGAAATACTTTTTGAGTTGAAAATTTACTCTTATACGTCATGGAGTGGCATGCTGGGTGGTAAAACGTTAGTTCACAAAACGTAGTGACAGGAGTTGAAATACTTTTTGAGTTCAAAATTTACTCTTATACGTCATGGAGTGGCATGCAGGGTGGTAAAACGCTAGTTCACAAAACGGAGTGACACGAGTTGAAATACTTTTTGAGTTGAAAATGTACTCTTAAACGTCATGGAGTGGCATGCTGGGTGGTAAAACGTTAGTTCACAAAACGGAGTGACAGGAGTTAAAATACTTTTTGAGTTGAAAATTTACTCTTATACGTCATGGAGTGGCATGCTGGGTGGTAAAACGTTAGTTCACAAAACGGAGTGACAGGAGTTGAAATACTTTTTGAGTTGAAAATTTACTCTTATACGTCATGGAGTGGCATGCTGGGTGGTAAAATGTTAGTTCACAAAACGGAGTGACAGGAGTTGAAATATTTTTTGAGTTGAAAATTTACTCTTATACGTCATGGAGTGGCATACCGGGTGGTAAAACGTTAGTTCACAAAACGGAGTGACAGGAGTTGAAATACTTTTTGAGTTGAAAATTTACTCTTATACGTCATGGAGTGGCATGCTGGGTGGTAAAACGTTAGTTCACAAAACGGAGTGACAGGAGTTGAAATACTTTTTTAGTTGAAAATTTACTCTTATACGTCATGGAGTGGCATGCTGGGTGGTAAAACGTTAGTTCACAAAACGGAGTGACAGGAGTTGAAATACTTTTTTAGTTGAAAATGTACTCTTATACGTCATGGAGTGGCATGCTGGGTGGTAAAACGTTAGTTCACAAAACGGAGTGACAGGAGTTGAAATACTTTTTGAGTTGAAAATTTACTCTTATACGTCATGGAGTGGCATGCTGGGTGGTAAAACGTTAGTTCACAAAACGGAGTGACAGGAGTTGAAATACTTTTTTAGTTGAAAATTTACTCTTATACGTCATGGAGTGGCATGCTGGGTGGTAAAACGTTAGTTCACAAAACGGAGTGACATGTGCTGAAATACTTTTTGAGTTGAAAATTTACTCTTATACGTCATGGAGTGGCATGCTGGGTGGTAAAACGCTAGTTCACAAAACGGAGTGACAGGAGTTGAAATACTTTTGTAGTTGAAAATTTACTCTTATACGTCATGGAGTGGCATGCTGGGTGGTAAAACGTTAGTTCACAAAACAGAGTGACAGGAGTTGAAATACTTTTTGAGTTGAAAATTTACTCTTATACGTCATGGAGTGGCATACTGGGTGGTAAAACGTTAGTTCACAAAACGGAGTGACAGGAGTTGAAATACTTTTTGAGTTGAAAATTTACTCTTATACGTCATGGAGTGGCATACTGGGTGGTAAAACGTTAGTTCACAAAACGGAGTGACAGGAGTTGAAATACTTTTTGAGTTGAAAATTTACTCTTATACGTCATGGAGTGGCATGCTGGGTGGTAAAACGATAGTTCACAAAACGTAGTGAAACGAGTTGAAATACTTTTTGAGTTGAAAATTTACTCTTATACGTCATGGAGTGACATGCTGGGTGGTAAAACGTTAGTTCACAAAACGGAGTGACAGGAGTTGAAATATTTTTTGAGTTGAAAATTTACTCTTATACGTCATGGAGTGGCATGCTGGGTGGTAAAACGTTAGTTCACAAAACGGAGTGACAGGAGTTGAAATACTTTTTTAGTTGAAAATTTACTCTTATACTTCATGGAGTGGCATGCTGGGTGGTAAAACGTTAGTTCACAAAACGGAGTAACAGGAGTTGAAATACTTTTTGAGTTGAAAAATTACTCTTATACGTCATGGAGTGAAATGCTGGGTGGTAAAACGCTAGTTCACAAAACGGAGTGACAGGAGTTGAAATACTTTTTTAGTTGAAAATGTACTCTTATACGTCATGGAGTGGCATGCTGGGTGGTAAAACGTTAGTTCACAAAACGGAGTGACAGGAGTTGAAATACTTTTTGAGTTGAAAATTTACTCTTATACGTCATGGAGTGGCATGCTGGGTGGTAAAACGTTAGTTCACAAAACGGAGTGACAGGAGTTGAAATACTTTTTGAGTTGAAAATTTACTCTTATACGTCATGGAGTGGCATACTGGGTGGTAAAACGTTAGTTCACAAAACGGAGTGACAGGAGTTGGAATACTTTTTGAGTTGAAAATTTACTCTTATACGTCATGGAGTGGCATGCTGGGTGGTAAAACGATAGTTCACAAAACGTAGTGAAACGAGTTAAAATACTTTTTGAGTTGAAAATTTACTCTTATACGTCATGGAGTGACATGCTTGGTGGTAAAACGTTAGTTCACAAAACGGAGTGACAGGTGTTGAAATACTTTTTGAGTTGAAAATTTACTCTTATACGTCATGGAGTGGCATCCTGGGAGGTAAAACGTTAGTTCACAAAACGGAGTGACAAGGAGTTGAAATACTTTTTGAGTTGCAAATTTACTCTTATACGTCATGGAGTGGCATGCTGGGTGGTAAAACGTTAGTTCACAAAACGGAGTGACAAGGAGTTGAAATACTTTTTGAGTTGCAAATTTACTCTTATACGTCATGGAGTGGCATGCTGGGTGGTAAAACGTTAGTTCACAAAACGGAGTGACAGGAGTTGAAATACTTTTTGAGTTGAAAATTTACTCTTATACGTCATGGAGTGGCATGCTGGGTGGTAAAACGCTAGTTCACAAATGGAGTGACACGAGTTGAAATACTTTTTTAGTTGAAAATTTACTCTTATACGTCATGGAGTGGCATGCTGGGTGGTAAAACGTTAGTTCACAAAACGAAGTGACAGGAGTTGAAATACTTTTTGAGATGAAAATTTACTCTTATACGTCTTGGAGTGGCATGCTGGGTGGTAAAACGTAAGTTCACAAAACGGAGTGACAGGAGTTGAAATACTTTTTTTTTTGAAAATTTACTCTTATACGTCATGGAGTGGCATGCTGGGTGGTAAAACGCTAGTTCACAAAACGGAGTTACAGGAGTTGAAATACTTTTTGAGTAGAAAATTTACTCTTATACATCATGGAGTGGCATGCTGGGTGGTAAAACGCTAGTTCACAAAACGGAGTGAAAGGAGTTGAAATACTTTTTAAGTTGAAAATTTACTCTTATACGTCATGGAGTGGCATGCTGGTGGTAAAACGTTAGTTTACAAAACGGAAGTGACACGAGTTGAAATACATTTTGAGTTGAAAATTTACTCTTATACGTCATGGAGTGGCATGCTGGGTGGTAAAACGCTAGTTCACAAAACGGAGTGACAGGAGTTGAAATACTTTTTGAGTTGAAAATTTACTCTTATACGTCATGGAGTGGCATCCTGGGTGGTAAAACGCTAGTTAGATAAACAGAGTGACAGGAGTTGAAATACTTTTTGAGTTGAAAATTTACTCTTATACGTCATGGAGTGGCATACTGGGTGGTAACAAGCCAGTTCACAAAACGGAGTGACAGGAGTTGAAATACTTTTTGAGTTGCAAATTTACTCTTATACGTCATGGAGTGGCATGCTGGGTGGTAAAACGTTAGTTCACAAAACGGAGTGACAAGGAGTTGAAATACTTTTTGAGTTGCAAATTTACTCTTATACGTCATGGAGTGGCATGCTGGGTGGTAAAACGTTAGTTCACAAAACGGAGTGACAGGAGTTGAAATACTTTTTGAGTTGAAAATTTACTCTTATACGTCATGGAGTGGCATGCTGGGTGGTAAAACGCTAGTTCACAAATGGAGTGACACGAGTTGAAATACTTTTTTAGTTGAAAATTTACTCTTATACGTCATGGAGTGGCATGCTGGGTGGTAAAACGTTAGTTCACAAAACGAAGTGACAGGAGTTGAAATACTTTTTGAGATGAAAATTTACTCTTATACGTCTTGGAGTGGCATGCTGGGTGGTAAAACGTAAGTTCACAAAACGGAGTGACAGGAGTTGAAATACTTTTTTTTTTGAAAATTTACTCTTATACGTCATGGAGTGGCATGCTGGGTGGTAAAACGCTAGTTCACAAAACGGAGTTACAGGAGTTGAAATACTTTTTGAGTAGAAAATTTACTCTTATACATCATGGAGTGGCATGCTGGGTGGTAAAACGCTAGTTCACAAAACGGAGTGAAAGGAGTTGAAATACTTTTTGAGTTGAAAATTTACTCTTATACGTCATGGAGTGGCATGCTGGTGGTAAAACGTTAGTTTACAAAACGGAAGTGACACGAGTTGAAATACATTTTGAGTTGAAAATTTACTCTTATACGTCATGGAGTGGCATGCTGGGTGGTAAAACGCTAGTTCACAAAACGGAGTGACAGGAGTTGAAATACTTTTTGAGTTGAAAATTTACTCTTATACGTCATGGAGTGGCATCCTGGGTGGTAAAACGCTAGTTAGATAAACAGAGTGACAGGAGTTGAAATACTTTTTGAGTTGAAAATTTACTCTTATACGTCATGGAGTGGCATACTGGGTGGTAACAAGCCAGTTCACAAAACGGAGTGACAGGAGTTGAAATACTTTTTGAGTAGAAAATTTACTCTTATACGTCATGGAGTGGCATGCTGGGTGGTAAAACGCTAGTTCACAAAACGGAGTGACAGGAGTTGAAATACTTTTTGAGTTGAAAATTTACTCTTATACGTCTTGGAGTGGCATGCTGGGTGGTAACAAGCCAGTTCACAAAACGGAGTGACAGGAGTTGAAATACTTTTTGAGTAGAAAATTTACTCTTATACGTCATGGAGTGGCATGCTGGGTGGTAAAACGCTAGTTCACAAAACGGAGTGACAGGAGTTGAAATACTTTTTGAGTTGAAAATTTACTCTTATACGTCATGGAGTGGCCTGCTGGGTGGTAAAACGTTAGTTCACAAAACGGAGTGACAGGAGTTGAAATACTTTTTGAGTTGAAAATTTACTCTTATACGTCATGGAGTGGCATGCTGGGTGGTAAAACGCTAGTTAGATAAACAGAGTGACAGGAGTTGAAATACTTTTTGAGTTGAAAATTTACTCTTATACGTCATGGACTGGCATGCTGGGTGGTAAAACGTTAGTTCACAAAACGGAGTGACAGGAGTTGAAATACTTTTTGAGTTGAAAATTTACTCTTATACGTCATGGAGTGGCATGCTGGGTGGTAAAACGTTAGTTCACAAAACGGAGTGACAGGAGTTGAAATACTTTTTGAGTTGAAAATTTACTCTTATACGTCATGGAGTGGCATGCTGGGTGGTAAAACGTTAGTTCACAAAACGTAGTGACAGGAGTTGAAATACTTTTTGAGTTGAAAATTTACTCTTATACGTCATGGAGTGGCATGCAGGGTGGTAAAACGCTAGTTCACAAAACGGAGTGACACGAGTTGAAATACTTTTTGAGTTGAAAATGTACTCTTAAACGTCATGGAGTGGCATGCTGGGTGGTAAAACGTTAGTTCACAAAACGGAGTGACAGGAGTTAAAATACTTTTTGAGTTGAAAATTTACTCTTATACGTCATGGAGTGGCATGCTGGGTGGTAAAACGTTAGTTCACAAAACGGAGTGACAGGAGTTGAAATACTTTTTGAGTTGAAAATTTACTCTTATACGTCATGGAGTGGCATGCTGGGTGGTAAAATGTTAGTTCACAAAACGGAGTGACAGGAGTTGAAATATTTTTTGAGTTGAAAATTTACTCTTATACGTCATGGAGTGGCATGCCGGGTGGTAAAACGTTAGTTCACAAAACGGAGTGACAGGAGTTGAAATACTTTTTGAGTTGAAAATTTACTCTTATACGTCATGGAGTGGCATGCTGGGTGGTAAAACGTTAGTTCACAAAACGGAGTGACAGGAGTTGAAATACTTTTTTAGTTGAAAATTTACTCTTATACGTCATGGAGTGGCATGCTGGGTGGTAAAACGTTAGTTCACAAAACGGAGTGACAGGAGTTGAAATACTTTTTTAGTTGAAAATGTACTCTTATACGTCATGGAGTGGCATGCTGGGTGGTAAAACGTTAGTTCACAAAACGGAGTGACAGGAGTTGAAATACTTTTTGAGTTGAAAATTTACTCTTATACGTCATGGAGTGGCATGCTGGGTGGTAAAACGTTAGTTCACAAAACGGAGTGACAGGAGTTGAAATACTTTTTTAGTTGAAAATTTACTCTTATACGTCATGGAGTGGCATGCTGGGTGGTA
Source organism: Pyrrhosoma nymphula (assembly GCA_963573305.1). Lineage (NCBI taxonomy): Eukaryota > Metazoa > Arthropoda > Insecta > Odonata > Coenagrionidae > Pyrrhosoma > Pyrrhosoma nymphula. The sequence goes on along the minus strand of OY754328.1, from coordinate 176,100,493 downwards.
AAACGTTAGTTCACAAAACGGAGTGACATGTGTTGAAATACTTTTTGAGTTGAAAATTTACTCTTATACGTCATGGAGTGGCATGCTGGGTGGTAAAACGCTAGTTCACAAAACGGAGTGACAGGAGTTGAAATACTTTTGTAGTTGAAAATTTACTCTTATACGTCATGGAGTGGCATGCTGGGTGGTAAAACGTTAGTTCACAAAACAGAGTGACAGGAGTTGAAATACTTTTTGAGTTGAAAATTTACTCTTATACGTCATGGAGTGGCATACTGGGTGGTAAAACGTTAGTTCACAAAACGGAGTGACAGGAGTTGAAATACTTTTTGAGTTGAAAATTTACTCTTATACGTCATGGAGTGGCATACTGGGTGGTAAAACGTTAGTTCACAAAACGGAGTGACAGGAGTTGAAATACTTTTTGAGTTGAAAATTTACTCTTATACGTCATGGAGTGGCATGCTGGGTGGTAAAACGATAGTTCACAAAACGTAGTGAAACGAGTTGAAATAATTTTTGAGTTGAAAATTTACTCTTATACGTCATGGAGTGACATGCTGGGTGGTAAAACGTTAGTTCACAAAACGGAGTGACAGGAGTTGAAATATTTTTTGAGTTGAAAATTTACTCTTATACGTCATGGAGTGGCATGCTGGGTGGTAAAACGTTAGTTCACAAAACGGAGTGACAGGAGTTGAAATACTTTTTTAGTTGAAAATTTACTCTTATACGTCATGGAGTGGCATGCTGGGTGGTAAAACGTTAGTTCACAAAACGGAGTGACATGTGTTGAAATACTTTTTGAGTTGAAAATTTACTCTTATACGTCATGGAGTGGCATGCTGGGTGGTAAAACGCTAGTTCACAAAACGGAGTGACAGGAGTTGAAATACTTTTGTAGTTGAAAATTTACTCTTATACGTCATGGAGTGGCATGCTGGGTGGTAAAACGTTAGTTCAAAAAACAGAGTGACAGGAGTTGAAATACTTTTTGAGTTGAAAATTTACTCTTATACGTCATGGAGTGGCATACTGGGTGGTAAAACGTTAGTTCACAAAACGGAGTGACAGGAGTTGAAATACTTTTTGAGTTGAAAATTTACTCTTATACGTCATGGAGTGGCATGCTGGGTGGTAAAACGATAGTTCACAAAACGTAGTGAAACGAGTTGAAATACTATTTGAGTTGAAAATTTACTCTTATACGTCATGGAGTGACATGCTGGGTGGTAAAACGTTAGTTCACAAAACGGAGTGACAGTTGTTGAAATACTTTTTGAGTTGAAAATTTTCTCTTATACGTCATGGAGTGGCATCCTGGGTGGTAAAACGTTAGTTCACAAAACGGAGTGACAAGGAGTTGAAATACTTTTTGAGTTGCAAATTTACTCTTATACGTCATGGAGTGGCATGCTGGGTGGTAAAACGTTAGTTCACAAAACGGAGTGACAAGGAGTTGAAATACTTTTTGAGTTGCAAATTTACTCTTATACGTCATGGAGTGGCATGCTGGGTGGTAAAACGTTAGTTCACAAAACGGAGTGACAGGAGTTGAAATACTTTTTGAGTTGAAAATTTACTCTTATACGTCATGGAGTGGCATGCTAGGTGGTAAAACGCTAGTTCACAAAACGGAGTGACACGAGTTGAAATACTTTTTTAGTTGAAAATTTACTCTTATACGTCATGGAGTGGCATGCTGGGTGGTAAAACGTTAGTTCACAAAACGGAGTGACAGGAGTTGAAATACTTTTTGAGATGAAAATTTACTCTTATACGTAATGGAGTGGCATGCTGGGTGGTAAAACGCTAGTTCACAAATGGAGTGACAGGAGTTGAAATACTTTTTGAGTTGAAAATTTACTCTTATACGTCATGGAGTGGCATGCTGGGTGGTAAAACGCTAGTTCACAACACGGAGTGACACGAGTTGAAATACTTTTTTAGTTGAAAATTTACTCTTATACGTCATGGAGTGGCATGCTGGGTGGTAAAACGTTAGTTCACAAAACGGAGTGACAGGAGTTGAAATACTTTTTGAGATGAAAATTTACTCTTATACGTCTTGGAGTGGCATGCTGGGTGGTAAAACGTAAGTTCACAAAACGGAGTGACAGGAGTTGAAATACTTTTTTAGTTGAAAATTTACTCCTATACGTCATGGAGTGGCATGCTGGGTGGTAAAACGCTAGTTCACAAAACGGAGTGACAGGAGTTGAAATACTTTTTGAGTAGAAAATTTACTCTTATACATCATGGAGTGGCATGCTGGGTGGTAAAACGCTAGTTCACAAAACGGAGTGACAGGAGTTGAAATACTTTTTGAGTTGAAAATTTACTCTTATACGTCATGGAGTGGCATGCTGGTGGTAAAACGTTAGTTCACAAAACGGAAGTGACACGAGTTGAAATACATTTTGAGTTGAAAATTTACTCTTATACGTCATGGAGTGGCATGCTGGGTGGTAAAACGCTAGTTCACAAAACGGAGTGACAGGAGTTGAAATACTTTTTGAGTAGAAAATTTACTCTTATACATCATGGAGTGGCATGCTGGGTGGTAAAACGCTAGTTCACAAAACGGAGTGACAGGAGTTGAAATACTTTTTAAGTTGAAAATTTACTCTTATACGTCATGGAGTGGCATGCTGGGTGGTAAAACGCTAGTAAGCAAAACGGAGTGACAGGAGTTGAAATACTTTTTGAGTTGAAAATTTACTCTTATACGTCATGGAGTGGCATGCTGGGTGGTAAAACGCTAGTTCACAAAACGGAGTGACAGGAGTTGAAATACTTTTTGAGTTGAAAATTTACTCTTATACGTCATGGAGTGGCATGCTGGGTGGTAAAACGTTAGTTCACAAAACGTAGTGACAGGAGTTGAAATACTTTTTGAGTTGAAAATTTACTCTTATACGTCATGGAGTGGCATGCAGGGTGGTAAAACGCTAGTTCACAAAACGGAGTGACACGAGTTGAAATACTTTTTGAGTTGAAAATGTACTCTTAAACGTCATGGAGTGGCATGCTGGGTGGTAAAACGTTAGTTCACAAAACGGAGTGACAGGAGTTAAAATACTTTTTGAGTTGAAAATTTACTCTTATACGTCATGGAGTGGCATGCTGGGTGGTAAAACGTTAGTTCACAAAACGGAGTGACAGGAGTTGAAATACTTTTTGAGTTGAAAATTTACTCTTATACGTCATGGAGTGGCATGCTGGGTGGTAAAATGTTAGTTCACAAAACGGAGTGACAGGAGTTGAAATATTTTTTGAGTTGAAAATTTACTCTTATACGTCATGGAGTGGCATGCCGGGTGGTAAAACGTTAGTTCACAAAACGGAGTGACAGGAGTTGAAATACTTTTTGAGTTGAAAATTTACTCTTATACGTCATGGAGTGGCATGCTGGGTGGTAAAACGTTAGTTCACAAAACGGAGTGACAGGAGTTGAAATACTTTTTTAGTTGAAAATTTACTCTTATACGTCATGGAGTGGCATGCTGGGTGGTAAAACGTTAGTTCACAAAACGGAGTGACAGGAGTTGAAATACTTTTTTAGTTGAAAATGTACTCTTATACGTCATGGAGTGGCATGCTGGGTGGTAAAACGTTAGTTCACAAAACGGAGTGACAGGAGTTGAAATACTTTTTGAGTTGAAAATTTACTCTTATACGTCATGGAGTGGCATGCTGGGTGGTAAAACGTTAGTTCACAAAACGGAGTGACAGGAGTTGAAATACTTTTTTAGTTGAAAATTTACTCTTATACGTCATGGAGTGGCATGCTGGGTGGTAAAACGTTAGTTCACAAAACGGAGTGACATGTGTTGAAATACTTTTTGAGTTGAAAATTTACTCTTATACGTCATGGAGTGGCATGCTGGGTGGTAAAACGCTAGTTCACAAAACGGAGTGACAGGAGTTGAAATACTTTTGTAGTTGAAAATTTACTCTTATACGTCATGGAGTGGCATGCTGGGTGGTAAAACGTTAGTTCACAAAACAGAGTGACTGGAGTTGAAATACTTTTTGAGTTGAAAATTTACTCTTATACGTCATGGAGTGGCATACTGGGTGGTAAAACGTTAGTTCACAAAACGGAGTGACAGGAGTTGAAATACTTTTTGAGTTGAAAATTTACTCTTATACGTCATGGAGTGGCATACTGGGTGGTAAAACGTTAGTTCACAAAACGGAGTGACAGGAGTTGAAGTACTTTTTGAGTTGAAAATTTACTCTTATACGTCATGGAGTGGCATGCTGGGTGGTAAAATGATAGTTCACAAAACGTAGTGAAACGAGTTGAAATAATTTTTGAGTTGAAAATTTACTCTTATACGTCATGGAGTGACATGCTGGGTGGTAAAACGTTAGTTCACAAAACGGAGTGACAGGAGTTGAAATATTTTTTGAGTTGAAAATTTACTCTTATACGTCATGGAGTGACATGCTGGGTGGTAAAACGTTAGTTCACAAAACGGAGTGACAGTTGTTGAAATACTTTTTGAGTTGAAAATTTTCTCTTATACGTCATGGAGTGGCATCCTGGGTGGTAAAACGTTAGTTCACAAAACGGAGTGACAAGGAGTTGAAATACTTTTTGAGTTGCAAATTTACTCTTATACGTCATGGAGTGGCATGCTGGGTGGTAAAACGTTAGTTCAAAAAACGGAGTGACAAGGAGTTGAAATACTTTTTGAGTTGCAAATTTACTCTTATACGTCATGGAGTGGCATGCTGGGTGGTAAAACGTTAGTTCACAAAACGGAGTGACAGGAGTTGAAATACTTTTTGAGTTGAAAATTTACTCTTATACGTCATGGAGTGGCATGCTGGGTGGTAAAACGCTAGTTCACAAAACGGAGTGACACGAGTTGAAATACTTTTTTAGTTGAAAATTTACTCTTATACGTCATGGAGTGGCATGCTGGGTGGTAAAACGTTAGTTCACAAAACGGAGTGACAGGAGTTGAAATACTTTTTGAGATGAAAATTTACTCTTATACGTAATGGAGTGGCATGCTGGGTGGTAAAACGCTAGTTCACAAATGGAGTGACAGGAGTTGAAATACTTTTTGAGTTGAAAATTTACTCTTATACGTCATGGAGTGGCATGCTGGGTGGTAAAACGCTAGTTCACAAAACGGAGTCACACGAGTTGAAATACTTTTTTAGTTGAAAATTTACTCTTATACGTCATGGAGTGGCATGCTGGGTGGTAAAACGTTAGTTCACAAAACGGAGTGACAGGAGTTGAAATACTTTTTGAGATGAAAATTTACTCTTATACGTCTTGGAGTGGCATGCTGGGTGGTAAAACGTAAGTTCACAAAACGGAGTGACAGGAGTTGAAATACTTTTTTAGTTGAAAATTTACTCCTATACGTCATGGAGTGGCATGCTGGGTGGTAAAACGCTAGTTCACAAAACGGAGTGACAGGAGTTGAAATACTTTTTGAGTAGAAAATTTACTCTTATACATCATGGAGTGGCATGCTGGGTGGTAAAACGCTAGTTCACAAAACGGAGTGACAGGAGTTGAAATACTTTTTGAGTTGAAAATTTACTCTTATACGTCATGGAGTGGCATGCTGGTGGTAAAACGTTAGTTCACAAAACGGAAGTGACACGAGTTGAAATACATTTTGAGTTGAAAATTTACTCTTATACGTCATGGAGTGGCATGCTGGGTGGTAAAACGCTAGTTCACAAAACGGAGTGACAGGAGTTGAAATACTTTTTGAGTAGAAAATTTACTCTTATACATCATGGAGTGGCATGCTGGGTGGTAAAACGCTAGTTCACAAAACGGAGTGACAGGAGTTGAAATACTTTTTAAGTTGAAAATTTACTCTTATACGTCATGGAGTGGCATGCTGGGTGGTAAAACGCTAGTAAGCAAAACGGAGTGACAGGAGTTGAAATACTTTTTGAGTTGAAAATTTACTCTTATACGTCATGGAGTGGCATGCTGGGTGGTAAAACGCTAGTTCACAAAACGGAGTGAATGGAGTTGAAATACTTTTTGAGTTGAAAATTTACTCTTATACGTCATGGAGTGGCATGCTGGGTGGTAAAACGCTAGTTCACAAATGGAGTGACAGGAGTTGAAATACTTTTTGAGTTGAAAATTTACTCTTATACGTCATGGAGTGGCATGCTGGGTGGTAAAACGCTAGTTAGATAAACAGAGTGACAGGAGTTGAAATACTTTTTGAGTTGAAAATTTACTCTTTTACGTCATGGAGTGGCATACTGGGTGGTAACAAGCCAGTTCACAAAACGAAGTGACAGGAGTTGAAATACTTTTTGAGTAGAAAATTTACTCTTATACGTCATGGAGTGGCATGCTGGGTGGTAAAACGTTAGTTCACAAAACGGAGTGACAGGAGTTGAAATACTTTTTTAGTTGAAAATTTACTCTTATACGTCATGGAGTGGCCTGCTGGGTGGTAAAACGTTAGTTCACAAAACGGAGTGACAGGAGTTGAAATACTTTTTGAGTTGAAAATTTACTCTTATACGTCATGGAGTGGCATGCTGGGTGGTAAAACGCTAGTTCACAAAACGGAGTGACACGAGTTGAAATACTTTTTGAGTTGAAAATTTACTCTTATACGTCATGGAGTGGCATACTGGGTGGTAAAACGTTAGTTCACAAAACGGAGTGACAGGAGTTGGAATACTTTTTGAGTTGAAAATTTACTCTTATACGTCATGGAGTGGCATGCTAGGTGGTAAAACGATAGTTCACAAAACGTAGTGAAACGAGTTAAAATACTTTTTGAGTTGAAAATTTACTCTTATACGTCATGGAGTGACATGCTGGGTGGTAAAAAGTTAGTTCACAAAACGGAGTGACAGGTGTTGAAATACTTTTTGAGTTGAAAATTTACTCTTATACGTCATGGAGTGGCATCCTGGGAGGTAAAACGTTAGTTCACAAAACGGAGTGACAAGGAGTTGAAATACTTTTTGAGTTGCAAATTTACTCTTATACGTCATGGAGTGGCATGCTGGGTGGTAAAACGTTAGTTCACAAAACGGAGTGACAAGGAGTTGAAATACTTTTTGAGTTGCAAATTTACTCTTATACGTCATGGAGTGGCATGCTGGGTGGTAAAACGTTAGTTCACAAAACGGAGTGACAGGAGTTGAAATACTTTTTGAGTTGAAAATTTACTCTTATACGTCATGGAGTGGCATGCTGGGTGGTAAAACGCTAGTTCACAAATGGAGTGACACGAGTTGAAATACTTTTTTAGTTGAAAATTTACTCTTATACGTCATGGAGTGGCATGCTGGGTGGTAAAACGCTAGTTCACAAAACGGAGTGACACGAGTTGAAATACTTTTTTAGTTGAAAATTTACTCTTATACGTCATGGAGTGGCATGCTGGGTGGTAAAACGTTAGTTCACAAAACGGAGTGACAGGAGTTGAAATACTTTTTGAGATGAAAATTTACTCTTATACGTAATGGAGTGGCATGCTGGGTGGTAAAACGCTAGTTCACAAATGGAGTGACAGGAGTTGAAATACTTTTTGAGTTGAAAATTTACTCTTATACGTCATGGAGTGGCATGCTGGGTGGTAAAACGCTAGTTCACAAAACGGAGTGACACGAGTTGAAATACTTTTTTAGTTGAAAATTTACTCTTATACGTCATGGAGTGGCATGCTGGGTGGTAAAACGTTAGTTCACAAAACGGAGTGACAGGAGTTGAAATACTTTTTGAGATGAAAATTTACTCTTATACGTCATGGAGTGGCATGCTGGGTGGTAAAACGTAAGTTCACAAAACGGAGTGACAGGAGTTGAAATACTTTTTTAGTTGAAAATTTACTCCTATACGTCATGGAGTGGCATGCTGGGTGGTAAAACGCTAGTTCACAAAACGGAGTGACAGGAGTTGAAATACTTTTTGAGTAGAAAATTTACTCTTATACATCATGGAGTGGCATGCTGGGTGGTAAAACGCTAGTTCACAAAACGGAGTGACAGGAGTTGAAATACTTTTTGAGTTGAAAATTTACTCTTATACGTCATGGAGTGGCATGCTGGTGGTAAAACGTTAGTTCACAAAACGGAAGTGACACGAGTTGAAATACATTTTGAGTTGAAAATTTACTCTTATACGTCATGGAGTGGCATGCTGGGTGGTAAAACGCTAGTTCAAAAAACGGAGTGACAGGAGTTGAAATACTTTTTGAGTAGAAAATTTACTCTTATACATCATGGAGTGGCATGCTGGGTGGTAAAACGCTAGTTCACAAAACGGAGTGACAGGAGTTGAAATACTTTTTAAGTTGAAAATTTACTCTTATACGTCATGGAGTGGCATGCTGGGTGGTAAAACGCTAGTAAGCAAAACGGAGTGACAGGAGTTGAAATACTTTTTGAGTTGAAAATTTACTCTTATACGTCATGGAGTGGCATGCTGGGTGGTAAAACGCTAGTTCACAAAACGGAGTGACAGGAGTTGAAATACTTTTTGAGTTGAAAATTTACTCTTATACGTCATGGAGTGGCATGCTGGGTGGTAAAACGTTAGTTCACAAAACGTAGTGACAGGAGTTGAAATACTTTTTGAGTTGAAAATTTACTCTTATACGTCATGGAGTGGCATGCAGGGTGGTAAAACGCTAGTTCACAAAACGGAGTGACACGAGTTGAAATACTTTTTGAGTTGAAAATGTACTCTTAAACGTCATGGAGTGGCATGCTGGGTGGTAAAACGTTAGTTCACAAAACGGAGTGACAGGAGTTAAAATACTTTTTGAGTTGAAAATTTACTCTTATACGTCATGGAGTGGCATGCTGGGTGGTAAAACGTTAGTTCACAAAACGGAGTGACAGCAGTTGAAATACTTTTTGAGTTGAAAATTTACTCTTATACGTCATGGAGTGGCATGCTGGGTGGTAAAATGTTAGTTCACAAAACGGAGTGACAGGAGTTGAAATATTTTTTGAGGTGAAAATTTACTCTTATACGTCATGGAGTGGCATGCCGGGTGGTAAAACGTTAGTTCACAAAACGGAGTGACAGGAGTTGAAATACTTTTTGAGTTGAAAATTTACTCTTATACGTCATGGAGTGGCATGCTGGGTGGTAAAACGTTAGTTCACAAAACGGAGTGACAGGAGTTGAAATACTTTTTTAGTTGAAAATTTACTCTTATACGTCATGGAGTGGCATGCTGGGTGGTAAAACGTTAGTTCACAAAACGGAGTGACAGGAGTTGAAATACTTTTTTAGTTGAAAATGTACTCTTATACGTCATGGAGTGGCATGCTGGGTGGTAAAACGTTAGTTCACAAAACGGAGTGACAGGAGTTGAAATACTTTTTGAGTTGAAACTTTACTCTTATACGTCATGGAGTGGCATGCTGGGTGGTAAAACGTTAGTTCACAAAACGGAGTGACAGGAGTTGAAATACTTTTTTAGTTGAAAATTTACTCTTATACGACATGGAGTGGCATGCTGGGTGGTAAAACGTTAGTTCACAAAACGGAGTGACATGTGTTGAAATACTTTTTGAGTTGAAAATTTACTCTTATACGTCATGGAGTGGCATGCTGGGTGGTAAAACGCTAGTTCACAAAACGGAGTGACAGGAGTTGAAATACTTTTGTAGTTGAAAATTTACTCTTATACGTCATGGAGTGGCATGCTGGGTGGTAAAACGTTAGTTCACAAAACAGAGTGACAGGAGTTGAAATACTTTTTGAGTTGAAAATTTACTCTTATACGTCATGGAGTGGCATACTGGGTGGTAAAACGTTAGTTCACAAAACGGAGTGACAGGAGTTGAAATACTTTTTGAGTTGAAAATTTACTCTTATACGTCATGGAGTGGCATACTGGGTGGTAAAACGTTAGTTCACAAAGCGGAGTGACAGGAGTTGAAATACTTTTTGAGTTGAAAATTTACTCTTATACGTCATGGAGTGGCATGCTGGGTGGTAAAACGATAGTTCACAAAACGTAGTGAAACGAGTTGAAATAATTTTTGAGTTGAAAATTTACTCTTATACGTCATGGAGTGACATGCTGGGTGGTAAAACGTTAGTTCACAAAACGGAGTGACAGGAGTTGAAATATTTTTTGAGTTGAAAATTTACTCTTATACGTCATGGAGTGACATGCTGGGTGGTAAAACGTTAGTTCACAAAACGGAGTGACAGTTGTTGAAATACTTTTTGAGTTGAAAATTTTCTCTTATACGTCATGGAGTGGCATCCTGGGTGGTAAAACGTTAGTTCACAAAACGGAGTGACAAGGAGTTGAAATACTTTTTGAGTTGCAAATTTACTCTTATACGTCATGGAGTGGCATGCTGGGTGGTAAAACGTTAGTTCAAAAAACGGAGTGACAAGGAGTTGAAATACTTTTTGAGTTGCAAATTTACTCTTATACGTCATGGAGTGGCATGCTGGGTGGTAAAACGTTAGTTCACAACACGGAGTGACAGGAGTTGAAATACTTTTTGAGTTGAAAATTTACTCTTATACGTCATGGAGTGGCATGCTGGGTGGTAAAACGCTAGTTCACAAAACGGAGTGACACGAGTTGAAATACTTTTTTAGTTGAAAATTTACTCTTATACGTCATGGAGTGGCATGCTGGGTGGTAAAACGTTAGTTCACAAAACGGAGTGACAGGAGTTGAAATACTTTTTGAGATGAAAATTTACTCTTATACGTAATGGAGTGGCATGCTGGGTGGTAAAACGCTAGTTCACAAATGGAGTGACAGGAGTTGAAATACTTTTTGAGTTGAAAATTTACTCTTATACGTCATGGAGTGGCATGCTGGGTGGTAAAACGCTAGTTCACAAAACGGAGTGACACGAGTTGAAATACTTTTTTAGTTGAAAATTTACTCTTATACGTCATGGAGTGGCATGCTGGGTGGTAAAACGTTAGTTCACAAAACGGAGTGACAGGAGTTGAAATACTTTTTGAGATGAAAATTTACTCTTATACGTCTTGGAGTGGCATGCTGGGTGGTAAAACGTAAGTTCACAAAACGGAGTGACAGGAGTTGAAATACTTTTTTAGTTGAAAATTTACTCCTATACGTCATGGAGTGGCATGCTGGGTGGTAAAACGCTAGTTCACAAAACGGAGTGACAGGAGTTGAAATACTTTTTGAGTAGAAAATTTACTCTTATACATCATGGAGTGGCATGCTGGGTGGTAAAACGCTAGTTCACAAAACGGAGTGACAGGAGTTGAAATACTTTTTGAGTTGAAAATTTACTCTTATACGTCATGGAGTGGCATGCTGGTGGTAAAACGTTAGTTCACAAAACGGAAGTGACACGAGTTGAAATACATTTTGAGTTGAAAATTTACTCTTATACGTCATGGAGTGGCATGCTGGGTGGTAAAACGCTAGTTCACAAAACGGAGTGACAGGAGTTGAAATACTTTTTGAGTAGAAAATTTACTCTTATACATCATGGAGTGGCATGCTGGGTGGTAAAACGCTAGTAAGCAAAACGGAGTGACAGGAGTTGAAATACTTTTTGAGTTGAAAATTTACTCTTATACGTCATGGAGTGGCATGCTGGGTGGTAAAACGCTAGTTCACAAAACGGAGTGAATGGAGTTGAAATACTTTTTGAGTTGAAAATTTACTCTTATACGTCATGGAGTGGCATGCTGGGTGGTAAAACGCTAGTTCACAAATGGAGTGACAGGAGTTGAAATACTTTTTGAGTTGAAAATTTACTCTTATACGTCATGGAGTGGCATGCTGGGTGGTAAAACGCTAGTTAGATAAACAGAGTGACAGGAGTTGAAATACTTTTTGAGTTGAAAATTTACTCTTTTACGTCATGGAGTGGCATACTGGGTGGTAACAAGCCAGTTCACAAAACGAAGTGACAGGAGTTGAAATACTTTTTGAGTAGAAAATTTACTCTTATACGTCATGGAGTGGCATGCTGGGTGGTAAAACGTTAGTTCACAAAACGGAGTGACAGGAGTTGAAATACTTTTTTAGTTGAAAATTTACTCTTATACGTCATGGAGTGGCCTGCTGGGTGGTAAAACGTTAGTTCACAAAACGGAGTGACAGGTGTTGAAATACTTTTTGAGTTGAAAATTTACTCTTATACGTCATGGAGTGGCATGCTGGGTGGTAAAACGCTAGTTCACAAAACGGAGTGACACGAGTTGAAATACTTTTTGAGTTGAAAATTTACTCTTATACGTCATGGAGTGGCATACTGGGTGGTAAAACGTTAGTTCACAAAACGGAGTGACAGGAGTTGGAATACTTTTTGAGTTGAAAATTTACTCTTATACGTCATGGAGTGGCATGCTGGGTGGTAAAACGCTAGTTCACAAAACGGAGTGAATGGAGTTGAAATACTTTTTGAGTTGAAAATTTACTCTTATACGTCATGGAGTGGCATGCTGGGTGGTAAAACGCTAGTTCACAAATGGAGTGACAGGAGTTGAAATACTTTTTGAGTTGAAAATTTACTCTTATACGTCATGGAGTGGCATGCTGGGTGGTAAAACGCTAGTTAGATAAACAGAGTGACAGGAGTTGAAATACTTTTTGAGTTGAAAATTTACTCTTTTACGTCATGGAGTGGCATACTGGGTGGTAACAAGCCAGTTCACAAAACGAAGTGACAGGAGTTGAAATACTTTTTGAGTAGAAAATTTACTCTTATACGTCATGGAGTGGCATGCTGGGTGGTAAAACGTTAGTTCACAAAACGGAGTGACAGGAGTTGAAATACTTTTTTAGTTGAAAATTTACTCTTATACGTCATGGAGTGGCCTGCTGGGTGGTAAAACGTTAGTTCACAAAACGGAGTGACAGGTGTTGAAATACTTTTTGAGTTGAAAATTTACTCTTATACGTCATGGAGTGGCATGCTGGGTGGTAAAACGCTAGTTCACAAAACGGAGTGACACGAGTTGAAATACTTTTTGAGTTGAAAATTTACTCTTATACGTCATGGAGTGACATGCTGGGTGGTAAAACGTTAGTTCACAAAACGGAGTGACAGGTGTTGAAATACTTTTTGAGTTGAAAATTTACTCTTATACGTCATGGAGTGGCATCCTGGGAGGTAAAACGTTAGTTCACAAAACGGAGTGACAAGGAGTTGAAATACTTTTTGAGTTGCAAATTTACTCTTATACGTCATGGAGTGGCATGCTGGGTGGTAAAACGTTAGTTCACAAAACGGAGTGACAAGGAGTTGAAATACTTTTTGAGTTGCAAATTTACTCTTATACGTCATGGAGTGGCATGCTGGGTGGTAAAACGTTAGTTCACAAAACGGAGTGACAGGAGTTGAAATACTTTTTGAGTTGAAAATTTACTCTTATACGTCATGGAGTGGCATGCTGGGTGGTAAAACGCTAGTTCACAAAACGGAGTCACACGAGTTGAAATACTTTTTTAGTTGAAAATTTACTCTTATACGTCATGGAGTGGCATGTTGGGTGGTAAAACGTTAGTTCACAAAACGGAGTCACACGAGTTGAAATACTTTTTTAGTTGAAAATTTACTCTTATACGTCATGGAGTGGCATGCTGGGTGGTAAAACGTTAGTTCACAAAACGGAGTGACAGGAGTTGAAATACTTTTTGAGATGAAAATTTACTCTTATACGTCTTGGAGTGGCATGCTGGGTGGTAAAACGTAAGTTCACAAAACGGAGTGACAGGAGTTGAAATACTTTTTTAGTTGAAAATTTACTCCTATACGTCATGGAGTGGCATGCTGGGTGGTAAAACGCTAGTTCACAAAACGGAGTGACAGGAGTTGAAATACTTTTTGAGTAGAAAATTTACTCTTATACATCATGGAGTGGCATGCTGGGTGGTAAAACGCTAGTTCACAAAACGGAGTGACAGGAGTTGAAAGACTTTTTGAGTTGAAAATTTACTCTTATACGTCATGGAGTGGCATGCTGGTGGTAAAACGTTAGTTCACAAAACGGAAGTGACACGAGTTGAAATACATTTTGAGTTGAAAATTTACTCTTATACGTCATGGAGTGGCATGCTGGGTGGTAAAACGCTAGTTCACAAAACGGAGTGACAGGAGTTGAAATACTTTTTGAGTAGAAAATTTACTCTTATACATCATGGAGTGGCATGCTGGGTGGTAAAACGCTAGTTCACAAAACGGAGTGACAGGAGTTGAAATACTTTTTAAGTTGAAAATTTACTCTTATACGTCATGGAGTGGCATGCTGGGTGGTAAAACGCTAGTAAGCAAAACGGAGTGACAGGAGTTGAAATACTTTTTGAGTTGAAAATTTACTCTTATACGTCATGGAGTGGCATGCTGGGTGGTAAAACGCTAGTTCACAAAACGGAGTGAATGGAGTTGAAATACTTTTTGAGTTGAAAATTTACTCTTATACGTCATGGAGTGGCATGCTGGGTGGTAAAACGCTAGTTCACAAATGGAGTGACAGGAGTTGAAATACTTTTTGAGTTGAAAATTTACTCTTATACGTCATGGAGTGGCATGCTGGGTGGTAAAACGCTAGTTAGATAAACAGAGTGACAGGAGTTGAAATACTTTTTGAGTTGAAAATTTACTCTTTTACGTCATGGAGTGGCATACTGGGTGGTAACAAGCCAGTTCACAAAACGAAGTGACAGGAGTTGAAATACTTTTTGAGTAGAAAATTTACTCTTATACGTCATGGAGTGGCATGCTGGGTGGTAAAACGTTAGTTCACAAAACGGAGTGACAGGAGTTGAAATACTTTTTTAGTTGAAAATTTACTCTTATACGTCATGGAGTGGCCTGCTGGGTGGTAAAACGTTAGTTCACAAAACGGAGTGACAGGAGTTGAAATACTTTTTGAGTTGAAAATTTACTCTTATACGTCATGGAGTGGCATGCTGGGTGGTAAAACGCTAGTTCACAAAACGGAGTGACACGAGTTGAAATACTTTTTGAGTTGAAAATTTACTCTTATACGTCATGGAGTGGCATACTGGGTGGTAAAACGTTAGTTCACAAAACGGAGTGACAGGAGTTGGAATACTTTTTGAGTTGAAAATTTACTCTTATACGTCATGGAGTGGCATGCTAGGTGGTAAAACGATAGTTCACAAAACGTAGTGAAACGAGTTAAAATACTTTTTGAGTTGAAAATTTACTCTTATACGTCATGGAGTGACATGCTGGGTGGTAAAACGTTAGTTCACAAAACGGAGTGACAGGTGTTGAAATACTTTTTGAGTTGAAAATTTACTCTTATACGTCATGGAGTGGCATCCTGGGAGGTAAAACGTTAGTTCACAAAACGGAGTGACAAGGAGTTGAAATACTTTTTGAGTTGCAAATTTACTCTTATACGTCATGGAGTGGCATGCTGGGTGGTAAAACGTTAGTTCACAAAACGGAGTGACAAGGAGTTGAAATACTTTTTGAGTTGCAAATTTACTCTTATACGTCATGGAGTGGCATGCTGGGTGGTAAAACGTTAGTTCACAAAACGGAGTGACAGGAGTTGAAATACTTTTTGAGTTGAAAATTTACTCTTATACGTCATGGAGTGGCATGCTGGGTGGTAAAACGCTAGTTCACAAATGGAGTGACACGAGTTGAAATACTTTTTTAGTTGAAAATTTACTCTTATACGTCATGGAGTGGCATGCTGGGTGGTAAAACGCTAGTTCACAAAACGGAGTGACACGAGTTGAAATACTTTTTTAGTTGAAAATTTACTCTTATACGTCATGGAGTGGCATGCTGGGTGGTAAAACGTTAGTTCACAAAACGGAGTGACAGGAGTTGAAATACTTTTTGAGATGAAAATTTACTCTTATACGTAATGGAGTGGCATGCTGGGTGGTAAAACGCTAGTTCACAAATGGAGTGACAGGAGTTGAAATACTTTTTGAGTTGAAAATTTACTCTTATACGTCATGGAGTGGCATGCTGGGTGGTAAAACGCTAGTTCACAAAACGGAGTGACACGAGTTGAAATACTTTTTTAGTTGAAAATTTACTCTTATACGTCATGGAGTGGCATGCTGGGTGGTAAAACGTTAGTTCACAAAACGGAGTGACAGGAGTTGAAATACTTTTTGAGATGAAAATTTACTCTTATACGTCTTGGAGTGGCATGCTGGGTGGTAAAACGTAAGTTCACAAAACGGAGTGACAGGAGTTGAAATACTTTTTTAGTTGAAAATTTACTCCTATACGTCATGGAGTGGCATGCTGGGTGGTAAAACGCTAGTTCACAAAACGGAGTGACAGGAGTTGAAATACTTTTTGAGTAGAAAATTTACTCTTATACATCATGGAGTGGCATGCTGGGTGGTAAAACGCTAGTTCACAAAACGGAGTGACAGGAGTTGAAATACTTTTTGAGTTGAAAATTTACTCTTATACGTCATGGAGTGGCATGCTGGTGGTAAAACGTTAGTTCACAAAACGGAAGTGACACGAGTTGAAATACATTTTGAGTTGAAAATTTACTCTTATACGTCATGGAGTGGCATGCTGGGTGGTAAAACGCTAGTTCACAAAACGGAGTGACAGGAGTTGAAATACTTTTTGAGTAGAAAATTTACTCTTATACATCATGGAGTGGCATGCTGGGTGGTAAAACGCTAGTTCACAAAACGGAGTGACAGGAGTTGAAATACTTTTTAAGTTGAAAATTTACTCTTATACGTCATGGAGTGGCATGCTGGGTGGTAAAACGCTAGTAAGCAAAACGGAGTGACAGGAGTTGAAATACTTTTTGAGTTGAAAATTTACTCTTATACGTCATGGAGTGGCATGCTGGGTGGTAAAACGCTAGTTCACAAAACGGAGTGACAGGAGTTGAAATACTTTTTGAGTTGAAAATTTACTCTTATACGTCATGGAGTGGCATGCTGGGTGGTAAAACGTTAGTTCACAAAACGTAGTGACAGGAGTTGAAATACTTTTTGAGTTGAAAATTTACTCTTATACGTCATGGAGTGGCATGCAGGGTGGTAAAACGCTAGTTCACAAAACGGAGTGACACGAGTTGAAATACTTTTTGAGTTGAAAATGTACTCTTAAACGTCATGGAGTGGCATGCTGGGTGGTAAAACGTTAGTTCACAAAACGGAGTGACAGGAGTTAAAATACTTTTTGAGTTGAAAATTTACTCTTATACGTCATGGAGTGGCATGCTGGGTGGTAAAACGTTAGTTCACAAAACGGAGTGACAGGAGTTGAAATACTTTTTGAGTTGAAAATTTACTCTTATACGTCATGGAGTGGCATGCTGGGTGGTAAAATGTTAGTTCACAAAACGGAGTGACAGGAGTTGAAATATTTTTTGAGTTGAAAATTTACTCTTATACGTCATGGAGTGGCATGCCGGGTGGTAAAACGTTAGTTCACAAAACGGAGTGACAGGAGTTGAAATACTTTTTGAGTTGAAAATTTACTCTTATACGTCATGGAGTGGCATGCTGGGTGGTAAAACGTTAGTTCACAAAACGGAGTGACAGGAGTTGAAATACTTTTTTAGTTGAAAATTTACTCTTATACGTCATGGAGTGGCATGCTGGGTGGTAAAACGTTAGTTCACAAAACGGAGTGACAGGAGTTGAAATACTTTTTTAGTTGAAAATGTACTCTTATACGTCATGGAGTGGCATGCTGGGTGGTAAAACGTTAGTTCACAAAACGGAGTGACAGGAGTTGAAATACTTTTTGAGTTGAAAATTTACTCTTATACGTCATGGAGTGGCATGCTGGGTGGTAAAACGTTAGTTCACAAAACGGAGTGACAGGAGTTGAAATACTTTTTTAGTTGAAAATTTACTCTTATACGACATGGAGTGGCATGCTGGGTGGTAAAACGTTAGTTCACAAAACGGAGTGACATGTGTTGAAATACTTTTTGAGTTGAAAATTTACTCTTATACGTCATGGAGTGGCATGCTGGGTGGTAAAACGCTAGTTCACAAAACGGAGTGACAGGAGTTGAAATACTTTTGTAGTTGAAAATTTACTCTTATACGTCATGGAGTGGCATGCTGGGTGGTAAAACGTTAGTTCACAAAACAGAGTGACAGGAGTTGAAATACTTTTTGAGTTGAAAATTTACTCTTATACGTCATGGAGTGGCATACTGGGTGGTAAAACGTTAGTTCACAAAACGGAGTGACAGGAGTTGAAATACTTTTTGAGTTGAAAATTTACTCTTATACGTCATGGAGTGGCATACTGGGTGGTAAAACGTTAGTTCACAAAGCGGAGTGACAGGAGTTGAAATACTTTTTGAGTTGAAAATTTACTCTTATACGTCATGGAGTGGCATGCTGGGTGGTAAAACGATAGTTCACAAAACGTAGTGAAACGAGTTGAAATAATTTTTGAGTTGAAAATTTACTCTTATACGTCATGGAGTGACATGCTGGGTGGTAAAACGTTAGTTCACAAAACGGAGTGACAGGAGTTGAAATATTTTTTGAGTTGAAAATTTACTCTTATACGTCATGGAGTGACATGCTGGGTGGTAAAACGTTAGTTCACAAAACGGAGTGACAGTTGTTGAAATACTTTTTGAGTTGAAAATTTTCTCTTATACGTCATGGAGTGGCATCCTGGGTGGTAAAACGTTAGTTCACAAAACGGAGTGACAAGGAGTTGAAATACTTTTTGAGTTGCAAATTTACTCTTATACGTCATGGAGTGGCATGCTGGGTGGTAAAACGTTAGTTCAAAAAACGGAGTGACAAGGAGTTGAAATACTTTTTGAGTTGCAAATTTACTCTTATACGTCATGGAGTGGCATGCTGGGTGGTAAAACGTTAGTTCACAACACGGAGTGACAGGAGTTGAAATACTTTTTGAGTTGAAAATTTACTCTTATACGTCATGGAGTGGCATGCTGGGTGGTAAAACGCTAGTTCACAAAACGGAGTGACACGAGTTGAAATACTTTTTTAGTTGAAAATTTACTCTTATACGTCATGGAGTGGCATGCTGGGTGGTAAAACGTTAGTTCACAAAACGGAGTGACAGGAGTTGAAATACTTTTTGAGATGAAAATTTACTCTTATACGTAATGGAGTGGCATGCTGGGTGGTAAAACGCTAGTTCACAAATGGAGTGACAGGAGTTGAAATACTTTTTGAGTTGAAAATTTACTCTTATACGTCATGGAGTGGCATGCTGGGTGGTAAAACGCTAGTTCACAAAACGGAGTGACACGAGTTGAAATACTTTTTTAGTTGAAAATTTACTCTTATACGTCATGGAGTGGCATGCTGGGTGGTAAAACGTTAGTTCACAAAACGGAGTGACAGGAGTTGAAATACTTTTTGAGATGAAAATTTACTCTTATACGTCTTGGAGTGGCATGCTGGGTGGTAAAACGTAAGTTCACAAAACGGAGTGACAGGAGTTGAAATACTTTTTTAGTTGAAAATTTACTCCTATACGTCATGGAGTGGCATGCTGGGTGGTAAAACGCTAGTTCACAAAACGGAGTGACAGGAGTTGAAATACTTTTTGAGTAGAAAATTTACTCTTATACATCATGGAGTGGCATGCTGGGTGGTAAAACGCTAGTTCACAAAACGGAGTGACAGGAGTTGAAATACTTTTTGAGTTGAAAATTTACTCTTATACGTCATGGAGTGGCATGCTGGTGGTAAAACGTTAGTTCACAAAACGGAAGTGACACGAGTTGAAATACATTTTGAGTTGAAAATTTACTCTTATACGTCATGGAGTGGCATGCTGGGTGGTAAAACGCTAGTTCACAAAACGGAGTGACAGGAGTTGAAATACTTTTTGAGTAGAAAATTTACTCTTATACATCATGGAGTGGCTTGCTGGGTGGTAAAACGCTAGTAAGCAAAACGGAGTGACAGGAGTTGAAATACTTTTTGAGTTGAAAATTTACTCTTATACGTCATGGAGTGGCATGCTGGGTGGTAAAACGCTAGTTCACAAAACGGAGTGAATGGAGTTGAAATACTTTTTGAGTTGAAAATTTACTCTTATACGTCATGGAGTGGCATGCTGGGTGGTAAAACGCTAGTTCACAAATGGAGTGACAGGAGTTGAAATACTTTTTGAGTTGAAAATTTACTCTTATACGTCATGGAGTGGCATGCTGGGTGGTAAAACGCTAGTTAGATAAACAGAGTGACAGGAGTTGAAATACTTTTTGAGTTGAAAATTTACTCTTTTACGTCATGGAGTGGCATACTGGGTGGTAACAAGCCAGTTCACAAAACGAAGTGACAGGAGTTGAAATACTTTTTGAGTAGAAAATTTACTCTTATACGTCATGGAGTGGCATGCTGGGTGGTAAAACGTTAGTTCACAAAACGGAGTGACAGGAGTTGAAATACTTTTTTAGTTGAAAATTTACTCTTATACGTCATGGAGTGGCCTGCTGGGTGGTAAAACGTTAGTTCACAAAACGGAGTGACAGGAGTTGAAATACTTTTTGAGTTGAAAATTTACTCTTATACGTCATGGAGTGGCATGCTGGGTGGTAAAACGCTAGTTCACAAAACGGAGTGACACGAGTTGAAATACTTTTTGAGTTGAAAATTTACTCTTATACGTCATGGAGTGGCATACTGGGTGGTAAAACGTTAGTTCACAAAACGGAGTGACAGGAGTTGGAATACTTTTTGAGTTGAAAATTTACTCTTATACGTCATGGAGTGGCATGCTAGGTGGTAAAACGATAGTTCACAAAACGTAGTGAAACGAGTTAAAATACTTTTTGAGTTGAAAATTTACTCTTATACGTCATGGAGTGACATGCTGGGTGGTAAAACGTTAGTTCACAAAACGGAGTGACAGGTGTTGAAATACTTTTTGAGTTGAAAATTTACTCTTATACGTCATGGAGTGGCATCCTGGGAGGTAAAACGTTAGTTCACAAAACGGAGTGACAAGGAGTTGAAATACTTTTTGAGTTGCAAATTTACTCTTATACGTCATGGAGTGGCATGCTGGGTGGTAAAACGTTAGTTCACAAAACGGAGTGACAAGGAGTTGAAATACTTTTTGAGTTGCAAATTTACTCTTATACGTCATGGAGTGGCATGCTGGGTGGTAAAACGTTAGTTCACAAAACGGAGTGACAGGAGTTGAAATACTTTTTGAGTTGAAAATTTACTCTTATACGTCATGGAGTGGCATGCTGGGTGGTAAAACGCTAGTTCACAAATGGAGTGACACGAGTTGAAATACTTTTTTAGTTGAAAATTTACTCTTATACTTCATGGAGTGGCATGCTGGGTGGTAAAACGTTAGTTCACAAAACGAAGTGACAGGAGTTGAAATACTTTTTGAGATGAAAATTTACTCTTATACGTCTTGGAGTGGCATGCTGGGTGGTAAAACGTAAGTTCACAAAACGGAGTGACAGGAGTTGAAATACTTTTTTTTTTGAAAATTTACTCTTATACGTCATGGAGTGGCATGCTGGGTGGTAAAACGCTAGTTCACAAAACGGAGTTACAGGAGTTGAAATACATTTTGAGTAGAAAATTTACTCTTATACATCATGGAGTGGCATGCTGGGTGGTAAAACGCTAGTTCACAAAACGGAGTGAAAGGAGTTGAAATACTTTTTGAGTTGAAAATTTACTCTTATACGTCATGGAGTGGCATGCTGGTGGTAAAACGTTAGTTCACAAAACGGAAGTGACACGAGTTGAAATACATTTTGAGTTGAAAATTTACTCTTATACGTCATGGAGTGGCATGCTGGGTGGTAAAACGCTAGTTCACAAAACGGAGTGACAGGAGTTGAAATACTTTTTGAGTTGAAAATTTACTCTTATACGTCATGGAGTGGCATGCTGGGTGGTAAAACGCTAGTTCACAAAACGGAGTGACAGGAGTTGAAATACTTTTTGAGTTGAAAATTTACTCTTATACGTCATGGAGTGGCATACTGGGTGGTAACAAGCCAGTTCACAAAACGGAGTGACAGGAGTTGAAATACTTTTTGAGTAGAAAATTTACTCTTATACGTCATGGAGTGGCATGCTGGGTGGTAAAACGCTAGTTCACAAAACGGAGTGACAGAAGTTGAAATACTTTTTGAGTTGAAAATTTACTCTTATACGTCATGGAGTGGCATGCTGGGTGGTAAAACGTTAGTTCACAAAACGGAGTGACAGGAGTTGAAATACTTTTTGAGTTTAAAATTTACTCTTATACGTCATGGAGTGGCATGCTGGGTGGTAAAACGTTAGTTCACAAAACGGAGTGACAAGGAGTTGAAATACTTTTTGAGTTGCAAATTTACTCTTATACGTCATGGAGTGGCATGCTGGGTGGTAAAACGTTAGTTCACAAAACGGAGTGACAGGAGTTGAAATACTTTTTGAGATGAAAATTTACTCTTATACGTAATGGAGTGGCATGCTGGGTGGTAAAACGCTAGTTCACAAATGGAGTGACAGGAGTTGAAATACTTTTTGAGTTGAAAATTTATTCTTATACGTCATGGAGTGGCATGCTGGGTGGTAAAACGCTAGTTCACAAAACGGAGTGACACGAGTTGAAATACTTTTTTAGTTGAAAATTTACTCTTATACGTCATGGAGTGGCATGCTGGGTGGTAAAACGTTAGTTCACAAAACGGAGTGACAGGAGTTGAAATACTTTTTGAGATGAAAATTTACTCTTATACGTCTTGGAGTGGCATGCTGGGTGGTAAAACGTAAGTTCACAAAACGGAGTGACAGGAGTTGAAATACTTTTTTAGTTGAAAATTTACTCCTATACGTCATGGAGTGGCATGCTGGGTGGTAAAACGCTAGTTCACAAAACGGAGTGACAGGAGTTGAAATACTTTTTGAGTAGAAAATTTACTCTTATACATCATGGAGTGGCATGCTGGGTGGTAAAACGCTAGTTCACAAAACGGAGTGACAGGAGTTGAAATACTTTTTGAGTTGAAAATTTACTCTTATACGTCATGGAGTGGCATGCTGGTGGTAAAACGTTAGTTCACAAAACGGAAGTGACACGAGTTGAAATACATTTTGAGTTGAAAATTTACTCTTATACGTCATGGAGTGGCATGCTGGGTGGTAAAACGCTAGTTCACAAAACGGAGTGACAGGAGTTGAAATACTTTTTGAGTAGAAAATTTACTCTTATACATCATGGAGTGGCATGCTGGGTGGTAAAACGCTAGTTCACAAAACGGAGTGACAGGAGTTGAAATACTTTTTAAGTTGAAAATTTACTCTTATACGTCATGGAGTGGCATGCTGGGTGGTAAAACGCTAGTAAGCAAAACGGAGTGACAGGAGTTGAAATACTTTTTGAGTTGAAAATTTACTCTTATACGTCATGGAGTGGCATGCTGGGTGGTAAAACGCTAGTTCACAAAACGGAGTGAATGGAGTTGAAATACTTTTTGAGTTGAAAATTTACTCTTATACGTCATGGAGTGGCATGCTGGGTGGTAAAACGCTAGTTCACAAATGGAGTGACAGGAGTTGAAATACTTTTTGAGTTGAAAATTTACTCTTATACGTCATGGAGTGGCATGCTGGGTGGTAAAACGCTAGTTAGATAAACAGTGACAGGAGTTGAAATACTTTTTGAGTTGAAAATTTACTCTTTTACGTCATGGAGTGGCATACTGGGTGGTAACAAGCCAGTTCACAAAACGAAGTGACAGGAGTTGAAATACTTTTTGAGTAGAAAATTTACTCTTATACGTCATGGAGTGGCATGCTGGGTGGTAAAACGTTAGTTCACAAAACGGAGTGACAGGAGTTGAAATACTTTTTTAGTTGAAAATTTACTCTTATACGTCATGGAGTGGCCTGCTGGGTGGTAAAACGTTAGTTCACAAAACGGAGTGACAGGAGTTGAAATACTTTTTGAGTTGAAAATTTACTCTTATACGTCATGGAGTGGCATGCTGGGTGGTAAAACGCTAGTTCACAAAACGGAGTGACACGAGTTGAAATACTTTTTGAGTTGAAAATTTACTCTTATACGTCATGGAGTGGTATACTGGGTGGTAAAACGTTAGTTCACAAAACGGAGTGACAGGAGTTGGAATACTTTTTGAGTTGAAAATTTACTCTTATACGTCATGGAGTGGCATGCTAGGTGGTAAAACGTAAGTTCACAAAACGGAGTGACAGGAGTTGAAATACTTTTTTAGTTGAAAATTTACTCCTATACGTCATGGAGTGGCATGCTGGGTGGTAAAACGCTAGTTCACAAAACGGAGTGACAGGAGTTGAAATACTTTTTGAGTAGAAAATTTACTCTTATACATCATGGAGTGGCATGCTGGGTGGTAAAACGCTAGTTCACAAAACGGAGTGACAGGAGTTGAAATACTTTTTGAGTTGAAAATTTACTCTTATACGTCATGGAGTGGCATGCTGGTGGTAAAACGTTAGTTCACAAAACGGAAGTGACACGAGTTGAAATACATTTTGAGTTGAAAATTTACTCTTATACGTCATGGAGTGGCATGCTGGGTGGTAAAACGCTAGTTCACAAAACGGAGTGACAGGAGTTGAAATACTTTTTGAGTAGAAAATTTACTCTTATACATCATGGAGTGGCATGCTGGGTGGTAAAACGCTAGTTCACAAAACGGAGTGACAGGAGTTGAAATACTTTTTAAGTTGAAAATTTACTCTTATACGTCATGGAGTGGCATGCTGGGTGGTAAAACGCTAGTAAGCAAAACGGAGTGACAGGAGTTGAAATACTTTTTGAGTTGAAAATTTACTCTTATACGTCATGGAGTGGCATGCTGGGTGGTAAAACGCTAGTTCACAAAACGGAGTGACAGGAGTTGAAATACTTTTTGAGTTGAAAATTTACTCTTATACGTCATGGAGTGGCATGCTGGGTGGTAAAACGTTAGTTCACAAAACGTAGTGACAGGAGTTGAAATACTTTTTGAGTTGAAAATTTACTCTTATACGTCATGGAGTGGCATGCAGGGTGGTAAAACGCTAGTTCACAAAACGGAGTGACACGAGTTGAAATACTTTTTGAGTTGAAAATGTACTCTTAAACGTCATGGAGTGGCATGCTGGGTGGTAAAACGTTAGTTCACAAAACGGAGTGACAGGAGTTAAAATACTTTTTGAGTTGAAAATTTACTCTTATACGTCATGGAGTGGCATGCTGGGTGGTAAAACGTTAGTTCACAAAACGGAGTGACAGGAGTTGAAATACTTTTTGAGTTGAAAATTTACTCTTATACGTCATGGAGTGGCATGCTGGGTGGTAAAATGTTAGTTCACAAAACGGAGTGACAGGAGTTGAAATATTTTTTGAGTTGAAAATTTACTCTTATACGTCATGGAGTGGCATGCCGGGTGGTAAAACGTTAGTTCACAAAACGGAGTGACAGGAGTTGAAATACTTTTTGAGTTGAAAATTTACTCTTATACGTCATGGAGTGGCATGCTGGGTGGTAAAACGTTAGTTCACAAAACGGAGTGACAGGAGTTGAAATACTTTTTTAGTTGAAAATTTACTCTTATACGTCATGGAGTGGCATGCTGGGTGGTAAAACGTTAGTTCACAAAACGGAGTGACAGGAGTTGAAATACTTTTTTAGTTGAAAATGTACTCTTATACGTCATGGAGTGGCATGCTGGGTGGTAAAACGTTAGTTCACAAAACGGAGTGACAGGAGTTGAAATACTTTTTGAGTTGAAAATTTACTCTTATACGTCATGGAGTGGCATGCTGGGTGGTAAAACGTTAGTTCACAAAACGGAGTGACAGGAGTTGAAATACTTTTTTAGTTGAAAATTTACTCTTATACGACATGGAGTGGCATGCTGGGTGGTAAAACGTTAGTTCACAAAACGGAGTGACATGTGTTGAAATACTTTTTGAGTTGAAAATTTACTCTTATACGTCATGGAGTGGCATGCTGGGTGGTAAAACGCTAGTTCACAAAACGGAGTGACAGGAGTTGAAATACTTTTGTAGTTGAAAATTTACTCTTATACGTCATGGAGTGGCATGCTGGGTGGTAAAACGTTAGTTCACAAAACAGAGTGACAGGAGTTGAAATACTTTTTGAGTTGAAAATTTACTCTTATACGTCATGGAGTGGCATACTGGGTGGTAAAACGTTAGTTCACAAAACGGAGTGACAGGAGTTGAAATACTTTTTGAGTTGAAAATTTACTCTTATACGTCATGGAGTGGCATACTGGGTGGTAAAACGTTAGTTCACAAAGCGGAGTGACAGGAGTTGAAATACTTTTTGAGTTGAAAATTTACTCTTATACGTCATGGAGTGGCATGCTGGGTGGTAAAACGATAGTTCACAAAACGTAGTGAAACGAGTTGAAATAATTTTTGAGTTGAAAATTTACTCTTATACGTCATGGAGTGACATGCTGGGTGGTAAAACGTTAGTTCACAAAACGGAGTGACAGGAGTTGAAATATTTTTTTAGTTGAAAATTTACTCTTATACGTCATGGAGTGACATGCTGGGTGGTAAAACGTTAGTTCACAAAACGGAGTGACAGTTGTTGAAATACTTTTTGAGTTGAAAATTTTCTCTTATACGTCATGGAGTGGCATCCTGGGTGGTAAAACGTTAGTTCACAAAACGGAGTGACAAGGAGTTGAAATACTTTTTGAGTTGCAAATTTACTCTTATACGTCATGGAGTGGCATGCTGGGTGGTAAAACGTTAGTTCAAAAAACGGAGTGACAAGGAGTTGAAATACTTTTTGAGTTGCAAATTTACTCTTATACGTCATGGAGTGGCATGCTGGGTGGTAAAACGTTAGTTCACAACACGGAGTGACAGGAGTTGAAATACTTTTTGAGTTGAAAATTTACTCTTATACGTCATGGAGTGGCATGCTGGGTGGTAAAACGCTAGTTCACAAAACGGAGTGACACGAGTTGAAATACTTTTTTAGTTGAAAATTTACTCTTATACGTCATGGAGTGGCATGCTGGGTGGTAAAACGTTAGTTCACAAAACGGAGTGACAGGAGTTGAAATACTTTTTGAGATGAAAATTTACTCTTATACGTAATGGAGTGGCATGCTGGGTGGTAAAACGCTAGTTCACAAATGGAGTGACAGGAGCTGAAATACTTTTTGAGTTGAAAATTTACTCTTATACGTCATGGAGTGGCATGCTGGGTGGTAAAACGCTAGTTCACAAAACGGAGTGACACGAGTTGAAATACTTTTTTAGTTGAAAATTTACTCTTATACGTCATGGAGTGGCATGCTGGGTGGTAAAACGTTAGTTCACAAAACGGAGTGACAGGAGTTGAAATACTTTTTGAGATGAAAATTTACTCTTATACGTCTTGGAGTGGCATGCTGGGTGGTAAAACGTAAGTTCACAAAACGGAGTGACAGGAGTTGAAATACTTTTTTAGTTGAAAATTTACTCCTATACGTCATGGAGTGGCATGCTGGGTGGTAAAACGCTAGTTCACAAAACGGAGTGACAGGAGTTGAAATACTTTTTGAGTAGAAAATTTACTCTTATACATCATGGAGTGGCATGCTGGGTGGTAAAACGCTAGTTCACAAAACGGAGTGACAGGAGTTGAAATACTTTTTGAGTTGAAAATTTACTCTTATACGTCATGGAGTGGCATGCTGGTGGTAAAACGTTAGTTCACAAAACGGAAGTGACACGAGTTGAAATACATTTTGAGTTGAAAATTTACTCTTATACGTCATGGAGTGGCATGCTGGGTGGTAAAACGCTAGTTCACAAAACGGAGTGACAGGAGTTGAAATACTTTTTGAGTAGAAAATTTACTCTTATACATCATGGAGTGGCTTGCTGGGTGGTAAAACGCTAGTAAGCAAAACGGAGTGACAGGAGTTGAAATACTTTTTGAGTTGAAAATTTACTCTTATACGTCATGGAGTGGCATGCTGGGTGGTAAAACGCTAGTTCACAAAACGGAGTGAATGGAGTTGAAATACTTTTTGAGTTGAAAATTTACTCTTATACGTCATGGAGTGGCATGCTGGGTGGTAAAACGCTAGTTCACAAATGGAGTGACAGGAGTTGAAATACTTTTTGAGTTGAAAATTTACTCTTATACGTCATGGAGTGGCATGCTGGGTGGTAAAACGCTAGTTAGATAAACAGAGTGACAGGAGTTGAAATACTTTTTGAGTTGAAAATTTACTCTTTTACGTCATGGAGTGGCATACTGGGTGGTAACAAGCCAGTTCACAAAACGAAGTGACAGGAGTTGAAATACTTTTTGAGTAGAAAATTTACTCTTATACGTCATGGAGTGGCATGCTGGGTGGTAAAACGTTAGTTCACAAAACGGAGTGACAGGAGTTGAAATACTTTTTTAGTTGAAAATTTACTCTTATACGTCATGGAGTGGCCTGCTGGGTGGTAAAACGTTAGTTCACAAAACGGAGTGACAGGAGTTGAAATACTTTTTGAGTTGAAAATTTACTCTTATACGTCATGGAGTGGCATGCTGGGTGGTAAAACGCTAGTTCACAAAACGGAGTGACACGAGTTGAAATACTTTTTGAGTTGAAAATTTACTCTTATACGTCATGGAGTGGCATACTGGGTGGTAAAACGTTAGTTCACAAAACGGAGTGACAGGAGTTGGAATACTTTTTGAGTTGAAAATTTACTCTTATACGTCATGGAGTGGCATGCTAGGTGGTAAAACGATAGTTCACAAAACGTAGTGAAACGAGTTAAAATACTTTTTGAGTTGAAAATTTACTCTTATACGTCATGGAGTGACATGCTGGGTGGTAAAACGTTAGTTCACAAAACGGAGTGACAGGTGTTGAAATACTTTTTGAGTTGAAAATTTACTCTTATACGTCATGGAGTGGCATCCTGGGAGGTAAAACGTTAGTTCACAAAACGGAGTGACAAGGAGTTGAAATACTTTTTGAGTTGCAAATTTACTCTTATACGTCATGGAGTGGCATGCTGGGTGGTAAAACGTTAGTTCACAAAACGGAGTGACAAGGAGTTGAAATACTTTTTGAGTTGCAAATTTACTCTTATACGTCATGGAGTGGCATGCTGGGTGGTAAAACGTTAGTTCACAAAACGGAGTGACAGGAGTTGAAATACTTTTTGAGTTGAAAATTTACTCTTATACGTCATGGAGTGGCATGCTGGGTGGTAAAACGCTAGTTCACAAATGGAGTGACACGAGTTGAAATACTTTTTTAGTTGAAAATTTACTCTTATACTTCATGGAGTGGCATGCTGGGTGGTAAAACGTTAGTTCACAAAACGAAGTGACAGGAGTTGAAATACTTTTTGAGATGAAAATTTACTCTTATACGTCTTGGAGTGGCATGCTGGGTGGTAAAACGTAAGTTCACAAAACGGAGTGACAGGAGTTGAAATACTTTTTTTTTTGAAAATTTACTCTTATACGTCATGGAGTGGCATGCTGGGTGGTAAAACGCTAGTTCACAAAACGGAGTTACAGGAGTTGAAATACATTTTGAGTAGAAAATTTACTCTTATACATCATGGAGTGGCATGCTGGGTGGTAAAACGCTAGTTCACAAAACGGAGTGAAAGGAGTTGAAATACTTTTTGAGTTGAAAATTTACTCTTATACGTCATGGAGTGGCATGCTGGTGGTAAAACGTTAGTTCACAAAACGGAAGTGACACGAGTTGAAATACATTTTGAGTTGAAAATTTACTCTTATACGTCATGGAGTGGCATGCTGGGTGGTAAAACGCTAGTTCACAAAACGGAGTGACAGGAGTTGAAATACTTTTTGAGTTGAAAATTTACTCTTATACGTCATGGAGTGGCATGCTGGGTGGTAAAACGCTAGTTCACAAAACGGAGTGACAGGAGTTGAAATACTTTTTGAGTTGAAAATTTACTCTTATACGTCATGGAGTGGCATACTGGGTGGTAACAAGCCAGTTCACAAAACGGATTGACAGGAGTTGAAATACTTTTTGAGTAGAAAATTTACTCTTATACGTCATGGAGTGGCATGCTGGGTGGTAAAACGCTAGTTCACAAAACGGAGTGACAGAAGTTGAAATACTTTTTGAGTTGAAAATTTACTCTTATACGTCATGGAGTGGCATGCTGGGTGGTAAAACGTTAGTTCACAAAACGGAGTGACAGGAGTTGAAATACTTTTTGAGTTGAAAATTTACTCTTATACGTCATGGAGTGGCATGCTGGGTGGTAAAACGCTAGTTCACAAAACGGAGTGACACGAGTTGAAATACTTTTTTAGTTGAAAATTTACTCTTATACGTCATGGAGTGGCATGCTGGGTGGTAAAACGTTAGTTCACAAAACGGAGTGACAGGAGTTGAAATACTTTTTGAGATGAAAATTTACTCTTATACGTAATGGAGTGGCATGCTGGGTGGTAAAACGCTAGTTCACAAATGGAGTGACAGGAGTTGAAATACTTTTTGAGTTGAAAATTTATTCTTATACGTCATGGAGTGGCATGCTGGGTGGTAAAACGCTAGTTCACAAAACGGAGTGACACGAGTTGAAATACTTTTTTAGTTGAAAATTTACTCTTATACGTCATGGAGTGGCATGCTGGGTGGTAAAACGTTAGTTCACAAAACGGAGTGACAGGAGTTGAAATACTTTTTGAGATGAAAATTTACTCTTATACGTCTTGGAGTGGCATGCTGGGTGGTAAAACGTAAGTTCACAAAACGGAGTGACAGGAGTTGAAATACTTTTTTAGTTGAAAATTTACTCCTATACGTCATGGAGTGGCATGCTGGGTGGTAAAACGCTAGTTCACAAAACGGAGTGACAGGAGTTGAAATACTTTTTGAGTAGAAAATTTACTCTTATACATCATGGAGTGGCATGCTGGGTGGTAAAACGCTAGTTCACAAAACGGAGTGACAGGAGTTGAAATACTTTTTGAGTTGAAAATTTACTCTTATACGTCATGGAGTGGCATGCTGGTGGTAAAACGTTAGTTCACAAAACGGAAGTGACACGAGTTGAAATACATTTTGAGTTGAAAATTTACTCTTATACGTCATGGAGTGGCATGCTGGGTGGTAAAACGCTAGTTCACAAAACGGAGTGACAGGAGTTGAAATACTTTTTGAGTAGAAAATTTACTCTTATACATCATGGAGTGGCATGCTGGGTGGTAAAACGCTAGTTCACAAAACGGAGTGACAGGAGTTGAAATACTTTTTAAGTTGAAAATTTACTCTTATACGTCATGGAGTGGCATGCTGGGTGGTAAAACGCTAGTAAGCAAAACGGAGTGACAGGAGTTGAAATACTTTTTGAGTTGAAAATTTACTCTTATACGTCATGGAGTGGCATGCTGGGTGGTAAAACGCTAGTTCACAAAACGGAGTGAATGGAGTTGAAATACTTTTTGAGTTGAAAATTTACTCTTATACGTCATGGAGTGGCATGCTGGGTGGTAAAACGCTAGTTCACAAATGGAGTGACAGGAGTTGAAATACTTTTTGAGTTGAAAATTTACTCTTATACGTCATGGAGTGGCATGCTGGGTGGTAAAACGCTAGTTAGATAAACAGTGACAGGAGTTGAAATACTTTTTGAGTTGAAAATTTACTCTTTTACGTCATGGAGTGGCATACTGGGTGGTAACAAGCCAGTTCACAAAACGAAGTGACAGGAGTTGAAATACTTTTTGAGTAGAAAATTTACTCTTATACGTCATGGAGTGGCATGCTGGGTGGTAAAACGTTAGTTCACAAAACGGAGTGACAGGAGTTGAAATACTTTTTTAGTTGAAAATTTACTCTTATACGTCATGGAGTGGCCTGCTGGGTGGTAAAACGTTAGTTCACAAAACGGAGTGACAGGAGTTGAAATACTTTTTGAGTTGAAAATTTACTCTTATACGTCATGGAGTGGCATGCTGGGTGGTAAAACGCTAGTTCACAAAACGGAGTGACACGAGTTGAAATACTTTTTGAGTTGAAAATTTACTCTTATACGTCATGGAGTGGTATACTGGGTGGTAAAACGTTAGTTCACAAAACGGAGTGACAGGAGTTGGAATACTTTTTGAGTTGAAAATTTACTCTTATACGTCATGGAGTGGCATGCTAGGTGGTAAAACGATAGTTCACAAAACGTAGTGAAACGAGTTAAAATACTTTTTGAGTTGAAAATTTACTCTTATACGTCATGGAGTGACATGCTGGGTGGTAAAACGTTAGTTCACAAAACGGAGTGACAGGTGTTGAAATACTTTTTGAGTTGAAAATTTACTCTTATACGTCATGGAGTGGCATCCTGGGAGGTAAAACGTTAGTTCACAAAACGGAGTGACAAGGAGTTGAAATACTTTTTGAGTTGCAAATTTACTCTTATACGTCATGGAGTGGCATGCTGGGTGGTAAAACGTTAGTTCACAAAACGGAGTGACAAGGAGTTGAAATACTTTTTGAGTTGCAAATTTACTCTTATACGTCATGGAGTGGCATGCTGGGTGGTAAAACGTTAGTTCACAAAACGGAGTGACAGGAGTTGAAATACTTTTTGAGTTGAAAATTTACTCTTATACGTCATGGAGTGGCATGCTGGGTGGTAAAACGCTAGTTCACAAATGGAGTGACACGAGTTGAAATACTTTTTTAGTTGAAAATTTACTCTTATACGTCATGGAGTGGCATGCTGGGTGGTAAAACGTTAGTTCACAAAACGAAGTGACAGGAGTTGAAATACTTTTTGAGATGAAAATTTACTCTTATACGTCTTGGAGTGGCATGCTGGGTGGTAAAACGTAAGTTCACAAAACGGAGTGACAGGAGTTGAAATACTTTTTTTTTTGAAAATTTACTCTTATACGTCATGGAGTGGCATGCTGGGTGGTAAAACGCTAGTTCACAAAACGGAGTTACAGGAGTTGAAATACATTTTGAGTAGAAAATTTACTCTTATACATCATGGAGTGGCATGCTGGGTGGTAAAACGCTAGTTCACAAAACGGAGTGAAAGGAGTTGAAATACTTTTTGAGTTGAAAATTTACTCTTATACGTCATGGAGTGGCATGCTGGTGGTAAAACGTTAGTTCACAAAACGGAAGTGACACGAGTTGAAATACATTTTGAGTTGAAAATTTACTCTTATACGTCATGGAGTGGCATGCTGGGTGGTAAAACGCTAGTTCACAAAACGGAGTGACAGGAGTTGAAATACTTTTTGAGTTGAAAATTTACTCTTATACGTCATGGAGTGGCATGCTGGGTGGTAAAACGCTAGTTAGATAAACAGAGTGACAGGAGTTGAAATACTTTTTGAGTTGAAAATTTACTCTTATACGTCATGGAGTGGCATACTGGGTGGTAACAAGCCAGTTCACAAAACGGAGTGACAGGAGTTGAAATACTTTTTGAGTAGAAAATTTACTCTTATACGTCATGGAGTGGCATGCTGGGTGGTAAAACGCTAGTTCACAAAACGGAGTGACAGAAGTTGAAATACTTTTTGAGTTGAAAATTTACTCTTATACGTCTTGGAGTGGCATGCTGGGTGGTAAAACGTAAGTTCACAAAACGGAGTGACAGGAGTTGAAATACTTTTTTAGTTGAAAATTTACTCTTATACGTCATGGAGTGGCATGCTGGGTGGTAAAACGCTAGTTCACAAAACGGAGTGACACGAGTTGAAATACTTTTTGAGTTGAAAATTTACTCTTATACGTCATGGAGTGGCATGCTGGGTGGTAAAACGTTAGTTCACAAAACGGAGTGACAGGAGATGAAATACTTTTTGAGTTGAAAATTTACTCTTATACGTCATGGAGTGACATGCTGGGTGGTAAAACGTTAGTTCACAAAACGGAGTGACAGGAGTTGAAATACTTTTTGAGTTGAAAATTTACTCTTATACGTCATGGAGTGGCATGCTGGGTGGTAAAACGTTAGTTCACAAAACGTAGTGACAGGAGTTGAAATACTTTTTGAGTTGAAAATTTACTCTTATACGTCATGGAGTGGCATGCAGGGTGGTAAAACGCTAGTTCACAAAACGGAGTGACACGAGTTGAAATACTTTTTGAGTTGAAAATGTACTCTTAAACGTCATGGAGTGGCATGCTGGGTGGTAAAACGTTAGTTCACAAAACGGAGTCACAGGAGTTAAAATACTTTTTGAGTTGAAAATTTACTCTTATACGTCATGGAGTGGCATGCTGGGTGGTAAAACGTTAGTTCACAAAACGGAGTGACAGGAGTTGAAATACTTTTTGAGTTGAAAATTTACTCTTATACGTCATGGAGTGGCATGCTGGGTGGTAAAATGTTAGTTCACAAAACGGAGTGACAGGAGTTGAAATATTTTTTGAGTTGAAAATTTACTCTTATACGTCATGGAGTGGCATGCCGGGTGGTAAAACGTTAGTTCACAAAACGGAGTGACAGGAGTTGAAATACTTTTTGAGTTGAAAATTTACTCTTATACGTCATGGAGTGGCATGCTGGGTGGTAAAACGTTAGTTCACAAAACGGAGTGACAGGAGTTGAAATACTTTTTTAGTTGAAAATTTACTCTTATACGTCATGGAGTGGCATGCTGGGTGGTAAAACGTTAGTTCACAAAACGGAGTGACAGGAGTTGAAATACTTTTTTAGTTGAAAATGTACTCTTATACGTCATGGAGTGGCATGCTGGGTGGTAAAACGTTAGTTCACAAAACGGAGTGACAGGAGATGAAATACTTTTTGAGTTGAAAATTTACTCTTATACGTCATGGAGTGGCATGCTGGGTGGTAAAACGTTAGTTCACAAAACGGAGTGACAGGAGTTGAAATACTTTTTTAGTTGAAAATTTACTCTTATACGTCATGGAGTGGCATGCTGGGTGGTAAAACGTTAGTTCACAAAACGGAGTGACATGTGTTGAAATACTTTTTGAGTTGAAAATTTACTCTTATACGTCATAGAGTGGCATGCTGGGTGGTAAAACGCTAGTTCACAAAACGGAGTGACAGGAGTTGAAATACTTTTGTAGTTGAAAATTTACTCTAATACGTCATGGAGTGGCATGCTGGGTGGTAAAACGTTAGTTCACAAAACAGAGTGACAGGAGTTGAAATACTTTTTGAGTTGAAAATTTACTCTTATACGTCATGGAGTGGCATACTGGGTGGTAAAACGTTAGTTCACAAAACGGAGTGACAGGAGTTGAAATACTTTTTGAGTTGAAAATTTACTCTTATACGTCATGGAGTGGCATACTGGGTGGTAAAACGTTAGTTCACAAAACGGAGTGACAGGAGTTGAAATACTTTTTGAGTTGAAAATTTACTCTTATACGTCATGGAGTGGCATGCTGGGTGGTAAAACGATAGTTCACAAAACGTAGTGAAACGAGTTGAAATACTTTTTGAGTTGAAAATTTACTCTTATACGTCATGGAGTGACATGCTGGGTGGTAAAACGTTAGTTCACAAAACGGAGTGACAGGAGTTGAAATATTTTTTGAGTTGAAAATTTACTCTTATACGTCATGGAGTGGCATGCTGGGTGGTAAAACGTTAGTTCATAAAACGGAGTGACAGGAGTTGAACTACTTTTTTAGTTGAAAATTTACTCTTATACGTCATGGAGTGGCATGCTGGGTGGTAAAACGTTAGTTCACAAAACGGAGTGACATGTGTTGAAATACTTTTTGAGTTGAAAATTTACTCTTATACGTCATGGAGTGGCATGCTGGGTGGTAAAACGCTAGTTCACAAAACGGAGTGACAGGAGTTGAAATACTTTTGTAGTTGAAAATTTACTCTTATACGTCATGGAGTGGCATGCTGGGTGGTAAAACGTTAGTTCAAAAAACAGAGTGACAGGAGTTGAAATACTTTTTGAGTTGAAAATTTACTCTTATACGTCATGGAGTGGCATACTGGGTGGTAAAACGTTAGTTCACAAAACGGAGTGACAGGAGTTGAAATACTTTTTGAGTTGAAAATTTACTCTTATACGTCATGGAGTGGCATACTGGGTGGTAAAACGTTAGTTCACAAAACGGAGTGACAGGAGTTGAAATACTTTTTGAGTTGAAAATTTACTCTTATACGTCATGGAGTGGCATACTGGGTGGTAACAAGCCAGTTCACAAAACGGAGTGACAGGAGTTGAAATACTTTTTGAGTAGAAAATTTACTCTTATACGTCATGGAGTGGCATGCTGGGTGGTAAAACGCTAGTTCACAAAACGGAGTGACAGGAGTTGAAATACTTTTTGAGTTGAAAATTTACTCTTATACGTCATGGAGTGGCATGCTGGGTGGTAAAACGCTAGTTAGATAAACAGAGTGACAGGAGTTGAAATACTTTTTGAGTTGAAAATTTACTCTTTTACGTCATGGAGTGGCATACTGGGTGGTAACAAGCCAGTTCACAAAACGAAGTGACAGGAGTTGAAATACTTTTTGAGTAGAAAATTTACTCTTATACGTCATGGAGTGGCATGCTGGGTGGTAAAACGTTAGTTCACAAAACGGAGTGACAGGAGTTGAAATACTTTTTTAGTTGAAAATTTACTCTTATACGTCATGGAGTGGCCTGCTGGGTGGTAAAACGTTAGTTCACAAAACGGAGTGACAGGAGTTGAAATACTTTTTGAGTTGAAAATTTACTCTTATACGTCATGGAGTGGCATGCTGGGTGGTTAAACGCTAGTTCACAAAACGGAGTGACACGAGTTGAAATACTTTTTGAGTTGAAAATTTACTCTTATACGTCATGGAGTGGCATGCTGGGTGGTAATACGTTAGTTCACAAAACGGAGTGACAGGAGTTGAAATACTTTTTGAGTTTAAAATTTACTCTTATACGTCATGGAGTGGCATGCTGGGTGGTAAAACGTTAGTTCACAAAACGGAGAGACAGGAGTTGAAATACTTTTTGAGTTGAAAATTTACTCTTATACGTCATGGAGTGGCATGCTGGGTGGTAAAACGATAGTTCACAAAACGTAGTGACAGGAGTTGAAATACATTTTGAGTTGAAAATTTACTCTTATACGTCATGGAGTGGCATGCAGGGTGGTAAAACGCTAGTTCACAAAACGGAGTGACACGAGTTGAAATACTTTTTGAGTTGAAAATGTACTCTTAAACGTCATGGAGTGGCATGCTGGGTGGTAAAACGTTAGTTCACAAAACGGAGTGACAGGAGTTAAAATACTTTTTGAGTTGAAAATTTACTCTTATACGTCATGGAGTGGCATGCTGGGTGGTAAAACGTTAGTTCACAAAACGGAGTGACAGGAGTTGAAATACTTTTTGAGTTGAAAATTTACTCTTATACGTCATGGAGTGGCATACTGTGTGGTAAAACGTTAGTTCACAAAACGGAGTGACAGGAGTTGAAATACTTTTTTAGTTGAAAATTTACTCTTATACGTCATGGAGTGGCATGCTGGGTGGTAAAACGTTAGTTCACAAAACGGAGTGACATGTGTTGAAATACTTTTTGAGTTGAAAATTTACTCTTATACGTCATGGAGTGGCATGCTGGGTGGTAAAACGCTAGTTCACAAAACGGAGTGACAGGAGTTGAAATACTTTTGTAGTTGAAAATTTACTCTTATACGTCATGGAGTGGCATGCTGGGTGGTAAAACGTTAGTTCACAAAACAGAGTGACAGGAGTTGAAATACTTTTTAGTTGAAAAATTACTCTTATACGTCATAGAGTGGCATACTGGGTGGTAAAACGTTAGTTCACAAAACGGAGTGACAGGAGTTGAAATACTTTTTGAGTTGAAAATTTACTCTTATACGTCATGGAGTGGCATACTGGGTGGTAAAACGTTATTTCACAAAACGGAGTGACAGGAGTTGAAATACTTTTTGAGTTGAAAATTTACTCTTATACGTCATGGAGTGGCATGCTGGGTGGTAAAACGATAGTTAACAAAACGTAGTGAAACGAGTTGAAATACTTTTTGAGTTGAAAATTTACTCTTATACGTCATGGAGTGACATGCTGGGTGGTAAAACGTTAGTTCACAAAACGGAGTGACAGGAGTTGAAATATTTTTTGAGTTGAAAATTTACTCTTATACGTCATGGAGTGGCATGCTGGGCGGTAAAACGTTAGTTCACAAAACGGAGTGACAGGAGTTGAAATACTTTTTTAGTTGAAAATTTACTCTTATACGTCATGGAGTGGCATGCTGGGTGGTAAAACGTTAGTTCACAAAACGGAGTGACATGTGTTGAAATACTTTTTGAGTTGAAAAGTTACTCTTATACGTCATGGAGTGGCATGCTGGGTGGTAAAACGCTAGTTCACAAAACGGAGTGACAGGAGTTGAAATACTTTTTGAGTTGCAAATTTACTCTTATACGTCATTAGGGCATGCTGGGTGGTAAAACGTTAGTTCACAAAACGGAGTGACAGGAGTTGAAATACTTTTTGAGTTGAAAATTTACTCTTATACGTCATGGAGTGGCATGCTGGGTGGTAAAACGCTAGTTATCAAAACGGAGTGACAGGAGTTGAAATACTTTTTGAGTTGAAAATTTACTCTTATACGTCATGGAGTGGCATGCTGGGTGGTAAAACGTTAGTTTACAAAACGGAGTGACAGGAGTTGAAATACTTTTTGAGTTGAAAATTTACTCTTATACGTCATGGAGTGGCATGCTGGGTGGTAAAACGATAGTTCACAAAACGTAGTGAAACGAGTTGAAATACTTTTTGAGTTGAAAATTTACTCTTATACGTCATGGAGTGACATGCTGGGTGGTAAAACGTTAGTTCACAAAACGGAGTGACAGGTGTTGAAATACTTTTTGAGTTGAAAATTTTCTCTTATACGTCATGGAGTGGCATCCTGGGTGGTAAAACGTTAGTTCACAAAACGGAGTGACAAGGAGTTGAAATACTTTTTGAGTTGCAAATTTACTCTTATACGTCATGGAGTGGCATGCTGGGTGGTAAAACCTTAGTTCACAAAGCGGAGTGACAAAGAGTTGAAATACTTTTTGAGTTGCAAATTTACTCTTATACGTCATGGAGTGGCATGCTGGGTGGTAAAACGTTAGTTCACAAAACGGAGTGACAGGAGTTGAAATACTTTTTGAGTTGAAAATTTACTCTTATACGTCATGGAGTGGTATGCTGGGTGGTAAAACGCTAGTTAGATAAACAGAGTGACAGGAGTTGAAATACTTTTTGAGTAGAAAATTTACTCTTATACGTCATGGAGTGGCATACTGGGTGGTAACAAGCTAGTTCACAAAACGGAGTGACAGGAGTTGAAATACTTTTTGAGTAGAAAATTTACTCTTATACGTCATGGAGTGGCATGCTGGGTGGTAAAACGCTAGTTCACAAAACGGAGTGACAGGAGTTGAAATACTTTTTGAGTTGAAAATTTACTCTTATACGTCATGGAGTGGCATGCTGGGTGGTAAAACGCTAGTTAGCAAAACGGAGTGACAGGAGTTGAAATACTTTTTGAGTTGAAAATTTACTCTTATACGTCATGGAGTGGCATGCTGGGTGGTAAAACGTTAAATCACAAAACGGAGTGACAGGAGTTGAAATACTTTTTGAGTTGAAAATTTACTCTTATACGTCATGGAGTGGCATGCTGGGTGGTAAAACGTTAGTTCACAAAACGTAGTGACAGGAGTTGAAATACTTTTTGAGTTAAAAATTTACTCTTATACGTCATGGAGTGGCATGCTGGGTGGTAAAACGCTAGTTCACAAAACGGAGTGACACGAGTTGAAATACTTTTTGAGTTGAAAATTTACTCTTATACGTCATGGAGTGGCATGCTGGGTGGTAAAACGTTAGTTCACAAAACGGAGTGACAGGAGTTAAAATACTTTTTGAGTTGAAAATTTACTCTTATACGTCATGGAGTGGCATGCTGGGTGGTAAAACGTTAGTTCACAAAACGGAGTGACAGGAGTTGAAATACTTTTTGAGTTGAAAATGTACTCTTATACGTCATGGAGTGGCATGCTGGGTGGCAAAACGTTAGTTCACAAAACGGAGTGACAGGAGTTGAAATATTTTTTGAGTTGAAAATTTACTCTTATACGTCATGGAGTGGCATGCCGGGTGGTAAAACGTTAGTTCACAAAACGGAGTGACAGGAGTTGAAATTCTTTTTGAGTTGAAAATTTACTCTTATACGTCATGGAGTGGCATGCTGGGTGGTAAAACGTTAGTTCACAAAACGGAGTAACAGGAGTTGAAATACTTTTTGAGTTGAAAAATTACTCTTATACGTCATGCAGTGAAATGCTGGGTGGTAAAACGCTAGTTCACAAAACGGAGTGACAGGAGTTGAAATACTTTTTTAGTTGAAAATGTACTCTTATACGTCATGGAGTGGCATGCTGGGTGGTAAAACGTTAGTTCACAAAACGGAGTGACAGGAGTTGAAATACTTTTTGAGTTGAAAATTTACTCTTATACGTCATGGAGTGGCATGCTGGGTGGTAAAACGTTAGTTCTCAAAACGGAGTGACAGGAGTTGAAATACTTTTTGAGTTGAAAATTTACTCTTATACGTCATGGAGTGGCATACTGGGTGGTAAAACGTTAGTTAACAAAACGGAGTGACAGGAGTTGAAATACTTTTTGAGTTGAAAATTTACTCTTATACGTCATGGAGTGGCATGCTGGGTGGTAAAACGATAGTTCACAAAACGTAGTGAAACGAGTTGAAATACTTTTTGAGTTGAAAATTTACTCTTATACGTCATGGAGTGACATGCTGGGTGGTAAAACGTTAGTTCACAAAACGGAGTGACAGGTGTTGAAATACTTTTTGAGTTGAAAATTTACTCTTATTCGTCATGGAGTGGCATCCTGGGTGGTAAAACGTTAGTTCACAAAACGGAGTGACAAGGAGTTGAAATACTTTTTGAGTTGCAAATTTACTCTTATACGTCATTGTGTGGCATGCTGGGTGGTAAAACGTTAGTTCACAAAACGGAGTGACAAGGAGTTGAAATACTTTTTGAGTTGCAAATTTACTCTTATACGTCATGGAGTGGCATGCTGGGTGGTAAAACGTTAGTTCACAAAACGGAGTGACAGGAGTTGAAATACTTTTTGAGTTGAAAATTTACTCTTATACGTCATGGAGTGGCATGCTGGGTGGTAAAACGCTAGTTCACAAATGGAGTGACACGAGTTGAAATACTTTTTTAGTTGAAAATTTACTCTTATACGTCATGGAAAGGCATGCTGGGTGGTAAAACGTTAGTTCACAAAACGAAGTGACAGGAGTTGAAATACTTTTTGAGATGAAAATTTACTCTTATACGTCTTGGAGTGGCATGCTGGGTGGTAAAACGTAAGTTCACAAAACGGAGTGACAGGAGTTGAAATACTTTTTTTTTTGAAAATTTACTCTTATACGTCATGGAGTGGCATGCTGGGTGGTAAAACGCTAGTTCACAAAACGGAGTTACAGGAGTTGAAATACTTTTTGAGTAGAAAATTTACTCTTATACATCATGGAGTGGCATGCTGGGTGGTAAAACGCTAGTTCACAAAACGGAGTGACAGGAGTTGAAATACTTTTTGAGTTGAAAATTTACTCTTATACGTCATGGAGTGGCATGCTGGTGGTAAAACGTTAGTTCACAAAACGGAAGTGACACGAGTTGAAATACATTTTGAGTTGAAAATTTACACTTATACGTCATGGAGTGGCATGCTGGGTGGTAAAACGCTAGTTCACAAAACGGAGTGACAGGAGTTGAAATACTTTTTGAGTAGAAAATTTACTCTTATACATCATGGAGTGGCATGCTGGGTGGTAAAACGCTAGTTCACAAAACGGAGTGACAGGAGTTGAAATACTTTTTGAGTTGAAAATTTACTCTTATACGTCATGGAGTGGCATGCTGGGTGGTAAAACGTTAGTTCACAAAACGGAGTGACAAGGAGTTGAAATACTTTTTGAGTTGCAAATTTACTCTTATACGTCATGGAGTGGCATGCTGGGTGGTAAAACCTTAGTTCACAAAACGGAGTGACAAAGAGTTGAAATACTTTTTGAGTTGCAAATTTACTCTTATACGTCATGGAGTGGCATGCTGGGTGGTAAAACGTTAGTTCACAAAACGGAGTGACAGGAGTTGAAATACTTTTTGAGTTGAAAATTTACTCTTATACGTCATGGAGTGGTATGCTGGGTGGTAAAACGCTAGTTAGATAAACAGAGTGACAGGAGTTCAAATACTTTTTGAGTTGAAAATTTACTCTTATACGTCATGGAGTGGCATACTGGGTGGTAACAAGCTAGTTCACAAAACGGAGTGACAGGAGTTGAAATACTTTTTGAGTAGAAAATTTACTCTTATACGTCATGGAGTGGCATGCTGGGTGGTAAAACGCTAGTTCACAAAACGGAGTGACAGGAGTTGAAATACTTTTTGAGTTGAAAATTTACTCTTATACGTCATGGAGTGGCATGCTGGGTGGTAAAACGCTAGTTAGCAAAACGGAGTGACAGGAGTTGAAATACTTTTTGAGTTGAAAATTTACTCTTATACGTCATGGAGTGGCATGCTGGGTGGTAAAACGTTAAATCACAAAACGGAGTGACAGGAGTTGAAATACTTTTTGAGTTGAAAATTTACTCTTATACGTCATGGAGTGG
Source organism: Pyrrhosoma nymphula (assembly GCA_963573305.1). NCBI lineage: Eukaryota > Metazoa > Arthropoda > Insecta > Odonata > Coenagrionidae > Pyrrhosoma > Pyrrhosoma nymphula. The sequence continues at coordinate 176,057,853 of OY754328.1, read as the reverse complement.
CATGCTGGGTGGTAAAACGTTAGTTCACAAAACGTAGTGACAGGAGTTGAAATACTTTTTGAGTTAAAAATTTACTCTTATACGTCATGGAGTGGCATGCTGGGTGGTAAAACGCTAGTTCACAAAACGGAGTGACACGAGTTGAAATACTTTTTGAGTTGAAAATTTACTCTTATACGTCATGGAGTGGCATGCTGGGTGGTAAAACGTTAGTTCACAAAACGGAGTGACAGGAGTTAAAATACTTTTTGAGTTGAAAATTTACTCTTATACGTCATGGAGTGGCATGCTGGGTGGTAAAACGTTAGTTCACAAAACGGAGTGACAGGAGTTGAAATACTTTTTGAGTTGAAAATGTACTCTTATACGTCATGGAGTGGCATGCTGGGTGGCAAAACGTTAGTTCACAAAACGGAGTGACAGGAGTTGAAATATTTTTTGAGTTGAAAATTTACTCTTATACGTCATGGAGTGGCATGCCGGGTGGTAAAACGTTAGTTCACAAAACGGAGTGACAGGAGTTGAAATTCTTTTTGAGTTGAAAATTTACTCTTATACGTCATGGAGTGGCATGCTGGGTGGTAAAACGTTAGTTCACAAAACGGAGTAACAGGAGTTGAAATACTTTTTGAGTTGAAAAATTACTCTTATACGTCATGCAGTGAAATGCTGGGTGGTAAAACGCTAGTTCACAAAACGGAGTGACAGGAGTTGAAATACTTTTTTAGTTGAAAATGTACTCTTATACGTCATGGAGTGGCATGCTGGGTGGTAAAACGTTAGTTCACAAAACGGAGTGACAGGAGTTGAAATACTTTTTGAGTTGAAAATTTACTCTTATACGTCATGGAGTGGCATGCTGGGTGGTAAAACGTTAGTTCTCAAAACGGAGTGACAGGAGTTGAAATACTTTTTGAGTTGAAAATTTACTCTTATACGTCATGGAGTGGCATACTGGGTGGTAAAACGTTAGTTAACAAAACGGAGTGACAGGAGTTGAAATACTTTTTGAGTTGAAAATTTACTATTATACGTCATGGAGTGGCATGCTGGGTGGTAAAACGATAGTTCACAAAACGTAGTGAAACGAGTTGAAATACTTTTTGAGTTGAAAATTTACTCTTATACGTCATGGAGTGACATGCTGGGTGGTAAAACGTTAGTTCACAAAACGGAGTGACAGGTGTTGAAATACTTTTTGAGTTGAAAATTTACTCTTATACGTCATGGAGTGGCATCCTGGGTGGTAAAACGTTAGTTCACAAAACGGAGTGACAAGGAGTTGAAATACTTTTTGAGTTGCAAATTTACTCTTATACGTCATGGAGTGGCATGCTGGGTGGTAAAACGTTAGTTCACAAAACGGAGTGACAAGGAGTTGAAATACTTTTTGAGTTGCAAATTTACTCTTATACGTCATGGAGTGGCATGCTGGGTGGTAAAACGTTAGTTCACAAAACGGAGTGACAGGAGTTGAAATACTTTTTGAGTTGAAAATTTACTCTTATACGTCATGGAGTGGCATGCTGGGTGGTAAAACGCTAGTTCACAAATGGAGTGACACGAGTTGAAATACTTTTTTAGTTGAAAATTTACTCTTATACGTCATGGAGTGGCATGCTGGGTGGTAAAACGTTAGTTCACAAAACGAAGTGACAGGAGTTGAAATACTTTTTGAGATGAAAATTTACTCTTATACGTCTTGGAGTGGCATGCTGGGTGGTAAAACGTAAGTTCACAAAACGGAGTGACAGGAGTTGAAATACTTTTTTTTTGAAAATTTACTCTTATACGTCATGGAGTGGCATGCTGGGTGGTAAAACGCTAGTTCACAAAACGGAGTTACAGGAGTTGAAATACTTTTTGAGTAGAAAACTTACTCTTATACATCATGGAGTGGCATGCTGGGTGGTAAAACGCTAGTTCACAAAACGGAGTGACAGGAGTTGAAATACTTTTTGAGTTGAAAATTTACTCTTATACGTCATGGAGTGGCATGCTGGTGGTAAAACGTTAGTTCACAAAACGGAAGTGACACGAGTTGAAATACATTTTGAGTTGAAAATTTACACTTATACGTCATGGAGTGGCATGCTGGGTGGTAAAACGCTAGTTCACAAAACGGAGTGACAGGAGTTGAAATACTTTTTGAGTAGAAAATTTACTCTTATACATCATGGAGTGGCATGCTGGGTGGTAAAACGCTAGTTCACAAAACGGAGTGACAGGAGTTGAAATACTTTTTGAGTTGAAAATTTACTCTTATACGTCATGGAGTGGCATGCTGGGTGGTAAAACGCTAGTAAGCAAAACGGAGTGACAGGAGTTGAAATACTTTTTGAGTTGAAAATTTACTCTTATACGTCATGTAGTGGCATGCTGGGTGGTAAAACGCTAGTTCACAAAACGGAGTGAATGGAGTTGAAATACTTTTTGAGTTGAAAATTTACTCTTATACGTCATGGAGTGGCATGCTGGGTGATAAAACGTTAGTTCACAAATGGAGTGACAGGAGTTGAAATACTTTTTGAGTTGAAAATTTACTCTTATACGACATGGAGTGGCATGCTGGGTGGTAAAACGCTAGTTAGATAAACAGAGTGAAAGGAGTTGAAATACTTTTAGAGTTGAAAATTTACTCTTATACGTCATTGAGTGGCATACTGGGTGGTAACAAGCCAGTTCACAAAACGGAGTGACAGGAGTTGAAATACTTTTTGAGTAGAAAATTTACTCTTATACGTCATGGAGTGGCATGCTGGGTGGTAAAACGTTAGTTCACAAAACGAAGTGACAGGAGTTGAAATACTTTTTGAGATGAAAATTTACTCTTATACGTCATGGAGTGGCATGCTGGGTGGTAAAACGCTAGTTCACAAAACGGAGTGACACGAGTTGAAATACTTTTTGAGTTGAAAATTTACTCTTATACGTCATGGAGTGGCATGCTGGGTGGTAAAACGTTAGTTCACAAAACGGAGTGACAGGAGTTAAAATACTTTTTGAGTTGAAAATTTACTCTTATACGTCATGGAGTGGCATGCTGGGTGGTAAAACGTTAGTTCACAAAACGGAGTGACAGGAGTTGAAATACTTTTTGAGTTGAAAATGTACTCTTATACGTCATGGAGTGGCATGCTGGGTGGCAAAACGTTAGTTCACAAAACGGAGTGACAGGAGTTGAAATATTTTTTGAGTTGAAAATTTACTCTTATACGTCATGGAGTGGCATGCCGGGTGGTAAAACGTTAGTTCACAAAACGGAGTGACAGGAGTTGAAATTCTTTTTGAGTTGAAAATTTACTCTTATACGTCATGGAGTGGCATGCTGGGTGGTAAAACGTTAGTTCACAAAACGGAGTAACAGGAGTTGAAATACTTTTTGAGTTGAAAAATTACTCTTATACGTCATGCAGTGAAATGCTGGGTGGTAAAACGCTAGTTCACAAAACGGAGTGACAGGAGTTGAAATACTTTTTTAGTTGAAAATGTACTCTTATACGTCATGGAGTGGCATGCTGGGTGGTAAAACGTTAGTTCACAAAACGGAGTGACAGGAGTTGAAATACTTTTTGAGTTGAAAATTTACTCTTATACGTCATGGAGTGGCATGCTGGGTGGTAAAACGTTAGTTCTCAAAACGGAGTGACAGGAGTTGAAATACTTTTTGAGTTGAAAATTTACTCTTATACGTCATGGAGTGGCATACTGGGTGGTAAAACGTTAGTTAACAAAACGGAGTGACAGGAGTTGAAATACTTTTTGAGTTGAAAATTTACTCTTATACGTCATGGAGTGGCATGCTGGGTGGTAAAACGATAGTTCACAAAACGTAGTGAAACGAGTTGAAATACTTTTTGAGTTGAAAATTTACTCTTATACGTCATGGAGTGACATGCTGGGTGGTAAAACGTTAGTTCACAAAACGGAGTGACAGGTGTTGAAATACTTTTTGAGTTGAAAATTTACTCTTATTCGTCATGGAGTGGCATCCTGGGTGGTAAAACGTTAGTTCACAAAACGGAGTGACAAGGAGTTGAAATACTTTTTGAGTTGCAAATTTACTCTTATACGTCATGGAGTGGCATGCTGGGTGGTAAAACGTTAGTTCACAAAACGGAGTGACAAGGAGTTGAAATACTTTTTGAGTTGCAAATTTACTCTTATACGTCATGGAGTGGCATGCTGGGTGGTAAAACGTTAGTTCACAAAACGGAGTGACAGGAGTTGAAATACTTTTTGAGTTGAAAATTTACTCTTATACGTCATGGAGTGGCATGCTGGGTGGTAAAACGCTAGTTCACAAATGGAGTGACACGAGTTGAAATACTTTTTTAGTTGAAAATTTACTCTTATACGTCATGGAGTGGCATGCTGGGTGGTAAAACGTTAGTTCACAAAACGAAGTGACAGGAGTTGAAATACTTTTTGAGATGAAAATTTACTCTTATACGTCTTGGAGTGGCATGCTGGGTGGTAAAACGTAAGTTCACAAAACGGAGTGACAGGAGTTGAAATACTTTTTTTTTTGAAAATTTACTCTTATACGTCATGGAGTGGCATGCTGGGTGGTAAAACGCTAGTTCACAAAACGGAGTTACAGGAGTTGAAATACTTTTTGAGTAGAAAATTTACTCTTATACATCATGGAGTGGCATGCTGGGTGGTAAAACGCTAGTTCACAAAACGGAGTGACAGGAGTTGAAATACTTTTTGAGTTGAAAATTTACTCTTATACGTCATGGAGTGGCATGCTGGTGGTAAAACGTTAGTTCACAAAACGGAAGTGACACGAGTTGAAATACATTTTGAGTTGAAAATTTACACTTATACGTCATGGAGTGGCATGCTGGGTGGTAAAACGCTAGTTCACAAAACGGAGTGACAGGAGTTGAAATACTTTTTGAGTAGAAAATTTACTCTTATACATCATGGAGTGGCATGCTGGGTGGTAAAACGCTAGTTCACAAAACGGAGTGACAGGAGTTGAAATACTTTTTGAGTTGAAAATTTACTCTTATACGTCATGGAGTGGCATGCTGGGTGGTAAAACGTTAGTTCACAAAACGGAGTGACAAGGAGTTGAAATACTTTTTGAGTTGCAAATTTACTCTTATACGTCATGGAGTGGCATGCTGGGTGGTAAAACCTTAGTTCACAAAACGGAGTGACAAAGAGTTGAAATACTTTTTGAGTTGCAAATTTACTCTTATACGTCATGGAGTGGCATGCTGGGTGGTAAAACGTTAGTTCACAAAACGGAGTGACAGGAGTTGAAATACTTTTTGAGTTGAAAATTTACTCTTATACGTCATGGAGTGGTATGCTGGGTGGTAAAACGCTAGTTAGATAAACAGAGTGACAGGAGTTCAAATACTTTTTGAGTTGAAAATTTACTCTTATACGTCATGGAGTGGCATACTGGGTGGTAACAAGCTAGTTCACAAAACGGAGTGACAGGAGTTGAAATACTTTTTGAGTAGAAAATTTACTCTTATACGTCATGGAGTGGCATGCTGGGTGGTAAAACGCTAGTTCACAAAACGGAGTGACAGGAGTTGAAATACTTTTTGAGTTGAAAATTTACTCTTATACGTCATGGAGTGGCATGCTGGGTGGTAAAACGCTAGTTAGCAAAACGGAGTGACAGGAGTTGAAATACTTTTTGAGTTGAAAATTTACTCTTATACGTCATGGAGTGGCATGCTGGGTGGTAAAACGTTAAATCACAAAACGGAGTGACAGGAGTTGAAATACTTTTTGAGTTGAAAATTTACTCTTATACGTCATGGAGTGGCATGCTGGGTGGTAAAACGTTAGTTCACAAAACGTAGTGACAGGAGTTGAAATACTTTTTGAGTTAAAAATTTACTCTTATACGTCATGGAGTGGCATGCTGGGTGGTAAAACGCTAGTTCACAAAACGGAGTGACACGAGTTGAAATACTTTTTGAGTTGAAAATTTACTCTTATACGTCATGGAGTGGCATGCTGGGTGGTAAAACGTTAGTTCACAAAACGGAGTGACAGGAGTTAAAATACTTTTTGAGTTGAAAATTTACTCTTATACGTCATGGAGTGGCATGCTGGGTGGTAAAACGTTAGTTCACAAAACGGAGTGACAGGAGTTGAAATACTTTTTGAGTTGAAAATGTACTCTTATACGTCATGGAGTGGCATGCTGGGTGGCAAAACGTTAGTTCACAAAACGGAGTGACAGGAGTTGAAATATTTTTTGAGTTGAAAATTTACTCTTATACGTCATGGAGTGGCATGCCGGGTGGTAAAACGTTAGTTCACAAAACGGAGTGACAGGAGTTGAAATTCTTTTTGAGTTGAAAATTTACTCTTATACGTCATGGAGTGGCATGCTGGGTGGTAAAACGTTAGTTCACAAAACGGAGTAACAGGAGTTGAAATACTTTTTGAGTTGAAAAATTACTCTTATACGTCATGCAGTGAAATGCTGGGTGGTAAAACGCTAGTTCACAAAACGGAGTGACAGGAGTTGAAATACTTTTTTAGTTGAAAATGTACTCTTATACGTCATGGAGTGGCATGCTGGGTGGTAAAACGTTAGTTCACAAAACGGAGTGACAGGAGTTGAAATACTTTTTGAGTTGAAAATTTACTCTTATACGTCATGGAGTGGCATGCTGGGTGGTAAAACGTTAGTTCTCAAAACGGAGTGACAGGAGTTGAAATACTTTTTGAGTTGAAAATTTACTCTTATACGTCATGGAGTGGCATACTGGGTGGTAAAACGTTAGTTAACAAAACGGAGTGACAGGAGTTGAAATACTTTTTGAGTTGAAAATTTACTATTATACGTCATGGAGTGGCATGCTGGGTGGTAAAACGATAGTTCACAAAACGTAGTGAAACGAGTTGAAATACTTTTTGAGTTGAAAATTTACTCTTATACGTCATGGAGTGACATGCTGGGTGGTAAAACGTTAGTTCACAAAACGGAGTGACAGGTGTTGAAATACTTTTTGAGTTGAAAATTTACTCTTATACGTCATGGAGTGGCATCCTGGGTGGTAAAACGTTAGTTCACAAAACGGAGTGACAAGGAGTTGAAATACTTTTTGAGTTGCAAATTTACTCTTATACGTCATGGAGTGGCATGCTGGGTGGTAAAACGTTAGTTCACAAAACGGAGTGACAAGGAGTTGAAATACTTTTTGAGTTGCAAATTTACTCTTATACGTCATGGAGTGGCATGCTGGGTGGTAAAACGTTAGTTCACAAAACGGAGTGACAGGAGTTGAAATACTTTTTGAGTTGAAAATTTACTCTTATACGTCATGGAGTGGCATGCTGGGTGGTAAAACGCTAGTTCACAAATGGAGTGACACGAGTTGAAATACTTTTTTAGTTGAAAATTTACTCTTATACGTCATGGAGTGGCATGCTGGGTGGTAAAACGTTAGTTCACAAAACGAAGTGACAGGAGTTGAAATACTTTTTGAGATGAAAATTTACTCTTATACGTCTTGGAGTGGCATGCTGGGTGGTAAAACGTAAGTTCACAAAACGGAGTGACAGGAGTTGAAATACTTTTTTTTTTGAAAATTTACTCTTATACGTCATGGAGTGGCATGCTGGGTGGTAAAACGCTAGTTCACAAAACGGAGTTACAGGAGTTGAAATACTTTTTGAGTAGAAAACTTACTCTTATACATCATGGAGTGGCATGCTGGGTGGTAAAACGCTAGTTCACAAAACGGAGTGACAGGAGTTGAAATACTTTTTGAGTTGAAAATTTACTCTTATACGTCATGGAGTGGCATGCTGGTGGTAAAACGTTAGTTCACAAAACGGAAGTGACACGAGTTGAAATACATTTTGAGTTGAAAATTTACACTTATACGTCATGGAGTGGCATGCTGGGTGGTAAAACGCTAGTTCACAAAACGGAGTGACAGGAGTTGAAATACTTTTTGAGTAGAAAATTTACTCTTATACATCATGGAGTGGCATGCTGGGTGGTAAAACGCTAGTTCACAAAACGGAGTGACAGGAGTTGAAATACTTTTTGAGTTGAAAATTTACTCTTATACGTCATGGAGTGGCATGCTGGGTGGTAAAACGCTAGTAAGCAAAACGGAGTGACAGGAGTTGAAATACTTTTTGAGTTGAAAATTTACTCTTATACGTCATGTAGTGGCATGCTGGGTGGTAAAACGCTAGTTCACAAAACGGAGTGAATGGAGTTGAAATACTTTTTGAGTTGAAAATTTACTCTTATACGTCATGGAGTGGCATGCTGGGTGATAAAACGTTAGTTCACAAATGGAGTGACAGGAGTTGAAATACTTTTTGAGTTGAAAATTTACTCTTATACGACATGGAGTGGCATGCTGGGTGGTAAAACGCTAGTTAGATAAACAGAGTGAAAGGAGTTGAAATACTTTTTGAGTTGAAAATTTACTCTTATACGTCATTGAGTGGCATACTGGGTGGTAACAAGCCAGTTCACAAAACGGAGTGACAGGAGTTGAAATACTTTTTGAGTAGAAAATTTACTCTTATACGTCATGGAGTGGCATGCTGGGTGGTAAAACGTTAGTTCACAAAACGAAGTGACAGGAGTTGAAATACTTTTTGAGATGAAAATTTACTCTTATACGTCTTGGAGTGGCATGCTGGGTGGTAAAACGTAAGTTCACAAAACGGAGTGACAGGAGTTGAAATACTTTTTTTTTTGAAAATTTACTCTTATACGTCATGGAGTGGCATGCTGGGTGGTAAAACGCTAGTTCACAAAACGGAGTTACAGGAGTTGAAATACATTTTGAGTAGAAAATTTACTCTTATACATCATGGAGTGGCATGCTGGGTGGTAAAACGCTAGTTCACAAAACGGAGTGAAAGGAGTTGAAATACTTTTTGAGTTGAAAATTTACTCTTATACGTCATGGAGTGGCATGCTGGTGGTAAAACGTTAAATCACAAAACGGAAGTGACACGAGTTGAAATACATTTTGAGTTGAAAATTTACTCTTATACGTCATGGAGTGGCATGCTGGGTGGTAAAACGCTAGTTCACAAAACGGAGTGACAGGAGTTGAAATACTTTTTGAGTTGAAAATTTACTCTTATACGTCTTGGAGTGGCATGCTGGGTGGTAAAACGTAAGTTCACAAAACGGAGTGACAGGAGTTGAAATACTTTTTTAGTTGAAAATTTACTCTTATACGTCATGGAGTGGCATGCTGGGTGGTAAAACGCTAGTTCACAAAACGGAGTGACAGGAGTTGAAATACTTTTTGAGTTGAAAATTTACTCTTATACGTCATGGAGTGGCATGCCGGGTGGTAAAACGTTAGTTCACAAAACGGAGTGACAGGAGTTGAAATTCTTTTTGAGTTGAAAATTTACTCTTATACGTCATGGAGTGGCATGCTGGGTGGTAAAACGTTAGTTCACAAAACGGAGTAACAGGAGTTGAAATACTTTTTGAGTTGAAAAATTACTCTTATACGTCATGCAGTGAAATGCTGGGTGGTAAAACGCTAGTTCACAAAACGGAGTGACAGGAGTTGAAATACTTTTTTAGTTGAAAATGTACTCTTATACGTCATGGAGTGGCATGCTGGGTGGTAAAACGTTAGTTCACAAAACGGAGTGACAGGAGTTGAAATACTTTTTGAGTTGAAAATTTACTCTTATACGTCATGGAGTGGCATGCTGGGTGGTAAAACGTTAGTTCTCAAAACGGAGTGACAGGAGTTGAAATACTTTTTGAGTTGAAAATTTACTCTTATACGTCATGGAGTGGCATACTGGGTGGTAAAACGTTAGTTAACAAAACGGAGTGACAGGAGTTGAAATACTTTTTGAGTTGAAAATTTACTCTTATACGTCATGGAGTGGCATGCTGGGTGGTAAAACGATAGTTCACAAAACGTAGTGAAACGAGTTGAAATACTTTTTGAGTTGAAAATTTACTCTTATACGTCATGGAGTGACATGCTGGGTGGTAAAACGTTAGTTCACAAAACGGAGTGACAGGTGTTGAAATACTTTTTGAGTTGAAAATTTACTCTTATACGTCATGGAGTGGCATCCTGGGTGGTAAAACGTTAGTTCATAAAACGGAGTGACAAGGAGTTGAAATACTTTTTGAGTTGCAAATTTACTCTTATACGTCATGGAGTGGCATGCTGGGTGGTAAAACGTTAGTTCACAAAACGGAGTGACAAGGAGTTGAAATACTTTTTGAGTTGCAAATTTACTCTTATACGTCATGGAGTGGCATGCTGGGTGGTAAAACGTTAGTTCACAAAACGGAGTGACAGGAGTTGAAATACTTTTTGAGTTGAAAATTTACTCTTATACGTCATGGAGTGGCATGCTGGGTGGTAAAACGCTAGTTCACAAATGGAGTGACACGAGTTGAAATACTTTTTTAGTTGAAAATTTACTCTTATACGTCATGGAGTGGCATGCTGGGTGGTAAAACGTTAGTTCACAAAACGAAGTGACAGGAGTTGAAATACTTTTTGAGATGAAAATTTACTCTTATACGTCTTGGAGTGGCATGCTGGGTGGTAAAACGTAAGTTCACAAAACGGAGTGACAGGAGTTGAAATACTTTTTTTTTTGAAAATTTACTCTTATACGTCATGGAGTGGCATGCTGGGTGGTAAAACGCTAGTTCACAAAACGGAGTTACAGGAGTTGAAATACTTTTTGAGTAGAAAACTTACTCTTATACATCATGGAGTGGCATGCTGGGTGGTAAAACGCTAGTTCACAAAACGGAGTGACAGGAGTTGAAATACTTTTTGAGTTGAAAATTTACTCTTATACGTCATGGAGTGGCATGCTGGTGGTAAAACGTTAGTTCACAAAACGGAAGTGACACGAGTTGAAATACATTTTGAGTTGAAAATTTACACTTATACGTCATGGAGTGGCATGCTGGGTGGTAAAACGTTAGTTCACAAAACGAAGTGACAGGAGTTGAAATACTTTTTGAGATGAAAATTTACTCTTATACGTCTTGGAGTGGCATGCTGGGTGGTAAAACGTAAGTTCACAAAACGGAGTGACAGGAGTTGAAATACTTTTTTTTTTGAAAATTTACTCTTATACGTCATGGAGTGGCATGCTGGGTGGTAAAACGCTAGTTCACAAAACGGAGTTACAGGAGTTGAAATACATTTTGAGTAGAAAATTTACTCTTATACATCATGGAGTGGCATGCTGGGTGGTAAAACGCTAGTTCACAAAACGGAGTGAAAGGAGTTGAAATACTTTTTGAGTTGAAAATTTACTCTTATACGTCATGGAGTGGCATGCTGGTGGTAAAACGTTAAATCACAAAACGGAAGTGACACGAGTTGAAATACATTTTGAGTTGAAAATTTACTCTTATACGTCATGGAGTGGCATGCTGGGTGGTAAAACGCTAGTTCACAAAACGGAGTGACAGGAGTTGAAATACTTTTTGAGTTGAAAATTTACTCTTATACGTCTTGGAGTGGCATGCTGGGTGGTAAAACGTAAGTTCACAAAACGGAGTGACAGGAGTTGAAATACTTTTTTAGTTGAAAATTTACTCTTATACGTCATGGAGTGGCATGCTGGGTGGTAAAACGCTAGTTCACAAAACGGAGTGACAGGAGTTGAAATACTTTTTGAGTTGAAAATTTACTCTTATACGTCATGGAGTGGCATGCCGGGTGGTAAAACGTTAGTTCACAAAACGGAGTGACAGGAGTTGAAATTCTTTTTGAGTTGAAAATTTACTCTTATACGTCATGGAGTGGCATGCTGGGTGGTAAAACGTTAGTTCACAAAACGGAGTAACAGGAGTTGAAATACTTTTTGAGTTGAAAAATTACTCTTATACGTCATGCAGTGAAATGCTGGGTGGTAAAACGCTAGTTCACAAAACGGAGTGACAGGAGTTGAAATACTTTTTTAGTTGAAAATGTACTCTTATACGTCATGGAGTGGCATGCTGGGTGGTAAAACGTTAGTTCACAAAACGGAGTGACAGGAGTTGAAATACTTTTTGAGTTGAAAATTTACTCTTATACGTCATGGAGTGGCATGCTGGGTGGTAAAACGTTAGTTCTCAAAACGGAGTGACAGGAGTTGAAATACTTTTTGAGTTGAAAATTTACTCTTATACGTCATGGAGTGGCATACTGGGTGGTAAAACGTTAGTTAACAAAACGGAGTGACAGGAGTTGAAATACTTTTTGAGTTGAAAATTTACTCTTATACGTCATGGAGTGGCATGCTGGGTGGTAAAACGATAGTTCACAAAACGTAGTGAAACGAGTTGAAATACTTTTTGAGTTGAAAATTTACTCTTATACGTCATGGAGTGACATGCTGGGTGGTAAAACGTTAGTTCACAAAACGGAGTGACAGGTGTTGAAATACTTTTTGAGTTGAAAATTTACTCTTATACGTCATGGAGTGGCATCCTGGGTGGTAAAACGTTAGTTCATAAAACGGAGTGACAAGGAGTTGAAATACTTTTTGAGTTGCAAATTTACTCTTATACGTCATGGAGTGGCATGCTGGGTGGTAAAACGTTAGTTCACAAAACGGAGTGACAAGGAGTTGAAATACTTTTTGAGTTGCAAATTTACTCTTATACGTCATGGAGTGGCATGCTGGGTGGTAAAACGTTAGTTCACAAAACGGAGTGACAGGAGTTGAAATACTTTTTGAGTTGAAAATTTACTCTTATACGTCATGGAGTGGCATGCTGGGTGGTAAAACGCTAGTTCACAAATGGAGTGACACGAGTTGAAATACTTTTTTAGTTGAAAATTTACTCTTATACGTCATGGAGTGGCATGCTGGGTGGTAAAACGTTAGTTCACAAAACGAAGTGACAGGAGTTGAAATACTTTTTGAGATGAAAATTTACTCTTATACGTCTTGGAGTGGCATGCTGGGTGGTAAAACGTAAGTTCACAAAACGGAGTGACAGGAGTTGAAATACTTTTTTTTTTGAAAATTTACTCTTATACGTCATGGAGTGGCATGCTGGGTGGTAAAACGCTAGTTCACAAAACGGAGTTACAGGAGTTGAAATACTTTTTGAGTAGAAAACTTACTCTTATACGTCATGGAGTGGCATGCTGGGTGGTAAAACGCTAGTAAGCAAAACGGAGTGACAGGAGTTGAAATACTTTTTGAGTTGAAAATTTACTCTTATACGTCATGTAGTGGCATGCTGGGTGATTAAACGTTAGTTCACAAATGGAGTGACAGGAGTTGAAATACTTTTTGAGTTGAAAATTTACTCTTATACGACATGGAGTGGCATGCTGGGTGGTAAAACGCTAGTTAGATAAACAGAGTGAAAGGAGTTGAAATACTTTTTGAGTTGAAAATTTACTCTTATACGTCATGGAGTGGCATACTGGGTGGTAACAAGCCAGTTCACAAAACGGAGTGACAGGAGTTGAAATACTTTTTGAGTAGAAAATTTACTCTTATACGTCATGGAGTGGCATGCTGGGTGGTAAAACGCTAGTTCACAAAACGGAGTGACAGGAGTTGAAATACTTTTTGAGTTGAAAATTTACTCTTATACGTCTTGGAGTGGCATGCTGGGTGGTAAAACGTAAGTTCACAAAACGGAGTGACAGGAGTTGAAATACTTTTTTAGTTGAAAATTTACTCTTATACGTCATGGAGTGGCATGCTGGGTGGTAAAACGCTAGTTCACAAAACGGAGTGACAGGAGTTGAAATACTTTTTTAGTTGAAAATGTACTCTTATACGTCATGGAGTGGCATGCTGGGTGGTAAAACGTTAGTTCACAAATCGGAGTGACAGGAGTTGAAATACTTTTTGAGTTGAAAATTTACTCTTATACGTCATGGAGTGGCATGCTGGGTGGTAAAACGTTAGTTCACAAAACGGAGTGACAGGAGTTGAAATACTTTTTTAGTTGAAAATTTACTCTTATACGTCATGGAGTGGCATGCTGGGTGGTAAAACGTTAGTTCACAAAACGGAGTGACATGTGTTGAAATACTTTTTGAGTTGAAAATTTACTCTTATACGTCATGGAGTGGCATGCTGGGTGGTAAAACGCTAGTTCACAAAACGGAGTGACAGGAGTTGAAATACTTTTGTAGTTGAAAATTTACTCTTATACGTCATGGAGTGGCATGCTGGGTGGTAAAACGTTAGTTCACAAAACAGAGTGACAGGAGTTGAAATATTTTTTGAGTTGAAAATTTACTCTTATACGTCATGGAGTGGCATACTGGGTGGTAAAACGTTAGTTCACAAAACGGAGTGACAGGAGTTGAAATACTTTTTGAGTTGAAAATTTACTCTTATACGTCATGGAGTGGCATACTGGGTGGTAAAACGTTAGTTCACAAAACGGAGTGACAGGAGTTGAAATACTTTTTGAGTTGAAAATTTACTCTTATACGTCATGGAGTGGCATGCTGGGTGGTAAAACGATAGTTCACAAAACGTAGTGAAACGAGTTGAAATACTTTTTGAGTTGAAAATTTACTCTTATACGTCATGGTGTGACATGCTGGGTGGTAAAACGTTAGTTCACAAAACGGAGTGACAGGAGTTGAAATATTTTTTGAGTTGAAAATTTACTCTTATACGTCATGGAGTGGCATGCTGGGTGGTAAAACGTTAGTTCACAAAACGGAGTGACAGGAGTTGAAATACTTTTTTAGTTGAAAATTTACTCTTATACGTCATGGAGTGGCATGCTGGGTGGTAAAACGTTAGTTCACAAAACGGAGTGACATGTGTTGAAATACTTTTTGAGTTGAAAATTTACTCTTATACGTCATGGAGTGGCATGCTGGGTGGTAAAACGCTAGTTCACAAAACGGAGTGACAGGAGTTGAAATACTTTTGTAGTTGAAAATTTACTCTTATACGTCATGGAGTGGCATGCTGGGTGGTAAAACGTTAGTTAACAAAACAGAGTGACAGGAGTTGAAATACTTTTTGAGTTGAAAATTTACTCTTATACGTCATGGAGTGGCATACTGGGTGGTAAAACGTTAGTTCACAAAACGGAGTGACAGGAGTTGAAATACTTTTTGAGTTGAAAATTTACTCGTATACGTCATGGAGTGGCATACTGGGTGGTAAAACGTTAGTTCACAAAACGGAGTAACAGGAGTTGAAATACTTTTTGAGTTGAAAATTTACTCTTATACGTCATGGAGTGGCATGCTGGGTGGTAAAACGATAGTTCACAAAACGTAGTGAAACGAGTTGAAATACTTTTTGAGTTGCAAATTTACTCTTATACGTCATGGAGTGGCATGCTGGGTGGTAACACGTTAGTTCACAAAACGGAGTGACAAGGAGTTGAAATACTTTTTGAGTTGCAAATTTACTCTTATACGTCATGGAGTGGCATGCTGGGTGGTAAAACGTTAGTTCACAAAACGGAGTGACAGGAGTTGAAATACTTTTTGAGTTGAAAATTTACTCTTATACGTCATGGAGTGGCATGCTGGGTGGTAAAACGCTAGTTCACAAAACGGAGTGACACGAGTTGAAATACTTTTTTAGTTGAAAATTTACTCTTATACGTCATGGAGTGGCATGCTGGGTGGTAAAACGTTAGTTCACAAAACGGAGTGACAGGAGTTGAAATACTTTTTGAGATGAAAATTTACTCTTATACGTCTTGGAGTGGCATGCTGGGTGGTAAAACGTAAGTTCACAAAACGGAGTGACAGGAGTTGAAATACTTTTTTAGTTGAAAATTTACTCTTATACGTCATGGAGTGGCATGCTGGGTGGTAAAACGCTAGTTCACAAAACGGAGTGACAGGAGTTGAAATACTTTTTGAGTAGAAAATTTACTCTTATACATCATGGAGTGGCATGCTGGGTGGTAAAACGCTAGTTCACAAAACGGAGTGACAGGAGTTGAAATACTTTTTGAGTTGAAAATTTACTCTAATACGTCATGGAGTGGCATGCTGGTGGTAAAACGTTAGTTCACAAATCGGAAGTGACACGAGTTGAAATACATTTTGAGTTGAAAATTTACTCTTATACGTCATGGAGTGGCATGCTGGGTGGTAAAACGCTAGTTCACCATACGGAGTGACACGAGTTGAAATACTTTTTGAGTAGAAAATTTACTCTTATACATCATGGAGTGGCATGCTGGGTGGTAAAACGCTAGTTCACAAAACGGAGTGACAGGAGTTGAAATACTTTTTAAGTTGAAAATTTACTCTTATACGTCATGGAGTGGCATGCTGGGTGGTAAAACGCTAGTAAGCAAAACGGAGTGACAGGAGTTGAAATACTTTTTGAGTTGAAAATTTACTCTTATACGTCATGGAGTGGCATGCTGGGTGGTAAAACGGTAGTTCACAAAACGGAGTGAATGGAGTTGAAATACTTTTTGAGTTGAAAATTTACTCTTATACGTCATGGAGTGGCATGCTGGGTGGTAAAACGCTAGTTCACAAATGGAGTGACAGGAGTTGAAATACTTTTTGAGTTGAAAATTTACTCTTATACGTCATGGAGTGGCATGCTGGGTGGTAAAACGCTAGTTAGATAAACAGAGTGACAGGAGTTGAAATACTTTTTGAGTTGAAAATTTACTCTTTTACGTCATGGAGTGGCATACTGGGTGGTAACAAGCCAGTTCACAAAACGAAGTGACAGGAGTTGAAATACTTTTTGAGTAGAAAATTTACTCTTATACGTCATGGAGTGGCATGCTGGGTGGTAAAACGTTAGTTCACAAAACGGAGTGACATGTGTTGAAATACTTTTTGAGTTGAAAATTTACTCTTATACGTCATGGAGTGGCATGCTGGGTGGTAAAACGCTAGTTCACAAAACGGAGTGACAGGAGTTGAAATACTTTTGTAGTTGAAAATTTACTCTTATACGTCATGGAGTGGCATGCTGGGTGGTAAAACGTTAGTTCACAAAACAGAGTGACAGGAGTTGAAATATTTTTTGAGTTGAAAATTTACTCTTATACGTCATGGAGTGGCATACTGGGTGGTAAAACGTTAGTTCACAAAACGGAGTGACAGGAGTTGAAATACTTTTTGAGTTGAAAATTTACTCTTATACGTCATGGAGTGGCATACTGGGTGGTAAAACGTTAGTTCACAAAACGGAGTGACAGGAGTTGAAATACTTTTTGAGTTGAAAATTTACTCTTATACGTCATGGAGTGGCATGCTGGGTGGTAAAACGATAGTTCACAAAACGTAGTGAAACGAGTTGAAATACTTTTTGAGTTGAAAATTTACTCTTATACGTCATGGAGTGACATGCTGGGTGGTAAAACGTTAGTTCACAAAACGGAGTGACAGGAGTTGAAATATTTTTTGAGTTGAAAATTTACTCTTATACGTCATGGAGTGGCATGCTGGGTGGTAAAACGTTAGTTCACAAAACGGAGTGACAGGATTTGAAATACTTTTTTAGTTGAAAATTTACTCTTATACGTCATGGAGTGGCATGCTGGGTGGTAAAACGTTAGTTCACAAAACGGAGTGACATGTGTTGAAATACTTTTTGAGTTGAAAATTTACTCTTATACGTCATGGAGTGGCATGCTGGGTGGTAAAACGCTAGTTCACAAAACGGAGTGACAGGAGTTGAAATACTTTTGTAGTTGAAAATTTACTCTTATACGTCATGGAGTGGCATGCTGGGTGGTAAAACGTTAGTTAACAAAACAGAGTGACAGGAGTTGAAATACTTTTTGAGTTGAAAATTTACTCTTATACGTCATGGAGTGGCATACTGGGTGGTAAAACGTTAGTTCACAAAACGGAGTGACAGGAGTTGAAATACTTTTTGAGTTGAAAATTTACTCGTATACGTCATGGAGTGGCATACTGGGTGGTAAAACGTTAGTTCACAAAACGGAGTGACAGGAGTTGAAATACTTTTTGAGTTGAAAATTTACTCTTATACGTCATGGAGTGGCATGCTGGGTGGTAAAACGATAGTTCACAAAACGTAGTGAAACGAGTTGAAATACTTTTTGAGTTGCAAATTTACTCTTATACGTCATGGAGTGGCATGCTGGGTGGTAACACGTTAGTTCACAAAACGGAGTGACAAGGAGTTGAAATACTTTTTGAGTTGCAAATTTACTCTTATACGTCATGGAGTGGCATGCTGGGTGGTAAAACGTTAGTTCACAAAACGGAGTGACAGGAGTTGAAATACTTTTTGAGTTGAAAATTTACTCTTATACGTCATGGAGTGGCATGCTGGGTGGTAAAACGCTAGTTCACAAATGGAGTGACACGAGTTGAAATACTTTTTTAGTTGAAAATTTACTCTTATACGTCATGGAAAGGCATGCTGGGTGGTAAAACGTTAGTTCACAAAACGGAGTGACACGAGTTGAAATACTTTTTTAGTTGAAAATTTACTCTTATACGTCATGGAGTGGCATGCTGGGTGGTAAAACGTTAGTTCACAAAACGGAGTGACAGGAGTTGAAATACTTTTTGAGATGAAAATTTACTCTTATACGTCTTGGAGTGGCATGCTGGGTGGTAAAACGTAAGTTCACAAAACGGAGTGACAGGAGTTGAAATACTTTTTTAGTTGAAAATTTACTCTTATACGTCATGGAGTGGCATGCTGGGTGGTAAAACGCTAGTTCACAAAACGGAGTGACAGGAGTTGAAATACTTTTTGAGTAGAAAATTTACTCTTATACATCATGGAGTGGCATGCTGGGTGGTAAAACGCTAGTTCACAAAACGGAGTGACAGGAGTTGAAATACTTTTTGAGTTGAAAATTTACTCTAATACGTCATGGAGTGGCATGCTGGTGGTAAAACGTTAGTTCACAAAACGGAAGTGACACGAGTTGAAATACATTTTGAGTTGAAAATTTACTCTTATACGTCATGGAGTGGCATGCTGGGTGGTAAAACGCTAGTTCACCATACGGAGTGACACGAGTTGAAATACTTTTTGAGTAGAAAATTTACTCTTATACATCATGGAGTGGCATGCTGGGTGGTAAAACGCTAGTTCACAAAACGGAGTGACAGGAGTTGAAATACTTTTTAAGTTGAAAATTTACTCTTATACGTCATGGAGTGGCATGCTGGGTGGTAAAACGCTAGTAAGCAAAACGGAGTGACAGGAGTTGAAATACTTTTTGAGTTGAAAATTTACTCTTATACGTCATGGAGTGGCATGCTGGGTGGTAAAACGGTAGTTCACAAAACGGAGTGACAGGAGTTGAAATACTTTTTGAGTTGAAAATTTACTCTTATACGTCATGGAGTGGCATGCTGGGTGGTAAAACGCTAGTTCACAAATGGAGTGACAGGAGTTGAAATACTTTTTGAGTTGAAAATTTACTCTTATACGTCATGGAGTGGCATGCTGGGTGGTAAAACGCTAGTTAGATAAACAGAGTGACAGGAGTTGAAATACTTTTTGAGTTGAAAATTTACTCTTTTACGTCATGGAGTGGCATACTGGGTGGTAACAAGCCAGTTCACAAAACGAAGTGACAGGAGTTGAAATACTTTTTGAGTAGAAAATTTACTCTTATACGTCATGGAGTGGCATGCTGGGTGGTAAAACGTTAGTTCACAAAACGGAGTGACATGTGTTGAAATACTTTTTGAGTTGAAAATTTACTCTTATACGTCATGGAGTGGCATGCTGGGTGGTAAAACGCTAGTTCACAAAACGGAGTGACAGGAGTTGAAATACTTTTGTAGTTGAAAATTTACTCTTATACGTCATGGAGTGGCATGCTGGGTGGTAAAACGTTAGTTCACAAAACAGAGTGACAGGAGTTGAAATATTTTTTGAGTTGAAAATTTACTCTTATACGTCATGGAGTGGCATGCTGGGTGGTAAAACGCTAGTTCACAAAACGGAGTGAATGGAGTTGAAATACTTTTTGAGTTGAAAATTTACTCTTATACGTCATGGAGTGGCATGCTGGGTGGTAAAACGCTAGTTCACAAAACGGAGTGACAGGAGTTGAAATACATTTGTAGTTGAAAATTTACTCTTATACGTCATGGAGTGGCATGCTGGGTGGTAAAACGTTAGTTCACAAAACAGAGTGACAGGAGTTGAAATATTTTTTGAGTTGAAAATTTACTCTTATACGTCATGGAGTGGCACGCTGGGTGGTAAAACGCTAGTTCACAAAACGGAGTGAATGGAGTTGAAATACTTTTTGAGTTGAAAATTTACTCTTATACGTCATGGAGTGGCATGCTGGGTGGTAAAACGCTAGTTCACAAATGGAGTGACAGGAGTTGAAATACTTTTTGAGTTGAAAATTTACTCTTATACGTCATGGAGTGGCATGCTGGGTGGTAAAACGCTATTTAGATAAACAGAGTGACAGGAGTTGAAATACTTTTTGAGTTGAAAATTTACTCTTTTACGTCATGGAGTGGCATACTGGGTGGTAACAAGCCAGTTCACAAAACGAAGTGACAGGAGTTGAAATACTTTTTGAGTAGAAAATTTACTCTTATACGTCATGGAGTGGCATGCTGGGTGGTAAAACGTTAGTTCACAAAACGGAGTGACAGGAGTTGAAATACTTTTTTAGTTGAAAATTTACTCTTATACGTCATGGAGTGGCCTGCTGGGTGGTAAAACGTTAATTCACAAAACGGAGTGACAGGAGTTGAAATACTTTTTGAGTTGAAAATTTACTCTTATACGTCATGGAGTGGCATGCTGGGTGGTAAAACGTTAGTTCACAAAACGGAGTGACAGGAGTTGAAATACTTTTTGAGATGAAAATTTACTCTTATACGTCTTGGAGTGGCATGCTGGGTGGTAAAACGTAAGTTCACAAAACGGAGTGACAGGAGTTGAAATACTTTTTTAGTTGAAAATTTACTCTTATACGTCATGGAGTGGCATGCTGGGTGGTAAAACGCTAGTTCACAAAACGGAGTGACAGGAGTTGAAATACTTTTTGAGTAGAAAATTTACTCTTATACATCATGGAGTGGCATGCTGGGTGGTAAAACGCTAGTTCACAAAACGGAGTGACAGGAGTTGAAATACTTTTTGAGTTGAAAATTTACTCTAATACGTCATGGAGTGGCATGCTGGTGGTAAAACGTTAGTTCACAAAACGGAAGTGACACGAGTTGAAATACATTTTGAGTTGAAAATTTACTCTTATACGTCATGGAGTGGCATGCTGGGTGGTAAAACGCTAGTTCACCATACGGAGTGACACGAGTTGAAATACTTTTTGAGTAGAAAATTTACTCTTATACATCATGGAGTGGCATGCTGGGTGGTAAAACGCTAGTTCACAAAACGGAGTGACAGGAGTTGAAATACTTTTTAAGTTGAAAATTTACTCTTATACGTCATGGAGTGGCATGCTGGGTGGTAAAACGCTAGTAAGCAAAACGGAGTGACAGGAGTTGAAATACTTTTTGAGTTGAAAATTTACTCTTATACGTCATGGAGTGGCATGCTGGGTGGTAAAACGGTAGTTCACAAAACGGAGTGACAGGAGTTGAAATACTTTTTGAGTTGAAAATTTACTCTTATACGTCATGGAGTGGCATGCTGGGTGGTAAAACGCTAGTTCACAAATGGAGTGACAGGAGTTGAAATACTTTTTGAGTTGAAAATTTACTCTTATACGTCATGGAGTGGCATGCTGGGTGGTAAAACGCTAGTTAGATAAACAGAGTGACAGGAGTTGAAATACTTTTTGAGTTGAAAATTTACTCTTTTACGTCATGGAGTGGCATACTGGGTGGTAACAAGCCAGTTCACAAAACGAAGTGACAGGAGTTGAAATACTTTTTGAGTAGAAAATTTACTCTTATACGTCATGGAGTGGCATGCTGGGTGGTAAAACGTTAGTTCACAAAACGGAGTGACATGTGTTGAAATACTTTTTGAGTTGAAAATTTACTCTTATACGTCATGGAGTGGCATGCTGGGTGGTAAAACGCTAGTTCACAAAACGGAGTGACAGGAGTTGAAATACTTTTGTAGTTGAAAATTTACTCTTATACGTCATGGAGTGGCATGCTGGGTGGTAAAACGTTAGTTCACAAAACAGAGTGACAGGAGTTGAAATATTTTTTGAGTTGAAAATTTACTCTTATACGTCATGGAGTGGCATGCTGGGTGGTAAAACGCTAGTTCACAAAACGGAGTGAATGGAGTTGAAATACTTTTTGAGTTGAAAATTTACTCTTATACGTCATGGAGTGGCATGCTGGGTGGTAAAACGCTAGTTCACAAAACGGAGTGACAGGAGTTGAAATACTTTTGTAGTTGAAAATTTACTCTTATACGTCATGGAGTGGCATGCTGGGTGGTAAAACGTTAGTTCACAAAACAGAGTGACAGGAGTTGAAATATTTTTTGAGTTGAAAATTTACTCTTATACGTCATGGAGTGGCACGCTGGGTGGTAAAACGCTAGTTCACAAAACGGAGTGAATGGAGTTGAAATACTTTTTGAGTTGAAAATTTACTCTTATACGTCATGGAGTGGCATGCTGGGTGGTAAAACGCTAGTTCACAAATGGAGTGACAGGAGTTGAAATACTTTTTGAGTTGAAAATTTACTCTTATACGTCATGGAGTGGCATGCTGGGTGGTAAAACGCTATTTAGATAAACAGAGTGACAGGAGTTGAAATACTTTTTGAGTTGAAAATTTACTCTTTTACGTCATGGAGTGGCATACTGGGTGGTAACAAGCCAGTTCACAAAACGAAGTGACAGGAGTTGAAATACTTTTTGAGTAGAAAATTTACTCTTATACGTCATGGAGTGGCATGCTGGGTGGTAAAACGTTAGTTCACAAAACGGAGTGACAGGAGTTGAAATACTTTTTTAGTTGAAAATTTACTCTTATACGTCATGGAGTGGCCTGCTGGGTGGTAAAACGTTAGTTCACAAAACGGAGTGACAGGAGTTGAAATACTTTTTGAGTTGAAAATTTACTCTTATACGTCATGGAGTGGCATGCTGGGTGGTAAAACGCTAGTTCACAAAACGGAGTGACACGAGTTGAAATACTTTTTGAGTTGAAAATTTACTCTTATACGTCATGGAGTGGCATGCTGGGTGGTAATACGTTAGTTCACAAAACGGAGTGACAGGAGTTGAAATACTTTTTGAGTTTAAAAGTTACTCTTATACGTCATGGAGTGGCATGCTGGGTGGTAAAACGTTAGTTCACAAAACGGAGAGACAGGAGTTGAAATACTTTTTGAGTTGAAAATTTACTCTTATACGTCATGGAGTGGCATGCAGGGTGGTAAAACGCTAGTTCACAAAACGGAGTGACACGAGTTGAAATACTTTTTGAGTTGAAAATGTACTCTTAAACGTCATGGAGTGGCATGCTGGGTGGTAAAACGTTAGTTCACAAAACGGAGTGACAGGAGTTGAAATACTTTTTTAGTTGAAAATTTACTCTTATACGTCATGGAGTGGCATGCTGGGTGGTAAAACGTTAGTTCACAAAACGGAGTGACATGTGTTGAAATACTTTTTGAGTTGAAAATTTACTCTTATACGTCATGGAGTGGCATGCTGGGTGGTAAAACGCTAGTTCACAAAACGGAGTGACAGGAGTTGAAATACTTTTGTAGTTGAAAATTTACTCTTATACGTCATGGAGTGGCATGCTGGGTGGTAAAACGTTAGTTAACAAAACAGAGTGACAGGAGTTGAAATACTTTTTAGTTGAAAAATTACTCTTATACGTCATGGAGTGGCATACTGGGTGGTAAAACGTTAGTTCACAAAACGGAGTGACAGGAGTTGAAATACTTTTTGAGTTGAAAATTTACTCTTATACGTCATGGAGTGGCATACTGGGTGGTAAAACGTTAGTTCACAAAACGGAGTGACAGGAGTTGAAATACTTTTTGAGTTGAAAATTTACTCTTATACGTCATGGAGTGGCATGCTGGGTGGTAAAACGATAGTTAACAAAACGTAGTGAAACGAGTTGAAATACTTTTTGAGTTGAAAATTTACTCTTATACGTCATGGAGTGACATGCTGGGTGGTAAAACGTTAGTTCACAAAACGGAGTGACAGGAGTTGAAATATTTTTTGAGTTGAAAATTTACTCTTATACGTCATGGAGTGGCATGCTGGGCGGTAAAACGTTAGTTCACAAAACGGAGTGACAGGAGTTGAAATACTTTTTTAGTTGAAAATTTACTCTTATACGTCATGGAGTGGCATGCTGGGTGGTAAAACGTTAGTTCACAAAACGGAGTGACATGTGTTGAAATACTTTTTGAGTTGAAAATTTACTCTTATACGTCATGGAGTGGCATGCTGGGTGGTAAAACGCTAGTTCACAAAACGGAGTGACAGGAGTTGAAATACTTTTTGAGTTGCAAATTTACTCTTATACGTCATGGAGTGGCATGCTTGGTGGTAAAACGTTAGTTCACAAAACGGAGTGACAGGAGTTGAAATACTTTTTGAGTTGAAAATTTACTCTTATACGTCATGGAGTGGCATGCTGGGTGGTAAAACGCTAGTTATCAAAACGGAGTGACAGGAGTTGAAATACTTTTTGAGTTGAAAATTTACTCTTATACGTCATGGAGTGGCATGCTAGGTGGTAAAACGTTAGTTCACAAAACGGAGTGACAGGAGTTGAAATACTTTTTGAGTTGAAAATTTACTCTTATACGTCATGGAGTGGCATGCTGGGTGGTAAAACGATAGTTCACAAAACGTAGTGAAACGAGTTGAAATACTTTTTGAGTTGAAAATTTACTCTTATACGTCATGGAGTGACATGCTGGGTGGTAAAACGTTAGTTCACAAAACGGAGTGACAGGTGTTGAAATACTTTTTGAGTTGAAAATTTTCTCTTATACGTCATGGAGTGGCATCCTGGGTGGTAAAACGTTAGTTCACAAAACGGAGTGACAAGGAGTTGAAATACTTTTTGAGTTGCAAATTTACTCTTATACGTCATGGAGTGGCATGCTGGGTGGTAAAACCTTAGTTCACAAAACGGAGTGACAAAGAGTTGAAATACTTTTTGAGTTGCAAATTTACTCTTATACGTCATGGAGTGGCATGCTGGGTGGTAAAACGTTAGTTCACAAAACGGAGTGACAGGAGTTGAAATACTTTTTGAGTTGAAAATTTACTCTTATACGTCATGGAGTGGCATGCTGGGTGGTAAAACGCTAGTTAGATAAACAGAGTGACAGGAGTTGAAATACTTTTTGAGTTGAAAATTTACTCTTTTACGTCATGGAGTGGCATACTGGGTGGTAACAAGCTAGTTCACAAAACGGAGTGACAGGAGTTGAAATACTTTTTGAGTAGAAAATTTACTCTTATACGTCATGGAGTGGCATGCTGGGTGGTAAAACGCTAGTTCACAAAACGGAGTGACAGGAGTTGAAATACTTTTTGAGTTGAAAATTTACTCTTATACGTCATGGAGTGGCATTCTGGGTGGTAAAACGATAGTTCACAAAACGTAGTGAAACGAGTTGAAATACTTTTTGAGTTGCAAATTTACTCTTATACGTCATGGAGTGGCATGCTGGGTGGTAACACGTTAGTTCACAAAACGGAGTGACAAGGAGTTGAAATACTTTTTGAGTTGCAAATTTACTCTTATACGTCATGGAGTGGCATGCTGGGTGGTAAAACGTTAGTTCACAAAACGGAGTGACAGGAGTTGAAATACTTTTTGAGTTGAAAATTTACTCTTATACGTCATGGAGTGGCATGCTGGGTGGTAAAACGCTAGTTCACAAAACGGAGTGACACGAGTTGAAATACTTTTTTAGTTGAAAATTTACTCTTATACGTCATGGAGTGGCATGCTGGGTGGTAAAACGTTAGTTCACAAAACGGAGTGACAGGAGTTGAAATACTTTTTGAGATGAAAATTTACTCTTATACGTCTTGGAGTGGCATGCTGGGTGGTAAAACGTAAGTTCACAAAACGGAGTGACAGGAGTTGAAATACTTTTTTAGTTGAAAATTTACTCTTATACGTCATGGAGTGGCATGCTGGGTGGTAAAACGCTAGTTCACAAAACGGAGTGACAGGAGTTGAAATACTTTTTGAGTAGAAAATTTACTCTTATACATCATGGAGTGGCATGCTGGGTGGTAAAACGCTAGTTCACAAAACCGAGTGACAGGAGTTGAAATACTTTTTGAGTTGAAAATTTACTCTAATACGTCATGGAGTGGCATGCTGGTGGTAAAACGTTAGTTCACAAAACGGAAGTGACACGAGTTGAAATACATTTTGAGTTGAAAATTTACTCTTATACGTCATGGAGTGGCATGCTGGGTGGTAAAACGCTAGTTCACCATACGGAGTGACACGAGTTGAAATACTTTTTGAGTAGAAAATTTACTCTTATACATCATGGAGTGGCATGCTGGGTGGTAAAACGCTAGTTCACAAAACGGAGTGACAGGAGTTGAAATACTTTTTAAGTTGAAAATTTACTCTTATACGTCATGGAGTGGCATGCTGGGTGGTAAAACGCTAGTAAGCAAAACGGAGTGACAGGAGTTGAAATACTTTTTGAGTTGAAAATTTACTCTTATACGTCATGGAGTGGCATGCTGGGT
The DNA here is from genome assembly GCA_963573305.1 of Pyrrhosoma nymphula. Taxonomy (NCBI): domain Eukaryota; kingdom Metazoa; phylum Arthropoda; class Insecta; order Odonata; family Coenagrionidae; genus Pyrrhosoma; species Pyrrhosoma nymphula. The sequence continues at coordinate 176,031,242 of OY754328.1, read as the reverse complement.
GGTAAAACGGTAGTTCACAAAACGGAGTGAATGGAGTTGAAATACTTTTTGAGTTGAAAATTTACTCTTATACGTCATGGAGTGGCATGCTGGGTGGTAAAACGCTAGTTCACAAATGGAGTGACAGGAGTTGAAATACTTTTTGAGTTGAAAATTTACTCTTATACGTCATGGAGTGGCATGCTGGGTGGTAAAACGCTAGTTAGATAAACAGAGTGACAGGAGTTGAAATACTTTTTGAGTTGAAAATTTACTCTTTTACGTCATGGAGTGGCATACTGGGTGGTAACAAGCCAGTTCACAAAACGAAGTGACAGGAGTTGAAATACTTTTTGAGTAGAAAATTCACTCTTATACGTCATGGAGTGGCATGCTGGGTGGTAAAACGTTAGTTCACAAAACGGAGTGACAGGAGTTGAAATACTTTTTTAGATGAAAATTTACTCTTATACGTCTTGGAGTGGCATGCTAAGTGGTAAAACGTAAGTTCACAAAACGGAGTGACAGGAGTTGAAATACTTTTTTAGTTGAAAATTTACTCTTATACGTCATGGAGTGGCATGCTGGGTGGTAAAACGCTAGTTCACAAAACGGAGTGACAGGAGTTGAAATACTTTTTGAGTAGAAAATTTACTCTTATACATCATGGAGTGGCATGCTGGGTGGTAAAACGCTAGTTCACAAAACGGAGTGACAGGAGTTGAAATACTTTTTGAGTTGAAAATTTACTCTTATACGTCATGGAGTGGCATGCTGGTGGTAAAACGTTAGTTCACAAAACGGAAGTGACACGAGTTGAAATACATTTTGAGTTGAAAATTTACTCTTATACGTCATGGAGTGGCATGCTGGGTGGTAAAACGCTAGTTCACAAAACGGAGTGACAGGAGTTGAAATACTTTTTGAGTAGAAAATTTACTCTTATACATCATGGAGTGGCATGCTGGGTGGTAAAACGCTAGTTCACAAAACGGAGTGACAGGAGTTGAAATACTTTTTAAGTTGAAAATTTACTCTTATACGTCATGGAGTGGCATGCTGGGTGGTAAAACGCTAGTAAGCAAAACGGAGTGACAGGAGTTGAAATACTTTTTGAGTTGAAAATTTACTCTTATACGTCATGGAGTGGCATGCTGGGTGGTAAAACGCTAGTTCACAAAACGGAGTGAATGGAGTTGAAATACTTTTTGAGTTGAAAATTTACTCTTATACGTCATGGAGTGGCATGCTGGGTGGTAAAACGCTAGTTCACAAATGGAGTGACAGGAGTTGAAATACTTTTTGAGTTGAAAATTTACTCTTATACGTCATGGAGTGGCATGCTGGGTGGTAAAACGCTAGTTCACAAAACGGAGTGACAGGAGTTGAAATACTTTTTGAGTTGAAAATTTACTCTTATACGTCATGGAGTGGCATGCTGGGTGGTAAAACGATAGTTCACAAAACATAGTGAAACGAGTTGAAATACTTTTTGAGTTGAAAATTTACTCTTATACGTCATGGAGTGACATGCTGGGTGGTAAAACGTTAGTTCACAAAACGGAGTGACAGGAGTTGAAATATTTTTTTAGTTGAAAATTTACTCTTATACGTCATGGAGTGGCATGCTGGGTGGTAAAACGTTAGTTCACAAAACGGAGTGACAGGAGTTGAAATACTTTTTTAGTTGAAAATTTACTCTTATACGTCATGGAGTGGCATGCTGGGTGGTAAAACGTTAGTTCACAAAACGGAGTGACATGTGTTGAAATACTTTTTGAGTTGAAAATTTACTCTTATACGTCATGGAGTGGCATGCTGGGTGGTAAAACGCTAGTTCACAAAACGGAGTGACAGGAGTTGAAATACTTTTGTAGTTGAAAATTTACTCTTATACGTCATGGAGTGGCATGCTGGGTGGTAAAACGTTAGTTCACAAAACAGAGTGACAGGAGTTGAAATACTTTTTGAGTTGAAAATTTACTCTTATACGTCATGGAGTGGCATACTGGGTGGTAAAACGTTAGTTCACAAAACGGAGTGACAGGAGTTGAAATACTTTTTGAGTTGAAAATTTACTCTTATACGTCATGGAGTGGCATACTGGGTGGTAAAACGTTAGTTCACAAAACGGAGTGACAGGAATTGAAATACTTTTTGAGTTGAAAATTTACTCTTATACGTCATGGAGTGGCATGCTGGGTGGTAAAACGATAGTTCACAAAACGTAGTGAAACGAGTTGAAATACTTTTTGAGTTGAAAATTTACTCTTATACGTCATGGAGTGACATGCTGGGTGGTAAAACGTTAGTTCACAAAACGGAGTGACAGGAGTTGAAATATTTTTTGAGTTGAAAATTTACTCTTATACGTCATGGAGTGGCATGCTGGGTGGTAAAACGTTAGTTCATAAAACGGAGTGACAGGAGTTGAACTACTTTTTTAGTTGAAAATTTACTCTTATACGTCATGGAGTGGCATGCTGGGCGGTAAAACGTTAGTTCACAAAACGGAGTGACATGTGTTGAAATACTTTTTGAGTTGAAAATTTACTCTTATACGTCATGGAGTGGCATGCTGGGTGGTAAAACGCTAGTTCACAAAACGGAGTGACAGGAGTTGAAATACTTTTGTAGTTGAAAATTTACTCTTATACGTCATGGAGTGGCATGCTGGGTGGTAAAACGTTAGTTCAAAAAACAGAGTGACAGGAGTTGAAATACTTTTTGAGTTGAAAATTTACTCTTATACGTCATGGAGTGGCATACTGGGTGGTAAAACGTTAGTTCACAAAACGGAGTGACAGGAGTTGAAATAATTTTTGAGTTGAAAATTTACTCTTATACGTCATGGAGTGGCATACTGGGTGGTAAAACGTTAGTTCACAAAACGGAGTGACAGGAGTTGAAATACTTTTTGAGTTGAAAATTTACTCTTATACGTCATGGAGTGGCATGCTGGGTGGTAAAACGATAGTTCACAAAACGTAGTGAAACGAGTTGAAATACTTTTTGAGTTGAAAATTTACTCTTATACGTCATGGAGTGACATGCTGGGTGGTAAAACGTTAGTTCACAAAACGGAGTGACAGGTGTTGAAATACTTTTTGAGTTGAAAATTTACTCTTATACGTCATGGAGTGGCATGCTGGGTGGTAAAACGCTAGTTCACAAAACGGAGTGACAGGAGTTGAAATACTTTTTGAGTAGAAAATTTACTCTTATACATCATGGAGTGGCATGCTGGGTGGTAAAACGCTAGTTCACAAAACGGAGTGACAGGAGTTGAAATACTTTTTAAGTTGAAAATTTACTCTTATACGTCATGGAGTGGCATGCTGGGTGGTAAAACGCTAGTAAGCAAAACGGAGTGACAGGAGTTGAAATACTTTTTGAGTTGAAAATTTACTCTTATACGTCATGGAGTGGCACGCTGGGTGGTAAAACGCTAGTTCACAAAACGGAGTGAATGGAGTTGAAATACTTTTTGAGTTGAAAATTTACTCTTATACGTCATGGAGTGGCATGCTGGGTGGTAAAACGCTAGTTCACAAATGGAGTGACAGTGGTTGAAATACTTTTTGAGTTGAAAATTTACTCTTATACGTCATGGAGTGGCATGCTGGGTGGTAAAACGCTAGTTAGATAAACAGCGTGACAGGAGTTGAAATACTTTTTGAGTTGAAAATTTACTCTTTTACGTCATGGAGTGGCATACTGGGTGGTAACAAGCCAGTTCACAAAACGAAGTGACAGGAGTTGAAATACTTTTTGAGTAGAAAATTTACTCTTATACGTCATGGAGTGGCATGCTGGGTGGTAAAACGTTAGTTCACAAAACGGAGTGACAGGAGTTGAAATACTTTTTTAGTTGAAAATTTACTCTTATACGTCATGGAGTGGCCTGCTGGGTGGTAAAACGTTAGTTCACAAAACGGAGTGACAGGAGTTGAAATACTTTTTGAGTTGAAAATTTACTCTTATACGTCATGGAGTGGCATGCTGGGTGGTAAAACGCTAGTTCACAAAACGGAGTGACACGAGTTGAAATACTTTTTGAGTTGCAAATTTACTCTTATACGTCATGGAGTGGCATGCTGGGTGGTAAAACCTTAGTTCACAAAACGGAGTGACAAAGAGTTGAAATACTTTTTGAGTTGCAAATTTACTCTTATACGTCATGGAGTGGCATGCTGGGTGGTAAAACGTTAGTTCACAAAACGGAGTGACAGGAGTTGAAATACTTTTTGAGTTGAAAATTTACTCTTATACGTCATGGAGTGGCATGCTGGGTGGTAAAACGCTAGTTCACAAAACGGAGTGACACGAGTTGAAATACTTTTTGAGTTGCAAATTTACTCTTATACGTCATGGAGTGGCATGCTGGGTGGTAAAACGTTAGTTCACAAAACGGAGTGACAGGAGTTGAAATACTTTTTGAGTTGAAAATTTACTCTTATACGTCATGGAGTGGCATGCTGGGTGGTAAAACGCTAGTTCACAAAACGGAGTGACACGAGTTGAAATACTTTTTGAGTTGCAAATTTACTCTTATACGTCATGGAGTGGCATGCTGGGTGGTAAAACCTTAGTTCACAAAACGGAGTGACAAAGAGTTGAAATACTTTTTGAGTTGCAAATTTACTCTTATACGTCATGGAGTGGCATGCTGGGTGGTAAAACGTTAGTTCACAAAACGGAGTGACAGGAGTTGAAATACTTTTTGAGTTGAAAATTTACTCTTATACGTCATGGAGTGGCATGCTGGGTGGTAAAACGCTAGTTAGATAAACAGAGTGACAGGAGTTGAAATACTTTTTGAGTAGAAAATTTACTCTTATACGTCATGGAGTGGCATGCTGGGTGGTAAAACGCTAGTTCACAAAACGGAGTGACAGGAGTTGAAATACTTTTTGAGTTGAAAATTTACTCTTATACGTCATGGAGTGGCATGCTGGGTGGTAAAACGCTAGTTAGCAAAACGGAGTGACAGGAGTTGAAATACTTTTTGAGTTGAAAATTTACTCTTATACGTCATGGAGTGGCATGCTGGGTGGTAAAACGTTAGTTCACAAAACGGAGTGACAGGAGTTGAAATACTTTTTGAGTTGAAAATTTACTCTTATACGTCATGGAGTGGCATGCTGGGTGGTAAAACGTTAGTTCACAAAACGTAGTGACAGGAGTTGAAATACTTTTTGAGTTAAAAATTTACTCTTATACGTCATGGAGTGGCATGCTGGGTGGTAAAACGCTAGTTCAGAAAACGGAGTGACACGAGTTGAAATACTTTTTGAGTTGAAAATTTACTCTTATACGTCATGGAGTGGCATGCTGGGTGGTAAAACGTTAGTTCACAAAACGGAGTGACAGGAGTTAAAATACTTTTTGAGTTGAAAATTTACTCTTATACGTCATGGAGTGGCATGCTGGGTGGTAAAACGTTAGTTTACAAAACGGAGTGACAGGAGTTGAAATATTTTTTGAGTTGAAAATGTACTCTTATACGTCATGGAGTGGCATGCTGGGTGGTAAAACGTTAGTTCACAAAACGGAGTGACAGGAGTTGAAATATTTTTTGAGTTGAAAATTTACTCTTATACGTCATGGAGTGGCATGCCGGGTGGTAAAACGTTAGTTCACAAAACGGAGTAACAGGAGTTGAAATACTTTTTGAGTTGAAAAATTACTCTTATACGTCATGCAGTGAAATGCTGGGTGGTAAAACGCTAGTTCACAAAACGGAGTGACAGGAGTTGAAATACTTTTTTAGTTGAAAATGTACTCTTATACGTCATGGAGTGGCATGCTGGGTGGTAAAACGTTAGTTCACAAAACGGAGTGACAGGAGTTGAAATACTTTTTGAGTTGAAAATTTACTCTTATACGTCATGGAGTGGCATGCTGGGTGGTAAAACGTTAGTTCTCAAAACGGAGTGACAGGAGTTGAAATACTTTTTGAGTTGAAAATTTACTCTTATACGTCATGGAGTGGCATACTGGGTGGTAAAACGTTAGTTCACAAAACGGAGTGACAGGAGTTGAAATACTTTTTGAGTTGAAAATTTACTCTTATACGTCATGGAGTGGCATGCTGGGTGGTAAAACGATAGTTCACAAAACGTAGTGAAACGAGTTGAAATACTTTTTGAGTTGAAAATTTACTCTTATACGTCATGGAGTGACATGCTGGGTGGTAAAACGTTAGTTCACAAAACGGAGTGACAGGTGTTGAAATACTTTTTGAGTTGAAAATTTACTCTTATACGTCATGGAGTGGCATCCTGGGTGGTAAAACGTTAGTTCACAAAACGGAGTGACAAGGAGTTGAAATACTTTTTGAGTTGCAAATTTACTCTTATACGTCATGGAGTGGCATGCTGGGTGGTAAAACGTTAGTTCACAAAACGGAGTGACAAGGAGTTGAAATACTTTTTGAGTTGCAAATTTACTCTTATACGTCATGGAGTGGCATGCTGGGTGGTAAAACGTTAGTTCACAAAACGGAGTGACAGGAGTTGAAATACTTTTTGAGTTGAAAATTTACTCTTATACGTCATGGAGTGGCATGCTGGGTGGTAAAACGCTAGTTCACAAATGGAGTGACACGAGTTGAAATACTTTTTTAGTTGAAAATTTACTCTTATACGTCATGGAGTGGCATGCTGGGTGGTAAAACGTTAGTTCACAAAACGAAGTGACAGGAGTTGAAATACTTTTTGAGATGAAAATTTACTCTTATACGTCTTGGAGTGGCATGCTGGGTGGTAAAACGTAAGTTCACAAAACGGAGTGACAGGAGTTGAAATACTTTTTTTTTTGAAAATTTACTCTTATACGTCATGGAGTGGCATGCTGGGTGGTAAAACGCTAGTTCACAAAACGGAGTTACAGGAGTTGAAATACTTTTTGAGTAGAAAATTTACTCTTATACATCATGGAGTGGCATGCTGGGTGGTAAAACGCTAGTTCACAAAACGGAGTGACAGGAGTTGAAATACTTTTTGAGTTGAAAATTTACTCTTATACGTCATGGAGTGGCATGCTGGTGGTAAAACGTTAGTTCACAAAACGGAAGTGACACGAGTTGAAATACATTTTGAGTTGAAAATTTACACTTATACGTCATGGAGTGGCATGCTGGGTGGTAAAACGCTAGTTCACAAAACGGAGTGACAGGAGTTGAAATACTTTTTGAGTAGAAAATTTACTCTTATACATCATGGAGTGGCATGCTGGGTGGTAAAACGCTAGTTCACAAAACGGAGTGACAGGAGTTGAAATACTTTTTGAGTTGAAAATTTACTCTTATACGTCATGGAGTGGCATGCTGGGTGGTAAAACGCTAGTAAGCAAAACGGAGTGACAGGAGTTGAAATACTTTTTGAGTTGAAAATTTACTCTTATACGTCATGTAGTGGCATGCTGGGTGGTAAAACGCTAGTTCACAAAACGGAGTGAATGGAGTTGAAATACTTTTTGAGTTGAAAATTTACTCTTATACGTCATGGAGTGGCATGCTGGGTGGTAAAACGTTAGTTCACAAATGGAGTGACAGGAGTTGAAATACTTTTTGAGTTGAAAATTTACTCTTATACGTCATGGAGTGGCATGCTGGGTGGTAAAACGCTAGTTAGATAAACAGAGTGAAAGGAGTTGAAATACTTTTTGAGTTGAAAATTTACTCTTATACGTCATGGAGTGGCATACTGGGTGGTAACAAGCCAGTTCACAAAACGGAGTGACAGGAGTTGAAATACTTTTTGAGTTGAAAATTTACTCTTATACGTCTTGGAGTGGCATGCTGGGTGGTAAAACGTAAGTTCACAAAACGGAGTGACAGGAGTTGAAATACTTTTTTAGTTGAAAATTTACTCTTGTACGTCATGGAGTGGCATGCTGGGTGGTAAAACGCTAGTTCACAAAACGGAGTGACAGGAGTTGAAATACTTTTTGAGTTGAAAATTTACTCTTATACGTCATGGAGTGGCATGCTGGTGGTAAAACGTTAGTTCACAAAACGGAAGTGACACGAGTTGAAATACATTTTGAGTTGAAAATTTACTCTTATACAACATGGAGTGGCATGCTGGGTGGTAAAACGCTAGTTCACAAAACGGAGTGACTGGAGTTGAAATACTTTTTTAGTTGAAAATGTACTCTTATACGTCATGGAGTGGCATGCTGGGTGGTAAAACGTTAGTTCACAAAACGGAGTGACAGGAGTTGAAATGCTTTTTGAGTTGAAAATTTACTCTTATACGTCATGGAGTGGCATGCTGGGTGGTAAAACGTTAGTTCACAAAACGGAGTGACAGGAGTTGAAATACTTTTTTAGTTGAAAATTTACTCTTATACGTCATGGAGTGGCATGCTGGGTGGTAAAACGTTAGTTCACAAAACGGAGTGACATGTGTTGAAATACTTTTTGAGTTGAAAATTTACTCTTATACGTCATGGAGTGGCATGCTGGGTGGTAAAACGCTAGTTCACAAAACGGAGTGACAGGAGTTGAAATACTTTTGTAGTTGAAAATTTACTCTTATACGTCATGGAGTGGCATGCTGGGTGGTAAAACGTTAGTTCACAAAACAGAGTGACAGGAGTTGAAATACTTTTTGAGTTGAAAATTTACTCTTATACGTCATGGAGTGGCATACTGGGTGGTAAAACGTTAGTTCACAAAACGGAGTGACAGGAGTTGAAATACTTTTTGAGTTGAAAATTTACTCTTATACGTCATGGAGTGGCATACTGGGTGGTAAAACGTTAGTTCACAAAACGGAGTGACAGGAGTTGAAATACTTTTTGAGTTGAAAATTTACTCTTATACGTCATGGAGTGGCATACTGGGTGGTAAAACGTTAGTTCACAAAACGGAGTGACAGGAGTTGAAATACTTTTTGAGTTGAAAATTTACTCGTATACGTCATGGAGTGGCATACTGGGTGGTAAAACGTTAGTTCACAAAACGGAGTGACAGGAGTTGAAATACTTTTTGAGTTGAAAATTTACTCTTATACGTCATGGAGTGGCATGCTGGGTGGTAAAACGATAGTTCACAAAACGTAGTGAAACGAGTTGAAATACATTTTGAGTTGAAAATTTACTCTTATACGTCATGGAGTGACATGCTGGGTGGTAAAACGTTAGTTCACAAAACGGAGTGACAGGTGTTGAAATACTTTTTGAGTTGAAAATTTTCTCTTATACGTCATGGAGTGGCATCCTGGGTGGTAAATCGTTAGTTTACAAAACGGAGTGACAAGGAGTTGAAATACTTTTTGAGTTGCAAATTTACTCTTATACGTCATGGAGTGGCATGCTGGGTGGTAACACGTTAGTTCACAAAACGGAGTGACAAGGAGTTGAAATACTTTTTGAGTTGCAAATTTACTCTTATACGTCATGGAGTGGCATGCTGGGTGGTAAAACGTTAGTTCACAAAACGGAGTGACAGGAGTTGAAATACTTTTTGAGTTGAAAATTTACTCTTATACGTCATGGAGTGGCATGCTGGGTGGTAAAACGCTAGTTCACAAAACGGAGTGACACGAGTTGAAATACTTTTTTAGTTGAAAATTTACTCTTATACGTCATGGAGTGGCATGCTGGGTGGTAAAACGTTAGTTCACAAAACGGAGTGACAGGAGTTGAAATACTTTTTGAGATGAAAATTTACTCTTATACGTCTTGGAGTGGCATGCTGGGTGGTAAAACGTAAGTTCACAAAACGGAGTGACAGGAGTTGAAATACTTTTTTAGTTGAAAATTTACTCTTATACGTCATGGAGTGGCATGCTGGGTGGTAAAACGCTAGTTCACAAAACGGAGTGACAGGAGTTGAAATACTTTTTGAGTAGAAAATTTACTCTTGTACATCATGGAGTGGCATGCTGGGTGGTAAAACGCTAGTTCACAAAACGGAGTGACAGGAGTTGAAATACTTTCTGAGTTGAAAATTTACTCTAATACGTCATGGAGTGGCATGCTGGTGGTAAAACGTTAGTTCACAAAACGGAAGTGACACGAGTTGAAATACATTTTGAGTTGAAAATTTACTCTTATACGTCATGGAGTGGCATGCTGGGTGGTAAAACGCTAGTTCACCATACGGAGTGACACGAGTTGAAATACTTTTTGAGTAGAAAATTTACTCTTATACATCATGGAGTGGCATGCTGGGTGGTAAAACGCTAGTTCACAAAACGGAGTGACAGGAGTTGAAATACTTTTTAAGTTGAAAATTTACTCTTATACGTCATGGAGTGGCATGCTGGGTGGTAAAACGCTAGTAAGCAAAATAGAGTGAGAGGAGTTGAAATACTTTTTGAGTTGAAAATTTACTCTTATACGTCATGGAGTGGCATGCTGGGTGGTAAAACGGTAGTTCACAAAACGGAGTGAATGGAGTTGAAATACTTTTTGAGTTGAAAATTTACTCTTATACGTCATGGAGTGGCATGCTGGGTGGTAAAACGCTAGTTCACAAATGGAGTGACAGGAGTTGAAATACTTTTTGAGTTGAAAATTTACTCATATACGTCATGGAGTGGCATGCTGGGTGGTAAAACGCTAGTTAGATAAACAGAGTGACAGGAGTTGAAATACTTTTTGAGTTGAAAATTTACTCTTTTACGTCATGGAGTGGCATACTGGGTGGTAACAAGCCAGTTCACAAAACGAAGTGACAGGAGTTGAAATACTTTTTGAGTAGAAAATTTACTCTTATACGTCATGGAGTGGCATGCTGGGTGGTAAAACGTTAGTTCACAAAACGGAGTGACAGGAGTTGAAATACTTTTTGAGATGAAAATTTACTCTTATACGTCTTGGAGTGGCATGCTAAGTGGTAAAACGTAAGTTCACAAAACGGAGTGACAGGAGTTGAAATACTTTTTTAGTTGAAAATTTACTCTTATACGTCATGGAGTGGCATGCTGGGTGGTAAAACGCTAGTTCACAAAACGGAGTGACAGGAGTTGAAATACTTTTTGAGTAGAAAATTTACTCTTATACATCATGGAGTGGCATGCTGGGTGGTAAAACGCTAGTTCACAAAACGGAGTGACAGGAGTTGAAATACTTTTTGAGTTGAAAATTTACTCTTATACGTCATGGAGTGGCATGCTGGTGGTAAAACGTTAGTTCACAAAACGGAAGTGACACGAGTTGAAATACATTTTGAGTTGAAAATTTACTCTTATACGTCATGGAGTGGCATGCTGGGTGGTAAAACGCTAGTTCACAAAACGGAGTGACAGGAGTTGAAATACATTTTGAGTAGAAAATTTACTCTTATACATCATGGAGTGGCATGCTGGGTGGTAAAACGCTAGTTCACAAAACGGAGTGACAGGAGTTGAAATACTTTTTAAGTTGAAAATTTACTCTTATACGTCATGGAGTGGCATGCTGGGTGGTAAAACGCTAGTAAGCAAAACGGAGTGACAGGAGTTGAAATACTTTTTGAGTTGAAAATTTACTTTTATACGTCATGGAGTGGCATGCTGGGTGGTAAAACGCTAGTTCACAAAACGGAGTGAATGGAGTTGAAATACTTTTTGAGTTGAAAATTTACTCTTATACGTCATGGAGTGGCATGCTGGGTGGTAAAACGCTAGTTCACAAATGGAGTGACAGGAGTTGAAATACTTTTTGAGTTGAAAATTTACTCTTATATGTCATGGAGTGGCATGCTGGGTGGTAAAACGCTAGTTCACAAAACGGAGTGACAGGAGTTGAAATACTTTTTGAGTTGAAAATTTACTCTTATACGTCATGGAGTGGCATGCTGGGTGGTAAAACGATAGTTCACAAAACGTAGTGAAACGAGTTGAAATACTTTTTGAGTTGAAAATTTACTCTTATACGTCACGGAGTGACATGCTGGGTGGTAAAACGTTAGTTCACAAAACGGAGTGACAAGAGTTGAAATATTTTTTTAGTTGAAAATTTACTCTTATACGTCATGGAGTGGCATGCTGGGTGGTAAAACGTTAGTTCACAAAACGGAGTGACAGGAGTTGAAATACTTTTTTAGTTGAAAATTTACTCTTATACGTCATGGAGTGGCATGCTGGGTGGTAAAACGTTAGTTCACAAAACGATGTGACATGTGTTGAAATACTTTTTGAGTTGAAAATTTACTCTTATACGTCATGGAGTGGCATGCTGGGTGGTAAAACGCTAGTTCACAAAACGGAGTGACAGGAGTTGAAATACTTTTGTAGTTGAAAATTTACTCTTATACGTCATGGAGTGGCATACTGGGTGGTAAAACGTTAGTTCACAAAACGGAGTGACAGGAGTTGAAATACTTTTTGAGTTGAAAATTTACTCTTATACGTCATGGAGTGGCATACTGGGTGGTAAAACGTTAGTTCACAAAACGGAGTGACAGGAGTTGAAATACTTTTTGAGTTGAAAATTTACTCTTATACGTCATGGAGTGGCATGCTGGGTGGTAAAACGATAGTTCACAAAACGTAGTGAAACGAGTTGAAATACTTTTTGAGTTGAAAATTTTCTCTTATACGTCATGGAGTGACATGCTGGGTGGTAAAACGTTAGTTCACAAAACGGAGTGACAGGTGTTGAAATACTTTTTGAGTTGAAAATTTTCTCTTATACGTCATGGAGTGGCATGCTGGGTGGTAAAACGCTAGTTCACAAAACGGAGTGAAAGGAGTTGAAATACTTTTTGAGTAGAAAATTTACTCTTATACATCATGGAGTGGCATGCTGGGTGGTAAAACGCTAGTTCACAAAACGGAGTGACAGGAGTTGAAATACTTTTTGAGTTGAAAATTTACTCTTATACGTCATGGAGTGGCATGCTGGGTGGTAAAACGCTAGTAAGCAAAACGGAGTGACAGGAGTTGAAATACTTTTTGAGTTGAAAATTTACTCTTATACGTCATGTAGTGGCATGCTGGGTGGTATAACGCTAGTTTACAAAACGGAGTGAATGGAGTTGAAATACTTTTTGAGTTGAAAATTTACTCTTATACGTCATGGAGTGGCATGCTGGGTGGTGAAACGCTAGTTCACAAATGGAGTGACAGGAGTTGAAATACTTTTTGAGTTGAAAATTTACTCTTATACGTCATGGAGTGGCATGCTGGGTGGTAAAACGCTAGTTAGATAAACAGAGTGACAGGAGTTGAAATACTTTTTGAGTTGAAAATTTACTCTTATACGTCATGGAGTGGCATACTGGGTGGTAACAAGCCAGTTCACAAAACGGAGTGACAGGAGTTGAAATACTTTTTGAGTAGAAAATTTACTCTTATACGTCATGGAGTGGCATGCTGGGTGGTAAAACGCTAGTTCACAAAACGGAGTGACAGGAGTTGAAATACTTTTTGAGTTGAAAATTTACTCTTATACGTCTTGGAGTGGCATGCTGGGTGGTAAAACGTAAGTTCACAAAACGGAGTGACAGGAGTTGAAATACTTTTTTAGTTGAAAATTTACTCTTATACGTCATAGAGTGGCCTGCTGGGTGGTAAAACGTTAGTTCACAAAACGGAGTGACAGGAGTTGAAATACTTTTTGAGTTGAAAATTTACTCTTATACGTCATGGAGTGGCATGCTGGGTGGTAAAACGCTAGTTCACAAAACGGAGTGACACGAGTTGAAATACTTTTTGAGTTGAAAATTTACTCTAATACGTCATGGAGTGGCATGCTGGGTGGTAAAACGTTAGTTCACAAAACGGAGTGACAGGAGTTGAAATACTTTTTGAGTTGAAAATTTACTCTTATACGTCATGGAGTGGCATGCTGGGTGGTATAACGCTAGTTCACAAAACGGAGTGAATGGAGTTGAAATACTTTTTGAGTTGAAAATTTACTCTTATACGTCATGGAGTGGCATACTGGGTGGTAAAACGCTAGTTCACAAATGGAGTGACAGGAGTTGAAATACTTTTTGAGTTGAAAATTTACTCTTATACGTCATGGAGTGGCATGCTGGGTGGTAAAACGCTAGTTAGATAAACAGAGTGACAGGAGTTGAAATACTTTTTGAGTTGAAAATTTACTCTTATACGTCATGGAGTGGCATACTGGGTGGTAACAAGCCAGTTCACAAAACGGAGTGACAGGAGTTGAAATACTTTTTGAGTAGAAAATTTACTCTTATACGTCATGGAGTGGCATGCTGGGTGGTAAAACGCTAGTTCACAAAACGGATTGACAGGAGTTGAAATACTTTTTGAGTTGAAAATTTACTCTTATACGTCTTGGAGTGGCATGCTGGGTGGTAAAACGTAAGTTCACAAAACGGAGTGACAGGAGTTGAAATACTTTTTTAGTTGAAAATTTACTCTTATACGTCATAGAGTGGCCTGCTGGGTGGTAAAACGTTAGTTCACAAAACGGAGTGACAGAAGTTGAAATACTTTTTGAGTTGAAAATTTACTCTTATACGTCATGGAGTGGCATGCTGGGTGGTAAAACGCTAGTTCACAAAACGGAGTGACACGAGTTGAAATACTTTTTGAGTTGAAAATTTACTCTTATACGTCATGGAGTGGCATGCTGGGTGGTAAAACGTTAGTTCACAAAACGGAGTGACAGGAGTTGAAATACTTTTTGAGTTGAAAATTTACTCTTATACGTCATGGAGTGGCATGCTGGGTGGTAAAACGTTAGTTCACAAAACGGAGTGACAGGAGTTGAAATACTTTTTGAGTTGAAAATTTACTCTTATACGTCATGGAGTGGCATGCTGGGTGGTAAAACGTTAGTTCACAAAACGTAGTGACAGGAGATGAAATACTTTTTGAGTTGAAAATTTACTCTTATACGTCATGGAGTGGCATGCAGGGTGGTAAAACGCTAGTTCACAAAACGGAGTGATACGAGTTGAAATACTTTTTGAGTTGAAAATTTACTCTTATACGTCATGGAGTGACATGCTGGGTGGTAAAACGTTAGTTCACAAAACGGAGTGACAGGTGTTGAAATACTTTTTGAGTTGAAAATTTTCTCTTATACGTCATGGAGTGGCATGCTGGGTGGTAAAACGCTAGTTCACAAAACGGAGTGAAAGGAGTTGAAATACTTTTTGAGTAGAAAATTTACTCTTATACGTCATGGAGTGGCATGCTGGGTGGTAAAACGTTAGTTCACAAAACGGAGTGACAGGAGTTGAAATACTTTTTTAGTTGAAAATTTACTCTTATACGTCATGGAGTGGCATGCTGGGTGGTAAAACGTTAGTTCACAAAACGATGTGACATGTGTTGAAATACTTTTTGAGTTGAAAATTTACTCTTATACGTCATGGAGTGGCATGCTGGGTGGTAAAACGCTAGTTCACAAAACGGAGTGACAGGAGTTGAAATACTTTTGTAGTTGAAAATTTACTCTTATACGTCATGGAGTGGCATACTGGGTGGTAAAACGTTAGTTCACAAAACGGAGTGACAGGAGTTGAAATACTTTTTGAGTTGAAAATTTACTCTTATACGTCATGGAGTGGCATACTGGGTGGTAAAACGTTAGTTCACAAAACGGAGTGACAGGAGTTGAAATACTTTTTGAGTTGAAAATTTACTCTTATACGTCATGGAGTGGCATGCTGGGTGGTAAAACGATAGTTCACAAAACGTAGTGAAACGAGTTGAAATACTTTTTGAGTTGAAAATTTACTCTTATACGTCATGGAGTGACATGCTGGGTGGTAAAACGTTAGTTCACAAAACGGAGTGACAGGTGTTGAAATACTTTTTGAGTTGAAAATTTTCTCTCATACGTCATGGAGTGGCATGCTGGGTGGTAAAACGCTAGTTCACAAAACGGAGTGAAAGGAGTTGAAATACTTTTTGAGTAGAAAATTTACTCTTATACATCATGGAGTGGCATGCTGGGTGGTAAAACGCTAGTTCACAAAACGGAGTGACAGGAGTTGAAATACTTTTTGAGTTGAAAATTTACTCTTATACGTCATGGAGTGGCATGCTGGGTGGTAAAACGCTAGTAAGCAAAACGGAGTGACAGGAGTTGAAATACTTTTTGAGTTGAAAATTTACTCTTATACGTCATGTAGTGGCATGCTGGGTGGTATAACGCTAGTTTACAAAACGGAGTGAATGGAGTTGAAATACTTTTTGAGTTGAAAATTTACTCTTATACGTCATGGAGTGGCATGCTGGGTGGTGAAACGCTAGTTCACAAATGGAGTGACAGGAGTTGAAATACTTTTTGAGTTGAAAATTTACTCTTATACGTCATGGAGTGGCATGCTGGGTGGTAAAACGCTAGTTAGATAAACAGAGTGACAGGAGTTGAAATACTTTTTGAGTTGAAAATTTACTCTTATACGTCATGGAGTGGCATACTGGGTGGTAACAAGCCAGTTCACAAAACGGAGTGACAGGAGTTGAAATACTTTTTGAGTAGAAAATTTACTCTTATGCGTCATGGAGTGGCATGCTGGGTGGTAAAACGCTAGTTCACAAAACGGAGTGACAGGAGTTGAAATACTTTTTGAGTTGAAAATTTACTCTTATACGTCTTGGAGTGGCATGCTGGGTGGTAAAACGTAAGTTCACAAAACGGAGTGACAGGAGTTGAAATACTTTTTTAGTTGAAAATTTACTCTTATACGTCATAGAGTGGCCTGCTGGGTGGTAAAACGTTAGTTCACAAAACGGAGTGACAGGAGTTGAAATACTTTTTGAGTTGAAAATTTACTCTTATACGTCATGGAGTGGCATGCTGGGTGGTAAAACGCTAGTTCACAAAACGGAGTGACACGAGTTGAAATACTTTTTGAGTTGAAAATTTACTCTAATACGTCATGGAGTGGCATGCTGGGTGGTAAAACGTTAGTTCACAAAACGGAGTGACAGGAGTTGAAATACTTTTTGAGTTGAAAATTTACTCTTATACGTCATGGAGTGGCATGCTGGGTGGTATAACGCTAGTTCACAAAACGGAGTGAATGGAGTTGAAATACTTTTTGAGTTGAAAATTTACTCTTATACGTCATGGAGTGGCATGCTGGGTGGTAAAACGCTAGTTCACAAATGGAGTGACAGGAGTTGAAATACTTTTTGAGTTGAAAATTTACTCTTATACGTCATGGAGTGGCATGCTGGGTGGTAAAACGCTAGTTAGATAAACAGAGTGACAGGAGTTGAAATACTTTTTGAGTTGAAAATTTACTCTTATACGTCATGGAGTGGCATACTGGGTGGTAACAAGCCAGTTCACAAAACGGAGTGACAGGAGTTGAAATACTTTTTGAGTAGAAAATTTACTCTTATACGTCATGGAGTGGCATGCTGGGTGGTAAAACGCTAGTTCACAAAACGGATTGACAGGAGTTGAAATACTTTTTGAGTTGAAAATTTACTCTTATACGTCTTGGAGTGGCATGCTGGGTGGTAAAACGTAAGTTCACAAAACGGAGTGACAGGAGTTGAAATACTTTTTTAGTTGAAAATTTACTCTTATACGTCATAGAGTGGCCTGCTGGGTGGTAAAACGTTAGTTCACAAAACGGAGTGACAGAAGTTGAAATACTTTTTGAGTTGAAAATTTACTCTTATACGTCATGGAGTGGCATGCTGGGTGGTAAAACGCTAGTTCACAAAACGGAGTGACACGAGTTGAAATACTTTTTGAGTTGAAAATTTACTCTTATACGTCATGGAGTGGCATGCTGGGTGGTAAAACGTTAGTTCACAAAACGGAGTGACAGGAGTTGAAATACTTTTTGAGTTGAAAATTTACTCTTATACGTCATGGAGTGGCATGCTGGGTGGTAAAACGTTAGTTCACAAAACGGAGTGACAGGAGTTGAAATACTTTTTGAGTTGAAAATTTACTCTTATACGTCATGGAGTGGCATGCTGGGTGGTAAAACGTTAGTTCACAAAACGTAGTGACAGGAGATGAAATACTTTTTGAGTTGAAAATTTACTCTTATACGTCATGGAGTGGCATGCAGGGTGGTAAAACGCTAGTTCACAAAACGGAGTGATACGAGTTGAAATACTTTTTGAGTTGAAAATGTACTCTTATACGTCATGGAGTGGCATGCTGGGTGGTAAAACGTTAGTTCACAAAACGGAGTGACAGGAGTTAAAATACTTTTTGAGTTGAAAATTTACTCTTATACGTCATGGAGTGGCATGCTGGGTGGTAAAACGCTAGTTCACAAAACGGAGTGACACGAGTTGAAATACTTTTTGAGTTGAAAATTTACTCTTATACGTCATGGAGTGGCATGCTGGGTGGTAAAACGCTAGTAAGCAAAACGGAGTGACAGGAGTTGAAATACTTTTTGAGTTGAAAATTTACTCTTATACGTCATGTAGTGGCATGCTGGGTGGTATAACGCTAGTTCACAAAACGGAGTGAATGGAGTTGAAATACTTTTTGAGTTGAAAATTTACTCTTATACGTCATGGAGTGGCATGCTGGGTGGTAAAACGCTAGTTCACAAATGGAGTGACAGGAGTTGAAATACTTTTTGAGTTGAAAATTTACTCTTATACGTCATGGAGTGGCATGCTGGGTGGTAAAACGCTAGTTAGATAAACAGAGTGACAGGAGTTGAAATACTTTTTGAGTTGAAAATTTACTCTTATACGTCATGGAGTGGCATACTGGGTGGTAACAAGCCAGTTCACAAAACGGAGTGACAGGAGTTGAAATACTTTTTGAGTAGAAAATTTACTCTTATACGTCATGGAGTGGCATGCTGGGTGGTAAAACGCTAGTTCACAAAACGGAGTGACAGGAGTTGAAATACTTTTTGAGTTGAAAATTTACTCTTATACGTCTTGGAGTGGCATGCTGGGTGGTAAAACGTAAGTTCACAAAACGGAGTGACAGGAGTTGAAATACTTTTTTAGTTGAAAATTTACTCTTATACGTCATAGAGTGGCCTGCTGGGTGGTAAAACGTTAGTTCACAAAACGGAGTGACAGAAGTTGAAATACTTTTTGAGTTGAAAATTTACTCTTATACGTCATGGAGTGGCATGCTGGGTGGTAAAACGCTAGTTCACAAAACGGAGTGACACGAGTTGAAATACTTTTTGAGTTGAAAATTTACTCTTATACGTCATGGAGTGGCATGCTGGGTGGTAAAACGTTAGTTCACAAAACGGAGTGACAGGAGTTGAAATACTTTTTGAGTTGAAAATTTACTCTTATACGTCATGGAGTGGCATGCTGGGTGGTAAAACGTTAGTTCACAAAACGGAGTGACAGGAGTTGAAATACTTTTTGAGTTGAAAATTTACTCTTATACGTCATGGAGTGGCATGCTGGGTGGTAAAACGTTAGTTCACAAAACGTAGTGACAGGAGATGAAATACTTTTTGAGTTGAAAATTTACTCTTATACGTCATGGAGTGGCATGCAGGGTGGTAAAACGCTAGTTCACAAAACGGAGTGATACGAGTTGAAATACTTTTTGAGTTGAAAATGTACTCTTATACGTCATGGATTGGCATGCTGGGTGGTAAAACGTTAGTTCACAAAACGGAGTGACAGGAGTTAAAATACTTTTTGAGTTGAAAATTTACTCTTATACGTCATGGAGTGGCATGCTGGGTGGTAAAACGTTAGTTCACAAAACGGAGTGACATGTGTTGAAATACTTTTTGAGTTGAAAATTTACTCTTATACGTCATGGAGTGGCATGCTGGGTGGTAAAACGCTAGTTCACAAAACGGAGTGACAGGAGTTGAAATACTTTTGTAGTTGAAAATTTACTCTTATACGTCATGGAGTGGCATGCTGGGTGGTAAAACGTTAGTTCACAAAACAGAGTGACAGGAGTTGAAATACTTTTTGAGTTGAAAATTTACTCTTATACGTCATGGAGTGGCATACTGGGTGGTAAAACGTTAGTTCACAAAACGGAGTGACAGGAGTTGAAATACTTTTTGAGTTGAAAATTTACTCTTATACGTCATGGAGTGGCATACTGGGTGGTAAAACGTTAGTTCACAAAACGGAGTGACAGGAGTTGAAATACTTTTTGAGTTGAAAATTTACTCTTATACGTCATGGAGTGGCATGCTGGGTGGTAAAACGATAGTTCACAAAACGTAGTGAAACGAGTTGAAATACTTTTTGAGTTGAAAATTTACTCTTATACGTCATGGAGTGACATGCTGGGTGGTAAAACATTAGTTCACAAAACGGAGTGACAGGTGTTGAAATACTTTTTGAGTTGAAAATTTTCTCTTATACGTCATGGAGTGGCATCCTGGGTGGTAAAACGTTAGTTCACAAAACGAAGTGACAAGGAGTTGAAATACTTTTTGAGTTGCAAATTTACTCTTATACGTCATGGAGTGGCATGCTGGGTGGTAAAACGCTAGTTCACAAAACGGAGTGACACGAGTTGAAATACTTTTTTAGTTGAAAATTTACTCTTATACGTCATGGAGTGGCATGCTGGGTGGTAAAACGTTAGTTCACAAAACGGAGTGACAGGAGTTGAAATACTTTTTGAGATGAAAATTTACTCTTATACGTCTTGGAGTGGCATGCTGGGTGGTAAAACGTAAGTTCACAAAACGGAGTTACAGGAGTTGAAATACTTTTTGAGTAGAAAATTTACTCTTATACATCATGGAGTGGCATGCTGGGTGGTAAAACGCTAGTTCACAAAACGGAGTGACAGGAGTTGAAATACTTTTTGAGTTGAAAATTTACTCTTATACGTCATGGAGTGGCATGCTGGTGGTAAAACGTTAGTTCACAAAACGGAAGTGACACGAGTTGAAATACATTTTGAGTTGAAAATTTACTCTTATACGTCATGGAGTGGCTTGCTGGGTGGTAAAACGCTAGTTCACAAAACGGAGTGACAGGAGTTGAAATACTTTTTGAGTAGAAAATTTACTCTTATACATCATGGAGTGGCATGCTGGGTGGTAAAACGCTAGTTCACAAAACGGAGTGACAGGAGTTGAAATACTTTTTAAGTTGAAAATTTACTCTTATACGTCATGGAGTGGCATGCTGGGTGGTAAAACGCTAGTAAGCAAAACGGAGTGACAGGAGTTGAAATACTTTTTGAGTTGAAAATTTACTCTTATACGTCATGGAGTGGCATGCTGGGTGGTAAAACGCTAGTTCACAAAACGGAGTGAATGGAGTTGAAATACTTTTTGAGTTGAAAATTTACTCTTATACGTCATGGAGTGGCATGCTGGGTGGTAAAACGCTAGTTCACAAATGGAGTGACAGGAGTTGAAATACTTTTTGAGTTGAAAATTTACTCTTATACGTCATGGAGTGGCATGCTGGGTGGTAAAACGCTAGTTAGATAAACAGAGTGACAGGAGTTGAAATACTTTTTGAGTTGAAAATTTACTCTTTTACGTCATGGAGTGGCATACTGGGTGGTAACAAGCCAGTTCACAAAACGAAGTGACAGGAGTTGAAATACTTTTTGAGTAGAAAATTTACTCTTATACGTCATGGAGTGGCATGCTGGGTGGTAAAACGTTAGTTCACAAAACGGAGTGACAGGAGTTGAAATACTTTTTGAGTTGAAAATTTACTCTTATACGTCATGGAGTGGCATGCTGGGTGGTAAAACGTTAGTTCACAAAACGTAGTGACAGGAGTTGAAATACTTTTTGAGTTGAAAATTTACTCTTATACGTCATGGAGTGGTATGCTGGGTGATAAAACGCTAGTTCACAAAACGGAGTGACACGAGTTGAAATACTTTTTGAGTTGAAAATTTACTCTTATACGTCATGGAGTGGCATGCTGGGTGGTAAAACGTTAGTTCACAAAACGGAGTGTCAGGAGTTAAAATACTTTTTGAGTTGAAAATTTACTCTTATATGTCATGGAGTGGCATGCTGGGTGGTAAAACGTTAGTTCACAAAACAGAGTGACAGGAGTTGAAATACTTTTTGAGTTGAAAATTTACTCTTATACGTCATGGAGTGGCATGCCGGGTGGTAAAACGTTAGTTCACAAAACGGAGTGACAGGAGTTGAAATACTTTTTGAGTGGAAAATTTACTCTTATACGTCATGGAGTTGCATGCCGGGTGGTAAAACGTTAGTTCACAAAACGGAGTGACAGGAGTTGAAATACTTTTTTAGTTGAAAATTTACTCTTATACGTCATGGAGTGGCATGCTGGGTGGTAAAACGTTAGTTCACAAAACGGAGTGACAGGAGTTGAAATACTTTTTGAGTTGAAAATTTACTCTTATACGTCATGGAGTGGCATGCTGGGTGGTAAAACGTTAGTTCACAAAACGGAGTGACATGTGTTGAAATACTTTTTGAGTTGAAAATTTACTCTTATACGTCATGGAGTGGCATGCTGGGTGGTAAAACGCTAGTTCACAAAACGGAGTGACAGGAGTTGAAATACTTTTGTAGTTGAAAATTTACTCTTATACGTCATGGAGTGGCATGCTGGGTGGTAAAACGTTAGTTCACAAAACAGAGTGACAGGAGTTGAAATACTTTTTGAGATGAAAATTTACTCTTATACGTCATGGAGTGGCATACTGGGTGGTAAAACGTTAGTTCACAAAACGGAGTGACAGGAGTTGAAATACTTTTTGAGTTGAAAATTTACTCTTATACGTCATGGAGTGGCATACTGGGTGGTAAAACGTTAGTTCACAAAACGGAGTGACAGGAGTTGAAATACTTTTTGAGTTGAAAATTTGCTCTTATACGTCATGGAGTGGCATACTGGGTGGTAAAACGATAGTTCACAAAACGTAGTGAAACGAGTTGAAATACTTTTTGAGTTGAAAATTTACTCTTATACGTCATGGAGTGGCATGCTGGGTAGTAAAACGTTTATTCACAAAACGGAGTGACAGGTGTTGAAATACTTTTTAAGTTGAAAATTTACTCTTATACGTCATGGAGTGGCATCCTGGGTGGTAAAACGGTAGTTCACAAAACGGAGTGACAAGGAGTTGAAATACTTTTTGAGTTGCAAATTTACTCTTATACGTCATGGAGTGGCATGCTGGGTGGTAAAACGCTAGTTCACAAAACGGAGTGACAGGAGTTGAAATACTTTTTGAGTTGAAAATTTACTCTTATACGTCTTGGAGTGGCATGCTGGGTGGTAAAACGTAAGTTCACAAAACGGAGTGACAGGAGTTGAAATACTTTTTTAGTTGAAAATTTACTCTTATACGTCATAGAGTGGCCTGCTGGGTGGTAAAACGTTAGTTCACAAAACGGAGTGACAGAAGTTGAAATACTTTTTGAGTTGAAAATTTACTCTTATACGTCATGGAGTGGCATGCTGGGTGGTAAAACGCTAGTTCACAAAACGGAGTGACACGAGTTGAAATACTTTTTGAGTTGAAAATTTACTCTTATACGTCATGGAGTGGCATGCTGGGTGGTAAAACGTTAGTTCACAAAACGGAGTGACAGGAGTTGAAATACTTTTTGAGTTGAAAATTTACTCTTATACGTCATGGAGTGGCATGCTGGGTGGTAAAACGTTAGTTCACAAAACGGAGTGACAGGAGTTGAAATACTTTTTGAGTTGAAAATTTACTCTTATACGTCATGGAGTGGCATGCTGGGTGGTAAAACGTTAGTTCACAAAACGTAGTGACAGGAGATGAAATACTTTTTGAGTTGAAAATTTACTCTTATACGTCATGGAGTGGCATGCAGGGTGGTAAAACGCTAGTTCACAAAACGGAGTGATACGAGTTGAAATACTTTTTGAGTTGAAAATGTACTCTTATACGTCATGGATTGGCATGCTGGGTGGTAAAACGTTAGTTCACAAAACGGAGTGACAGGAGTTAAAATACTTTTTGAGTTGAAAATTTACTCTTATACGTCATGGAGTGGCATGCTGGGTGGTAAAACGTTAGTTCACAAAACGGAGTGACATGTGTTGAAATACTTTTTGAGTTGAAAATTTACTCTTATACGTCATGGAGTGGCATGCTGGGTGGTAAAACGCTAGTTCACAAAACGGAGTGACAGGAGTTGAAATACTTTTGTAGTTGAAAATTTACTCTTATACGTCATGGAGTGGCATGCTGGGTGGTAAAACGTTAGTTCACAAAACAGAGTGACAGGAGTTGAAATACTTTTTGAGTTGAAAATTTACTCTTATACGTCATGGAGTGGCATACTGGGTGGTAAAACGTTAGTTCACAAAACGGAGTGACAGGAGTTGAAATACTTTTTGAGTTGAAAATTTACTCTTATACGTCATGGAGTGGCATACTGGGTGGTAAAACGTTAGTTCACAAAACGGAGTGACAGGAGTTGAAATACTTTTTGAGTTGAAAATTTACTCTTATACGTCATGGAGTGGCATGCTGGGTGGTAAAACGATAGTTCACAAAACGTAGTGAAACGAGTTGAAATACTTTTTGAGTTGAAAATTTACTCTTATACGTCATGGAGTGACATGCTGGGTGGTAAAACATTAGTTCACAAAACGGAGTGACAGGTGTTGAAATACTTTTTGAGTTGAAAATTTTCTCTTATACGTCATGGAGTGGCATCCTGGGTGGTAAAACGTTAGTTCACAAAACGAAGTGACAAGGAGTTGAAATACTTTTTGAGTTGCAAATTTACTCTTATACGTCATGGAGTGGCATGCTGGGTGGTAAAACGCTAGTTCACAAAACGGAGTGACACGAGTTGAAATACTTTTTTAGTTGAAAATTTACTCTTATACGTCATGGAGTGGCATGCTGGGTGGTAAAACGTTAGTTCACAAAACGGAGTGACAGGAGTTGAAATACTTTTTGAGATGAAAATTTACTCTTATACGTCTTGGAGTGGCATGCTGGGTGGTAAAACGTAAGTTCACAAAACGGAGTTACAGGAGTTGAAATACTTTTTGAGTAGAAAATTTACTCTTATACATCATGGAGTGGCATGCTGGGTGGTAAAACGCTAGTTCACAAAACGGAGTGACAGGAGTTGAAATACTTTTTGAGTTGAAAATTTACTCTTATACGTCATGGAGTGGCATGCTGGTGGTAAAACGTTAGTTCACAAAACGGAAGTGACACGAGTTGAAATACATTTTGAGTTGAAAATTTACTCTTATACGTCATGGAGTGGCTTGCTGGGTGGTAAAACGCTAGTTCACAAAACGGAGTGACAGGAGTTGAAATACTTTTTGAGTAGAAAATTTACTCTTATACATCATGGAGTGGCATGCTGGGTGGTAAAACGCTAGTTCACAAAACGGAGTGACAGGAGTTGAAATACTTTTTAAGTTGAAAATTTACTCTTATACGTCATGGAGTGGCATGCTGGGTGGTAAAACGCTAGTAAGCAAAACGGAGTGACAGGAGTTGAAATACTTTTTGAGTTGAAAATTTACTCTTATACGTCATGGAGTGGCATGCTGGGTGGTAAAACGCTAGTTCACAAAACGGAGTGAATGGAGTTGAAATACTTTTTGAGTTGAAAATTTACTCTTATACGTCATGGAGTGGCATGCTGGGTGGTAAAACGCTAGTTCACAAATGGAGTGACAGGAGTTGAAATACTTTTTGAGTTGAAAATTTACTCTTATACGTCATGGAGTGGCATGCTGGGTGGTAAAACGCTAGTTAGATAAACAGAGTGACAGGAGTTGAAATACTTTTTGAGTTGAAAATTTACTCTTTTACGTCATGGAGTGGCATACTGGGTGGTAACAAGCCAGTTCACAAAACGAAGTGACAGGAGTTGAAATACTTTTTGAGTAGAAAATTTACTCTTATACGTCATGGAGTGGCATGCTGGGTGGTAAAACGTTAGTTCACAAAACGGAGTGACAGGAGTTGAAATACTTTTTGAGTTGAAAATTTACTCTTATACGTCATGGAGTGGCATGCTGGGTGGTAAAACGTTAGTTCACAAAACGTAGTGACAGGAGTTGAAATACTTTTTGAGTTGAAAATTTACTCTTATACGTCATGGAGTGGTATGCTGGGTGATAAAACGCTAGTTCACAAAACGGAGTGACACGAGTTGAAATACTTTTTGAGTTGAAAATTTACTCTTATACGTCATGGAGTGGCATGCTGGGTGGTAAAACGTTAGTTCACAAAACGGAGTGTCAGGAGTTAAAATACTTTTTGAGTTGAAAATTTACTCTTATATGTCATGGAGTGGCATGCTGGGTGGTAAAACGTTAGTTCACAAAACAGAGTGACAGGAGTTGAAATACTTTTTGAGTTGAAAATTTACTCTTATACGTCATGGAGTGGCATGCCGGGTGGTAAAACGTTAGTTCACAAAACGGAGTGACAGGAGTTGAAATACTTTTTGAGTGGAAAATTTACTCTTATACGTCATGGAGTTGCATGCCGGGTGGTAAAACGTTAGTTCACAAAACGGAGTGACAGGAGTTGAAATACTTTTTTAGTTGAAAATTTACTCTTATACGTCATGGAGTGGCATGCTGGGTGGTAAAACGTTAGTTCACAAAACGGAGTGACAGGAGTTGAAATACTTTTTGAGTTGAAAATTTACTCTTATACGTCATGGAGTGGCATGCTGGGTGGTAAAACGTTAGTTCACAAAACGGAGTGACATGTGTTGAAATACTTTTTGAGTTGAAAATTTACTCTTATACGTCATGGAGTGGCATGCTGGGTGGTAAAACGCTAGTTCACAAAACGGAGTGACAGGAGTTGAAATACTTTTGTAGTTGAAAATTTACTCTTATACGTCATGGAGTGGCATGCTGGGTGGTAAAACGTTAGTTCACAAAACAGAGTGACAGGAGTTGAAATACTTTTTGAGATGAAAATTTACTCTTATACGTCATGGAGTGGCATACTGGGTGGTAAAACGTTAGTTCACAAAACGGAGTGACAGGAGTTGAAATACTTTTTGAGTTGAAAATTTACTCTTATACGTCATGGAGTGGCATACTGGGTGGTAAAACGTTAGTTCACAAAACGGAGTGACAGGAGTTGAAATACTTTTTGAGTTGAAAATTTGCTCTTATACGTCATGGAGTGGCATACTGGGTGGTAAAACGATAGTTCACAAAACGTAGTGAAACGAGTTGAAATACTTTTTGAGTTGAAAATTTACTCTTATACGTCATGGAGTGGCATGCTGGGTAGTAAAACGTTTATTCACAAAACGGAGTGACAGGTGTTGAAATACTTTTTAAGTTGAAAATTTACTCTTATACGTCATGGAGTGGCATCCTGGGTGGTAAAACGGTAGTTCACAAAACGGAGTGACAAGGAGTTGAAATACTTTTTGAGTTGCAAATTTACTCTTATACGTCATGGAGTGGCATGCTGGGTGGTAAAACGTTAGTTCACAAAACGGAGTGACAAGGAGTTGAAATACTTTTTGAGTTGCAAATTTACTCTTAAACGTCATGGAGTGGCATGCTGGGTGGTAAAACGTTAGTTCACAAAACGGAGTGACAGGAGTTGAAATACTTTTTGAGTTGAAAATTTACTCTTATACGTCATGGAGTGGCATGCTGGGTGGTAAAACGCTAGTTCACAAAACGGAGTGACACGAGTTGAAATACTTTTTGAGTTGAAAATTTACTCTAATACGTCATGGAGTGGCATGCTGGGTGGTAAAACGTTAGTTCACAAAACGGAGTGACAGGAGTTGAAATACTTTTTGAGATGAAAATTTACTTTTATACGTCTTGGAGTGGCATGCTGGGTGGTAAAACGTAAGTTCACAAAACGGAGTGACAGGAGTTGAAATACTTTTTTAGTTGAAAATTTACTCTTATACGTCATGGAGTGGCATGCTGGGTGGTAAAACGTTAGTTCACAAAACGGAGTGACAGGAGTTGAAATACTTTTTGAGTTGAAAATTTACTCTTATACGTCATGGAGTGGCATGCTGGGTGGTAAAACGTTAGTTCACAAAACGGAGTGACAAGAGTTGAAATACTTTTTGAGTTGCAAATTTACTCTTATACGTCATGGAGTGGCATGCTGGGTGGTAAAACGTTAGTTCACAAAACGGAGTGACAGGAGTTGAAATACTTTTTGAGTTGAAAATTTACTCTTATACGTCATGGAGTGGCATGCTGGGTGGTAAAACGCTAGTTCACAAAACGGAGTGACACGAGTTGAAAAACTTTTTGAGTTGAAAATTTACTCTTATACGTCATGGAGTGGCATGCTGGGTGGTAAAACGTTAGTTCACAAAACGGAGTGACAGGAGTTGAAATACTTTTTGAGTTGAAAATTTACTCTTATAGGTCTTGGAGTGGCATGCTGGGTGGTAAAACGTAAGTTCACAAAACGGAGTGACAGGAATTGAAATACGTTTTTAGTTGAAAATTTACTCTTATACGTCATGGAGTGGCATGCTGGGTGGTAAAACGTTAGTTCACAAAACGGAGTGACATGAGTTGAAATACTTTTTGAGTTGAAAATTTACTCATATACGTCATGGAGTGGCATGCTGGGTGGTAAAACGCTAGTTCACAAAACGGAGTGACAGGAGTTGAAATACTTTTGTAGTTGAAAATTTACTCTTATACGTCATGGAGCGGCATGCTTGGTGGTAGAACGCTAGTTAGCAAAACGGAGTGACAGGAGTTGAAATACTTTTTGAGTTGAAAATTTACTCTTATACGTCATGGAGTGGCATGCTGGGTGGTAAAACGTTAGTTCACAAAACGGAGTGACAGGAGTTGAAATACTTTTTGAGTTGAAAATTTACTCTTATACGTCATGGAGTGGCATACTGGGTGGTAAAACGTTAGTTCACAAAACGGAGTGACAGGAGTTGAAATACTTTTTGAGTAGAAAATTTACTCTTATACGTCATGGAGTGGCATGCTGGGTGGTAAAACGTTAGTTCACAAAACGGAGTGACAGGAGTTGAAATACTTTTTGAGTTGAAAATTTACTCTTATACGTCATGGAGTGGCATGCTGGGTGGTAAAACGTTAGTTCACAAAACGGAGTGACATGTGTTGAAATACTTTTTGAGTTGAAAATTTACTCTTATACGTCATGGAGTGGCATGCTGGGTGGTAAAACGCTAGTTCACAAAACGGAGTGACAGGAGTTGAAATACTTTTGTAGTTGAAAATTTACTCTTATACGTCATGGAGTGGCATGCTGGGTGGTAAAACGTTAGTTCACAAAACAGAGTGACAGGAGTTGAAATACTTTTTGAGTTGAAAATTTACTCTTATACGTCATGGAGTGGCATACTGGGTGGTAAAACGTTAGTTCACAAAACGGAGTGACAGGAGTTGAAATACTTTTTGAGTTGAAAATTTACTCTTATACGTCATGGAGTGGCATACTGGGTGGTAAAACGTTAGTTCACAAAACGGAGTGACAGGAGTTGAAATACTTTTTGAGTTGAAAATTTGCTCTTATACGTCATGGTGTGGCATACTGGGTGGTAAAACGATAGTTCACAAAACGTAGTGAAACGAGTTGAAATACTTTTTGAGTTGAAAATTTACTCTTATACGTCATGGAGTGGCATGCTGGGTTGTAAAACGTTAATTCACAAAACGGAGTGACAGGTGTTGAAATACTTTTTGAGTTGAAAATTTACTCTTATACGTCATGGAGTGGCATCCTGGGTGGTAAAACGTTAGTTCACAAAACGGAGTGACAAGGAGTTGAAATACTTTTTGAGTTGCAAATTTACTCTTATACGTCATGGAGTGGCATGCTGGGTGGTAAAACGTTAGTTCACAAAACGGAGTGACAAGGAGTTGAAATACTTTTTGAGTTGCAAATTTACTCTTAAACGTCATGGAGTGGCATGCTGGGTGGTAAAACGTTAGTTCACAAAACGGAGTGACAGGAGTTGAAATACTTTTTGAGTTGAAAATTTACTCTTATACGTCATGGAGTGGCATGCTGGGTGGTAAAACGCTAGTTCACAAAACGGAGTGACACGAGTTGAAATACTTTTTGAGTTGAAAATTTACTCTAATACGTCATGGAGTGGCATGCTGGGTGGTAAAACGTTAGTTCACAAAACGGAGTGACAGGAGTTGAAATACTTTTTGAGATGAAAATTTACTCTTATACGTCTTGGAGTGGCATGCTGGGTGGTAAAACGTAAGTTCACAAAACGGAGTGACAGGAGTTGAAATACTTTTTTAGTTGAAAATTTACTCTTATACGTCATGGAGTGGCATGCTGGGTGGTAAAACGTTAGTTCACAAAACGGAGTGACAGGAGTTGAAATACTTTTTGAGTTGAAAATTTACTCTTATACGTCATGGAGTGGCATTTTGGGTGGTAAAACGTTAGTTCACAAAACGGAGTGACAGGAGTTGAAATACTTTTTGAGTTGAAAATTTACTCTTATACGTCATGGAGTGGCATGCTGGGTGGTAAAACGTTAGTTCACAAAACGGAGTGACAAGAGTTGAAATACTTTTTGAGTTGCAAATTTACTCTTATACGTCATGGAGTGGCATGCTGGGTGGTAAAACGTTAGTTCACAAAACGGAGTGACAGGAGTTGAAATACTTTTTGAGTTGAAAATTTACTCTTATACGTCATGGAGTGGCATGCTGGGTGGTAAAACGCTAGTTCACAAAACGGAGTGACACGAGTTGAAAAACTTTTTGAGTTGAAAATTTACTCTTATACGTCATGGAGTGGCATGCTGGGTGGTAAAACGTTAGTTCACAAAACGGAGTGACAGGAGTTGAAATACTTTTTGAGTTGAAAATTTACTCTTATACGTCTTGGAGTGGCATGCTGGGTGGTAAAACGTAAGTTCACAAAACGGAGTGACAGGAGTTGAAATACTTTTTTAGTTGAAAATTTACTCTTATACGTCATGGAGTGGCATGCTGGGTGGTAAAACGTTAGTTCACAAAACGGAGTGACAGGAGTTGAAATACTTTTTGAGTTGAAAATTTACTCTTATACGTCATGGAGTGGCATGCTGGGTGGTAAAACGTTAGTTCACAAAACGGAGTGACATGAGTTGAAATACTTTTTGAGTTGAAAATTTACTCATATACGTCATGGAGTGGCATGCTGGGTGGTAAAACGCTAGTTCACAAAACGGAGTGACAGGAGTTGAAATACTTTTGTAGTTGAAAATTTACTCTTATACGTCATGGAGCGGCATGCTTGGTGGTAGAACGCTAGTTAGCAAAACGGAGTGACAGGAGTTGAAATACTTTTTGAGTTGAAAATTTACTCTTATACGTCATGGAGTGGCATGCTGGGTGGTAAAACGTTAGTTCACAAAACGGAGTGACAGGAGTTGAAATACTTTTTGAGTTGAAAATTTACTCTTATACGTCATGGAGTGGCATACTGGGTGGTAAAACGTTAGTTCATAAAACATAGTGACAGAAGTTGAAATACTTTTTAAATTGAAAATTTACTCTTATACGTCATGGAGTGGCATGCTGGGTGGTAAAACGATAGTTCACAAAACGTAGTGAAACGAGTTGAAATACTTTTTGAGTTGAAAATTTACTCTTATACGTCATGGAGTGGCATGCTGGGTGGTAAAACGTTAGTTCACAAAACGGAGTGACAGGTGTTGAAATACTTTTTGAGTTGAAAATTTACTCTTATACGTCATGGAGTGGCATGCTGGGTGGTAGAACGCTAGTTAGCAAAACGGAGTGACAGGAGTTGAAATACTTTTTGAGTTGAAAATTTACTCTTGTACGTCATGGAGTGGGATAATCGGTGGTA
This sequence comes from Pyrrhosoma nymphula, assembly GCA_963573305.1. Classification (NCBI taxonomy): domain Eukaryota; kingdom Metazoa; phylum Arthropoda; class Insecta; order Odonata; family Coenagrionidae; genus Pyrrhosoma; species Pyrrhosoma nymphula. The sequence continues at coordinate 175,999,604 of OY754328.1, read as the reverse complement.
AAACGTTAGTTCACAAAACGGAGTGACAGGAGTTGAAATACTTTTTTAGTTGAAAATTTACTCTTATACGTCATGGAGTGGGATAATCGGTGGTAAAACGTTAGTTCACAAAACGGAGTGACAGGAGTTGAAAAACTTTTGGAGTTGAAAATTTACTCTTATACGTTATGGAGTGGCATGCTGGGTGGTAAAACGTTAGTTCACAAAACGGAGTGACAGGAGTTGAAATACTTTTTGAGTTGAAAATTTACTCTTATACGTCATGGAGTGGCATGCTGGGTGGTAAAACGTTAGTTCACAAAACGGAGTGACAGGAGTTGAAATACTTTTTGTGTTGAAAATTTACTCTTATACGTCATGGAGTGGCATGCTGGGTGGTAAAACGTTAGTTCACAAAACGGAGTGACAGGAGTTGAAATACTTTTTGAGTTGAAAATTTACTCTTATACGTCATGGAGTGGCATGCTGGGTGGTAAAACGCTAGTTCACAAAACGGAGTGACAGGAGTTGAAATACTTTTTGAGTTGAAAATTTACTCTTATACGTTATGGAGTGGCATGCTGGGTGGTAAAACGTTAGTTCACAAAACGGAGTGACAGGAGTTGAAATACTTTTTGAGTTGAAAATTTACTCTTATACGTCATGGAGTGGCATGCTGGGTGGTAAAACGTTAGTTCACAAAACGGAGTGACAGGAGTTGAAATACTTTTTGAGTTGAAAATTTACTCTTATACGTCATGGAGTGGCATGCTGGGTGGTAAAACGTTAGTTCACAAAACGGAGTGACAGGAGTTGAAATACGTTTTTAGTTGAAAATTTACTCTTACACGTCATGGAGTGGCATGCTGGGTGGTAAAACGTAAGTTCACAAAACGGAGTGACAGGAGTTGAAATACTTTTTGAGTTGAAAATTTACTCTTATACGTCATAGAGTGGCATGCTGGGTGGTGAAGCGTTAGTTCACAAAACGGTGTGACAGGAGTTGAAATACTTTTTGAGTTGAAAATTTACTCTTATACGTCATGTAGTGGCATGCTGTGTGGTAAAACGCTAGTTCACAAAACGGAGTGACAGGAGTTGAAATACTTTTTGAGTTGAAAATTTACTGTTATACGTCATGAGTGGCATGCTGGGTGGTTAAACGTTAGCTCACAAAACGGAGTGACAGGAGTTGAAATACTTTTTGAGTTGAAAATTTACAATTATACGTCATGGAGTGGCATGCTGCGTGGTAAAACGTTAGTTCACAAAACGGAGTGACAGGAGTTGAAATACTTTTTTAGTACAAAATTTACTCTTATACGTCATGGAGTGGCATGCTGGGTGGTAAAACGCTAGTTCACAAAACGGAGTGACAGGAGTTGAAATACTTTTTGAGTTGAAAATTTACTCTTATACGTCATGGAGTGGCATGCTGGGTGGTAAAACGTTAGTTCACAAAACGGAGTGACAAGGAGTTGAAATACTTTTTGAGTTGCAAATTTACTCTTATACGTCATGGAGTGGCATGCTGGGTGGTAAAACGTTAGTTCACAAAACGGAGTGACAGGAGTTGAAATACTTTTTGAGTTGAAAATTTACTCTTATACGTCATGGAGTGGCATGCTGGGTGGTAAAACGCTAGTTCACAAAACGGAGTGACACGAGTTGAAATACTTTTTGAGTTGAAAATTTACTCTTATACGTCATGGAGTGGCATGCTGGGTGGTAAAACGTTAGTTCACAAAACGGAGTGACAGGAGTTGAAATACTTTTTGAGTTGAAAATTTACTCTTATACGTCATGGAGTGAAATGCTGGGTGGAAAAACGCTAGTTCACAAAACGGAGTGACAGGAGTTGAAATACTTTTTTAGTTGAAAATTTACTCTTGTACGTCATGGAGTGGGATAATCGGTGGTAAAACGTTAGTTCACAAAACGGAGTGACAGGAGTTGAAATACTTTTTTAGTTGAAAATTTACTCTTATACGTCATGGAGTGGGATAATCGGTGGTAAAACGTTAGTTCACAAAACGGAGTGACAGGAGTTGAAATACTTTTTTAGTTGAAAATTTACTCTTATACGTCATGGAGTGGGATAATCGGTGGTAAAACGTTAGTTCACAAAACGGAGTGACAGGAGTTGAAAAACTTTTGGAGTTGAAAATTTACTCTTATACGTCATGGAGTGGCATGCTGGGTGGTAAAACGTTAGTTCACAAAACGGAGTGACAGGAGTTGAAATACTTTTTGAGTTGAAAATTTACTCTTATACGTCATGGAGTGGCATGCTGGGTGGTAAAACGTTAGTTCACAAAACGGAGTGACAGGAGTTGAAATACTTTTTGAGTTGAACATTTACTCTTATACGTCATGGAGTGGCATGCTGGGTGGTAAAACGTTAGTTCACAAAACGGAGTGACAGGAGTTGAAAAACTTTTGGAGTTGAAAATTTACTCTTATACGTCATGGAGTGGCATGCTGGGTGGTAAAACGTTAGTTCACAAAACGGAGTGATAGGAGTTGAAATACTTTTTGAGTTGAAAATTTACTCTTATACGTCATGGAGTGGCATGCTGGGTGGTAAAACGTTAGTTCACAAAACGGAGTGACAGGAGTTGAAATACTTTTTGTGTTGAAAATTTACTCTTATACGTCATGGAGTGGCATGCTGGGTGGTAAAACGTTAGTTCACAAAACGGAGTGACAGTAGTTGAAATACTTTTTGAGTTGAAAATTTACTCTTATACGTCATGGAGTGGCATGCTGGGTGGTAAAACGCTAGTTCACAAAACGGAGTGACAGGAGTTGAAATACTTTTTGAGTTGAAAATTTACTCTTATACGTCATGGAGTGGCATGCTGGGTGGTAAAACGTTAGTTCACAAAACGGAGTGACAGGAGTTGAAATACTTTTTGAGTTGAAAATTTACTCTTATACGTCATGGAGTGGCATGCTGGGTGGTAAAACGTTAGTTCACAAAACGGAGTGACAGGAGTTGAAATACTTTTTGAGTTGAAAATTTACTCTTATACGTCATGGAGTGGCATGCTGGGTGGTAAAACGTTAGTTCACAAAACGGAGTGACAGGAGTTGAAATACTTTTTGAGTTGAAAATTTACTCTTATACGTCATGGAGTGGCATGCTGGGTGGTAAAACGTTAGTTCACAAAACGGAGTGACAGGAGTTGAAATACGTTTTGAGTTGCAAATTTACTCTTATACGTCATGGAGTGGCATGCTGGGTGGTAAAACGTAAGTTCACAAAACGGAGTGACAGGAGTTGAAATACTTTTTGAGTTGAAAATTTACTCTTATATGTCATGGAGTGGCATGCTGGGTGGTGAAGCGTTAGTTCACAAAACGGAGTGACAGGAGTTGAAATACTTTTTTAGTTGAAAATTTACTCTTATACGTCATGGAGTGGCATGCTGGGTGGTAAAACGTTAGTTCACAAAACGGAGTGACAGGAGTTGAAACACTTTTTGAGTTGAAAATTTACTCTTATACTTCATGGAGTGGCATGCTGGGTGGTAAAACGTTAGTTCACAAAACGGAGTGACAGGAGTTGAAATACTTTTTGAGTTGAAAATTTACTCTTATAGGTCTTGGAGTGGCATGCTGGGTGGTAAAACGTAAGTTCACAAAACGGAGTGACAGGAATTGAAATACGTTTTTAGTTGAAAATTTACTCTTATACGTCATGGAGTGGCATGCTGGGTGGTAAAACGTTAGTTCACAAAACGGAGTGACATGAGTTGAAATACTTTTTGAGTTGAAAATTTACTCATATACGTCATGGAGTGGCATGCTGGGTGGTAAAACGCTAGTTCACAAAACGGAGTGACAGGAGTTGAAATACTTTTGTAGTTGAAAATTTACTCTTATACGTCATGGAGCGGCATGCTTGGTGGTAGAACGCTAGTTAGCAAAACGGAGTGACAGGAGTTGAAATACTTTTTGAGTTGAAAATTTACTCTTATACGTCATGGAGTGGCATGCTGGGTGGTAAAACGTTAGTTCACAAAACGGAGTGACAGGAGTTGAAATACTTTTTGAGTTGAAAATTTACTCTTATACGTCATGGAGTGGCATACTGGGTGGTAAAACGTTAGTTCACAAAACGGAGTGACAGGAGTTGAAATACTTTTTGAGTAGAAAATTTACTCTTATACGTCATGGAGTGGCATGCTGGGTGGTAAAACGTTAGTTCACAAAACGGAGTGACAGGAGTTGAAATACTTTTTGAGTTGAAAATTTACTCTTATACGTCATGGAGTGGCATGCTGGGTGGTAAAACGTTAGTTCACAAAACGGAGTGACATGTGTTGAAATACTTTTTGAGTTGAAAATTTACTCTTATACGTCATGGAGTGGCATGCTGGGTGGTAAAACGCTAGTTCACAAAACGGAGTGACAGGAGTTGAAATACTTTTGTAGTTGAAAATTTACTCTTATACGTCATGGAGTGGCATGCTGGGTGGTAAAACGTTAGTTCACAAAACAGAGTGACAGGAGTTGAAATACTTTTTGAGTTGAAAATTTACTCTTATACGTCATGGAGTGGCATACTGGGTGGTAAAACGTTAGTTCACAAAACGGAGTGACAGGAGTTGAAATACTTTTTGAGTTGAAAATTTACTCTTATACGTCATGGAGTGGCATACTGGGTGGTAAAACGTTAGTTCACAAAACGGAGTGACAGGAGTTGAAATACTTTTTGAGTTGAAAATTTGCTCTTATACGTCATGGTGTGGCATACTGGGTGGTAAAACGAGAGTTCACAAAACGTAGTGAAACGAGTTGAAATACTTTTTGAGTTGAAAATTTACTCTTATACGTCATGGAGTGGCATGCTGGGTTGTAAAACGTTAATTCACAAAACGGAGTGACAGGTGTTGAAATACTTTTTGAGTTGAAAATTTACTCTTATACGTCATGGAGTGGCATCCTGGGTGGTAAAACGTTAGTTCACAAAACGGAGTGACAAGGAGTTGAAATACTTTTTGAGTTGCAAATTTACTCTTATACGTCATGGAGTGGCATGCTGGGTGGTAAAACGTTAGTTCACAAAACGGAGTGACAAGGAGTTGAAATACTTTTTGAGTTGCAAATTTACTCTTAAACGTCATGGAGTGGCATGCTGGGTGGTAAAACGTTAGTTCACAAAACGGAGTGACAGGAGTTGAAATACTTTTTGAGTTGAAAATTTACTCTTATACGTCATGGAGTGGCATGCTGGGTGGTAAAACGCTAGTTCACAAAACGGAGTGACACGAGTTGAAATACTTTTTGAGTTGAAAATTTACTCTAATACGTCATGGAGTGGCATGCTGGGTGGTAAAACGTTAGTTCACAAAACGGAGTGACAGGAGTTGAAATACTTTTTGAGATGAAAATTTACTCTTATACGTCTTGGAGTGGCATGCTGGGTGGTAAAACGTAAGTTCACAAAACGGAGTGACAGGAGTTGAAATACTTTTTTAGTTGAAAATTTACTCTTATAGGTCATGGAGTGGCATGCTGGGTGGTAAAACGTTAGTTCACAAAACGGAGTGACAGGAGTTGAAATACTTTTTGAGTTGAAAATTTACTCTTATACGTCATGGAGTGGCATTTTGGGTGGTAAAACGTTAGTTCACAAAACGGAGTGACAGGAGTTGAAATACTTTTTGAGTTGAAAATTTACTCTTATACGTCATGGAGTGGCATGCTGGGTGGTAAAACGTTAGTTCACAAAACGGAGTGACAAGAGTTGAAATACTTTTTGAGTTGCAAATTTACTCTTATACGTCATGGAGTGGCATGCTGGGTGGTAAAACGTTAGTTCACAAAACGGAGTGACAGGAGTTGAAATACTTTTTGAGTTGAAAATTTACTCTTATACGTCATGGAGTGGCATGCTGGGTGGTAAAACGCTAGTTCACAAAACGGAGTGACACGAGTTGAAAAACTTTTTGAGTTGAAAATTTACTCTTATACGTCATGGAGTGGCATGCTGGGTGGTAAAACGTTAGTTCACAAAACGGAGTGACAGGAGTTGAAATACTTTTTGAGTTGAAAATTTACTCTTATACGTCTTGGAGTGGCATGCTGGGTGGTAAAACGTAAGTTCACAAAACGGAGTGACAGGAGTTGAAATACTTTTTTAGTTGAAAATTTACTCTTATACGTCATGGAGTGGCATGCTGGGTGGTAAAACGTTAGTTCACAAAACGGAGTGACAGGAGTTGAAATACTTTTTGAGTTGAAAATTTACTCTTATACGTCATGGAGTGGCATGCTGGGTGGTAAAACGTTAGTTCACAAAACGGAGTGACATGAGTTGAAATACTTTTTGAGTTGAAAATTTACTCATATACGTCATGGAGTGGCATGCTGGGTGGTAAAACGCTAGTTCACAAAACGGAGTGACAGGAGTTGAAATACTTTTGTAGTTGAAAATTTACTCTTATACGTCATGGAGCGGCATGCTTGGTGGTAGAACGCTAGTTAGCAAAACGGAGTGACAGGAGTTGAAATACTTTTTGAGTTGAAAATTTACTCTTATACGTCATGGAGTGGCATGCTGGGTGGTAAAACGTTAGTTCACAAAACGGAGTGACAGGAGTTGAAATACTTTTTGAGTTGAAAATTTACTCTTATACGTCATGGAGTGGCATACTGGGTGGTAAAACGTTAGTTCACAAAACAGAGTGACAGGAGTTGAAATACTTTTTAAATTGAAAATTTACTCTTATACGTCATGGAGTGGCATGCTGGGTGGTAAAACGATAGTTCACAAAACGTAGTGAAACGAGTTGAAATACTTTTTGAGTTGAAAATTTACTCTTATACGTCATGGAGTGGCATGCTGGGTGGTAAAACGTTAGTTCACAAAACGGAGTGACAGGTGTTGAAATACTTTTTGAGTTGAAAATTTACTCTTATACGTCATGGAGTGGCATGCTGGGTGGTAGAACGCTAGTTAGCAAAACGGAGTGACAGGAGTTGAAATACTTTTTGAGTTGAAAATTTACTCTTGTACGTCATGGAGTGGGATAATCGGTGGTAAAACGTTAGTTCACAAAACGGAGTGACAGGAGTTGAAATACTTTTTTAGTTGAAAATTTACTCTTATACGTCATGGAGTGGGATAATCGGTGGTAAAACGTTAGTTCACAAAACGGAGTGACAGGAGTTGAAAAACTTTTGGAGTTGAAAATTTACTCTAATACGTCATGGAGTGGCATGCTGGGTGGTAAAACGTTAGTTCACAAAACGGAGTGACAGGAGTTGAAACACTTTTTGAGTTGAAAATTTACTCTTATACGTCATGGAGTGGCATGCTGGGTGGTAAAACGTTAGTTCACAAAACGGAGTGACAGGAGTTGAAATACTTTTTGAGTTGAAAATTTACTCTTATAGGTCTTGGAGTGGCATGCTGGGTGGTAAAACGTAAGTTCACAAAACGGAGTGACAGGAATTGAAATACGTTTTTAGTTGAAAATTTACTCTTATACGTCATGGAGTGGCATGCTGGGTGGTAAAACGTTAGTTCACAAAACGGAGTGACATGAGTTGAAATACTTTTTGAGTTGAAAATTTACTCATATACGTCATGGAGTGGCATGCTGGGTGGTAAAACGCTAGTTCACAAAACGGAGTGACAGGAGTTGAAATACTTTTGTAGTTGAAAATTTACTCTTATACGTCATGGAGCGGCATGCTTGGTGGTAGAACGCTAGTTAGCAAAACGGAGTGACAGGAGTTGAAATACTTTTTGAGTTGAAAATTTACTCTTATACGTCATGGAGTGGCATGCTGGGTGGTAAAACGTTAGTTCACAAAACGGAGTGACAGGAGTTGAAATACTTTTTGAGTTGAAAATTTACTCTTATACGTCATGGAGTGGCATACTGGGTGGTAAAACGTTAGTTCACAAAACGGAGTGACAGGAGTTGAAATACTTTTTGAGTTGAAAATTTACTCTTATACGTCATGGAGTGGCATGCTGGGTGGTAAAACGTTAGTTCACAAAACGGAGTGACAGGAGTTGAAATACTTTTTGAGTTGAAAATTTACTCTTATACGTCATGGAGTGGCATGCTGGGTGGTAAAACGTTAGTTCACAAAACGGAGTGACATGTGTTGAAATACTTTTTGAGTTGAAAATTTACTCTTATACGTCATGGAGTGGCATGCTGGGTGGTAAAACGCTAGTTCACAAAACGGAGTGACAGGAGTTGAAATACTTTTGTAGTTGAAAATTTACTCTTATACGTCATGGAGTGGCATGCTGGGTGGTAAAACGTTAGTTCACAAAACAGAGTGACAGGAGTTGAAATACTTTTTGAGTTGAAAATTTACTCTTATACGTCATGGAGTGGCATACTGGGTGGTAAAACGTTAGTTCACAAAACGGAGTGACAGGAGTTGAAATACTTTTTGAGTTGAAAATTTACTCTTATACGTCATGGAGTGGCATACTGGGTGGTAAAACGTTAGTTCACAAAACGGAGTGACAGGAGTTGAAATACTTTTTGAGTTGAAAATTTGCTCTTATACGTCATGGTGTGGCATACTGGGTGGTAAAACGAGAGTTCACAAAACGTAGTGAAACGAGTTGAAATACTTTTTGAGTTGAAAATTTACTCTTATACGTCATGGAGTGGCATGCTGGGTTGTAAAACGTTAATTCACAAAACGGAGTGACAGGTGTTGAAATACTTTTTGAGTTGAAAATTTACTCTTATACGTCATGGAGTGGCATCCTGGGTGGTAAAACGTTAGTTCACAAAACGGAGTGACAAGGAGTTGAAATACTTTTTGAGTTGCAAATTTACTCTTATACGTCATGGAGTGGCATGCTGGGTGGTAAAACGTTAGTTCACAAAACGGAGTGACAAGGAGTTGAAATACTTTTTGAGTTGAAAATTTACTCTTAAACGTCATGGAGTGGCATGCTGGGTGGTAAAACGTTAGTTCACAAAACGGAGTGACAGGAGTTGAAATACTTTTTGAGTTGAAAATTTACTCTTATACGTCATGGAGTGGCATGCTGGGTGGTAAAACGCTAGTTCACAAAACGGAGTGACACGAGTTGAAATACTTTTTGAGTTGAAAATTTACTCTAATACGTCATGGAGTGGCATGCTGGGTGGTAAAACGTTAGTTCACAAAACGGAGTGACAGGAGTTGAAATACTTTTTGAGATGAAAATTTACTCTTATACGTCTTGGAGTGGCATGCTGGGTGGTAAAACGTAAGTTCACAAAACGGAGTGACAGGAGTTGAAATACTTTTTTAGTTGAAATTTTACTCTTATACGTCATGGAGTGGCATGCTGGGTGGTAAAACGTTAGTTCACAAAACGGAGTGACAGGAGTTGAAATACTTTTTGAGTTGAAAATTTACTCTTATACGTCATGGAGTGGCATTTTGGGTGGTAAAACGTTAGTTCACAAAACGGAGTGACAGGAGTTGAAATACTTTTTGAGTTGAAAATTTACTCTTATACGTCATGGAGTGGCATGCTGGGTGGTAAAACGTTAGTTCACAAAACGGAGTGACAAGAGTTGAAATACTTTTTGAGTTGCAAATTTACTCTTATACGTCATGGAGTGGCATGCTGGGTGGTAAAACGTTAGTTCACAAAACGGAGTGACAGGAGTTGAAATACTTTTTGAGTTGAAAATTTACTCTTATACGTCATGGAGTGGCATGCTGGGTGGTAAAACGCTAGTTCACAAAACGGAGTGACACGAGTTGAAAAACTTTTTGAGTTGAAAATTTACTCTTATACGTCATGGAGTGGCATGCTGGGTGGTAAAACGTTAGTTCACAAAACGGAGTGACAGGAGTTGAAATACTTTTTGAGTTGAAAATTTACTCTTATACGTCTTGGAGTGGCATGCTGGGTGGTAAAACGTAAGTTCACAAAACGGAGTGACAGGAGTTGAAATACTTTTTTAGTTGAAAATTTACTCTTATACGTCATGGAGTGGCATGCTGGGTGGTAAAACGTTAGTTCACAAAACGGAGTGACAGGAGTTGAAATACTTTTTGAGTTGAAAATTTACTCTTATACGTCATGGAGTGGCATGCTGGGTGGTAAAACGTTAGTTCACAAAACGGAGTGACATGAGTTGAAATACTTTTTGAGTTGAAAATTTACTCATATACGTCATGGAGTGGCATGCTGGGTGGTAAAACGCTAGTTCACAAAACGGAGTGACAGGAGTTGAAATACTTTTGTAGTTGAAAATTTACTCTTATACGTCATGGAGCGGCATGCTTGGTGGTAGAACGCTAGTTAGCAAAACGGAGTGACAGGAGTTGAAATACTTTTTGAGTTGAAAATTTACTCTTATACGTCATGGAGTGGCATGCTGGGTGGTAAAACGTTAGTTCACAAAACGGAGTGACAGGAGTTGAAATACTTTTTGAGTTGAAAATTTACTCTTATACGTCATGGAGTGGCATACTGGGTGGTAAAACGTTAGTTCACAAAACAGAGTGACAGGAGTTGAAATACTTTTTAAATTGAAAATTTACTCTTATACGTCATGGAGTGGCATGCTGGGTGGTAAAACGATAGTTCACAAAACGTAGTGAAACGAGTTGAAATACTTTTTGAGTTGAAAATTTACTCTTATACGTCATGGAGTGGCATGCTGGGTGGTAAAACGTTAGTTCACAAAACGGAGTGACAGGTGTTGAAATACTTTTTGAGTTGAAAATTTACTCTTATACGTCATGGAGTGGCATGCTGGGTGGTAGAACGCTAGTTAGCAAAACGGAGTGACAGGAGTTGAAATACTTTTTGAGTTGAAAATTTACTCTTGTACGTCATGGAGTGGGATAATCGGTGGTAAAACGTTAGTTCACAAAACGGAGTGACAGGAGTTGAAATACTTTTTTAGTTGAAAATTTACTCTTATACGTCATGGAGTGGGATAATCGGTGGTAAAACGTTAGTTCACAAAACGGAGTGACAGGAGTTGAAAAACTTTTGGAGTTGAAAATTTACTCTAATACGTCATGGAGTGGCATGCTGGGTGGTAAAACGTTAGTTCACAAAACGGAGTGACAGGAGTTGAAACACTTTTTGAGTTGAAAATTTACTCTTATACGTCATGGAGTGGCATGCTGGGTGGTAAAACGTTAGTTCACAAAACGGAGTGACAGGAGTTGAAATACTTTTTGAGTTGAAAATTTACTCTTATAGGTCTTGGAGTGGCATGCTGGGTGGTAAAACGTAAGTTCACAAAACGGAGTGACAGGAATTGAAATACGTTTTTAGTTGAAAATTTACTCTTATACGTCATGGAGTGGCATGCTGGGTGGTAAAACGTTAGTTCACAAAACGGAGTGACATGAGTTGAAATACTTTTTGAGTTGAAAATTTACTCATATACGTCATGGAGTGGCATGCTGGGTGGTAAAACGCTAGTTCACAAAACGGAGTGACAGGAGTTGAAATACTTTTGTAGTTGAAAATTTACTCTTATACGTCATGGAGCGGCATGCTTGGTGGTAGAACGCTAGTTAGCAAAACGGAGTGACAGGAGTTGAAATACTTTTTGAGTTGAAAATTTACTCTTATACGTCATGGAATGGCATGCTGGGTGGTAAAACGTTAGTTCACAAAACGGAGTGACAGGAGTTGAAATACTTTTTGAGTTGAAAATTTACTCTTATACGTCATGGAGTGGCATACTGGGTGGTAAAACGTTAGTTCACAAAACGGAGTGACAGGAGTTGAAATACTTTTTGAGTAGAAAATTTACTCTTATACGTCATGGAGTGGCATGCTGGGTGGTAAAACGTTAGTTCACAAAACGGAGTGACAGGAGTTGAAATACTTTTTGAGTTGAAAATTTACTCTTATACGTCATGGAGTGGCATGCTGGGTGGTAAAACGTTAGTTCACAAAACGGAGTGACATGTGTTGAAATACTTTTTGAGTTGAAAATTTACTCTTATACGTCATGGAGTGGCATGCTGGGTGGTAAAACGCTAGTTCACAAAACGGAGTGACAGGAGTTGAAATACTTTTGTAGTTCAAAATTTACTCTTATACGTCATGGAGTGGCATGCTGGGTGGTAAAACGTTAGTTCACAAAACAGAGTGACAGGAGTTGAAATACTTTTTGAGTTGAAAATTTACTCTTATACGTCATGGAGTGGCATACTGGGTGGTAAAACGTTAGTTCACAAAACGGAGTGACAGGAGTTGAAATACTTTTTGAGTTGAAAATTTACTCTTATACGTCATGGAGTGGCATACTGGGTGGTAAAACGTTAGTTCACAAAACGGAGTGACAGGAGTTGAAATACTTTTTGAGTTGAAAATTTGCTCTTATACGTCATGGTGTGGCATACTGGGTGGTAAAACGAGAGTTCACAAAACGTAGTGAAACGAGTTGAAATACTTTTTGAGTTGAAAATTTACTCTTATACGTCATGGAGTGGCATGCTGGGTTGTAAAACGTTAATTCACAAAACGGAGTGACAGGTGTTGAAATACTTTTTGAGTTGAAAATTTACTCTTATACGTCATGGAGTGGCATCCTGGGTGGTAAAACGTTAGTTCACAAAACGGAGTGACAAGGAGTTGAAATACTTTTTGAGTTGCAAATTTACTCTTATACGTCATGGAGTGGCATGCTGGGTGGTAAAACGTTAGTTCACAAAACGGAGTGACAAGGAGTTGAAATACTTTTTGAGTTGAAAATTTACTCTTAAACGTCATGGAGTGGCATGCTGGGTGGTAAAACGTTAGTTCACAAAACGGAGTGACAGGAGTTGAAATACTTTTTGAGTTGAAAATTTACTCTTATACGTCATGGAGTGGCATGCTGGGTGGTAAAACGCTAGTTCACAAAACGGAGTGACACGAGTTGAAATACTTTTTGAGTTGAAAATTTACTCTAATACGTCATGGAGTGGCATGCTGGGTGGTAAAACGTTAGTTCACAAAACGGAGTGACAGGAGTTGAAATACTTTTTGAGATGAAAATTTACTCTTATACGTCTTGGAGTGGCATGCTGGGTGGTAAAACGTAAGTTCACAAAACGGAGTGACAGGAGTTGAAATACTTTTTTAGTTGAAATTTTACTCTTATACGTCATGGAGTGGCATGCTGGGTGGTTAAACGTTAGTTCACAAAACGGAGTGACAGGAGTTGAAATACTTTTTGAGTTGAAAATTTACTCTTATACGTCATGGAGTGGCATTTTGGGTGGTAAAACGTTAGTTCACAAAACGGAGTGACAGGAGTTGAAATACTTTTTGAGTTGAAAATTTACTCTTATACGTCATGGAGTGGCATGCTGGGTGGTAAAACGTTAGTTCACAAAACGGAGTGACAAGAGTTGAAATACTTTTTGAGTTGCAAATTTACTCTTATACGTCATGGAGTGGCATGCTGGGTGGTAAAACGTTAGTTCACAAAACGGAGTGACAGGAGTTGAAATACTTTTTGAGTTGAAAATTTACTCTTATACGTCATGGAGTGGCATGCTGGGTGGTAAAACGCTAGTTCACAAAACGGAGTGACACGAGTTGAAAAACTTTTTGAGTTGAAAATTTACTCTTATACGTCATGGAGTGGCATGCTGGGTGGTAAAACGTTAGTTCACAAAACGGAGTGACAGGAGTTGAAATACTTTTTGAGTTGAAAATTTACTCTTATACGTCTTGGAGTGGCATGCTGGGTGGTAAAACGTAAGTTCACAAAACGGAGTGACAGGAGTTGAAATACTTTTTTAGTTGAAAATTTACTCTTATACGTCATGGAGTGGCATGCTGGGTGGTAAAACGTTAGTTCACAAAACGGAGTGACAGGAGTTGAAATACTTTTTGAGTTGAAAATTTACTCTTATACGTCATGGAGTGGCATGCTGGGTGGTAAAACGTTAGTTCACAAAACGGAGTGACATGAGTTGAAATACTTTTTGAGTTGAAAATTTACTCATATACGTCATGGAGTGGCATGCTGGGTGGTAAAACGCTAGTTCACAAAACGGAGTGACAGGAGTTGAAATACTTTTGTAGTTGAAAATTTACTCTTATACGTCATGGAGCGGCATGCTTGGTGGTAGAACGCTAGTTAGCAAAACGGAGTGACAGGAGTTGAAATACTTTTTGAGTTGAAAATTTACTCTTATACGTCATGGAGTGGCATGCTGGGTGGTAAAACGTTAGTTCACAAAACGGAGTGACAGGAGTTGAAATACTTTTTGAGTTGAAAATTTACTCTTATACGTCATGGAGTGGCATACTGGGTGGTAAAACGTTAGTTCACAAAACAGAGTGACAGGAGTTGAAATACTTTTTAAATTGAAAATTTACTCTTATACGTCATGGAGTGGCATGCTGGGTGGTAAAACGATAGTTCACAAAACGTAGTGAAACGAGTTGAAATACTTTTTGAGTTGAAAATTTACTCTTATACGTCATGGAGTGGCATGCTGGGTGGTAAAACGTTAGTTCACAAAACGGAGTGACAGGTGTTGAAATACTTTTTGAGTTGAAAATTTACTCTTATACGTCATGGAGTGGCATGCTGGGTGGTAGAACGCTAGTTAGCAAAACGGAGTGACAGGAGTTGAAATACTTTTTCAGTTGAAAAATTACTCTTGTACGTCATGGAGTGGGATAATCGGTGGTAAAACGTTAGTTCACAAAACGGAGTGACAGGAGTTGAAATACTTTTTTAGTTGAAAATTTACTCTTATACGTCATGGAGTGGGATAATCGGTGGTAAAACGTTAGTTCACAAAACGGAGTGACAGGAGTTGAAAAACTTTTGGAGTTGAAAATTTACTCTTATACGTTATGGAGTGGCATGCTGGGTGGTAAAACGTTAGTTCACAAAACGGAGTGACAGGAGTTGAAATACTTTTTGAGTTGAAAATTTACTCTTATACGTCATGGAGTGGCATGCTGGGTGGTAAAACGTTAGTTCACAAAACGGAGTGACAGGAGTTGAAATACTTTTTGTGTTGAAAATTTACTCTTATGCGTCATGGAGTGGCATGCTGGGTGGTAAAACGATAGTTCACAAAACGGAGTGACAGGAGTTGAAATACTTTTTGAGTTGAAAATTTACTCTTATACGTCATGGAGTGGCATGCTGGGTGGTAAAACGCTAGTTCACAAAACGGAGTGACAGGAGTTGAAATACTTTTTGAGTTGAAAATTTACTCTTATACGTTATGGAGTGGCATGCTGGGTGGTAAAACGTTAGTTCACAAAACGGAGTGACAGGAGTTGAAATACTTTTTGAGTTGAAAATTTACTCTTATACGTCATGGAGTGGCATGCTGGGTGGTAAAACGTTAGTTCACAAAACGGAGTGACAGGAGTTGAAATACTTTTTGAGTTGAAAATTTACTCTTATACGTCATGGAGTGGCATGCTGGGTGGTAAAACGTTAGTTCACAAAACGGAGTGACAGGAGTTGAAATACGTTTTGAGTTGAAAATTTACTCTTACACGTCATGGAGTGGCATGCTGGGTGGTAAAACGTAAGTTCACAAAACGGAGTGACAGGAGTTGAAATGCTTTTTGAGTTGAAAATTTACTCTTATACGTCATGGAGTGGCATGCTGGGTGGTGAAGCGTTAGTTCACAAAACGGTGTGACAGGAGTTGAAATACTTTTTGAGTTGAAAATTTACTCTTATACGTCATGTAGTGGCATGCTGTGTGGTAAAACGCTAGTTCACAAAACGGAGTGACAGGAGTTGAAATACTTTTTGAGTTGAAAATTTACTCTTATACGTCATGAGTGGCATGCTGGGTGGTAAAACGTTAGCTCACAAAACGGAGTGACAGGAGTTGAAATACTTTTTGAGTTGAAAATTTACAATTATACGTCATGGAGTGGCATGCTGCGTGGTAAAACGTTAGTTCACAAAACGGAGTGACAGGAGTTGAAATACTTTTTGAGTACAAAATTTACTCTTATACGTCATGGAGTGGCATGCTGGGTGGTAAAACGCTAGTTCACAAAACGGAGTGACAGGAGTTGAAATACTTTTTGAGTTGAAAATTTACTCTTATACGTCATGGAGTGGCATGCTGGGTGGTAAAACGTTAGTTCACAAAACGGAGTGACAAGGAGTTGAAATACTTTTTGAGTTGCAAATTTACTCTTATACGTCATGGAGTGGCATGCTGGGTGGTAAAACGTTAGTTCACAAAACGGAGTGACAGGAGTTGAAATACTTTTTGAGTTGAAAATTTACTCTTATACGTCATGGAGTGGCATGCTGGGTGGTAAAACGCTAGTTCACAAAACGGAGTGACACGAGTTGAAATACTTTTTGAGTTGAAAATTTACTCTTATACGTCATGGAGTGGCATGCTGGGTGGTAAAACGTTAGTTCACAAAACGGAGTGACAGGAGTTGAAATACTTTTTGAGTTGAAAATTTACTCTTATACGTCATGGAGTGAAATGCTGGGTGGAAAAACGCTAGTTCACAAAACGGAGTGACAGGAGTTGAAATACTTTTTTAGTTGAAAATTTACTCTTGTACGTCATGGAGTGGCATGCTGGGTGGTAAAACGTTAGTTCACAAAACGGAGTGACAGGAGTTGAAATACTTTTTTAGTTGAAAATTTACTCTTATACGTCATGGAGTGGGATAATCGGTGGTAAAACGTTAGTTCACAAAACGGAGTGACAGGAGTTGAAATACTTTTTTAGTTGAAAATTTACTCTTATACGTCATGGAGTGGGATAATCGGTGGTAAAACGTTAGTTCACAAAACGGAGTGACAGGAGTTGAAAAACTTTTGGAGTTGAAAATTTACTCTTATACGTCATGGAGTGGCATGCTGGGTGGTAAAACGTTAGTTCACAAAACGGAGTGACAGGAGTTGAAATACTTTTTGAGTTGAAAATTTACTCTTATACGTCATGGAGTGGCATGCTGGGTGGTAAAACGTTAGTTCACAAAACGGAGTGACAGGAGTTGAAATACTTTTTGAGTTGAACATTTACTCTTATACGTCATGGAGTGGCATGCTGGGTGGTAAAACGTTAGTTCACAAAACGGAGTGACAGGAGTTGAAACACTTTTTGAGTTGAAAATTTACTCTTATACTTCATGGAGTGGCATGCTGGGTGGTAAAACGTTAGTTCACAAAACGGAGTGACAGGAGTTGAAATACTTTTTGAGTTGAAAATTTACTCTTATAGGTCTTGGAGTGGCATGCTGGGTGGTAAAACGTAAGTTCACAAAACGGAGTGACAGGAATTGAAATACGTTTTTAGTTGAAAATTTACTCTTATACGTCATGGAGTGGCATGCTGGGTGGTAAAACGTTAGTTCACAAAACGGAGTGACATGAGTTGAAATACTTTTTGAGTTGAAAATTTACTCATATACGTCATGGAGTGGCATGCTGGGTGGTAAAACGCTAGTTCACAAAACGGAGTGACAGGAGTTGAAATACTTTTGTAGTTGAAAATTTACTCTTATACGTCATGGAGCGGCATGCTTGGTGGTAGAACGCTAGTTAGCAAAACGGAGTGACAGGAGTTGAAATACTTTTTGAGTTGAAAATTTACTCTTATACGTCATGGAGTGGCATGCTGGGTGGTAAAACGTTAGTTCACAAAACGGAGTGACAGGAGTTGAAATACTTTTTGAGTTGAAAATTTACTCTTATACGTCATGGAGTGGCATACTGGGTGGTAAAACGTTAGTTCACAAAACGGAGTGACAGGAGTTGAAATACTTTTTGAGTAGAAAATTTACTCTTATACGTCATGGAGTGGCATGCTGGGTGGTAAAACGTTAGTTCACAAAACGGAGTGACAGGAGTTGAAATACTTTTTGAGTTGAAAATTTACTCTTATACGTCATGGAGTGGCATGCTGGGTGGTAAAACGTTAGTTCACAAAACGGAGTGACATGTGTTGAAATACTTTTTGAGTTGAAAATTTACTCTTATACGTCATGGAGTGGCATGCTGGGTGGTAAAACGCTAGTTCACAAAACGGAGTGACAGGAGTTGAAATACTTTTGTAGTTGAAAATTTACTCTTATACGTCATGGAGTGGCATGCTGGGTGGTAAAACGTTAGTTCACAAAACAGAGTGACAGGAGTTGAAATACTTTTTGAGTTGAAAATTTACTCTTATACGTCATGGAGTGGCATACTGGGTGGTAAAACGTTAGTTCACAAAACGGAGTGACAGGAGTTGAAATACTTTTTGAGTTGAAAATTTACTCTTATACGTCATGGAGTGGCATACTGGGTGGTAAAACGTTAGTTCACAAAACGGAGTGACAGGAGTTGAAATACTTTTTGAGTTGAAAATTTGCTCTTATACGTCATGGTGTGGCATACTGGGTGGTAAAACGAGAGTTCACAAAACGTAGTGAAACGAGTTGAAATACTTTTTGAGTTGAAAATTTACTCTTATACGTCATGGAGTGGCATGCTGGGTTGTAAAACGTTAATTCACAAAACGGAGTGACAGGTGTTGAAATACTTTTTGAGTTGAAAATTTACTCTTATACGTCATGGAGTGGCATCCTGGGTGGTAAAACGTTAGTTCACAAAACGGAGTGACAAGGAGTTGAAATACTTTTTGAGTTGCAAATTTACTCTTATACGTCATGGAGTGGCATGCTGGGTGGTAAAACGTTAGTTCACAAAACGGAGTGACAAGGAGTTGAAATACTTTTTGAGTTGCAAATTTACTCTTAAACGTCATGGAGTGGCATGCTGGGTGGTAAAACGTTAGTTCACAAAACGGAGTGACAGGAGTTGAAATACTTTTTGAGTTGAAAATTTACTCTTATACGTCATGGAGTGGCATGCTGGGTGGTAAAACGCTAGTTCACAAAACGGAGTGACACGAGTTGAAATACTTTTTGAGTTGAAAATTTACTCTAATACGTCATGGAGTGGCATGCTGGGTGGTAAAACGTTAGTTCACAAAACGGAGTGACAGGAGTTGAAATACTTTTTGAGATGAAAATTTACTCTTATACGTCTTGGAGTGGCATGCTGGGTGGTAAAACGTAAGTTCACAAAACGGAGTGACAGGAGTTGAAATACTTTTTTAGTTGAAAATTTACTCTTATAGGTCATGGAGTGGCATGCTGGGTGGTAAAACGTTAGTTCACAAAACGGAGTGACAGGAGTTGAAATACTTTTTGAGTTGAAAATTTACTCTTATACGTCATGGAGTGGCATTTTGGGTGGTAAAACGTTAGTTCACAAAACGGAGTGACAGGAGTTGAAATACTTTTTGAGTTGAAAATTTACTCTTATACGTCATGGAGTGGCATGCTGGGTGGTAAAACGTTAGTTCACAAAACGGAGTGACAAGAGTTGAAATACTTTTTGAGTTGCAAATTTACTCTTATACGTCATGGAGTGGCATGCTGGGTGGTAAAACGTTAGTTCACAAAACGGAGTGACAGGAGTTGAAATACTTTTTGAGTTGAAAATTTACTCTTATACGTCATGGAGTGGCATGCTGGGTGGTAAAACGCTAGTTCACAAAACGGAGTGACACGAGTTGAAAAACTTTTTGAGTTGAAAATTTACTCTTATACGTCATGGAGTGGCATGCTGGGTGGTAAAACGTTAGTTCACAAAACGGAGTGACAGGAGTTGAAATACTTTTTGAGTTGAAAATTTACTCTTATACGTCTTGGAGTGGCATGCTGGGTGGTAAAACGTAAGTTCACAAAACGGAGTGACAGGAGTTGAAATACTTTTTTAGTTGAAAATTTACTCTTATACGTCATGGAGTGGCATGCTGGGTGGTAAAACGTTAGTTCACAAAACGGAGTGACAGGAGTTGAAATACTTTTTGAGTTGAAAATTTACTCTTATACGTCATGGAGTGGCATGCTGGGTGGTAAAACGTTAGTTCACAAAACGGAGTGACATGAGTTGAAATACTTTTTGAGTTGAAAATTTACTCATATACGTCATGGAGTGGCATGCTGGGTGGTAAAACGCTAGTTCACAAAACGGAGTGACAGGAGTTGAAATACTTTTGTAGTTGAAAATTTACTCTTATACGTCATGGAGCGGCATGCTTGGTGGTAGAACGCTAGTTAGCAAAACGGAGTGATAGGAGTTGAAATACTTTTTGAGTTGAAAATTTACTCTTATACGTCATGGAGTGGCATGCTGGGTGGTAAAACGTTAGTTCACAAAACGGAGTGACAGGAGTTGAAATACTTTTTGAGTTGAAAATTTACTCTTATACGTCATGGAGTGGCATACTGGGTGGTAAAACGTTAGTTCACAAAACAGAGTGACAGGAGTTGAAATACTTTTTAAATTGAAAATTTACTCTTATACGTCATGGAGTGGCATGCTGGGTGGTAAAACGATAGTTCACAAAACGTAGTGAAACGAGTTGAAATACTTTTTGAGTTGAAAATTTACTCTTATACGTCATGGAGTGGCATGCTGGGTGGTAAAACGTTAGTTCACAAAACGGAGTGACAGGTGTTGAAATACTTTTTGAGTTGAAAATTTACTCTTATACGTCATGGAGTGGCATGCTGGGTGGTAGAACGCTAGTTAGCAAAACGGAGTGACAGGAGTTGAAATACTTTTTGAGTTGAAAATTTACTCTTGTACGTCATGGAGTGGGATAATCGGTGGTAAAACGTTAGTTCACAAAACGGAGTGACAGGAGTTGAAATACTTTTTTAGTTGAAAATTTACTCTTATACGTCATGGAGTGGGATAATCGGTGGTAAAACGTTAGTTCACAAAACGGAGTGACAGGAGTTGAAAAACTTTTGGAGTTGAAAATTTACTCTAATACGTCATGGAGTGGCATGCTGGGTGGTAAAACGTTAGTTCACAAAACGGAGTGACAGGAGTTGAAACACTTTTTGAGTTGAAAATTTACTCTTATACGTCATGGAGTGGCATGCTGGGTGGTAAAACGTTAGTTCACAAAACGGAGTGACAGGAGTTGAAATACTTTTTGAGTTGAAAATTTACTCTTATAGGTCTTGGAGTGGCATGCTGGGTGGTAAAACGTAAGTTCACAAAACGGAGTGACAGGAATTGAAATACGTTTTTAGTTGAAAATTTACTCTTATACGTCATGGAGTGGCATGCTGGGTGGTAAAACGTTAGTTCACAAAACGGAGTGACATGAGTTGAAATACTTTTTGAGTTGAAAATTTACTCATATACGTCATGGAGTGGCATGCTGGGTGGTAAAACGCTAGTTCACAAAACGGAGTGACAGGAGTTGAAATACTTTTGTAGTTGAAAATTTACTCTTATACGTCATGGAGCGGCATGCTTGGTGGTAGAACGCTAGTTAGCAAAACGGAGTGACAGGAGTTGAAATACTTTTTGAGTTGAAAATTTACTCTTATACGTCATGGAGTGGCATGCTGGGTGGTAAAACGTTAGTTCACAAAACGGAGTGACAGGAGTTGAAATACTTTTTGAGTTGAAAATTTACTCTTATACGTCATGGAGTGGCATACTGGGTGGTAAAACGTTAGTTCACAAAACGGAGTGACAGGAGTTGAAATACTTTTTGAGTAGAAAATTTACTCTTATACGTCATGGAGTGGCATGCTGGGTGGTAAAACGTTAGTTCACAAAACGGAGTGACAGGAGTTGAAATACTTTTTGAGTTGAAAATTTACTCTTATACGTCATGGAGTGGCATGCTGGGTGGTAAAACGTTAGTTCACAAAACGGAGTGACATGTGTTGAAATACTTTTTGAGTTGAAAATTTACTCTTATACGTCATGGAGTGGCATGCTGGGTGGTAAAACGCTAGTTCACAAAACGGAGTGACAGGAGTTGAAATACTTTTGTAGTTGAAAATTTACTCTTATACGTCATGGAGTGGCATGCTGGGTGGTAAAACGTTAGTTCACAAAACAGAGTGACAGGAGTTGAAATACTTTTTGAGTTGAAAATTTACTCTTATACGTCATGGAGTGGCATACTGGGTGGTAAAACGTTAGTTCACAAAACGGAGTGACAGGAGTTGAAATACTTTTTGAGTTGAAAATTTACTCTTATACGTCATGGAGTGGCATACTGGGTGGTAAAACGTTAGTTCACAAAACGGAGTGACAGGAGTTGAAATACTTTTTGAGTTGAAAATTTGCTCTTATACGTCATGGTGTGGCATACTGGGTGGTAAAACGAGAGTTCACAAAACGTAGTGAAACGAGTTGAAATACTTTTTGAGTTGAAAATTTACTCTTATACGTCATGGAGTGGCATGCTGGGTTGTAAAACGTTAATTCACAAAACGGAGTGACAGGTGTTGAAATACTTTTTGAGTTGAAAATTTACTCTTATACGTCATGGAGTGGCATCCTGGGTGGTAAAACGTTAGTTCACAAAACGGAGTGACAAGGAGTTGAAATACTTTTTGAGTTGCAAATTTACTCTTATACGTCATGGAGTGGCATGCTGGGTGGTAAAACGTTAGTTCACAAAACGGAGTGACAAGGAGTTGAAATACTTTTTGAGTTGAAAATTTACTCTTAAACGTCATGGAGTGGCATGCTGGGTGGTAAAACGTTAGTTCACAAAACGGAGTGACAGGAGTTGAAATACTTTTTGAGTTGAAAATTTACTCTTATACGTCATGGAGTGGCATGCTGGGTGGTAAAACGCTAGTTCACAAAACGGAGTGACACGAGTTGAAATACTTTTTGAGTTGAAAATTTACTCTAATACGTCATGGAGTGGCATGCTGGGTGGTAAAACGTTAGTTCACAAAACGGAGTGACAGGAGTTGAAATACTTTTTGAGATGAAAATTTACTCTTATACGTCTTGGAGTGGCATGCTGGGTGGTAAAACGTAAGTTCACAAAACGGAGTGACAGGAGTTGAAATACTTTTTTAGTTGAAAATTTACTCTTATACGTCATGGAGTGGCATGCTGGGTGGTAAAACGTTAGTTCACAAAACGGAGTGACAGGAGTTGAAATACTTTTTGAGTTGAAAATTTACTCTTATACGTCATGGAGTGGCATTTTGGGTGGTAAAACGTTAGTTCACAAAACGGAGTGACAGGAGTTGAAATACTTTTTGAGTTGAAAATTTACTCTTATACGTCATGGAGTGGCATGCTGGGTGGTAAAACGTTAGTTCACAAAACGGAGTGACAAGAGTTGAAATACTTTTTGAGTTGCAAATTTACTCTTATACGTCATGGAGTGGCATGCTGGGTGGTAAAACGTTAGTTCACAAAACGGAGTGACAGGAGTTGAAATACTTTTTGAGTTGAAAATTTACTCTTATACGTCATGGAGTGGCATGCTGGGTGGTAAAACGCTAGTTCACAAAACGGAGTGACACGAGTTGAAAAACTTTTTGAGTTGAAAATTTACTCTTATACGTCATGGAGTGGCATGCTGGGTGGTAAAACGTTAGTTCACAAAACGGAGTGACAGGAGTTGAAATACTTTTTGAGTTGAAAATTTACTCTTATACGTCTTGGAGTGGCATGCTGGGTGGTAAAACGTAAGTTCACAAAACGGAGTGACAGGAGTTGAAATACTTTTTTAGTTGAAAATTTACTCTTATACGTCATGGAGTGGCATGCTGGGTGGTAAAACGTTAGTTCACAAAACGGAGTGACAGGAGTTGAAATACTTTTTGAGTTGAAAATTTACTCTTATACGTCATGGAGTGGCATGCTGGGTGGTAAAACGTTAGTTCACAAAACGGAGTGACATGAGTTGAAATACTTTTTGAGTTGAAAATTTACTCATATACGTCATGGAGTGGCATGCTGGGTGGTAAAACGCTAGTTCACAAAACGGAGTGACAGGAGTTGAAATACTTTTGTAGTTGAAAATTTACTCTTATACGTCATGGAGCGGCATGCTTGGTGGTAGAACGCTAGTTAGCAAAACGGAGTGACAGGAGTTGAAATACTTTTTGAGTTGAAAATTTACTCTTATACGTCATGGAGTGGCATGCTGGGTGGTAAAACGTTAGTTCACAAAACGGAGTGACAGGAGTTGAAATACTTTTTGAGTTGAAAATTTACTCTTATACGTCATGGAGTGGCATACTGGGTGGTAAAACGTTAGTTCACAAAACAGAGTGACAGGAGTTGAAATACTTTTTAAATTGAAAATTTACTCTTATACGTCATGGAGTGGCATGCTGCGTGGTAAAACGTTAGTTCACAAAACGGAGTGACAGGAGTTGAAATACTTTTTGAGTACAAAATTTACTCTTATACGTCATGGAGTGGCATGCTGGGTGGTAAAACGCTAGTTCACAAAACGGAGTGACAGGAGTTGAAATACTTTTTGAGTTGAAAATTTACTCTTATACGTCATGGAGTGGCATGCTGGGTGGTAAAACGTTAGTTCACAAAACGGAGTGACAAGGAGTTGAAATACTTTTTGAGTTGCAAATTTACTCTTATACGTCATGGAGTGGCATGCTGGGTGGTAAAACGTTAGTTCACAAAACGGAGTGACAGGAGTTGAAATACTTTTTGAGTTGAAAATTTACTCTTATACGTCATGGAGTGGCATGCTGGGTGGTAAAACGCTAGTTCACAAAACGGAGTGACACGAGTTGAAATACTTTTTGAGTTGAAAATTTACTCTTATACGTCATGGAGTGGCATGCTGGGTGGTAAAACGTTAGTTCACAAAACGGAGTGACAGGAGTTGAAATACTTTTTGAGTTGAAAATTTACTCTTATACGTCATGGAGTGAAATGCTGGGTGGAAAAACGCTAGTTCACAAAACGGAGTGACAGGAGTTGAAATACTTTTTTAGTTGAAAATTTACTCTTGTACGTCATGGAGTGGCATGCTGGGTGGTAAAACGTTAGTTCACAAAACGGAGTGACAGGAGTTGAAATACTTTTTTAGTTGAAAATTTACTCTTATACGTCATGGAGTGGGATAATCGGTGGTAAAACGTTAGTTCACAAAACGGAGTGACAGGAGTTGAAATACTTTTTTAGTTGAAAATTTACTCTTATACGTCATGGAGTGGGATAATCGGTGGTAAAACGTTAGTTCACAAAACGGAGTGACAGGAGTTGAAAAACTTTTGGAGTTGAAAATTTACTCTTATACGTCATGGAGTGGCATGCTGGGTGGTAAAACGTTAGTTCACAAAACGGAGTGACAGGAGTTGAAATACTTTTTGAGTTGAAAATTTACTCTTATACGTCATGGAGTGGCATGCTGGGTGGTAAAACGTTAGTTCACAAAACGGAGTGACAGGAGTTGAAATACTTTTTGAGTTGAACATTTACTCTTATACGTCATGGAGTGGCATGCTGGGTGGTAAAACGTTAGTTCACAAAACGGAGTGACAGGAGTTGAAAAACTTTTGGAGTTGAAAATTTACTCTTATACGTCATGGAGTGGCATGCTGGGTGGTAAAACGTTAGTTCACAAAACGGAGTGACAGGAGTTGAAATACTTTTTGAGTTGAAAATTTACTCTTATACGTCATGGAGTGGCATGCTGGGTGGTAAAACGTTAGTTCACAAAACGGAGTGACAGGAGTTGAAATACTTTTTGTGTTGAAAATTTACTCTTATACGTCATGGAGTGGCATGCTGGGTGGTAAAACGTTAGTTCACAAAACGGAGTGACAGGAGTTGAAATACTTTTTGAGTTGAAAATTTACTCTTATACGTCATGGAGTGGCATGCTGGGTGGTAAAACGCTAGTTCACAAAACGGAGTGACAGGAGTTGAAATACTTTTTGAGTTGAAAATTTACTCTTATACGTCATGGAGTGGCATGCTGGGTGGTAAAACGTTAGTTCACAAAACGGAGTGACAGGAGTTGAAATACTTTTTGAGTTGAAAATTTACTCTTATACGTCATGGAGTGGCATGCTGGGTGGTAAAACGTTAGTTCACAAAACGGAGTGACAGGAGTTGAAATACTTTTTGAGTTGAAAATTTACTCTTATACGTCATGGAGTGGCATGCTGGGTGGTAAAACGTTAGTTCACAAAACGGAGTGACAGGAGTTGAAATACTTTTCGAGTTGAAAATTTACTCTTATACGTCATGGAGTGGCATGCTGGGTGGTAAAACGTTAGTTCACAAAACGGAGTGACAGGAGTTGAAATACGTTTTGAGTTGCAAATTTACTCTTATACGTCATGGAGTGGCATGCTGGGTGGTAAAACGTAAGTTCACAAAACGGAGTGACAGGAGTTGAAATACTTTTTGAGTTGAAAATTTACTCTTATATGTCATGGAGTGGCATGCTGGGTGGTGAAGCGTTAGTTCACAAAACGGAGTGACAGGAGTTGAAATACTTTTTTAGTTGAAAATTTACTCTTATACGTCATGGAGTGGCATGCTGGGTGGTAAAACGTTAGTTCACAAAACGGAGTGACAGGAGTTGAAACACTTTTTGAGTTGAAAATTTACTCTTATACGTCATGGAGTGGCATGCTGGGTGGTAAAACGTTAGTTCACAAAACGGAGTGACAGGAGTTGAAATACTTTTTGAGTTGAAAATTTACTCTTATACGTCATGGAGTGGCATGCTGGGTGGTAAAACGTTAGTTCACAAAACGGAGTGACACGAGTTGAAATACATTTTGAGTTGAAAATTTACTCTTATACGTCATGGAGTGGCATGCTGGGTGGTAAAACGCTAGTTCACAAAACGGAGTGACACGAGTTGAAATACATTTTGAGTTGAAAATTTACTCTTATACGTCATGGAGTGGCATGCTGGTTGGTAAAACGTTAGTTCACAAAACGGAGTGACACGAGTTGAAATACTTTTTGAGTTGAAAATTTACTCTTATACGTCATGGAGTGGCATGCTGGGTGGTAAAACGTTAGTTCACAAAACGGAGTGACAGGAGTTGAAATTCTTTTTGAGTTGAAAATATACTCTTATACGTCATGGAGTGGCATGCTGGGTGGTAAAACGCTAGTTCACAAAACGGAGTGACACGAGTTGAAATACATTTTGAGTTGAAAATTTACTCTTTTACGTCATGGAGTGGCATGCTTGGTGGTAAAACGCTAGTTCACAAAACGGAGTGACACGAGTTGAAATACATTTTGAGTTGAAAATTTACTCTTATACGTCATGGAGTGGCATGCTGGGTGGTAAAACGTTAGTTCACAAAACGGAGTGACAGGAGTTGAAATACTTTTTGAGTTGAAAATTTACTCTTATACGTCATGGAGTGGCATGCTGGGTGGTAAAACGTTAGTTCACAAAACGGAGTGACAGGAGTTGAAATACTTTTTTAGTTGAAAATTTACTCTTATACGTCATGGAGTGGCATGCTGGGTGGTAAAACGCTAGTTCACAAAACGGAGTGACACGAGTTGAAATACATTTTGAGTTGAAAATTTACTCTTATACGTCATGGAGTGGCATGCTGGGTGGTAAAACGCTAGTTCACAAAACGGAGTGACACGAGTTGAAATACATTTTGAGTTGAAAATTTACTCTTATACGTCATGGAGTGGCATGCTGGGTGGTAAAACGCTAGTTCACAAATGGAGTGACAGGAGTTGAAATACATTTTGAGTTGAAAATTTACTCTTATACGTCATGGAGTGGCATGCTGGGTGGTAAAACGCTAGTTCACAAAACGGAGTGACACGAGTTGAAATACATTTTGAGTTGAAAATTTACTCTTATACGTCATGGAGTGGCATGCTGGGTGGTAAAACGTTAGTTCACAAAACGGAGTGACACGAGTTGAAATACATTTAGAGTTGAAAATTTACTCTTATACGTCATGGAGTGGCATGCTGGGTGGTAAAACGCTAGTTCACAAAACGGAGTGACACGAGTTGAAATACATTTTGAGTTGAAAATTTACTCTTATACGTCATGGAGTGGCATGCTGGGTGGTAAAACTCTAGTTCACAAAACGGAGTGACACGAGTTGAAATACATTTTGAGTTGAAAATTTACTCTTATACGTCATGGAGTTGCATGCTGGGTGGTAAAACGCTAGTTTACAAAACGGAGTGACACGAGTTGAAATCCTTTTCACCACGCTTATCTAAACTTGCCCTGTTTGTTTGTTGTTTGTCTGTATGGAATATTGTAATCAAAATCTAACCCACGTCCCTATGTTCAATCGATCTGATATTTCGCAAAAATACTTAATGTTGATGGCAATACGTGAATCAGTCATTATATTTACTAATTATCAAGTTGACCAACTAAAATTTAATTGTTTACATTTTATATTTCCCTAATCCTAACACGACGCAACTCGCATTGCAGTGTGTCTACTCCCAGTCAGCACTGCTGCAATTCTCTGCAACCATCATTTTAGCATTTATAGTGAGATTAAATGCTAATAATTAAAATTTCAAAGAACCGTTGCACAATAAAATAAAAACTAAAAAGTACAAAATCACTATGTACTGGACAAAAAAAGAATTTTGGTGATAATACATTAATTATGACGGCATAAACCTAATTGAACCGTAATCGAAGAATTTTTCAGCTAAATACAGCTACGGAACTATTGAAATAAGAATGCTCCCCATAATACTCTCATGGGCCTCTACTGTCCACAAGATGCAAGCCAGTAAAGTAGACTACGCGGTGATATTTTTCAGATCAGCACTATTCGCGAGTGGACAAGCATACGTTGCGCTAAGCGGAGTAAGATCTCTGGACAAACTACTGATAGAAGATTTGGACTGTTTGAAGCTAACGGTAAAGAAGCCTTGCAACAATGAAGTGTAGCTGAAATGGAAATATTGAGTGCTTTCCATTTTTCGAAATAGCCGACTGTTGCCGGCTGCTGGCAGCTGTCCTCGCTGAGCGTATCCGATTGGTATCCTGGCAACCGGTCGATGTTGATTCCGGAGAACAAATGAATGCGAATGAATATTTACGGACGATGTGATTTCGTTAATAAAAATGACCTTTTGCTGCACTGCTGCGTGAAGCGTCCATCTCTTGGTGAGTTACTTAATTGTGCCTTTATAATAGAAAATGTCTATTATTAAAACATTAAATAATAATGAATACCTTCTGAAAGTTAAAATTAAAGTATTTGACAGGCAAGCGTTTTTCACCTTATTAATGTTTTCTTACACATTAACTAAGTAACATTGGCAATTTCGGCTGCGATTGATTCCATTTATCCACCTGGCGGTCGCCGTCAGCAGCCCCGACTACCGCCGGCTGTCGTCATACATTGGAAAGCACCCATTGAGATCATTGACATAGAATTGAAAGAGTGATCAATAAAACGACATGATTCCACTGACTGTACAGAATAGGCATAGTGTTCACGGATTGGAGTCTAAAATGTAAGGTCCGCTTATAGACCATAGGATCTATGATCTATGTGACAAATATATATTTGAACTGTATTATGAGTGATTACGAAGTCAATTCCAAGATTTCTTTATGACTCAAATGTTTTGTTACTTTTTAGTACACTTATAAGCGTGGTTTTAAAAAAGTATTTTTATATATTAAACTATTCGTATTTCAACTCGTTTCACTCCGATTTGCGAACTAGCATTTTACCACCCAAAAAGGCGTTTCATGACGTATATTCTTCTTCTGTTGTAACCCATATGCTCGCGGTGCTGTCTCATGAACACCAAAGGTTCATATAGATCTACAAAAATTGATGGTGTTTAAACAAGTAACTGAACCCAATCAACCAATCCTTTGCTTGCATGTCAGCTCTGCCAAACCTATCTAACTGGACATAGAATCGATCACTGAGTGAATTGTGGTAATGCATAATAAACCCTGGCATTTGCAGTCAGGATTCGATAGGGGACTCTCCTGTTGGTCACCCGAATCAGAACCAAGAACTCTACAATCAGCAACGAAAATGCTCAACAAACATGGCTACCACGCCTACACTTTTCGCTGGGCGAGTACATTTACTGGAGAAAAAAATGAAGTTATCCTGTAACATGACAAGTTGGTTTCTTTAAATCGCAGTAAACTCATAATAGTTATTTTAACCTCTTCACCAATGAAGCAGTATCAGGTAGCAAAAAATGCTTAATTTTCCGCAACGCTTCTGCTTTCGGTTTGGTTGCAATACTTTATGTCCTTTCGTGTTATTTTCAGAAAGTGATATAAGACTATCAAATGAACGTTTTAGTGCCATAACGTCTTCTAATAAGTATAGCTAACGAATTGAATGAGGAATTTTCACTATCAATTTTTAGAGCAAAACGTTGCCAATTGGTTATGCATGTTTACCCTTTGGACAACACATTTTTAAGTGAATATAACTGAAGACATAACACGTTTGCGATATAAAATTTTATAATTACTTAGAAAATAGTAGAAGCTTCTTCACAAATAAAGAGATATCGTTCTTAAAAATGGCACTATACCTAATCTATAGCACAAGTAACATTTTCCAAAAGCATTCCTTGAAATAGAATCGTAAGTCATCAAATATACGATAATTTTTGCCTGAAACATTCAGTTTTGGCCTCTTAAAAGCACTATTTTATCGTTTCGCTTTACTAGTACAATAATGGTGCAGTGGAATACTTTTTAAGTACTTTTGTGTAAGTGGATTATTTATTGGCAGGCTTACCCCTATTCTCAGTGTTAGCAAACCAGGGAGACAGAAATATTTCCTAAATATGCATACTAGGTATAAGTATACTGCGTTAACATTTTTATACTCTCTCACCGTGAATTCACAAGATAAAGAGGCAGCGGTGTACGTTTTACTCACCAAATTGCCATCAATAATAATCGCATTAATTCAAAGTTCGTCAAGCAAGCAACATACCAGGATGAGTGTCATCCGACCAACCTAATAATTATTTCAAAAATTTATAAAAACTATACTTTCCCTTTCTAGGCAAATGCATGTTGATTTATATCCTAAATTTAAATCCAAGAATGGAGTTAAATAAAAATATTTAACTATATAATTGCCTTGAATAAATTTTCCTCGAGCTAAGCTAAGTGAGTGAACTCTTGACCTAATTTTTAACTACAAAGATATGGTGTCTAATAATAAAAGAAGGGTCCACCATAAAAGAAGGTTATGGGAGGACGCACGCTTTGTGATTGTAAGTGAGAAACAATGCAAAATCTAAACGAAAACTAAATAAAAGATAGTATTGGATGATAGAATATACTAAGAAACCGTTTACACACCACTAATACTTGCGGTTTATGGTCGTATTCGGAAAAATAATGCAACTTCTTAGAGACACATTAATTGCAGGATATAACATGATCTAATAAGTAGTTATCTAGATTACAATGGAGGGGAAGTAAATCGGCGAGAGATATTTTTGCACAGCCTACGATAATTTTGGGTCACTCAAAATCTACGTCGTCAATACTATACGAAAATGAGGATTTCTCAAGGTTGCTACGTCATAAAATGAAAAATCTTCCTGCTTACCTAAATCTATTTACCCTCGCGTAGACTTCCAATTTTCAAATTGATTTAATAAAAGTTTACAGAACTAGAAGACTCGATGGCAAAAGATACAGGATATTTTGAGCTAGCGACAAGATAAAATAACTAGCATTCAATTCTTACGCATCTCCTTTTCCCGTAAAATGCGCTAATTTTGCAGCCGTTACAAGGGAGTAGGAAGTAGCAGAAACGAGCAACACGTATAAATCAATACCAAACGGAAAGCCGAAGTTTGGAATGGAGATAATGTCCTGAATTAACGCTAAGTAGTGAAAAAGGTGAAGTATGCACCTAAGGCCATCATACCAAAAAGAGTACCTTGCGTTAGCTATTAAAATGACTATGTGCAACCTCTAAAACCGTTGACTCACATTGTGCCAAATAAGGCACCTTATTGTGCCAGTATAACGCGAAGTATTTGAGTTCATTATGCAATATCAACCATGATTCACGAAACATCCTTGCAAAATTGATATCTCTCACATGAAATAGAACTTCCAGGGAAAAAATCCATTTTCTCAATTTATCGTTGCCCCTTTGGACTATTTATACGGATACAATTTTTTACGCTCGAAATATTTGCGTCAATTGGTGTAAGTGGTCAGCGATTATATATACACCCTAACATTCTCAAAAAACTAAAACAAACATTAATGCTCCCATTCTCTGAGAGAAATAAAAATATGTTCTCAGCAAAGCATTAAAAAACTCTTGGGAGGATTAGCACGGGCTTCTAATTTAATTTTTCAGTCCCTACCTCGGAACGAGAGCGCTTTACATCTCGTCCAAGGGCTTGCCTCTGACAGCGTTTGTTAAAATACGGAAAGCTCGCTTTTAAAATATTTACGACTGAGAGCTCGAAAAAATGTTTTCCCGGATGCCTAGTCCGGCGACCAAACGCTCGGACTCCAATGAATCGGAGAGACTACCGAAGGAGAAAATAGCGAGCCTGCTGTAAGTAGGGAGGAGGAGAGGTAGGAGAATTTTAAAGGTCAAATACTCGAAATAACTGCGATGAAGGGAAAGAAATCAACGAATTCAAGAGGGAAATAAAATCTATTTAAAAAATGAACAACGAAGAGTGAAAATAAGAATGAAGCTGAAATCCGGGGCCAAGGGAGAGTGAGGGGACTTGAGGAAAATAACTCCGCTCTTGAGAGAGCGCAGAAGTGAAAGTCGGATTAAAAATCTTTGGAGATGAGGAGGACGAGGGGGGGAGAGCGAGGGTTGTAGAGAGGGACGGCAAGGGAATGAATAGTTCTTATGAACCCAATTATTAAGGAAATATGAGAAGAGAGGGAGGTGATTATGATGCAAGTCGAAGGATGGAAGGAGCCAAATGAAAATTGAACGGATTAACGAAAAAGCCGAGGGACGGAACAGAGAGAGAGAAGAGGAATATTATGAGCGCGCGCGGGTGCTTGTGGGGTGGGTGGGCGGGAGAAAAGGCGAGAGGGTGTGAAGAGAGAATCACGAGGAGGAACACCGGTATGCTTGGAATGCACCCCGTGCGGAGGCGATGAGGGTCTGATTAAATGAAAAGGGTTTCTGCGGTGGAGGGTGGAGACGGGGTGGGAGGCAAAGAAAGGCAATGAGGACAGGTGGAAGAACCTTGGCGCAGAACCCCAACAACATTCGAGGCCCTGAGTAAGGGAAAATTCTTCCTCCTTACCGTCGATAAATTTTTGCCCAAAACCCCAGCTGGACAACTCAAGAAGGTTGATTATCTCGAGACGTGCAGATTAAATTACGAAGGCAAATACCTTGGCGTACCTACATATTTGAGAATATACTGATCAACTTCCTTTTCTTTAGCATTGAGGGTAATTACAAGACAATATAATAACTTTATTTAGAACCTGAGGTCTCATGTCACCTTGGTTTCACAATTACAGGTTTACGTCGACTCAGGTTTATAAAATATCATCAGATACAGCTCTAGGTCTTCGTTTTACACACTTGTGTTAACTATAAACGATCCAATATACAACTGAAAACGAGTAGATTCAAAACTCGATGGTTTCAGGGTTCACTTTGTGAAAATCCATTCTAATGAATTCAAAAAAGATATGGTACTTTTTTCACAGATTTTTATTTAAAGTCGACCGGTTTCGTCGCATAGGCGACATCATCATGATGATGATGTCGCCTATGCGACGAAACCGGTCGACTTGAAATAAAAATCTGTGAAAAAAGTACCATATCTTTTTTGAATTCATAAGAGTAGATTCAACTTATAAGTACTTTAAAACGTTGTTTGTATCTTGCACCGATGGAAAAATAAAAGTTTGAGCTTAAAAACCGGCGCTAACTCAGAAATATTGCGAAGACATAAGAGTAACATTCGTTTGGTCACCTTTCCACGCTTTAAAAATGATGAATCCTATCAGTTCTCCAGCAGTGCCTTTGTTATTTTCCCCATAAAGAGTCATTTCCTATGCTGTTGGGTCTAGAGCTCGGTGAACTCTACTGGAACTAAACAAACCGACATCATGGCACTGCGGTGTTTCATTGCGAAATAAATCTATTATCGTTTTCAGGCGTTAAGTGTTTTTTTCTTGAACTTCTAACGCACTCTTCATACACGAAAATTTTATTTAAGGGATTTTCAAAGAAATATTTGACAAGAATATTCATATTGGAAAAACAAAATACATTCAAATGAAATAGTGTCTACGTGTACAGTTTCACCATTCAAAAATCCACATTTTTTCCGTATGATGGATAAGAAGATAAAAGTACATCGTGCTACAAATTGAAGGCTAAGGAATGAATACCTCAAAAAGTGGAACATATGGTGAGTTACCTAATATAATTTAAATATATCACCAATTATCACAAGTCACGAATTACCATCCCGATGTTCGATAGTAACCAGAGCCGAAGATAGCAGGCGAAGAATTTAACATAAAAAAGCCAGTTACCTATATTATCAAAACTATTTCATTGGTACGATAATCACGCTAAAGAGATTATCGTACGGTAGCTTGGTGGCAGAAATAGGTTATTACATCATCAGTAGTAATCCACCACAGGATCATTTTTTATTGAATAATAATCTACAAACACTAAAGTTACAGAGCTACAGCACATGATTGGAGGAAAACTTGATCTCTCGAAATCCGACTTCATCCCCCCTCCATCAAAACACATTGCACTAACTCCCAGTTCGCCTCACCATGTGAAATTCTGACGAAACTATTCCTGTAAGAAATTTGACTGAAATGACTTATGAATTAGGGTATCCCTAACATTTTGAGAATTAGTTCTCTCTTTGACAATGTGACAATATGTTAGTAATTAATTCCCTCAATAATAGATAGCAATAAAGCCTGGTGAATTCTGCTATTTACCGTGCCCTAGGGACCCTTTCCAGAACTATCAATCAAAGTATCCATCTCCGTTGCTTTTCAAGTTTTAAAGTTCAAATTATATCAACTGTTGAAAACTTACTTATATATTTTGAATTTGACTCCGGGAAGATCTCCAGAACTTAAAGTTCTGTGAAAATAAAATAGGCCAACTTGATACTGAAACTTAAATTTGATACTGAATTCTGTTTAGAGATAGAAAAGAGATAGCTCTTTCCTAGAAATGTTTGTCTTCTTAGTCACCCTAAGGACGACCCTTCGGTAATATCAACATATTTCCAAAACGTAGCAAGTAAAACTAACAAAATTTTGCACCGCACAGTGTGGCCAAGTGTACCGAAAACGCGGACATGGTTTTAAAATACGTTTCTATAAAAGGCAATATTAGTTTTGCGTTGGATACGGTGATCCTACATGCATCGTAAGCCCATGTAGACAGGTAGGTCTGCTCGACCATGTCTAATATATTAAGAGTGAATGAAATCGCTACACAGGTGGTACTTCCACTGAGAGGGAGCTCAGTCGCTCAGCATGTACCCACTTTAGAAATGTTCCAAAGTGACCGTTTACAACCGAATTTTATTTTTTAAATGGAATATGCTCCATAAATTAAATTTAATCGAAATAAGTGAAAAAGAACAAAGGTAATTCGATAATAAAATTAAAAATAGACCAAAAATATAAAATTTTAAGAAAATAAATTATTTTCAATCATGGAAACGTTATATATTCGTCTGCATTCTTGAACTTTCATTGATTGTGACGTGTTTATCAGTATTTAGGCTAACGGAACCAACAAAAACGACACACCTTTCGATGCCGCTGCACCTTTTAATGACAATAAAAGAATGTAACTCGTGCATCAACGTAAAAACGCGGCTAAATAAAGACGCCTTATGTGTGCGCCTTAACAATTATTTTTATTCTACAAAAATATTCTCGAGGTTTCAATTTCAATCTTTGTAAACGTTTTGGTTTATTTTTAAACCACATTCAGGGCAGTCGTATTATATAAAATGTATTGAAATTTCACATTAAAAATCCTTGTTAACATAAAATGATACAGAAATCACAATATAACAGTCAATGAGTTCACAAAACAGTAAAATAAAAAATTATAACAACATGGATGTTTTGTATCCTGATTTGAAAGTTTTGGAAATTTTTAAATGGAAATGGAAATTAATTTAAAAAAATACGAATGCCCTGAAGACGGTTTAAAAATAAACCGAATTGTCGGCAGAGTTAAATTGAATTGACCAAATACCCCGAGAATATTTTACTAGAATAGGTAATAGATTGTGGTTAAGAAAACTAAATAGGCTATGAATTTATGATATTACTAGCTTTAATAACTTTCCAACTGCTTCTGTGACATGCATGAAATTCATTTTCAATTTTTTCCTATAGTAGCTAAAATTACAATATACGTTGGAAAATTCACTTTTAAAATTATCCGTGCGCTTATGGGTTCAGCACAATGGGCGATAGTGAAATGGGACTTTCAGAGAGAGAAAGCGTGTAGAAGCACTTAGGTTTTTTCAGTAGCCTGTGATGTACCGGATATTAGTGCACGAATAGAAGAATAACTAGTTACTTTGACGAGCTTATTCAGATACTAAACATAAATTCTATTGAAATGTGGTTTATAATTAAAAACATGTGGAACCTCTGAGCCCTTATTAAAATAATACAATAACTAGATCAAAATCTGAATTTTTTTCCAAACACTCAGGCCCGACTTTATAATTTTTTGTTAGATATAAATAAAGAAAAATAGGTTCTCCAATCGTCAACGCTTACGTAAACTAACAGATATTAATGAATACACAAAACCTTTACTCTCAGCTAAAATCAAGTTAATAAATAGGCTATGTCATCCTGAGGATAACGTTAAGCAGACATAATAAACCTGGGCCTTAGGCTCGCATTGAATCCCATCCCACCTCAAAAGAATGCTATCTCTGAGATGCGAGGGCAAATATTTCTGAACAATTGAAAAAATAATTCAACGTTTGCAAGGGTAAAGAGGGTAGGTAGAGGTAGGAAAAAATGAAAGGCACTTTTAGTCCGGAAATAGCCTGTAAAGGCTGTTTACCTCAAGCATCCAATCCTGAGCTCCCAAAAGATATTTGTCATTTCGCTTGGGGATATCGCTTGGAGGATCCAGAACGTTCCCCCAGTTGTACTTTGCGTTCATCCGAATAAAATGGCCCTGAGGAAAGCAATACCATAGAAGAATATTATAGAACTTAAGTCACACAAACAGCGTAGTTTTGAAAAATTCAGGTTTCAAATAAAGTTATTAGTATTAAAACGTGACCCGAAAAAGAAGTCTTCAACCAGTCATTGAATACATGGCGTCATTCGTCACGTTTATGATTTTTCATGTGTTATTCATAAAATTAAGGTAGTTTGAGCGAAAAAACACTTCACCTTGAATTTGATGATTTGGCCTCATTTTAAAGAAAAAAATCATCTTACTCATCTTTCCAATTATATCAAAATATAAACCCCTTGCCGAACTACCTTTCGAGCAATTTGCCTAAAAATATAATCTGTTCTTATATGGGATAGATTACGGCTGTGCGCTCCAGAGGGAGAATATTAAAAAAAAATAGGGACTAGCATATAGATTTCGTCAAAAAACTAACGGTGTATAGTTTGCATGCTTTCTCAAATTTATGTAAAAACCTATATATCACTCACCGCAGTAATCCTTACTCAATCGCAAAAAACTGCTGTTTTTCAGCCGTATAGCGTGAAAAAATAAATCAAGTTAGAGACTTATGCAGCTTTATTTATTTAATTACCGAGAATTTTGGTCATATACAATTATATACTTGCGTCATTAATACTAAAATATTTATTTCACACTTCTTACAGACGCTGAAATAAAAAAAATAAAATTTGAATATGGTCTCCATTATGACTAGGGAACTATCTCGCTCAAACCACCTTAAGCCGACCATCAGTCCGCTGTATGCCTGTTTTTCCCTCAAATAATAAAACATTTTTAGCAGAGTTTGTACACAAAAAACTCTGGCTTTCTGTACTATATTTGCGTTCTTTACAAAGTTATCCCCCCAAACAATTTCTCCTCGAATTCTTCCGAAGGCTCAAGCTTTTGACCAAGCCCAATGAGGTCACTAACTAACTTTTCAAACTTTTTCGGGCTTCCACACATAGAAGAATATTAAAGCGCTTAATTCACACAAACAGCCTAGTTTTGAAACATTTAGGTTAAAAAGTGACCCGAAAAAGAAGTCCTCAACATTGAATAGGTGGCGTCATTCGTCACTTTCATGATTTCCATGTGTTATTCATTAAAATCAGTTATGCCGACCATCAGTCCGCTGTATCTATACTGCCTGTTTTTCCCTCGTAATAGGAAAACAATTTTAGCTACGTTTTTAAATGCAATCATAGTTTTCGACCACAGTAAAATTTATTGATATAGGCTGGTTATTGAGGGTTTGGTCAGGAAAACGTAGACGCCGTTATCAACGTTTCGATTTATTTATAAATCTAAACGTTGCGATCCCTGCCCGTATTGTTGCTGTATTTAAAATTATTGTTTCTATAATAAGACAAGTCGGTTTTTCCTACTGAATCCTGTTAAGAAGT
The DNA here is from genome assembly GCA_963573305.1 of Pyrrhosoma nymphula. Lineage (NCBI taxonomy): Eukaryota > Metazoa > Arthropoda > Insecta > Odonata > Coenagrionidae > Pyrrhosoma > Pyrrhosoma nymphula. Next base: position 175,961,228 of record OY754328.1, on the reverse strand, counting down.
GTATATTATTGGTATGCTCCTTTCATATAGCCCTGATGAAGATTTATAAAAAAATCGAAACGTTGGCAACGGCGTCCACTTATTCCTGGCCAAACCCTTAATAACCAGCCTTTATCAATAAGTTTTTAAACATAAATCTCTGGCTTTCTGTACTATATTCGCGTTCTTTGCAAAGTTATCCTCCCAAACAATTCCTCCTCGAATTCTTCCGAAGGCTCAAGCATTTGAACAAGCCCAATGAGTTCACAAACTAACTTTTCAAACTTCAGCAAACTTTTTGGAGTTTCCACAGAGCTGATTGGCTCTGTCCCGTTAATCTTCATCATTCTTCTGGGACACCACATTTCCATTACTAGCGATCCTTTCTCATCGGTCACTGTTCCTGCCTTATACCTGAACCACTGCTGAAAAAATTCTCTTCCCTCAAGCGTGACTTTAAATGGATGTATTAAATCCCCCAGCGTGTGCGACGCAGCAGTTGCGTCCGCTTAAATCCATGCCTCAAGCGTGTACGACGCACCGTTTGCGTCCACACTTTTCATTAAGAATTCTTATCACCTACGCTCTGATATATATACTTCCCGTGAGTATATATGTGAGCTTAAGGTGCCTGCTTTCTTTTTGTGCTTGTTTGTTGCCTGTATATATGAGGTCGTATTTTTAATTTTTTTTTCATGACTCACGCCTGGTAAAGAAAATGCTTACTCGCGACCCGGCGTCTTGTGCCTGATTGTGAACAGATCTTTCCACTCACGCTCTGATTTAATACTCTCAGAGAGCTAATGATTGCGTGTTGATGCTGACTGCTTTCTTTTTGAGGTTCCTTGTTATCTGCACTCCACATTTTCCCCTTCTCTCTCATCATGGCAATGCTTTCGCAGGCATGGTCCATCCAGGTTTGGTCACTCAATGATTCTCAGAACCTCATAAGGTCTATCCTCGTCTCCTATCTTATTTACGATGTTTACGGAGTTGAACGGTCGAGGTTTCTTGACGCCTATTGCCGAAAGGCCTAAGCTGCATTGGTGGCTTTTTTATTTTTTTCTTCCTTTGGACCGGCTCCTTACTGAACCCCTCTTCAGTTCGCCATGGCGTCTAGCTCTCGTGAGTTGTCTGGCCAGGAAGTGCTTCATGCTTTGGAAGAAACGAGTAACGAAAGTTTAGATACAATTTCTGAGGATTCTAGTGGATACACTTTGAGCTCTAGTTCAGAAGAGGAAGAGGAAGAACCTTCTCATTTTTCTGTGAATAATCAAGAGAATACTTGGGAAGAAATCGACAGTGCTAATCCTCCTCTTCCTTTTCCGTGTGATTTAGTTGGGAAACAAATAGTGGAAGTTCAGTGTGCCGATGATCCCATAGAATATTTCGAGTTGTTTTTCGACGATGATCTAATTACGATCATAGTAGCTGAAACAAACCATTACGCGGAACAGTTTCTTGCTCACGAGAAAGAAAAAATCTTGATGCAAAAAAAATCGCGCTTTCAAAAGTGGGTTCCCACAACTCCGAACGAGTCGAAAGGGTGGGTTAGAATTGGTAAATAAGCCTACTTGTGTAATAGATTATAATAAATATATGGGTGGTGTAGACTTGAAAGATCAACTTTTAGAATCGTTCTTGCTAGAAAGGAAAAGGACAAAAGTGTGGTATAAAAAATTATTCAACCACTTCGTAAATACGGCTGTGTTGAATGCTTACATTCTTTACTGCAAGGCTGGAAACAAGAAAGATCATTTATCGTTCAGAATAGACTTAGTGAACAAGATCATAGGCAAGTACCGCGGGCAGAATTTAGAAAAGCGCAAAGGACGGCCCTCAGATACCGACACTGAATGCACGCGATTGACAGGTCAGCATTTCATTCAAGAAAATCCTAAAACAGATACTTTTAAAGTTGGAAGAAGAAGGTGTGTGGTGTGTACGAAACACGGAAAGAGAAAAGAAACAAGGTACAGGTGTAAAAACTGCCCTGGGACACCGTCTCTCTGCCTAGACCCCTGTTTTGAGCGATACCATACTCAGATCCACTACTTAACATCGGATATGGAGAGCAGAAAAAAATAAATGGCATGAAAAAATGTAAGTATAAATTTGTAATGATGCAGTATAAACAATTTTAAATATAATATAATTTTTTTGAATTTTTTAAAATAGCGATTACAATTTTAAAAATGTTTAGGCTAATGTCTGCACAAATTCTTCGCTGCTTGCGAAAAAAAGGCACCCTGGGCTATTTAAATACCTCCGATTAAAGTCACGCTGGAGACATGGAATTGAGTGGACGCATATGGTGCGTCGCACACGCTTGAGGGGTTAATGATTAAATGTAGTGTTTACTCCATCACATTTTGATGAGCTACATCACTGTTGATGGACTTCTCTTCGAGTAGAATATCTTCTTGCGAAGGCTACGCAACCAAATAAAGAATAACTTTCACATCGCCACTTCGTTTTAACTCATTATCATTGAAGATCACGAAATGGGTATCAGGTACTAGGAAAGACCAAATCCATGTAAATACGGTGGCTGTTAGTTCACGCATAAAAATGTCAAGTCATTTTCACATTTCAAGTTGAATATCCATAAATCATTTCTCTTAAGAAAATAAAAACAGATTTCTAAGTAAACTCTTCGATTGTTAAATGTTTAACCTTTGAATACTCTATTGAAATGGGCATTATCCCTTATAGCAAATTTTGGAGGAAGAAATACTTGACTAGGCTATTTCCTAACCTCGCCTATGGTACGGCCCGGTATTCTTTCATTTGACCCTTTACTATGTCTGAAGTTGGTCTAGGTATTTTTCTCTAATAAATTTTTCTAGTTTTTTTATAATTTCACCAAATGCAATCAGAAACTTTGTTCCTTTCTCCAATATCATTCTCGATGCATCGCTTTAAAATTCACATTGCTGCAACAACCTCTCTTTACGGAAGGTGAGCTTATATTTATTTTCAGAAGTTTTTTATTCTAGGGATTTTCTTTTGCTTTCAAACTAATTACGTTTATATCGATACTGATACATACTAGAACACCTTCTGTTATTTTCTGGATAGTAAATTAAATCAATCAAAAATATAATCAACATAATGACGATGGTCTCTAAATCTAAATGATTTTAATTTGATGATCACCTCCGAACGTGAATTACGAATTTTGTGGACTGTATTTCTTAACAAAAAAACGATAATTAGTGCCGACACAAAAGGTTGAGCCAAGAAAAGCATCACTGGCAAATGCCACTCACCGCATGCAGGTCCGACCACTCGACGATTATGCGGCATGCAGCACGATGACTCAACCGGCGATCTCGATGCACTCTGACGCACACTGTTCAGCATTCAAACGTAGACTCACACAACAGTCATACAGCATTCACTCACTTCACTCACGACAACAAAACAAAAGACAAACGAAAATCCAAGTCTAGAGGCACCGCCAAGTGGTGGCGCGGCTAAACGTTGATATATGAACTGAAAACACAATTGAACATTCCCCCGCCCTTGGAACAACGTTCCAAAGGAAAAAAAACCAATAAGACAATAATTAATTCAAAAAATTTCAGAAATAGATTATCAAACAATTATAGTACTTCCCCTTCGGATGTGATCATATGCTCCAAACTAAATCAATCAAACAATGAGTATGGAACAAAGGAAAAAAAAAACAAAAAAAAAACAAAACAAGGAAAGGATTGGTTTATCTTCACCCTAAGGGGGCTATCAAGGAGACTCATTAGGAAAGGGAAGCCCGCGGAAAGGTTCACAAATACTAATAGCCAACGGTCAACTAAATAAACGCACCTAACTTTACTACACTACCGAATCCTACTCACTAACATTAATTATCCTTTATTGGTAACGGACATAAGTATTTCACTGACCGTCTATACACCCCTTGCTTGGTTTTAACCTCAGCGACTCTAACTAGGCCATCCGTCCCCGGGAAACAATTGCTTATTCGACCAAGTCGCCACCTACAAGGGCTACGGTTCGGTTCTTTCAATATCACTAGGTCACCCTCCTTGATATTGCTACTTTTGTTAGTCCATTTCTCTCTCCTCTGAAGAGTAATTAGGTAATCGTCACGCCATCGCCTCCAGAATGTCCCCACTACTTGTTGGAGTAAACTCCATCGTCTTTTATATCCCCCTTGACCATGCTCCGGTTCTTCAGGAAGTGTGTAAATTGGCTCTTGCAGAAGAAAGAGGCCGAGAGTTAGAGCCTCGAAATCGGAAGGATCCGAACTAACCGGAGTAATAGGCCTCGAGTTCAATACAGCTTCTATCTGAACAAGTACTGTGTAAAATTCTTCGTACGTCAGTACTTGATCGCCGAGTGATGCTGCCAAATGTTTTTCCACCGACTTTACACCGGCTTCCCATTGTCCTCCCACATGGGGGCTACCAGGAGGTATGAATTTCCATGCGATTCCTCTATCACCCAGATACCGCTCGGCTCTACTATTAAAGTCAGCTGATGACGTTAATTTCCTCCAAGTCGCCAACTTTCTCTGCGCCCCTACGAAATTCGTCCCATTGTCGCTATGAATTTCTGACACGGCGCACAGTGGGCCAAACTGAAAAAAAGCTGGCCAAAATTAATAACTCTAATAATTACCAGTCCATATGCAACATGAAGTGTGTTTCTAAGGTATTTTGGGCTGATAAACATGATTTTATCATTATTTTTTCCATATATTTTACGGATAAAGCGCTATTAATTGTATAAACATTAAATATGCAATGACAAAGCTTAATTTCGATGGTTGAGTGGTCTAGTTAAAACTCAAAATTTCCTGTGATAATTATCTAAATACTGTAATTAATAATGCTAGGAGCTATAAATCCTTAAAAAAAATGTCGAAGCAGAATTTTAATGCATAATACATTTTAACAAATTATGACTACTGCAACGGAATGGGAGGAATTGAAAATATGTTTCTCGATGAAAATGAACTTGCATCAAGTTAAAATGTTAAATAAATAAAATATTAAAGCTATAGCTTACGCCATAAATGTAAGGCAGAGACCATGATAATTTATTATTTAAATTTTAATATTAAACAAATATTTTTCAATAGTATTATTATCAAAAATTTGAAGAAATATTTTGAATAATAAAATTGATAAAAAGTTTCATTCATCCTCTGATGACTCGTCATCACTCTCATCTTCACATTCGTCATTCCCATAATCAATTAGCTTTTTCACTTCTGGATCTAAATCTTCCTTCGATTTACTACTTTGAAATGAAATTGAAGATATCAAGGGATCAGAGGTGAACAGCAATCTCCGAAATATATATTTATTAGTCGCCTCTCTTGATATCCTCCGCGCATTGTGATGCCGGAATTTCCTAATTTCCTTAATCCTTGATTCCAAGGCATCTTCTGAAAGCTGCCCGATGGGCAGAATTGCTTTCTTGGATATATCCGCGCCATGAATCAGAAGCTTGTGCACCGTTGGTGGCATATAATACCAAGGGTATTGCTTCACTTATAATTTCGCTGTTGCTAGACAGTATTTTCTGAACTCACTGTGATTGAGTGCTCGACTGCTTGAAATTACTATCAAAATATTTTAAAACATTGTAATCAGTTGTTTATCAAGCCCTGAAAAATATTAAATTAACTTAAAATCTTACTAAACTTCAGCAGCGATGTTTTCTTTAACTTGAAATAGTTGTCAGTTTCGCTTAACAGTAATATTTGCTGATAATTTAGGGTCCGAAAAACAGCGTCTGTATTACCATCGTTTGTGGTGCCATATCCTGGTTTTGGTACATCTGTTTACAGGCCAATTTTCTATTAGCCATTTACTATTATTAACTCTGAAGTAGCTCTCCCTTCGCTGCGCCTTGTTCCATTTCTCAAAATATCTGGCAAAAAAGCATGTTAGTAGGCACTTCGTCAAAATACCTTTCGCATCGGTATCTCCATTCAATTGAAATTTTTCAATCAAAAAATCTATCACATTTTTTCTTACGTGCCGTAATTTTCTTTTCTCTACAAATCTTTCATGAAGCTGCAACCCTGTCACTCTACTCTCCATGGTTTCTCACAAATTTAGTATAAAACACTACAAAACGAAATAAAAAATAGCAGGTAATCACTTCCATCGACAGCCTTACTATCATCATTCTTACATGGGTAGCAAAAAACAAAATACTGACTCCAACTCAGAATCCATTTTAAAAATTAAAATTTTGCTTACCAAACTGCTTCTCGTATGATTGGAAAGCAAAATTTTCCTCAATGGATGCGACGTACACATAGTGAAGGCACGACGAAACGGACACGGGTGCAAGGAGACTTTGGTTTCCAAGTACAAGTAAGTAACTATATCCTCATTTGAAACGGTTCTAACGTTGAACAGATCAACCCAGTGTTGCACAGCACAATCACTTACACTGGATGTTCACTCGACGCTCTCTAGGACAACTGATGCATGCGGTACGCGAAAACAACCAGAGAACCCCTAAGGAAACTAACTAAGCATTCCGTTTGGCGGAACAAGTGGCGGCAAGGGTGTACAAAAAGAGGCAAAAAAGGTGTAAAAAGCATAACTTGAGATAGCTATCAATGGATTAGGGGAAGTAGAAAAGATTCATTATTGGCAAGGTTGTAAAACCAGCATTGTGGGGCCAGCAAGCACGGAGGGACGCAAGTCCTCAACCAGCTGGCGCGGGCGCATGCCACTGCACGTGCATGACAATGAACCTTCCCCTAAATCCCTCGACCACTGACTGCTCAACATACCTGAGGGAAATCCACAATTCATGGAAAATCCTTTCAAAGATATTTTAGCCCATAACTCTGCTGATAAACATCCCAACTACCTCCTCATCGTAGAATCGCCAGTCGCCAACGTAGAGAGAAGTTGCAATTTGCGACAAGATTTAGATTGAATTTAGCCATTTAAGTAGAATGAAAAAAGATAAATATGAAAAGTTATTCTTAAAATATCTATTCAAATTACCAATGTCATTGAACTGGCATTCCATTGTCTTTATGCTCGGAAATTGTATACTTGCTTCGCTTAGACCCCATTAGTGGCCGCCACTGTGGCCCGAGTGGCCGGGGTGATTTTAAATAAAAATGGTTGTTTAAATTAGAATCGCAAGTTATCGCAAAAATTTCCTTCTGAATATTGTTCTATATGATTTTTTCTACCACACAGTACAAATAACTCCGTGTAGCCTGATGTCGATAAAAACGATAATTAACGTTAAACATAAAATTTAATGAAAATACAGCACAATTTTTGAAAAATTAAAAAAAATATTAAAATACAAATAAAACGGAACAAACTTTATCTTCATTCATGCAACAAATATCAATTTTTAGGATCAATATACTTTAAAACCAAAATTATAAATAACGACTCTTTAATAAAGCTTTCTATCTAGCTATTTTCCAAGGAAAAATTTCGGTCGCCAAAATCACCCTGACATGCTCTACTTTGACCAGCTGTAAAAATTTTAATGGCGTATTCCATGCTCTGTATAGTACCCTATCTTAAAGAGCATATGCTTAATAATATAAATCAACTGTTTTTGGTTGGTTTGCGCGAACTTCATTTTTCGACTTTTGGCCAGCTTTTTTGGATTTTGGCCCACTGTGCGGCGCCTCTTCGAGCAATAAATCGCCTTAATGCGGCTAGGAAACAATCGGAGCTTAAATCCGAAACAAGCTCCAAATGTATTGCCTTTGTTGCGAAACAAACGAACAAGCAAACATATCCATTTAAAATCTTTGCATTGCGGATTTTTCCCATTCTTAGTGCAAACGGTCCACCATAATCCACGCCTGTTATGCAAAATGCATTAATTTTCTCCAATCGAGAGGGAGGTAGATTACCCATAAACTGCTCTTTCGGTTTGGGGTTTGCACGAAAGCATTTAACGCAGTGCAATATTCTCCGACGAATAACTTCTCTAGCATTTATGATCCAAAATTTTGCCTGGATAAGGCAATGCAAATGAAGTGACCCAGGGTGTAGGTGGATCTCATGATAATAATCAACAATCAAAGTCGTTAAATGATGAGACTTCGGAAGCAACATTGGGTGTTTTTGGTTGAATGCAATTTTGGCATGCTTCAATCGGCCTCCAACCCTTAGGACTCGTTCCTTATCTACAAATGGGTTCAACTTTCTTAACCGGCTGGGCACTACTTCTTAATAAATCTAATTCCTTTTTAAATTCTATTTGTTGCACTAAAATTACCAAACGCACCTTAGCCAGTTCTAATTCTTCCGTAGTGAGATAACCACTATGTTTCTCATTAGAGTGCCTACAATTATAAGTGAATCGCAGGCAATATGCTGTAATCCTCTTCAAACGAGAAAATGAGGAAAACCTCAACAACCAAGCCAGTGTATTTTGCTCTAGTACCGTATGGAGATTAATTTTCCGAGCTTCCACTTCAAGGGCATCACACTCCGTTTGGTTAGCTAGCTTGGGAGCCCTTGGCCACCCCTCCACTGGTTGACTCAGCCATAACGGGCCCGTCACCCAACTCGCGTCCTCGATAAATTGACGAGGAAGGGCTCCTCTTGATGCTATGTCACTAGGGTTAGAGTCTGATGGAACATACCGAAATTTGTTAGGAGATAATTTCTCTTGAATCATCGTCACTCTATTTGCAATAAAGGACTTCCAGCGGTGAGGGGACGACTTTATCCACTGGATAGCAACCATAGAATCACTCCATACGACAACATCTGAAATTACGCAGTGATGGTGCAATATATCTCTGGCGTACTCAATAAGGTTAGTAGCTAAAACCACGCCTAACAATTCTAATCGAGGCAGTGATATCCGCTTGATCGGTTCCGCCTTTGACTTAGCTATCAGTAATGAGGTAGTAACCGTCTGATCGGACTTCACACATCGTAAATAAACCACCGCAGCATAGCCCCTCTCTGAACCATCCGCAAAGGCATGCAATTACAGGTCGATTGCCGAGTCTAATTTCAAGCAACGACGTAATTCAAATTTCGAAATAAGTGGCAACTCATTGCGGAATTGCTTCCATCTGTCGACTACTTCGTCTGGAAGAGGGTCATCCCAATCAAGTCCGCTATGCCAAAGATACTGGATGAGCCATTTTCCATAAAATGTGACAGGACTAATAAAACCAAGCGGATCGAACAAGCGGGCAACCTCCGACAGTATGATTCTTTTCGTAACATCACCAAACCCAGAATCAAATTTATACGAAAAGTTATCCTTCCTAGGATTCCAAGTCAGACCCAAAATTTCCGCGGCAGGTTGGTTTTCATATTGAAAAGTAAAAACCTCAGGCTTCAGAATGTAAAATTCTGAGGGTACATTCTTTAGCAGTTCGACCTTGTTGCTCAACCATTTGCGCAACTCAAAGCCTCCACGATCCAAAAGCTTCGTTAATTGACACTGCCATTTTAACCCTTCGTCGATGGTTCGAACTGAGGAAACTATGTCGTCCATATACGTATTTTCTCTAATTATTCGAGATGCAACTGGGTATTCTATACCTTCATCGCATACCAACTGTGTACTAATTGTACGAATTGCCAAAAACGGGGCCGATTTCAGTCCATAAGTTACGGTGGTCAAGCAGTACTCTCGCAAATCCTCCTCGGGACTAAACCTCCAAAATATCCGTTGCATATCATAATTTTCCGGGTTCAGTTTAATGTTTCTATACATTTGGTGGATATCTGCGATCACTACAACCTCATGCAATCTAAATCGCATTAATATATCGATTAGATCCACTTGCAATTTGGGACCCTTATACAACACATCATTCAATGATATGCCATTAGTGGTTTTCATTGAACAATCGAAAACCACCCTACATCGAGAGAATTCTTCCTTCGAGCGATAAATACAATGGTGCGGAATGTAGTAAGACAGTACCGATGGGGCACCAGATGTCAAAATCATATGGCTTTGCGTAATATAATCCTTCATAAATTCATTATACTTTGCGCGTAAAGCGGAGTTTTTCTTCAATCTGTTTTCAAGCATATAAAATCTTTGCAGGGCTAAACCATAACTTTGCCCCAATTCTGGTATATCTGTGATAAATGGTAGCCGAACAACATATTGTTTAAATTCACGAGCTATATTATTCTTATAGTGTTGTTCGCAAGCATCATCTTCCGGACTGCACTGATGTCTCCTCGGAGGTTCCTCATACTCCCAGAACTTTCGCAGTAAACTTTCAATACCCTCACCTAGTGTTGAGCATAACACCTGTACTTTATTACCCATATTTTCGATTTTTCCAGTCAGGTAATGACCAAAAACAGTGGGTAAAATGTCTGGCGTCCCTGGTGGCCCAATTATTGGCGCGTCGACTACCACGCGCGCAAACCATTTGGCGCCCAATAGTACATCTATCCTTTCCTCATCGTAATACCTCGGGTCTGCAAGTTTCAATCCCACAATATGCGGCCATGTTCTATTAAAGACAGATATTTTTGGGCACTGAGCAATATGAGGAACCACCATAGCGTTAATATCATATTTCAACGTGCTTTGGGAGGAAGGTCTTATTTTCAAACTGACCATTCCTGAGGATACTATGGCATTATTATTTCCAAACCCGAAAATGGGCGTTCTAATTTTATTGGAATTTAGCCCTAACCGCTGAACGCAGGATTCGGTGATAAAGGTTCCCTGACTTGCGGTGTCAAGCAAGAGTTTAATATAATAATAATAATAATTTATTGGTTCTAGGACATGTGAATATACATGTATGGAACAGGTCAGCTAACTGTTACAAACTGTTACAGTGCAGGATGAGAAAATTAAAATAATAATAAAACACACATTTACATTTACACAACACCTATTTACAAGAATAACAATAATAAATAAATAGAGCAGCAGGAATGTCTCAAAGGTAATATATTATTTACATACAGATAAGAATTCATCAGTTGAATAACAAGTATGCTGGGATAAAAACTTCTGAAATTTAGACTTAAATAAAGAGAATTTACCAATTTCCCTTAAATCCCTAGGAAGGGTATTCATAAATTTAACACCTGCATAACTCGGGTTCTTTGAGAACATGGCAGTGTTGAGGGTAACTACTCTTAAGTCTTTACATCCTCGCGTGTTATAGTGGTGTATATCAGAATTAGTTTTCAGGGTGAATAGAGAATTATTTTGGAAAACAAACGTAACAGTGTGAAATATGTATAAACACGGAAGGGTAAGAATATTAATTTTTTTTAAATATGGTCTGCAACTGGTTTTCCTCGGAATATTTCCCAATATTCTTATGGCACGTTTTTGTAGTCTAAAAAGACGTATTGAATGGGAAGAGTGACCCCACACAGTAATTCCATATCTCAGTCTACTGTGGATAAAAGCATAATAAACAGAAAGAGGCACGTATTGGATACTAATGGCACGAACTTTGCCATTAGTATCCAATACGACTACCCTAGCAGTTGCAAGCATCACTACAGACCCCGACCGACGAGTACAAGTTTGAAGTGTGGAAACCTTGCTGATAGGAATTTTTTCCGTGTCACCTGGGTCCGCGCTCGCTAATTGAGGGTTTTTCTGTCGTTGCTCTCCCGTAGCATTACCCTTAGCTTCAAATTTCGAACTTGAGTTCCCACGATTGGTAAAACAAAGTAATGCATTATGTCGCATTTTACAGTTAGGGCATGGCAATTTGAATTCACAATCTTTTAAAAAGTGGTCTTGGCTAAAACAAACTAGACAGCAACCTTTTGCTTTTAGGGTACTACTCTAAGCCGAGAACCCACAGGTAATTGCAAAAACTTCCGGCATTTCTCCAATGAATGCGATAATGAACAATTTGGACACGATTTCTGGCTGTCCGTGTTAACAACCATACTCTTAAATATTCTAAACGATTGTGCTGGCTTATAGAGCCTTTTATGCAATCCAGTTTCGGCATGGCATGATGAAGATGCTTCCAAAACTTTGGCTTCCTCATTCAAAAAATCAAAAAAAGCTTGTAAAGACGGCTCTACACCTTTCAATGCTATCTTTTCCCATCGCTCTCGCAACACAGAATTGAGTTTACGGCGCAACAAAAAAAGCATTGGGACCGACCAACTTTCGACATTGTGCCCCACAGCGCTTAACGCACCGACATACTCTGTGATCAATGTACAAAAATTGCGAATAGCTTGAGCTTCCCTGCTGATTGGAGTCATATCAAACAAAGCCTCCAGATAGGCATTTGTCAGCCTATTAGGATCCATATAGCGTGATTTCAAACTCTCCCACGCGACCGAATAATTCCCCGAGGACACAGGTAAGGATGAAACACAGGACAATGCTTCTCCTTTAAGAATAGATTTGAGGTACAAAACCTTCTGCACGTCACTCAAGGAAGGATTGTCATGTACCGCGGATAGGTATAAATCATAAAATGCCTGCCATTGCATTAAATTACCGTTAAACTCTATCAAATCGAGTTTAGGGAGCGCTACTGCATGAGTATCATTACTTTCCACGGCAGCATAATGCCCCGATAACCTTAAGTGAGGCTCAACATCAGGGAAATGAGTGAGGAGAATTGCCTTTGTATTGTAGAACATAGCCTCGAACTCCTCAGTCGACTTACGCAATTCTTTGTCCTTTTCAATGGGAGGGGACTGTTTCGCGTACAACGCCGCTAATTTCGGAATGCCCTCATTGAAATCCTCTGCAATTTTATCAACCTGGTCTGTCATGGCTCGTAATAAATTCCTCTGTTTTACATCACTCGCATTCTTTTCGAACTCTCTAGCGACATTATTAATACGACCCATCTTCGCAATGAGAGATGCAATACGAAACTCTAAGTCATCGATCGGCGGCATTTTCAACGTTACCCGTAAACCAAGCAAGGGTAAAAAACCGACCGAATCTTATCGATATCTACACTGATCTTTAACAATATCCGGCCCGAAGGACCATATGATCACCTCCGAACGTGAATTACAAATTTTGTGGACTGTATTTCTTAACAAAAAAAACGATAATTAGTGCCGACACAAAAGGTTGAGCCAAGAAAAGCATCACTGGCAAATGCCACTCACCGCATGCAGGTCCGACCACTCGACGATTATGCGGCATGCAGCACGATGACTCAACCGGCGATCTCGATGCACTCTGACGCACACTGTTCAGCATTCAAACGTAGACTCACACAACAGTCATACAGCATTCACTCACTTCACTCACGACAACAAAACAAAAGACAAACGAAAATCCAAGTCCAGTGGCACCGCCAAGTGGTGGCGCGGCTCAACCTTTGATATATGAACTGAAAACACAACTGAACACCTCTATACCACCGGTATTTTTCTAGCATTGAGGTAAAATAAATATATTATTATTCAATCGATTCCTATGTTCACTGCCTGCCTACACGGAAAAAAGCTATGGTTGGGGGAGCCATAGTACCTACCATTGATAGTCAGAATTGGTGCAGGCGCAAAGATAAGTGATATCGGAACAATATGCTGTAGTTCAGCAACTAGACGCTATGGCTGTGACGAACATAGTACATTGCTACGAGCAACATGGCTGCAACAGCTCGAGTTGGTGTCCCTACGCCCATACCATGTCAATCTGGTCTCCCCAGCCATACCCTGCTGCTCGGCTGACAATTCCCTCTAAAAGCTGCTCGGCTGACAATTCCCTCTAAATGCTGCATGGGTATAGTTATAGCTGTCACAGCCCCAGCGACATGCAAAAACATGCGGCAATTGGAAGTAATCTTGTTTATTCTCATTATTATCGACTTGAGAGTCATCCTTTGTGGCAACATAGGCTTTAATTGATTAATACCTGATTACTGTTATCGTGATTGAATGGAATTTCCTCAAACTATCACGGCATTGACATTTAAAAATTAGTTCTCGCAGTTACTTTTACGCACGCGAATGGCCAGATACAGACGACTTTCTTGGAGCGTGACTTTCAGTCTCGAGTTAGACATGACATAGGTAGTCATGAGACAGGTAGATATGAGATTTAAGCTGAACTATGCGGTCGGGTAGGTAGTTAATATCACATGTTGATATTGATAATAGGCAGTATGAATCAAAATATTATGTTGATAATGTGATTCTGCATTTGCGACATAAAAAATAACAATTATTTATCCAAGGAAGAAAATTTTGCCCCAATAAATAACAGTTTATAGCCAAAGATAAAAGTATTTTCTGGGTTGATGATCAACGTTTTGAAGTAAGGTAAAATTTTGACAAGGGCAAGATACCCCAGTTCCATCCCAACTGGTCTGTATTTGGGGTGCAACTCGGGTGGAGCTTGTTTCAATTCATTCTCAGTTACAGATGTCTAAATACAGACCAGTTACACCCCAGTTCCATCCCAGTTACAGAGAAAAAGATTTTTACCGGGGTATATTTGAGGCATCCTCCCCGATTATATCTAACTATGGCTAACCCAGCAATATGTGGGGCTATGACACCAACAGAGCTCAGCTGGAACTACGGCTGCCACAGCCATAGTGGATTCTTGCAGAAGCAATAGGGTGTTTAGCAATAGACTATGACTACAGTAGCCATAGTTCAGGCTGGCTGAAATATTTCAATAGTCTATGGTTGGGAGAGCAATACATCTGGTTGCGGGAACTATTCCTTTATTTCCGTGTAACCTTTGCTTTGATTAGTATTTCACCGGCGAGTAGCATCTTAAGTTTCAAGGATTCTTATTTTTAAGTTATAATATTGTAATGTATGTAAACATGTAGTGTAAACAAATGTTGGATATTCGTCGTGAATTTTGTATCATCACCTGCATCTAGGTATTTTACGCAAGCATCTTTTTCCGTTACAGTTAGCGTTAGTCACTTTTGGTGCATGGTGAGCCAAAATTGAAACAACACATGTCATTCTCCATTCTAAATTCTTCAAACTTCATTAACAACCTTCATAGTCACTCCGCGTTTCTAGGTCATCACATGATTTAGGAAGAAAATATAAAAAACAAACGAAATAAAAATAGGAAATTTTGCTGCCCTCGCAGCGATGATTGAAGTAGCCTTTGGGTGCTTGATTACTAAGAAGTCACTCCCACGCAGATGATCGGGGTAACTAATCTTTGATTCATCAATCAGTAATATTCTTCTCATTTTTCCATCAACCCCACTGAGCATCTTGAACGCTTTCACATTCACAACGCTTACCTTGGTCGATTATAGCGCAGCTACGTTGTAGATACCACCATTGATATGTATTCTGAGCCGTTGTAAGGCTTAGGTTGCGCTAGTTCGCCTAAGAGAAACAACGTAATTGATTCAGGTTTGGTGATTAGCGAGAGTTCTTCTGGCATAATTGTGACATCATTTGATATCTGAAGACATCTGAAAGGCTGGAACAACAAGGGTTGGCAACGGGACCCATACCGCGAAAACGGTTCGGTTCAGGTACAGAACCCATTTATGGGTTCTGGCTAAGAGTACACTCCAAACGGAAACCATCGGTGAGTTCGCCAAAAGGTTCCGCTCCGACCCGATTCAATTTTAAATGATACTCGCTCTTTTTTAATAATTTCCTCCATATGGCCCTATTCTTTCCTAATACTGGCGCAAATTTCATGAGTGTAGGTCAAATAATTTTTTATTTTTAAACTTTTGCCGACGTTTCGGATATTCATCCATCTTCTGGGCTATAAACAATGATGTATGATGATAAATGATCGACAGTTCTGTTTTGGTTACACAATTGTAAATTTACAGACATTAAATATAAAAATACATAGACATAGAAATTCAAGATTTTTACCTTTAAAGTTTGTTGCTGTTTTTATTTATTTACAATTTCAATTTGGCTGCTTGGATATATTTCTTTGTTGAAAAATTGTGTCATTTATTAAATTATGATAATTTTTGCTTATTGTAACCTAATTCATTTTTCCTAATACTATCAACTTTCGCAAACATTTGAATGAACCAATGAGGAACGCATATCAAAAGTGTAACGTGCCACAGCAACACCGTGCAATATATTCATGTATTGTGCACGAGGCAATGGTGAAATGATTCATGTCTGTTACGCACACGAAATTCAGGTAAGGTTGACATAACAGTTAAAATTAGAAATAAAGATAATTATTACAAAACGATTACTATAATTTCGATCCCGGTTATACGAGAATGACAAGTGTATACTTAACGCCATAAATGAAATCATTAAAATGGGATAATATTACTTTTGGTAGTTTAAAACTAATTAAATCCCTTCCTATTACTGAAAACGCTGGGAACTTGAAAATTTAGATCAGTCGGTATAATAAGTACCCAAAATGATAATCACTATAATTGATAATTACAAATTCATGCGACAGAATCTATGAAAAAAATAGAATGTAATGTAAAAATTCATTTGGGACAATATACAGATTTTTCAAGAAGCAATTATCATGATTCATATTGTTACCAGTTGTAACTCGATTCCGTTGATAAGGTTGACAAATAACGTATTGGTTCAGTATTACAGTACAGAAGAACCTTTTTGAGTTGAGTATCCAAATATTTCGATGGTATTACATTATTCCACGCTGATGTAATAACTTAGCATTAAAATATTTATTATAATGTGTAATGTAAGATTAAAAACTAAATAACCTTCAAGTTCTGTTGAAAACTTACAAGAAATGATTGGCGCTGTGATATGGGTCCACAAACGGTACCATTCCTCAATGGATTCTGGGCGATTGGTCCAGAAACGGTTCCGCAATGGATTCACGAAGTGTTCCTCTCCTCAATGGGTTACGCTCCCTGCAACCAAACCCTCTATGGACCGGTCCAAGCAAATGGGTTCAGTTCCGTTTCCATCCCAGGTATCAACTTACAAACATCGTCTCGTTCATTAACGAAGCTAAATGCAGCGTAATAATATCGTTCATCACTGAAAATATTCACCACCCAACAAGCAATACCTAGAGCGGCATTCGCATTGCAATCAGCTAATCCAATACACTTCAAGAGTCGACCTCATCATCAATGTGTTCAACATCATTTCGAATTATTTCACTACTGAGATGGGAAACAGCAAATCGCAGTCCCTAATTCATCACTACCTTAAGGTATCCCCCTGCAACCATGGTAAGAAAAACCTCTGCACCCTAATAGTTATCTTAACTTAATTACTCATTTATTCTTCAACAGTATGTACTAGCTGCTTATTCCCCCTCACTGGATCTTCCTTTCTCTTTAATCTTATATTCTCTTCCTAAAACTCAATTTACGGCTGTGGCACATTTTGCAATTAAAACAATTATGTATTTAGCGTTACACATAATCCTTCCTTTCTCAGTTTTTTCACGCATTCTTGCACATCCTCAATTTTCACTTATTTCATTCGTTTACTAATTAGCAGTCGCCTAAATACAGAGATTATAATTTACATGGTCATTACCCGGTCCTTTATGATTCATATCTCAGAATTTTACCATAGCTAAAGAAATACAGTTATTTGAATAAAACTGATGATCTCAGGCCTGACCTCGTGGAAATTATGGATATCCATGATGAGAAAACCACCTTTGTTAATTCCACAAACTTTATTACGCTGGCACGACGCACGTTTCACCACACTGTGGCATACTCATGTCACAGTGTGGTGAAAGATCCTCATCGGTTTACCTACCATCATTGAACCGCCCTAATTCTATTTCTAATTGGCTTGACAAAGCAATTCTTCATCAAATGTTTACGATGGAACCCATCTTGAAGATGAGACCTTACAGTTTACTTTTTTTCAGCCAAAAATCGCGACGCTGTCTCAAGAGCATTACTAGCCTTAAAGATCGAAATCTCTATCTAAAGATAAACGTATTAGCGATGAAATCTCTCCTCGAAAATGACGCTTTAGATTTTCCTTCACGCGCCCCTGTACTTATCCGAAGTGGAACCGAAGCTAGAAACTTGGTCAACTGCTCTTTCGCTTATCGCACTCGCTGCGACGGTTAATGGGGATGTTCTCCAACCGCTGTTTATTTTTTTGTTTTACTAGTAACCACCCACCGCTTCCCTGCGTTCACAGCGATTATTAGAATTGCGTCTGCGGCGGATAACTTTGACTTCCCCAAAATCATCATCCCCGCGGGAAATGCATTCCCTTCCCACACCATTTCTAAATTCCCGAAGACACGTAATGTCACTATCTCCGCAGAAGTAAATCACATTAGCGCAAACTTCCAATTCACTAGCGCGAGACGAGACTTACCACGAAAATTTCTCACGAATCACATCTTTCCCACCTAGTATAGGATCCTTAGAAAATTTGAAATTTCATCAAAGTTTATAATTCAATAGCTACGAGTTTACATAATTTTCAATAAATAAGACTAAGGGCATCTGCCTTACAGTGAGTTGTCAACATATCAGAATTTCCACGACAAAGACACTTCCTAGCGAATTTGAATAATCAACAACACTGCACGCTCCACACATCAATATTGATGTTTTTTCGCTTCAGATATGCTTCAGAATATTTAAGGAGTAAATGCAATGCAGGTAAAAACAAGCAGGGAATGAAGACCTATAACGTTCATACGAATAATATGAACTGAAACACTATTCGCCGTCAATACCTTACCATCAGCTATTTATGTGGACCCTAATAAAATATTGACGTAATTTATTAATTACCATTTAGCACTCAATCAACGAATAGGTAGAACAGTTATCCCATTCTCAACGATCAAGCTTTTGCTCCGTCTTGAAGATTATATAACTAATGATTAATCACTATTTTTAAATGGATATAAAATATTTAAAAGGAATTCAAACGAAATTTGGAACTTTTGGATAAGGTAATTGGAACGTGAATTCTTAATATTCAAAGCTGGAGTCAATCTCAGGTCGAAGACTTACCTTTCTTAGTTTACTGCGTGGAAGATGGCAAAAGTCTTACGTTGAAAATTATTTCTCAAATAGAAACATTTCATAGCTAAATAATTGTACAATGTCATTGCAAACTTCAACATCCTCGCTGGACAACAAATAATATTTGTATTCCAATAGCTCTAAAATTATTTTACTTTCCTCAAAACCGCTTTGGTCTACTATTATACGCTTACATGACATTCTGATTTCGACCACGATCTTCCTTCTCTACAACCCCGTTACCCTGAGGTTATTCTTTTTCGAGTTTAAACAAACCTTCTCCATCAAAGTCTAATTGTCTCTCTGAGGGAGTACAGAAAATTGAGCCGTAATTCCCATGTAATCCTCATTTACTGAAGGAAATTATAATGCCAATGAAGCAAACGCGAGATAACTGGTTTCCTCCATTTTCAAGTGAAAACTTGAAATAACGTGAGCATTTTTTTAATATAGGGAATAATTTCTAATGAAGTGTTTCATTAATCAGTAGAAAGTAGTTTCATGTATATAATAAATTAAATATTCATTTATTGCGCTATTGTACACAATTATTTTACATAAAAATTGTACACTTCAGAATAATCCACTTTCATCCCTTATTTCAACAACTCTTTCATCATCACCGCCATCATCATCGGCAATATCTAAAACTGATACAATAGGCTTATGGTAACTAAAGTAAGAAACGAATAATTTTGATTCGAATTTGCTTAAATGTCTTGTAAATACTGCATCAATAGTAGTTTTATATTTCGTTGTGCCAAGATTGCGATCATTAGACATCGTTAAACCAAACTCACTATTTAAAAATTCAATCAATGGTAGATTTTAACCGTCTGCAAAGTTTATGTTTATGTATATATGAATAAGCTACTCACATTGAACGTATTAAAAGAAATTGAGTTATATTGTACTAACCTTCACTATTCTTGTATCGAGTACACTCTCCTGCACGAGTATGGACTATTATATTATCCGGCACAATATTTGTAGCAACCCAAATTGAATGAACTAAACCGTATATTAGATATATATATAATGTAATATGAATAAAATTATAATATAGTTTATTTGACGGTGACGCGAGTCCAATGGTTTTTACCCATCCACAAGTACTGTGTATATACAGAGTATACAATTATGCATATATTTAGCAGCAGTGACGGTGACGGTGACGCGAGTCCAATGGCTTTTACCCATCCACAAAAGTGTATATACAGAATATACAATTACACATATATTTAGTAGCGGTGATGGTGACGGTGACGGTGATGCGAGTCCAATGGTTTGTACCCATCCACAAGTACTGTGTATATAGCGAGTATACTGTGTATATACAGAATATACATAATTATACATATATGTAGTGACGGTGACGCGAGTCCAATGTCTTTTACCCATCTACAAAAGTGCTCAACGCGACATAAGAAGTTTTAACTTCAATAATAATTACCGAAATTTGATTTTGAAACAAAAATTAAGATTTATCTTACATAAGAGTTCTGTCAACTGGCAAAAAGATTATCGTATCCTTCTATCTTTAATTAATTTCATTTTAGTAATATATACCTTAGAATTTTGGTAAATTTAGAGCACACTACTGGGGATACAATCGTCAAAACAATGTCAATGGCATGTTAGAGTAAGATTCACAAGTGAAAAGATATTCCCTAACTCAAGACCACATCATGTAAATCTTTACTTAAATTGAATCTTAAAGAAGTGAGTTTAATCTTAATGACAATTACAGAAGGTTGACTACCTTCCACTACGTTCTTGAATATCTACGTCAATCAATATTGCAAAACATTTTAACAAAAACTGTCTCGTAAGAAAGGATTCCTCAAATTTGATAGGGAAAATTCCAAGAGGAATAGCGAGGGACGAATAATTAGCCCCGATTAACCGGGACATGAAAGAGGAGATCTTCTCAGTTATTAGCACGGGACAGGGTAGAACGGAGGGCTGCAGTCAACGAACCGTAGGTTTTGGTTTGTTCGAAGGTTTCTGCAGAGCTGGAAGAACGATCTCTGCATTTTGATTTGAAAGCGAATGAACATTTTATGGTTCGTTCTCGGTGTCATGTAAAGTTTTGAGGCGACCAATATTTATGTACTTTCGAGGGCCTCGTGTGCAAAAACTATAAGGATTACCGAATATCTAAAACTATGACTGTCCCGTTTTGTCGACTACCGGAAATGTTTAACCGCGAGCGGGAGAGGAGTTGCGAGGTGACGTCACAGCGCGGGGGTCTAAATTTGGGCTTGTATGGGTACGGCCCGCGCTCAGTTCAGTTGCATCTCCGGAACGAGTAGGTCGATTTTAGTGATCGAGGTGTCTACAGAGAGCTGGGAACGTGAGTTAGACGTTAATAGTACAATAAATATAAAATTAACATTGGAAATCAGAAAATATTAGTTACCATTGACTAGGTTATAGGTTAGCCATTTGTACAAATGATTTCGATGAATAAATATGTGTAGCGTAATTTTCTCTTTCATTTCAACTTTCTTTCTGACAAACAAAACAAAAGAATCTCCCAATAACGAGAGTAACGTTTGTAATATTACATTACCAAATAAAGATCCGACGGGAGTATCAAGAATTCTCCCTGAATTTTTTCCGGGATTTCTTCCGCGTGAGTTATTTCGTGGGACAACAGTCTCGCTTCTTTTATTTTTCCTTGTTTATATGTTGTTAGGTTTGCTGCGCTTTCCTAGGTGCTGCCCTCTGATTGGCTGAAGTGCGGATTACTTTTCTTCAGCAGCTGTGTAGAGGATACCCGTCCTCTCTGCTGGAATTTGGGTTCCTTCATTATTTCAATGGCCTCTCTGATTTGTCTGGGTAATCGTCTCCTTAGCTATAATTCTAGCGTCGTCCAATTTTATTGTGTCCTGGTTCTCTCCACACGTGTTCGGAGATGGCGGAGCGGCTGGATTGCTTGTTTTCCTTCTCTCTCCGGTACTCCTTCACACGCACGCTCATCGAATGGCTGGTTTCACCGATGTATAACCTCCCGCAAGATAGAGAAACGTTGTAAACTCCTTCACACAACTCCTGCGGTCCAGGCAGAGTGTTGGATATCTTTGTGACACCGTTGTATCACGTGACCACGTCATGTTTCTTCAACACCCTGGTCGACCTTTCCGAGGTTCCCGCGATGTACTGGATGGTAGCGCATAATTTGCGTTCCTGTTCTGTTCTCTACTCTCTGTTCTCTACTCTCGTGTTTTCAGTCTGAGGCTGGCCTCGTGTTGCCTCCTCCCTCGCCGTCCCTTTTAAGACCAAATCCCTCCTATAACCAATTCTTACTATTGCCGCTGTCAGGTGTTTCTTCTCGGACGCCAGCGAATCTGCATCGGCAGTGTTGTAGGCTCTCATTATTAGCGTTGCCACCAGAGAACCCTTCTGACTCGGGTGGCGGACTCGGTGGGTGGAAAATGTTGTTCCACAAAACAACGCCCGCGGAAGAAATTCCGGAAAAAAATGCATATATCAATCCTAGGATTCCATGGCTAATAATAATTATGAAGGAAAGGCTTCTTAGCGATACTGGTTGGAATAATTTTACAATTAGCATAAGGAGTAAAATGATTCCCTACTAAACCACATCGTTATTGTAGGTCAGACCGAGAATAAGAATGACCCACGAGAATGGCACCCGGACTCGAAACCATGCTCATATTAAATAATCATGTGAAATGATGCAAGGTCATTTAAATTTCTCCTACAGAATGTATTATTTTCAATATAATGTAAAATTCGATCCCAGAAGATTGTGAGATTTTCCCAGGCAATCGTTAACTACTTGTGATCATCTCGTTAACAGAATCTGAAAACATGCGCCAATGGAAAAATTAAAATCCGTTGGTCAGAGGTGAAGCTCTTTGAACTCCTATTAGTATATACATCTACAAAATACCCTGAAAGCCACCTCTGGGGTGTGTGGTAGGGGGTGAGTATTCACCAACATGCATTACTCTATACCCTAAAGTTAGTGTAACTATGACTTATTATGCATTAGCATAAATCGCTAATGCTTGTCACGAGGCGAAGCCTCAAAAGCATGCACTACTACACTACAGATATTATCATAATGGAGAGGGACCATTAATATATATATGTATTTTGCAACTACACAAATGGACAGAGACTCAAGACTTATGTAGAAAGCAAGCACGGCGTTCTGTTAGTACTAGGTAACATATAAGGATTCAAGTATTAGGGAGTACTACTAAGAGCTACACTACCTAACGACAAACCTAGATAAAAGTCTCATTGGCAGCTGTTATGGTCCCTTATCGTTCGTGGGAAAAATGACATTTTAAATCTGTCCGTTCTGCAGTCTAGTTCCCTAATTTTATTCTCATGATCTGGGGCCCGTTTCTCAAAGCTACAAGTCCACAATTTACAAGTCGGATCTTACAAGTGTGACTTACAAGTGTTTCAAACGAAAACGGAGGACTTGTGAATTCTCCACAATTGTAACTAATATTTTATAAGTGAAAATGGCGGTCGTCATCCTGTCCGTATTTAGCCATTTGTTTTAAGCTTTAAATATATTTCGAGAATTTGTCCAGCAATCTACTATTACCTAGAGTCAGTGCAACGTTGCTCGGTGTATATAAATACGTAAATAAATGATAAATGGTATTTTTGGTGTACAATTCACCTTAAAATATCCCAAGCGAGGACGAATCATCGGCAATACTTGAACATAATAAGGAAAAATCGATTATTCCAACGTATGATTTGCAATTTTATCTTGTAATGAATGTAATTTATAATTCTTGAACGCCAAGATGTATTGTTGTGCTGTGTTTATCTTTCAAACCACTTTCGTTAGTACGACATAATAACAATATTGTACGGCAAGGATGGGATACGTACGGGACGTACATTTTCTTGCATCTTTTATAACCAAGAGTCAGTGCTATGTTGCTCGGTGTCTATAAATGCGTGAACACAAGATAAACGGAATTTTTAGTTCACAGCTTACCTTAAAATATCTCAAGCGAGGAGTAATCGTCTGCAAAACTTGAACATCATGAGGAAAAGTCGTTTATTCCATCGCAGGAAGAGAAAGATGAACTCGAAATGAAGGTTATTCACAATTCTAGCATGTCAAGACATCATCTTGTGCAGTGTTTATCTTTCATTGATACGAATAAATAGCGGAATAGCGTTTTATCGTCAGACAAGCGAAGACTATTTTTTAGCCATTTTGAATGTTCAGTATTAATACACAAAGGGAACTCAAACTTTTAAGGAAGTCAGTTGGTGTAGTGATAGCGTGCGAGATTCATTATGTTAAGGATTTTAGGTCGATCCCCGGGCGTAATTTTTTTTCCTCTTTCATTTTGATGGGCTAAGGGGATATTTTACCACCGATTTATGTAACTTCGTTCTAGGACTTATGCACAATTTATTTTTAATTTCACTTAGCCTTGAGCCCCAAGTTACACCAAGGGTATCGGACACATGCCTACGGTGTATTAGGAAAAACCACAGCACATTAGCGTATCTTTTGCGAGATGTCACATAAAAATGTCGACTTTAATTACGTATGGAGTTTCCTATTGAACTTTCGCGACTTAATGTCTCATAGCGATTTATCATTTTAGTACGGGAACTTATGCTCTGCATTTTTACCTCTCAATGTATAAACGTAATGACGTGACATGAAAAGTAGGCATATATTGATAATTAGTAATAAATAATACTAGCAAACTAGCGCTTAACTTTCGCATTTTCAACCTTTCTCACATCCCCAAAATAATTTATTCTTTATCAAATGAGATCATTTATAAATTGCACGATTAAAAGCAACATTCATGTCTCGGTTGGAAATAAATCTTTCTTCTTCGTTGTTTATTCACAAAGTCTCCGTGGGGGTGTTCTTTTCTCATTACGTCTTAGTCTAAAAGACTTTTCTTTTAACTTTATTTTATAAACAAACAATGTGTTTTAACGTAAACTGAGCATGTTATGTCAAAAGTCGGTAAAAAAAATCATATCTACTGATACCTTGTTCGTCGCTATCACCTTCATAACAGTTGAGAAAAAGAGATCGCCAGTCGCTTTTCATTTGTTTTCCCAGTTATTCTTTCCGATTCACTGCGATTTACTCACCTCGGAGGACCTGTAGAAATTTCCTTACAAGTTACAAGGATTTGTTATTCACAAGTCTGTTTGAGAAACGTGTCGTAACCATGAATACACTCGTGAGTAAACACTTGTAACTTGTGAAATGGACTTGTAACTTGTAATTAGTTGACTTGTACGTTTGAAAAACAGAATTTCACAAGTTACAAGTGAATAGACTTGTAACTTGTAGCTTTGAGAAACGGGCCCCTTATCTACCGTAGTACGTCGTATTTCTTAAAATATTATCAACTTCGTCAGAGAATAGACCTGTTTGGAACTTACATAATAGATTGAGTCTAAATTTTAATCGACGGTCTGAAAGCGTTTCCCATCCCAGTTGCTGCAAAAGGTCAGTAACACTAACGAGATTGTTATATTATGGCATTAGTGTTAACGTAGAAAGCTGAGCTATTTCTATGATTTTCGAGACCTATTTCGATGGAGCATCGACGCTCGTCTCTCAATGGCACTTCACCAATATAGCCAAGGGTTTACATTAGCATCGTTCGACGAGGCCATCCATCAACGAGGATTCAGCCGAGGAAAGTGACTTCTCATTTAAGAGGCGTGCGTACACCCTGGAACGCAAAGCCGTTAGCATTTGAATAATGACATAAGATGGAGAGCCTGCCAGGTATTGAAGGGGAAGCCTCGTCCTCGTTCGAGGCGGCACACGAGGCCAGGTGGGTGGAAAGGGAACTATTCCCTTTACTCTCCCTCTCGGCAGCGTGAGCGTGACTAAGGGCGCTCGGATCGATTTCAATTTATCTCAGACTGCTCGTCCCCTGAATTACTTCCCCGCTGTGAAATCCCATTCTCAAACAAACACCATTCAGGTCAATGGACTTGAATTTCGCTGATAATTGCCAATGCACAGTGTGACTCACGTTTAAAATTAAATTGCGACGGGTGGCAACGTCGGATGCGAGATTTAATTGAATAAAATTTTCCAATTTGAAGACGCGGTTGGATCGCAAAGGCAGCTATTCTTTATTGGCACCAAGCTTAATTGACTTAAAATTACTAACAGCACGGTTCAAGTGACACGCTTCAATTTGATTCCGAAACAATCAGTAGCCCAATGAAACGTTAAACTTTTATCAGTCAGCATTCAAATACGCGGTTAAAGATGCTTCAATAAACACGTAAAAGGCCGGTTGTACGATTGACGTGGCAGTGAATGGCGCAATATATAGTGTTGCAGGAAATTAAGGAAAGGGACATAACGATGGGTCGCAAGATAACGAAATCAGTAAAAAATATATCCCCTAATAATTGAAATAATAAGAAACGGCTGGTTCCAATGGCGCATTCTTCATACTTAAAAACATTTTTCTCAAACGCGAATAAAATTGCTGCAAATAATTTGAACACAGAATGAGCAGGGTTATTTTAATTTTCTAAAATAGATTCACTCATGGCAGTGAAGCTTGAATAACAACAGCTGCAGAGCATAGATAATTGGAATAAATGGTAATGTGGTTCTACAAAAAAAATGACGAAGATGTAATGGACGAATAGAGTGAAGCATCAATGAAGAATTCCTAAGAGTTGGAGCAAAATATGCACAGTGAAAACTCCAAGAAGAAGTTAAAATACGTTTGGCTAGACATATTTTGCGTAACAGTAGCATCTTGAAATCGAAAATAGAAGTAGAAACGAATCCAAAGAATTATTGAAGATGGAATACATTAGGCAAATTATGAAGGGCGTCAAAGTGAAGACGTACGACGAATGAAACAGCTGATAGGAAAGTGGGAGTGGAGAGCTGCAGCAAGCCAATCTTAGGATTGATGACAGATAATGATAATCACTTGCAACGATTAATGTTACATTTTAATTTTACATTTAATTTCACAAATAAAATATTTGAAGGCCGTGTTGGGTTTTATCACTTAGTAATGGGTCTTGATAAATATATAGGCTTTGGTGGATTGTCGTCCTTGTTCTGATAAGACATTTTTTGATTCTGAGAGAATTTTGAAAAATGATAAGTTTATTGTGTGATATCTACGTTTATTGAGTTTAATTGTCATATTTTATCATCCTTAGTGACCCGTGGAATTGTGTATTGGTAAATTTTCCAAAACTACCTGCCTTCCTGAGTAATAAAAAAGCCAAAGTACCCCCCCAAGCTCTACCATCGAGGCACTAAGCTGGCTTGGGACGATGGTAGGTATTTGGTGTTATACACTTTACCATTAGTTTAATAAAAAATCTTATCTTGAAGGGGAGTGTAGATGCTTATCTGTACTTCCCACACTAGATGGCATAAATCAGCTATCACCTCCCTCAGCGGCATTGACACGGTAATACACGCACCCCTCTCATAACTGTAACGCTTTCACCCAAGACGGCGGACGAACGTCAGATGTTATTGCTCTTTCGGTGTTATCTTTATTTATCGCAACACAATTTTATATCTCGTGCTTTACCTTTCATTAAATACTAGCGGGGCGTGATAGGAGTGCGTGGTGGCCTAGTGGGTAGAGTGCTTGGCTACTGATCGAAGGGTCCCGGGTTCCAATTCAGGTGAAGCCGTTGGGCGCCCCTGAACGAAAAAAAACCTCGGAGTGCGAGGTGGCCAAGGGAAAGGAACTAGCCCCCTACCCTGAATGTGTGAAATTTACACGCCTGTGGCTTAATTTGGGGTGAGCTCTACCCTCAACTATCCAAACCATCCTTCGGGTCTCACTGAGTGAGAAATACTAGCGGCGGGCACCCGTTGAAATTCAACGGGGCGAGGAAATATTGAACATGATGCTTACGACATAAAATAATCATTACAACCTACAGTTCAAAGCTTACGTTGCAGATATTCAGCAGCTCAGATTACATAGAACGATCATTAAATTAACGGCAATATAATCATTTTGAGTTTTCAAGTTCATGATAATAGAAAAAATAGCTTTCAATATTAATATGAGCGCACACTACAATAGAACTGTCAGCATTACACCGCTACAGTTCACTGACAACCATAAAGCAAAATCTGCAAGGAATTTACTTTTATTTATGCGGATTCCGAAAGAAAAAAAATTATTTTATTTGGGGAATAAACATAATGTATTCGGTTTTCATTTGATTCTCTTCAAACCATTGCCATGGCTCGATCACGATTCAAGAAATTCAAAACAGTAGTTCTTCCAACGGAAGTCGTAACATATCACACAGTTGACCTGAAATGTCTTGTAGTAATGATCAAGGTTTGGCATTTGAAGGGTGCATCTATTACCAATCTAAGACATTTATTATTTGGCACATGTTCAATGACGACTAAGATTTCAGATGGTTTGAGTTCCTATACGATCGGTAGGTCTGCAGTATAGCATAAACGCAAAAGCGAGTGTACAGCTTATATTTCTTAATTCCTGCCTATTTCACATCTACATCTCCAAAATACCCTGTAAGCCACCTCAGGGGTGTGTGGCAGGGGGTGAGTATTCACCAACATGCATTACACTATACCCTAAAGTTAGTGCAACTACAACTAATAATGCATTAGCATAAATCGCTAATGCTTGTCACGAGACGAAGCCTCACAAGCATGCACTACACTACAGATATTATCACAATGGAGAGGGACCGTTAATATATATGTATTTTGCAACTAAATGAATGGACAGAGA
Organism: Pyrrhosoma nymphula; assembly: GCA_963573305.1. Classification (NCBI taxonomy): domain Eukaryota; kingdom Metazoa; phylum Arthropoda; class Insecta; order Odonata; family Coenagrionidae; genus Pyrrhosoma; species Pyrrhosoma nymphula. The sequence goes on along the minus strand of OY754328.1, from coordinate 175,932,563 downwards.
CTCAAGACTTATGTAGAAAACATGCACGGCGTGCTGCTAGTACTAGGTAAAATATAAGGATTCAAGTATAAGGGAGTACTACTACTACTAATAGCTACACTACCTTTCGACAAACCTAGATAAAAGTCTCATTGGCCGCCCTTATAGTTCGTGGTAAATCTCGCCCCTCATGCCACATCTCGCCCGTCAAGCCAATCATACGGCGTCATTAAAACTAGCAACCCTTAATGAGTGTTCTTGTAAAGAAAAATGGGTAGGAAGTGACAGAGAAAAGCCCGCACATACATAGTTATATAAGTTTACAATATTTTAATTAACACATTCATTTATGCTGACTATAAATATGAGGATTAAGGCTGAGATTAAACCTTATGCTACAAATTGGAATGTAAAATTGTGTGGTACTACTGTAAATGTTCAGCAATCTGTTGTTTATTACTTTCTAGTGTAACTATCTATTTGAGGCAGAAAGTATTCAAATGAAGTACACCATTTTTGTAACTAGTAATTGGTAATTTGTAGCGCGGATGCTTGCGACGCTAGTGAAGCGTAAGTAAATTATATACTCGTCAAAGAGAAGGATGGACAGTATGTTTTCCTACGTTTTTATCATTTCTATCTAGCAAATCCTATCGTAAACCTCTTACGATAGTGTATGCTGCCAACTATTTTATTGCAAGAGATTCGACCAAACAATCTGTACAAGAAGTACACTTTATGCTGGCCAGGCACGATATAAAAAGGTCCTGCATTTACTTAGCCACTCCTGAATAATGCCAAACAGCTCCGAGTAATGAAAAACTGATAATCGACAACAGGCCATTTATTATCACAGCTAACCGAGAATATTATCAGCCAGTCCATAAGGTGAATATTATCAACCAATCCTGAGGAATTTCCGTCGTACTGAATATGAAAAATGTTGCATTGTAATCCAGCCTTCCCTCAACATATTTAAAACGCCATGAGTGCTATCAGGAGCCCCTGAGAATTGGCAGATATCACAAAAACAGTTAGCTAGGAAACAATGACAGTCCTGAATCGTGACGAACCCTCTAATTTGGCAGCCGGATCTAAAAATTGGCAGCCAACTCTAAAACGATGACGCGAACTCTTGAGTCATAACATTTTATTAATAAAAACGCGAACAACCTAGCAACAAAATTTAGCCATTTGCACCACTATGGAACAGAGTGAACCTCTTGCACGTGTCCATAGAGGTTCCCTCCTCATAATGTTTGTCAGGGTTATATATTTTGTTTTAAGGTTTGTGAAAGCACGAAACCATCCTAACTCTCCATTGTCTTAGATTAAAGTTTTTTCTCACGAGCGAGTTTTTGCTGTGGCTCGGGAGAACAATTTTCTGTGATTCAGTATCCAATTACTCCCGAACAAATGGAGTTTTCTTGGCCGGATAAAATATTAGAAATGAGGCTTTTAGAAATGAAGCCTTCTTTTGCTGGCTGTCCGTTGTTTCTCTCTGGAAGCTACAATCACGCGAATAGTCGATTAACCAATCGTCTATGGATCCTAGCTGAATGGTATTTAAATGAAATGAGGATTACTCTGAGATTCGCAAGCATCATAATTAAAGCAATGATGTGCAAATGAGTATAACAGCGCCAACGTAATAATAGCAAAGGAACTCAGTCGAAAATAAACAACGGTTCCCGCGTAAATATTTTTACGTTTGCGCCAAATTTGGGCCAAATTTATGTTTGGATTAAGTTTAGCCCAAACATCGGCAATGAGACTCCTAACTTCAAATAGCGTCTAAATATGTATACTTAGCTCAATTTACTTAAATAAACTTACTACAAAGTTGAAATACCATTCGGGGAAATTTAGTTAGTTTTGTGCTACTTTCGAAATCTAATTCATTTACCAAATTCACTCCACATTTCTCCCAAATTTGCTTTAGCTTACGTGAATATTTAAATAAATGTTTTGGAAAATTTATGAATCATTGGAACAAGTCGGGCAATTCCTTAATAAATTCGGTAAAGTATAAATATAAAGACGCTATTTGAAGTTAGGAGTCTCATTGCCGATATTTCGGCTAAACTTAATCCACACAAATTTGGCCCAAATTTGGCGCAAACGACAACATTTTCACGCGGGTTGCTTTTAAACTTTCCCAGTACAATAAAACGTTGTACACAAATACGGGAGGCAAATAAAACGAAAATTCAAAAATTACGAATATTGAAAATAAATGAAAAATGACTGCGCAAACTTTCAGGCGTATTGTACCCGCGCCAGGTCTTAGAGAAACGGAGATTCTATTGTTTCTACATTATGGAAATAAGAGCAAAAGAATCTATTGAGGGATTAATTTCCGTTTAAACAGCCCCATTATGGTCTTCCCGAGGATTCAGCAGCAAAATATCAGTTTTTCAAGCGTAACCCCTCCATCACCCTATTGGAGGCATAAAAATATAACTAAAAGAATGTCAAAGCAGTTTTCATACTTCAACAGAAGTATCAGGCCTCGTAGACATAGGGGCTCGAATATCGATACGCTTGAGGAAAGGTCACACCTTATATTGGAAATAAATTCATACACTACAAGATAAAATATTCGGCGCAGTGTAATTTGAATTTTGAATTAAATTTGAATTTCTCATATCACTCTAGTTGTCAACTCTCCCATCACTCATATCTATTAATCAGAAAATGAGATACGACAGAGACGATGCCAATCAAAATTGACAACTCCATCCTGTACAATCCTAAAACCATTTAATAGCACGTTTTCTTGATATCCAGGAAAGATGGCATTGGATTTCATATTGTTATGGTTTATTTATGATATTTTGTCACAATTACTTGACATTTAATACTGAAGAAAGTGAGAAATCCTTAAATAGATTAATGTTAATAAGAGTTTTTGTCAACCCCCAATTTCCAAAATGTATTCAGAATAATTTCTGAGTATGAATTTTAGTATTATTTTAGTGTATCCAAAATTGAGCAAATTTAAATTTTAAACATGTTTTAAAATCATAACCTTCAAATACAGCAGATATGACTAAATTAGGGTTTCAACGTTGGGTAATGTAGTAATATTCTTATAAGTTACCGATCTGTACGAAATATTTCACAGATCTAATCAGCTTTTTACGGAATAACAACAGCGTCGACTGAGGTGAGGGTTTCCTCGCATATGTTATAGTCGTCATTCCATGAACTGGAACAAAGTCTGATTATAAAAATGTACAATTATAGTTTCACATTGAGATAATCATTAATAAGGACCTTATTTCCCAGTCGCATGACAGCGATGAATAGTCATTTATTTTCTTTTTGACAATTTACAACCTGTAGTAAATTTTTTATTTCATTTCCAACATTGTTTTTTTCTACCATGCGATGCGACAAATGGAGAGGGAAACGGGCCCAAATTGGAATCCCAACAAAGATGGAAAATATTCGATAGAATTACGATCTACACTTGGGTATCCCACAAGAAAACATCTCATACATTTCTCCGGCCGCAGGATGGGACGTTTAACTGAAGCAGAGTTCAAATTCTCCAATTTGTCCTCTAAGGTAAATTCCTGATCTAGCAGCGTACATCGGAGGATCGGTAATCGGGTTAGTATGATGGGTAGACTACCGGCTTCCGATTCAAACGGCCCGAATTCGAATTCTAGCAGTGTCCGAGATTTTTTAGTGGAATTCCGATCCCTTTATGGGAGCCTTAGGAATCACATGGGAACCATTTCAACAGCAGTGCTTCGTCCGTAGGATGGGACGTTAAGCTGTGGTCTCCATGGTGCCATTCGTTCAAGACACTACATGTCCAACGACAAGTGTGTTTCCACCTTTCTTCCTCACTCCAAAAATATATTTACTACCCTTAAAAGTAGTAGTATATCACCTCAGTCATTTGTCGCCTGCCGTATCTTGTACACATACATCCACAAACTGAGATGAAGGCAACTGTAGTCAGCCTTACAGAGTTACTGATAGCCTCTATTACAAGCCTAAACATTTTAATCAAAGTTTTTGTGGAATGACTCACGATATCGTCTAATGCAATTGCCTCAGAAGTTCAGTTCTCCTCCCTAAAGTTTTACCAAGGGAAGAGTAACCGGCAGCGAAGTACGTACCAACTAAATATCACCGAATAGTCCACAAAATAATCTGTGGTGTTATGTATGCACCACCGAATGCAACAATAGTGTAAAAAAACTTGCGAATACAACACGGGGGGTCATCAAGGAAAAGGCGAAGAAACGTAAATGGAGCGAAGATTTTCATGGAGAGATATCCGCGCTAGGAGGAGGATTAAGGGAAAGAGGAATCATTCCTTCTGGTTTTGAATTCTCCAAGGAGACGGCCTTACGGCGCAGAGCATGTTCCTCGGCCTTCTGCTACCGATCGTCTTGGGTTAGCTTTGCTCGTCTGCTCACTGCGTATACATGGCGAGGCAACCGTAGATCTCCATTCGCCCCTGGGGAACGGGTAGGTCCTGAAAAGCCCTCGCGGAAACTGACTATTATGGAACCCCATGGAGTCCTAATTTTGCATTACTTTTATTCCTCCTAAATACTTTAGGTTTCAATTCTAGCGCCTTAAGAAATTGTATGTGGTTACACTATCAAATATGCAATTACCGGCGTGATAGCTATTCGGTCGATCACAAACATGAATATTTCTCATTTTTTTTGGGATCCGCCGATTCGATGTGTCATTGAGAAATGCTCAACTTAATGATTTCATCGGTTACTTACTGCTGACTGATCTATCCAGCCGTATTATGGACAAATCAAACCAGACCAACTTGAATGCAATAATATGAGCTCGCAGGAGCATCTTTAATCAATAGATTGGTGCATTATGCTCTTCATGCGCGGTCTTACACAAAAATATTTGACAAACATATTCGAGATAATAAAAACACTAAAATTATATATATACATGCCATGATTCAAAAAAGCTTTGAAGGAATCCTAGGTGTTTCAATTGGCACTTCCCTCAGCCAAATCAATGGCTAGCAACATAAACCCAGAGCTAATGTAGCACTTCAATGAATCATACACACGGAACGAGCTCTTCTACAGTTGTGAGGATTGAATGATAGCAGCAGCAGGGGGCGTGATATTAGGTAAAAATGCATTTTCATATGAAATAACATTATAAACGGTATAATATGACCCATATAGGTATTTCAAAATCTTAGCTCAAAAGATAGCCTTGAAATAAAAACACCAATTTACTGCTTTCAATATTCTTACACAGTGTACGAAGTGTATTTTAAGGGTGATTCAGTCGACTGAAATCATCATTTCGATACGTCCACACACAACATATTCGGACACACATTCCATTTCATTTCACTTCGAAGCCCATTCTACCGGGACATAAAAGGATGTAAACCATTGAATCTTCCAAAAGCACTGTATCACAGAGTAATCGAAAGACTAATGCGCATTTTACTCATTAGGATAGAGATACGAATTTCAAATTTACATAAGTAACCTTAAATACTCCGTTGTGGATCCATAATTATAACGGTGGGTGAAAAAATTAGACGGAAAGAACTTCGGGAACCCGTTACTCTCTAATATCTCTCCTCTCCAATATCTTTTCAATAATCGATCATTACCACAATTTATGGGTAGATTATTAGATGGTCATAGACTTAAGTACTTCTCATTTCATGGAGCCATAATAACAGTATCCTGAAAATAAATCCGGATATGCAGTGTTTTATTAAAACTGATGCTTTTGCAATAAGCGGCCGAGAACATCATACTGTTTTGAAATATACATAATCAACGAGAAAAAGTTGGGAACAAGAGGAACGACGCCACGAAAAGTTTTTTCTCTCCAAAATGCATTTTTCTGTTATCTTCTCGTCTGAGGCGCCAGCTTCTCTCCAAAATCTCCTCGTCATCCTTCCCGACAACTTAACACTTTATTTGCTCTCCTTTTTCAGTCCAAACGAATGCTCGCATCGGTTTCAGCGATAGGAACCGAGGAACGACAGAATTTAGTTATCTTATGACAAGAGACGATTCATGTCACGAGCACAATCTGGCAAAAACTTCTGAAAAAAGCGTAAAAAATTTATATCAATGTCAGTTTATATGCATATTGAAAAATCACTTGGTAAATTCCACACTTTATTTACGAAAAAACCGACCCAGGTTTCGGCAACTCAGTGCCATTTTCAAGGTATCTGATCGTGTGGTGGCCGAGTATGTTTACCTTATAGGGACCCTGGCGAAAATATAGCGTGAAGGGGGCGTCATGTAAGCTCCTATCGGAGATGAAGGAAGAGTTGACCAAGCCACAAGGTAGGGTGAACGGAGAGTCGTCTTGGAGTGTTAACGGAGCGTAGACGGGGTACAAGTCTACTTCCGCCTCTATTTACATTCTAAAAATTGCCTAAAAATAGTTAAACTAACTACAGTAATGGCTTCCCATCCCACGGTCCCGGGCACGAACCCCGGTAGGAGCTGAGATTTTTCAATACAAACTCGATGTTTACTTCGCTGTTACGTGGATGTTAATGGTAGTGGTTGGACTGTCGGATGGGACTGTTGGCCACTTCGAGACTAATGTAAACAGCAGTCACTTTGCGTCTCCCCTCCTATCCTGATAGCAAAAATTACCATTTTTTCGGATGCCTCCTCTAAAATACAAACGACCACACATCATATCGCTGAGAATAATTCAAGGGGTTATCCACCACTAGTCCACCACATACCATAATATAAGCATTAAGGTAACTTAGACCCTTCTTTGAAGGTTAAATTGCGTTCTCTTTTCATGCGGAAATATGTGCGCTTCTCGATACCCATTAATGGAAGAATATGAAGACAGTACATTCATTAATGCTTTTTGAAACCAATAACGCATGCCGTAAGCAAATAAACAAAAAGAGAGCGAGAGGCTAAATGCATATGTAATTCAATCGAATTTTTTTCATATTGCCATTCATAAAATAATGTGATAAAGAGAGGAATAAATGACGGATGCTCTACCTAGCCTCTGTCAGACGAATAAAAAGAGCAAATATATTCCATCACAAAAATATCAGTTAACTTTCTCACAATTTTTCCACTCTTGAGCTGATATCCGATTGAAAACCTCAATGCAATACCAGAGCCATGTTAAAACGTCCTGGCAATCTTGCATTGACTTTGGAGCGGAAATTTAAAGGGAGTTCCGAGTGAGTGGAATAGCTATCAGCGGACGAGAGCCTTTATTGCTCCGAGTGGGAAACGCTCGTGAGTCTTCGTTCAAAAAGGAGACCCTTTTCAGGTTCCTTCTGGCTCAATGCCTTCCCCAGAGATTTAACAATCGTAACAAATCATGCGGAATGTAGTACGTCGTAAGACGTAATAACGCGACTGAAATAAATCTCAGATATGAAAGCAGCAGTCCATAAAGAGGTGCTTTTCCTACGTAGTGAATTTCACAGAACTTAACCCAAAAAGAGCACGGGAAAATAAGGAGGAAATTTCATTTCTTCTCCACTGGAGGATTTTTGCTAAAAGTAAAAAGAGAAATGGCTTAATCACATTCAAAGTGAAACAAGTTGTTTAATTTTTCTTCGAAATATTTTAACCTTACTGTTTTTTCTTTATCAAAGACTAGCTGTACCCGGCATGCGTTGCAATGCCTCTTTTTCTAAGTAGGCACACATATGCAAAGCAGACATGTAAAAAATAAATGAAGGACAATGATTTTATGGCGTATTCGCAAAATAAAATACTCTATCATGAAGTCCTCATTGATTTCCATACTATTCATGGCTTGGCCCACAAATCTTTTCTGAGTTCAAAATCGGTCCCTAATCGAATTTAGAACCTAGTTCAACGAATATCTCGTACCTACACAGGAACTCATAAAGCACAATAGATGACTTGAGTTTCTATTTCATGCCTATGCTGCAGTTTCCAAGTAAATAAAATATTCTAATGTTGAAGTAGTGCAAAAATGTTAGATTTTCGACCTTAAAAACCCAGTTTTAGGAATAAGCGAAGCATATACGAAAAATCTAATGCAAGAATTCAAAACCTTGTTCTATAAGTGATCTTATGATAATCATTTAAAATCCAAAGGCAAACAAAGAGACCACTGCACCAAATTGTGACGGCTCGAGTCCATCACAGATTTACGTCCCAACCACACCCTATTTACCCAGTCACCGCCCCCACCCCACTCCTTGGCTCTGGAGTGTAGCACTTCGCCGCGCAGTTAGGTGCATCGGCTATGAGTGGTTTGGAGGGATTCATTTGACCATGTATAGGCATATGGCGTGCCTTACGCCATACCCCCCCCCTTTTCATCATGTGACCCCGGCGCCGAAAAGGATATAAAGACCGCGCAGGTGTCGCGGAGGCTCTCTTCGTTTTTTTTCCTCAATGAGGAGTGTTCGCCAGAGTGGTGACCAGTGGGCCGAAGAGGAGACGTTCTTCGTGCTTCGGGGCCAGGAGCAGGCTCGGTACATTGGTCCGATATAGATATCGGTCAATCCGTACAAGTATTTCCCGATCTACGAGGAAGCAAACCTATTGAAGTGCCGGAAAGTGCACTTCTTTGCAGTTCCTCTTCAGGTCTACGCAGTCACGAATGCCGCACACCAGTCGATGAAAGAAGAAGGCCGGGACCAGTGCATCCTGGTTTCGGGTGAGTGCTACCCGGGAGCCAAATAATTCCGAACTCCCCCCATGACCTTCCCTTTTTCCCCCTCATGTGTTAATACCCAATCATCCAGCCCACCAACCCCGTTTTTTTTCGCGAGACCTTATTATTTTAAAACTAAATTTCATATGTGGACGTTTGTCCCGGCTTTTAATTGGCCACAGCTTGCGGGTAAGAGTCGGGAACCGTCACAAAATCTTATTCTAAGTACAAAAAAAATTACCTTACTTTTAACACAAATTATGTCTCCCTAATACGATTCTGATACACGTGATTGAGCAACTCGTAAACTATCTGCTTCGTCGCTTGCTTGATGTTCCTTGCTTGTTTCAGAAACTCGCGTGCTAACACTCATTTTTTGAAACTATTCGCGCTCCACCTATTGTACAATGGATATAATCATTCAGAAACATTCGAAGGCGCGCGCACAACAACTCATCAAATTTCCCTGGCATGCGTTGCAATTCCTCTTTTTCTTTCTAAGTAGGCACACATATACAAAGCAGACACATTTTCTAGTACAAAATAAATGAAATACAATGTATTTAATTAAAGTTGAAAAAATGTATTCAAGTGCTTTGGGATATAAATAATCTTTGGTCTTACCGCCCTCCGCAAAAATAATAAATTTTTCGTCCGTCCCACTCGTGAGCATGTGAAAAGCATGGGTATTCCAGATTTAATCCACACAATTGAAACGATTGACCTTTTGTCTTGTTGATGGTCATTGAGAAGGCAAGGCGAACTGTAGTCGTTTGACTACAGCTATCAAATCAGCAACAACCTGGCCTTTAAATGTTTCCGGAGTGAATAGCCATTCATGAAATCGCTACGAAATGTATATTCACGCCTGGTTGCCCCGGAAATGTCTATTGTTGAAAAGGAAGAAAAATTGATGATTCCAGAGATAAAAACACAATACTTGGACAAAAAAGAAGCGTGTAGCACAATTGAATGTAAGAATGAAATACTGCATTCTATTATGCGTTACTTGATACAAATTTCCATCCAATATTTTGAGTGCAAGTAATTTTAAAAATCAAAGAAGCGCCTGCACCGAATTCAATGATTTTCTTATGGGAGTAAACGTTAACAATATTGGGGTTAAAACAACCCCAAATTTGCCCTTTTATAATTCAGAAACCTTCATGGGCACGCGAACAACATCTCACCAAAGTTTCATCGCAATCGGATAAATGGTATTGGCGGGCATAAAGAATGAACAAAACAAACATTCTTTTTCTATATATATATATATATATATATATATATATATATATAATAAATGGATGTTTGTATGTTTGTCCGAGATTAATAGACTTGGACACCGTCTTACCGATCATCATGAAAGTTGGCACATATATGTATTTTTTCAAGGAAAAGGTTTTTATGCTATTTAAAAATACCTCAGGGCCCCAAGAGGTCCCAAAAAGGGCCCTTTTGGTGGTTTAAGCTACGAATTGGGTACTGTGCAGTGGTTTCATTTTTAGCTTTTTTAAACTACTTCCGCTCAAGATAAGAGAGGGTTGGGATTTTTTTATCAAATGGCTAAAAGAATGAAGTTTGTAATTCTTTCAATCAATTATCTTTTCCTATTCGTATTTGTCTGAAACCACGTTTTAAGCAGCAAAAACGCACATTTTCTCAGAAATCAACAATAGCATATTTCCTTGACAGCCAGATTTTGGTCTTTTACGCATTTAAAATTGATTTAGCTTAGTTAAGCTGATTAGGAATGCTAAGCATTGGGTTTCATGCAGTGGTTTATTTTTTTCTCAGAAATCATCAACAGCATATTGCCTTGACAACCAGCTGTGGTCTTTAACGCATTGTAAATTCATTTTGCTCAGTTAACCTGATAAGGAATTCAAAGCATTGGGTTTTGTGCAATGGTTAAAGTTTTTAGCTTTTAAAAAATACATTCACTCAAGATAGAGAGTTAAAAATTATTTTTTCGGATACCCGAAAGAATGAAGTTTTTCATTTTCTTCAATCGATTCTCCTCTTATATGATAGTTTATAAAGGAAGTGTTATCCCGAGCTTCGCAGGGGTAATTCAGCTATACATATATAAAAATGTTATGGTGTCTGTATGTCCGTCTGTCGGTCTGTTGCTCCATTACTCAAAAACTATGTTGGCCCGATTGAGCTGAAATGTGTCATGCAGATAGAAAATATAGGTATCTGGCTGTAACATAGGCTATATTAAAAAGCCCTCGGGGCCCCCAAAGGCCCCCTCTGGTGGTCCATGCTAAGCATTGGGTTCGGTGCAGTGGTTTCATTGTTTGCTTTTAAAAAGTACTTTCACTCAAGATAGAGAGCCGGGATTTTTTTATCGGATGGCTGAATAAATGACGTTTCTTTCTATTGAATTTTTTAGGCTTTGTATTTGTCTGAAATTTATTTTTTTGCTGAACAATCTCATATTTTTCTCTAAAATCAGCAATAGCTAATTTCATTGACAACCAGAGATTTGATTTTCCAAAGATAGTCATGCCTCTATCATTTAAATATCATGTTTTCCTGCAGGCCCGTTGAAAGGAAATCTGTATAAGAAGGGCCCAGAACCCCAAGGGCCGTATGATAGATTGCTTCGGGGAGTAATCGATAATTCAATGCACATTTACAAGTTTAATCTTCAAAGACTATTCTCAAAGTAGCTCTCATACGGGCACTGCATGTATATGAGAGAATCATTACGTAGTAAACGATACACATAAAGGAATTAAACTTGCAAGAATATTTACGTGCAGCGAATAGTAATGGTAATAATACCTCCCTTGCTACAACAAACACAGCTTTGTTTATTATCGTTTAACACTCAGAAATATTAGACGTAATGTAACAACCTGCCTCTCATTACGATTGTGAACTGTTTTTAGACCAATTCCCACATCATAAACGATACAAAATATTTATATATGTTTAAAAGTGTTATAGTGTAGTTAACTTACATTCACTCAATCATCGAGTTGCCTATTAATGAGTCTAACTCGCCGCTGTGTTTCCCCTCCTTGGACTTAAAAATATTACCATAAACATGCTTAATAGAATAAAGGGTAACCTTTCGAAAATAATTCTAAAGCATGAGGAATGTCTTCTTGGTGAGTAACTGAGTCCTTGCATGAAAAACGACCAAGGTTAGACTTGGATGCTCAAAGACATGTCCACCAGCGATCGCATGAGTATCTCCCCGTGGTATTTCTCGGGTTACTCTAAGAACAGCACAAATTTCTTCCCAACATAACCTACGGTCGAGCAACCAACTATAAATCTGGTTCAAATATAGATCCATCTGTTTCGAAACTTTACTCTGTTTTAAGATGGCGGAAACTATAATGACGTCACGACATGCTTCTCACCCGAAAGAAGGGCAGAAATTCTGCACAATAAACTACACTCGTGCATGAAAATCGGCAAGTGCACTAAGAATCACCATAGATTTTTAATTTAGCAATCGTAACGAATGACAATGGCTACTCTTTACACCGAAGGCGCAGTCCGGGTGACGGTGGATTGATAGGTCAAATAAAAATGGCTGCCACTTTAAATGCTCCTTTTGACGTTGTAAACCGCTGGATTGTACCCTACTATCCAATCCTGATTAAGATACTAAAAGCACATATCAAAGTTGGATAGCACAACTCAATTAAGTCATTGAATGCATATATATGTATGTATACAAGGGAAGAGATGAAGCCGTCAATCACTCAGAAGACGGCTCAAGAGAACCAGAGGGACGAGGTGACCATCTGTCAACATGTGTGCTATTTGTTAAGTAGTAATGAGTCTGCGTGGTCCATTTTTGGGTTTCCCGTCATGAAAGAGGACCAACGGTAACTCATTTCTCCGAGCACCTGGAAAATGGTCAGCGTGTCTACTACAACGAACACAACGTACAAGATAGGTTACAAACTACTTAAATGACCAGGCTGTCACTATTCTTCAGGATTTGTGGTTTTCTTAGAAAATAAGTTCAATGTTTTTCACACGGATTTAATTTCAACGGGTACCTTCCGCTTTCCACTACGTTTCGATTTAACTATAAGCCATCATCTATGTAATATCAGCATACCATTATTCGGTTTTCTTCGATATTTTGTCTTTTTTATATAAATTTAAAAGCGATTTCATTATATTTTTTCTGCTCGAAATCATTTCCCTTTTGTATAAACAGCACTTCTACATTATTTTCAAGTTTTTTCTCTCCCGTTGAGAATCAACGGGTATTTTCGCTAGTTATATATAAGATAGATAACATACATCCGCGGGACTTGATATGGTCAACAGCTTTCCGAACGGCTCTCATGGAAGTTTTAGTAAAATGCTATTTCACTGAAGCTCTATGATAATAATCCTTTAACGAATCTTAGAGTCTGGAACGCTAAAGAAATTCTATGACCTCTGTTAAAGAACGCGTTCACAGTCGAAAGAAGAATTCATCACTTTCTTCTTCTCCTTATTTCTCCAAAAACACTAACGTATAAAAGAGCAAAGCTTTAAGGAGGTGGTTCCACCGTAAAATGACTTAAATGTAATTTCATTCATATTCTGTCTACTAGTAGAAACATTTGTTCTCTATCTGATATGAACAACAAAATAATACCTTTCCACGCTATTTTATTCTATAATTGAACTTGAAATGACATGGTGTTCAAATGGGGGAACGAGAGAAACACGGGGAAAAATAGTATTTTTCCATAAAATACAAATGCCATTTTCGCGGAAAATTCTTTAAGAAGGAAATAATCGAGAGAAACTGAATAAAAATAAAATACAGGCATCTTAACACCTTATTTTTATAGTTTATGCCGTAATTGAAGTCAAAATGCGGTAATTCGTAGGAAATGGTGCTGCAGTCGGCTCCTATGGCTGGAAAAAATTGCTCATTTAAAATATATTCGTGGAATAATCTAAATATATATTGTACTTTACTTTTGGTTTTCTGTAGGTAACGCATTGCATCAGTGAAAGCAGGATTTTTTTGACAAAATATGAAAAATGTGGAATTTAGTATTTGTTTTGACTCATACAGTCGCGGCGGAACCTCCTTAAAGGGCTTCTCACTCTAGCAACTGCGCGCGTAAAGAAAAATACGGCGCCACAATGATAAGAGTTTGGGTTACGTGGCATGTCCTTTAAGGTATAGTAAAAAAAACTAGCAAGAGGAAAAAAATCAACGTGTTATATATCAAGCAACGTAGAAAGCACTCTCCTTGATTACTTTATTGTTCAGGCAACAATGAATCAATTAGAAAAAGCTCTTTTTCTGGACTTATCGAGTATGCGAGCGTTGTTTTCATACGCTCATTTCTTTAGAATGGGCACTTAACACCCTAATAACCCTGCAGTATCTTTACCCCAATTGATATTTACCCGCCACTTGACAGCTTAATCCCGCGTTATTATACGGGGCAGGGGATGTTATTTATGCGCTCCCATTTAGGGAATTTATTGAGTAGTCCATAATGTATAAAGTCCCATTACCTCGAATGATCTACAACTCCAAATGTCTCTCCCGTGGTAGGGAACTTAAATAGTATATCCGAAGGTGCTGGGGCAGAGCTCGAGATCTGACGTCAACGAGGGAAAAATGTACCCTTCACACCGTTAGGAAACGTACAATTCCATTGAAATTTTACAGCAATATGTCAATCATGTCCCGAAAGTCAGCTACGTGTTTCTAAAATGCCGATTCTCATGCTCATATAATAAATGCGCATATAATAAATGCGCATATAATAAATGCTCATATAATAAATTCTGTACGCAGTTTACACACAATTTGGATAATTAGTACAGAACAACGTCTTAATACTACTTTTGTCAATTGAAAATTGTCTCCAAACATTTTATTTGTAGATTTATGCGCACTTGACAGAACGAATGACTCAAATAAAACAAGAGATTAATACAAGAGCGTTTAATTTTTCCCATATTAGTCATTTTTAAGGGAAAAGTGAGATTTCTTATTTAATATCTCAATTTCATCTTTATTTTGCGTCGAACAGCTTCCGTGTTTCAATGCGTCATTTTTATTCGTACAATCCAATAAAGATTACGGGTCATTAATAAGGGTGTAACCCATGAGCTAGGATAAGTAGGCAAAAAGTTCAAAAAATTCTTTAATGAAATACTTACAATTAACCTTTAAATACGTTTATGCCATTGAGCTGAATCGTTGGTAATGACCCAGACAATTGCAATTGTACAACTGATTTTGTAAATTTTTTTCACGTAAAATTTTATCGTCATGCATGAAACTGGTTCACGTCTCCTGAACTGGAAAGGAGACGAAATGTTTACGCCTCCTAAGACATGACTCAAATATGCACCACATGTTGGTGCTGAGCATAGCCTGTTTTCATTTGAATGTCGCGTGCTCGTTCAATGATAATCCCTGTTGCAGCTCGATTTTCCAATGTTGCCATTCAAGCTCGAAGAGCTCCAACAGATATTCCCGCAGATGTGGCTCTCTTAAATGCATACTACTCATTCAAGACAAAAAAAATCTGCTGTATTTTTCGGTTGGTTCTGAGCATAATCTGTTTTCGTTTGAATGGCGCGCTCGTTCAATAATAATCCCGGCTGCAACTGGAATTTAAAATGTAGCTATTTTAGCTTGAAGAGCTCCAACATATAGTCCCGCAGATGTGGCTCTCTTAAATGAATAGTACTAATTCAAAAGAAAAAAAAATCTTTCTGCCACAATACAAATTGGATATTTCGGAAGAATCTTAATTGGAGCTCATTGAAAAAATTTATTGATATAAATTCAATTAGCGAGGCTTATCACATTCACAGCCAGATCAGAATCCCTCTTCCAATTTGAAAAAAAAAATAGAACTTACAGTTTTCATGATATTATCGTTTCCTATTCTTCTGTATTCCTAAGAATCCACAGAAAAAGCAGAACAGGGAAGAAAGAAAATCCCTTATGAGTGAATTTCACATCTCTGAGTTAAGGAGGTTGGGTGGTTTTACTCAACTTAAGAGAATTCGATGAAACTTGCTGGAAACATTAATTTTGTTGTCTTAAAGCTACCTGATTTTTTTCAGAATTATTTGCCGCAGATTTCTTAAGATATTTGAACGAGAAGTCGGCATTAAAATACACGGGTTGTTATGGGAACGCAAGGCTCTATTCATCAGAAAGAACCTTTACTAATTATTCAATGTATAATAACTTATATCATCGATAGAAAAATGTATATGTAACAGATTTTTACTCCGAGAGCTTGAAGAAATCCCTCGCGCGCGTTGCAGATCGTGTGAAATTGGCACCATTTGAGTATTGTACTTGAATGTGGATGCATAACTTGCAGGATGCAGAAGGAAAGGCATAAGAACGTGTAATTTCATACCCAATTCTCGATCGAATATCTTAAAAATGCTGCGGTAATTAGCTCTGAACATTTGCAGGTAGCTTTAGAACAATATTATTAATACCTTCAGGAAGTTTCATTGAATTCTCTTGAGTTGGGTGAAACCACCGAACCTCCTAAATTGATTGGTGAGTTCTACAATCAAATATTTAATATCTTCCAGTAGAAGACTCTGCTTGGTTTATTCAATGCTAGAATAACCAATTACATTAGAAGGTGAACATAACTTCGCGCGTACCCTATTTTGTCTTCGTTTTTTTATTTTAAAGGAAGAAAAACGCATGCTTTACTTCATATACAGTAGCATTAAAAATGAAGAGAATGCTTAAATTAATTTTGAAGAGCAATAGTGGACGCTTTGGTTGCAATATTGGAAGACTTATACCTGCATACATAATAACTTGTGTTTATTATTTGACTCCTAGTGTCCACAATCATAGGAATACGTTTTTATTGTAGTTTTTAATTTGGAGTTTTTTATAGCTAAACTAAAATGACAGTCCCTAACATGGTTGCTCCCCATATTTCTGTTGAAAGCCTAAGAGCCATAAATATAATAGATAATTGGGATTGGTACGCGTGGCAGTGACCTACTTAAGAAATGAATCTCAGTTTAATAAATAATCAATTTACACAGTTAATTTCCGCTTGAATTCTTTCTTGCCGTTTTCATGAGCATTCACCTTCACAAGCAAAACAGGAAGCTTCTGTCCATGTACAGTACGCTTTCTTCTGAACCATTATTCCTGGGAAATTCAGAAGATGTTGCTCTTAACATTAATCTTCCTTCTCGGAAAAAACCTGGCAGCCCACACCTACCTCCAAAGAAAAGAGCCATCGGTCATTTTTTAACACTAAGAGGACGGGAGTTTTTTTTTACCACCAAGGACGGCTGGGATCATTTGACCCGTAACGTTTTATTACCATTCGTGCAGTATATGGCATGGGTTTTTAACGGTCTTTGCCAGCTAAAGTTATATCCCATCTTTTCAAAGACCTTATCCGAAGACTGACACAATATTTACTTGCTCAGGCGGGATTCGAACCTAGGACCACTAGATCAGAGGCGGTGAGGTCGGTGCGTTTCCACCATGGCTACTGCAGTTACTTTATCATTTGGAGGATTTGCACTCTTTCTACCCCAGGAGATCTACATTATGGTAAACATTTGTTATATTTTTGATACATTACACTTTTTTTCTTTTTCCGAATCATTGCCGGTGTGAAATTTTAAAGTGAGCACATTTTCGTATTCTCTCCTTATAATAAATAAGGAAGTCACTATGTTTGCTCTAATTCATTTCAGTTGCGTAGATTTCAGTGTACATCCGAACGGAAGGATGTATTGTTTTCTCCGTACCATCTCATCGTTCCAAGAAGAGAACTGAGGCTGGTATTCATAGTCAGAAATTATTTGTCAAATAATCGACGATTCATGAATCTGTGATTATTCTCGAATCTATGATTATTTTGGCCAAGTATTCACAGACAAAAAATAATCATTGATTCAAGAATCAGAGATTGGTGAATCTCTGATTATTGGCCTGGATGTCAACTATGATTCAATTCAATGATTTCTAATATGATATGATTCGTCAACTAACGATTGAATCTATGATTATTTGTCGTGCTATGAGAAATTCGGGGTACCTACGACGCGTGGGCCGAAAACAGATTTATTTTGAAGCTGCAAATAAATTTTATGATGTTCAAAAGCTCTAAATCATCTTCTAAATTCCTAATTAATGCATAACTTTCAAAATAATTAGCTATTGAATTCAAATCGCAAATTTTACTCCCTATGGTTTTGTTCGCTGAAGTTGCGTCAAAATACGACTGTGGTAACTAGGACAAACAAGCAACCGTGAATGTCCGCGGCGGGCGTTTTGAAATCATTTTGGCGTTCTGTAAGAGGCGGCCGACATATTCCTTCCTTCATTCCATTCCCACCTAACCGACACGTTCAGCTCCTTTACTTCCGACCCTCCCCCCTCCCCTCACCACCCAGTCCCGTCGGCCGTCGGCAGAGCTTGCATGCCCATGTAAGGTGAATTGTACCTTGGACCTTATCATGCGGGGCATGCGAGCCAATGGCAGCGGGAGAGTACGCCGACGGGAGAGAGACGCCACCACGGGCAGTCGGTCGGCGTATGTATAGCGATGAGTATCTAATAAAAGTGTAAGTGCTCCCGACTTGTGTCTTCTTCCTTTCCCGCGCGATCCCATCCTACTGCAGCGGACAACGGCTCAACGACGAGAGTGTCATCGGCGACTTACAATTTGATGTCAGAAGTGGGATATGTCCATCTAGCTGTGGCAGACCGGAGGACGGAATATCGTCGCGGGAAAAGGAGGTAAGACCATAATGGCGGGGCGAGTTAGTGTTGGCGGGAAAGAGGTTGAGTTGAAGCAGGTGATAGAGGACGTCCATGAGAGGCTACGTGAGTTATCCTGCGAGAATCAAGCCCTTAAGTCCCGGTTGGTGGAACGCGATAGCGCCCCTAATTCGAGTGCTGGCCCCGACAGTAGGAAGTTTTCTTTATTGTCGTCCGTGGAAGTGTTTTCGGGGGGGCCCTCTGAGAATGTGTTTGCGTTTTTCGAGTGTATAGAGGAAATCGCGGAAATTAGTGGGTGGGTAAATGCAGACAGACTACGAGTGGCTAAATTGCGTGTGTCTGGCAGTGCAGCGGAATTCGTCCGCTCGAAGCAGGAGTGCCGTGAGGCCGCCAACTATGAAGACTTTAAACGAGTGCTAACTGAGAGGTATAAGAGGAAGCACGAGGCTCGGTTCTATCGGGAGCTTGTCTCTCAGATGAAACGGGGGCCCACGGAGGACATAGAGGCTTTCGCGGATCGCATAAGGAGCGCTAACGCGCGAACTTACGAGAAGAACAGGTCCGAGGAGTATTTCGAGGCCACCTTATTCGAAGCCGAGCAGAGGGCGTTGGACGCGTTCCTGAATGGACTCTCCGGTGAGGTGGAACGCCGATGCCGCCATGATGCGCCGAAGACCCTTGACGAGGCTGTGAGGAGCGCCTTGCGTGCTGAAGTGATAGAAGCAAAGGTGGCATCGCGGGCGCCGCCAACGGCCCCGAAGATTTTCCGCGCGCCAAACGAGAGGAGGTGTTTCAACTGGGACCAACCTGGGCATTTCTCTCGACAATGTAAACTGCCGCGAAAGGAACAGTATTACGCTTGTGGCCAGGGGGGGCACATTGCTCGTCAATGTCCCCGTCGTGGGAGACCTGCGCCTGATTTAAACGACAACGGCACCGGCGCGGCCGCAGACGCCGGGTGCCGTTGGTGACTATTCCCGTGACGGGCTGTGATGCGGTGGAGGTGGATCTAAGAGTAAAGGGGGTTATAGAGGGACGCGAGTGTAGACTTCTGATCGACACAGGAGCGCAAGTATCTCTGATATCAAGTGAGATAAGTGGTTGTTATGGACTCTCGAGGCCGGAGTGCCACCTGAGAGGAATCACGGGAAGGACGCTTTGGACACACGGGCAAAAGGTGGTGTCCTTACGCTTGGGTGATCATGTCTATCCCATGCAAGTTCAAGTTGTTGACAAGTTAGATGGAGTGGATGCTATCGTGGGATTAGACTTTTTGGAACGATATCGAGGTGTGTTGGATGTGGGAAATAGGATTTTGCACTTGGGGGGGCGGGAGATTCGGTTAGTAGGTCGCCGAAAGGAAGAATATTGTGCCCCAAGTCTAAGTTTTCCTGCGGATCAGAAATCAGACGATGAAATGCGGAAGGAGATAAATGTCGGTGGGAGTAAAGAATAGCCCGTGTGCCTCGGAGAAGAAATTAGGGTACCGCCGAGTTCTGGGAGAATTTTGAGAATAACGATGGATGCGTGCGTTGGTACCGGGACATATTTAGTGGAGCCCGCATTAGACTCTGTAGAAAACTGCTATGTCGCGAGAGGGTTGTGCACCGTCGATACTAAGCAGTCAGTTACACTGCAAGTCACCAATTTTGGCCGTGATGAAGTAGTGCTACGAATATGAACCAGACTAGGAGTGGCTACAAAGCTGGAGCTCAGCGAAACAGGGGCTGGCAAGATGCACGGGAAGGTGGTAAGGACGATAGCGTCGGCCGACAGCGGGGGGATGTTTCGCGAGAAGTTGGCGCACCTGGGTGTAAGTGAGAGAGAGGTCCTCCTGCCATTATTAGAAGAATTCGAGGATCTGTTTACCGAGAAGAATCAACTACCTGTCACCAATCTGACGTCCCACCGAATCAGCACGTGCGACGCCCCCCCTGTCTACAGAAGGCCTTATCGGGTGGCCCATCATTTGAAGCCCGTGGTGGAGACGTTCGTCTGCGAGCAGCTCGAAGCGGGTATTATTGTCCCTAGTGAGAGCCCTTGGGCATCCCCAATTGTGGTTGTACCGATGAAATCGACTGACGGAAAACCGGCGTACCGGTTTGGTGTGGATTTTCGGGCTTTGAATGCGGTGACTGTCCCCGATGTGTATCCCATTCCGAACGTCGTCGAGTCATTGGACTATTTGGGCAATTCTCGATTCTTTTCAACGCTGGATTTGACGAGTGGCTACCATCAAATACCGATGCATAAGGATGACCAAGAAAAGACTGCTTTCAATGTCAACAGCGGACATTACCACTACACTCGAATGCCGTTCGGGTTACGGAACGCCCCCGCCACCTTCCAACGCCTAATGGATAGCCTTTTGAGAAATTTGAAGCAGGTACGATGCCTCGTCTATTTGGACGACGTAATCATCTTTAGTGCGACGATAGAGGAGCATGCCGTACGGTTGCGTAATGTACTTGACAGATTGAGAAATGCTGGCCTAACCCTGAAGTTTGATAAATGTAAGTTTGCAGAGGAGAAGGTCAACTATTTAGGTCACGTCATTTCAAAGTGTAGAGTTCAACCGGATCCCGGAAAGATATCCGCTGTGCAGGAATTTCCCACCCCCACCAACGGGAAGGAACTTCAATCTTTTCTAGGACTCGCCAATTATTATAGGAGATTCTTTGTGGGTTACGCAGAGATAGTGAGGCCGTTGACGAAGTTATTAAGGAAAGGTGCAGTGTTCAACTGGGATGGAGAATGTGTAGGGTCCTTTGAGAAATTAAAAGAAGCCCTGACTAATAGCCCTGTGTTGTCCTATCCAGATTTTGACAAACCCTTTATTATTTCGACCGATGCGTCCAACTTCGCAATAGGGGCTGTACTTTCTCAGGAGATCAACGGGGAAGAACACCCAATTGCATACGCATCAAGACAGTTGAATTCCGCTGAAATAAATTATTCAGTAACTGAAAAGGAACTGTGCAGTGTCGTGTTTGCTGTGGCGCAATACCGGTGCTACGTATATGGGCGAAAATTCAAAATAGTTAGTGATCATGCGGCCATCAAGTGGCTATTTAGCCTACGTGACCCGAGCAGCCGGCTGATGCGATGGACACTTAAACTTTCTGAATATGACTACGAGGTAGTGCATAAGCCGGGGGCATTGCATAAGAATGCAGATGGACTTAGCCGAAAGGTGAGACGAATGAAATGCACACCGAGTGTCGACATAGAGAGTGCGCAAGAGAATGACGTCGAATGCGCGGAATGGGTGGGTAAGGCAGGGTTCGAGGTCGTGGACGGGATCCTTTTTAAAGTTGGCCCGCGAGGAAGAGTGATAGTTGTCCCTGAGAGTGTGAGGAATGACGTTTTGAGACAATGTCATGACTACGCCCTCGCGGGACACCTGGGGGTCAGGTCAACGAAAGCTCGCGTGGCAGCACGGTATTGGTGGCCGCACTTGGGAAGAGATTGCGAGGCTTATGTGAGGAACTGTGTGTCGTGTAACAGGAGAAGCCCGTATGGGAAGAGTAAGGCCCCGTTACAAGCTCTACCGGCCACCGACAGACCCTTCGATTTTATAGCTCTCGATGTAGTCAGCCCGTTGTCTCGAACCGAGAAGGGAAACAAGTTCATTCTCTCAATTTTGGATCATTTTTCTAGTTCCTTTGCCAAATCAAACAGCAGAGGTGGTTTCCATGGCCCTGGTTAAAGAATGGATCCTGAAATTCGGTGTCCCTGGTAAGGTTCTGACCGATCAAGGTAGCAATTTCATGTCGGACTTATTTAGGGGTGTGTGTAAACTACTTAATAGGATGGAAGTGGAGTATTCCCGGGTAAAAGAGGCATTAGAAACCTTGGTGGATTTGGTGGAGAAGAAGAGGTTTCGTAGGGGGTGGATTGATGCCGGAGGATCGCTACTTAAAATGGTTCTCGGAACAGCTGAACGGTAGGATCGAGAAGCTTGAGAGGGAGGGAGGAGATGCTCGTTTGGCTATAGGTTCGCAATTATTAGTACTGAAAGGGATGGAAGGACGAGTGGCGAATAATACGCGTTTCCTAAGGAGTTTAGTTGATGAATGTATTGATTGCAGGAACAATTCTCAGCTTCGCCTCAATCAATCAGAGGCGAGTTATATGGAAATTGACGCGGAAGTTGCGAAGGGGCCATTGAGGATTGGTTTGGGCGATTTCATCGAGAGGGTGCGAGAAAATTCATCCCCGGGAAATACCTATCATATTTCGATCCCTGTTGGCCTAGGAGCACTGTTAATTGTAATTTTAGGATTGACATATTGGAAGCTTGCTTGGACTAAGGGAAGGTGCCATAGGTTGGACAATAAATCCACTCGCACGAGGACCATCGATGCTGGGAACGTACGTGTAGTAATTGATCAGGAGAAAGATGATGGGGTAGGCGAGAGCATGTATAGGGATACTTAGTAGATAAGGCGAGGAGTGGGTTGGGGTACTCCGAGGCTAGAGAGTTTTGCGTTGCGTAGAAGTAATGGGTAGCTTCTTTTATTTTTTTTGTTTTAGCAGAGTAGTAGTATTAATCAATTGAATCCCTTATGATCGAGCTAAGGTAACCATCGATCGCGTTAGTAAAGAATGTAATAGGTTGTTTCATAGTGGTTGTGTTATTTTCATTCATTTTTCCCATGATTTCAATAATGTGTCTGATAGTGTAATGTGGTTTAGGACTAAAGTGGTGAGATCATGCATGTTCGAAGTTTTCTCGATGCATCTGGACGGGTGTATTTTGACAGTGATGACAAAAGAGGACGAAATGTTGTGTTGATCCAATTCTTTTTTCTGTTTGTGCTTGGGTTGCATTATTTTTTTTGGTGTCTAAGAACTCATAAGTTTGATTTGATTGTGTTTAAAATTTCCATGAATGTAAATTTTTTGGGGGGAGTGGATGTAAGAGGCGGCCGACATATTCCTTCCTTCATTACTTTCCCACCTAACCGACACGCTCAGCACCTTTACTTCCGACCCCCCCCCCCCTCCCCTCACCACCCAGTCCCGTCGGCCGTCGGCAGAGCTTGCATGCCCATGTAAGGTGAATTGTACCTTGGACCTTATCATGCGGGGCATGCGAGCCAATGGCAGCGGGAGAGTACGCCGACGGGAGAGAGACGCCACCACGGGCAGTCGGTCGGCGTATGTATAGCGATGAGTATCTAATAAAAGTATAAGTGCTTCCGACTTGTGTCTTCTTCCTTTCCCGCGCGATCCCATCCTCCTGCAGCGGACAACGGCTCAACGACGAGAGTCGGCGGCTTACAGTTCCTCCATTCTTATTTAAAAATGGAATCGGACAAGAGAAGTTCCGGGAAACACTTTACCGCGAAGGATCGCGAGATCTTTAAAATAATTTTACTAATAATTTATTGCATCTCTAATGAATCTTTTTTGAAGAGCATGTTGTTCCACTGCAAACATGTCATCATCCTCATTTAAAACATCAATCATTAACTCTTGAGGAAAATCCATCGCTCTCGAGTAAAACAGTCTAAACAAAACGCGTTTTCAAGTTCACTAACCAAGCACACATGCGTTTGAAACAACAATAGAGGCAAACGCCAATTAATTACACTCCAGACCGTAGTTCATGGATCGTTGATTATTCACCCAAATAATCAATGATTATTTGACTATGAATACATACAAAATAATCAATGATTTTTTGACGACTATGAATACCTAAAAATCAACGATTGATGAATCTATGATTCATGAAACAGAGATTGGCAAACTGGAGATTTTCGAACGACTATGAATTGAAAACTGTAATTAATCAGAGGTATGATTATTTGCGACTATGAATACCAGCCTAAGTACAAAACAATGACGTTTAACGATGGTAGGGCTCATTCCTTGCATTTATTACCCTGTGCTTCCCCTTGTGATTATTTTTGATAGGATTCCAAGTAATGGTGATTGAATTACACGGATGTACATATATACGCAAGAAAAATATAATATATTGCATGTGATATAATATACATAAACTTATTATACATACTTTTCCATCCGTTTAAAAGTAGTTCACGGCATGCCACGTAGAAGTATGTAAATAGTCGTTTTTTTCGGTATCTTCGCCAAAGCTCAATTATTAGATACCGTCACGACTATGCATCATTCAAGATGCTAAAACAAGATAAAAAGTAACTTATTGTTTCATAAATGTATAATGGTTCCATGCAGCAATACTAATCGATAATTTAATACCTTCAAAGAGAAGAAATGGTCAGGAAAACGAAATAATTTCACCAAAAACGAAGATAGACCTAATGACCCCTAGCCGTCCTTCTAGGTATAACTTATTGTACGATTTTCCACAGTAAAAATAACGTTATTATATCTGTACCCTATTACCACATGGGTAAAAATTAACAAAGCCACAAAATTTCAAAGGGATCCAATTAAAATTAATTGCTAAAATATTCGCACGAATTCCAGAAAAAGGTCAAATTACCTCTCCCGTTTTTCTAGTGTTAAAAATGAGTGTCATGTCAAATTAAAATTTCTCACTAAAAATTTTTAAATATTATTTTATCAAAAATAAATGGAAACAAAATTTTCTAGGGATTAGCAAGAGGTAATTTTTTGTTATATTTCTCAATTAACCCTTAGACTGCGGGAAACGTACATGTAACGTGTTTACCGGCAACTGTGAGGAAAATGTTCTTGTACGTTTGACCCTCTCTGTCTACCTGTTCCCTCAGCCCTTTTATATTTTTATGACCCGAACTCTTTCTTTCCAGCGGTGGACATTTGGGAATCCACCCTTTTTACCCAAACCACTCCCTTCCCACGCTCTTTAGGGATCTCATACCACCGCAATGAGGTACGACCCTTTCTTCCGATTGCTCGCTCAATGGGTTATGTTTGTCTCAAAAGTTAGTTGTCTTATGTTCGTGCCCGGCTCAATTATCAACGGATTTCTTTGGTTTTTGGTATCAAACTAAACAGAAAATTGCTAGAAAAAATATTGTCATATTTATTTTTAACAATTACGCCCATAAACAAATTTTCAAAATTTGTTCAAAGTCCCAATAATCCCTCCGGTGCCCACCCCCTGGGATCCAGAGAAAAGTGTCGGGAGGGGATTACATGGGTCAAATAACTGCCCGGCCTCGGCCCGTGGGAAGGAGGGACAGGCTCCGTCCGAATAGATATTTCCCGCACAGGGTGGACAACGTGCGCTCTAGCTGCATCAGCTTAAGGGTTAAGTGACGTGAAGAATTGGTTTGTTTAAGAAAATATAGCCTTTGGAGCACAGATTTCTTCCTGACATTGGGAACAATAAGAATTAAAGGTAACATACAAATATAATAGCATCCTAGTTCACCACGACTCGACAGTTCCATGCTAAGTAAAATTTTTCTTTAGACTCATGATCGTGTAACTAACTTATTGTAACTAAGGAGATTAGGGAATAGTTTATCCTGCAAAAAAGATAAAAAGGGCCGCCCTCATAGCTATTAGAACTTCAATACGTAACGCTATTTTATTCTAAAATATACTGTGTGGACAAAATTTCACTTGATATCTCATAAGAAAATTGCAAAACTTCATACTGGAAAAGTAATGAAAATAGATGTTTAAAGTTTAATAGGTTTAGAAACTGCGTCCAGAATATATTTTATTCAATTTTCTTGGGGAACTTTGAGAGAATTTTGCGGATTCCATTTTCTTTTTACATATATATCCCCCTAGTTTAAATTAGATCATGACATAAGGCATTGCGTTTTTCCGTACTTACCTTTGCTGCTGAATGTCTCTCAACTTGGAAGATTCGCACCACCTTAAAAATAAATATTTTCCAAGCGTTATCAAACGAAAAATTTTACTTTGCATAATGATCTCAATATGCACTTCTAGTTGTAGTATTATTTGCCAATGATAAATCCAGGAAAATGTGGCAATGAGACTAAAAAAAACTAAGCAAAACTCACTCTTTTATTAATAAGTAGCTAAAGTACAAGAGTTAAAGCAATTTCTTCATCAAAATGTACTCTAAGGTACAAAGTTCATATTAGCAAAAGCATCGGATTATATTTTACGGTTAATCTCTAGGATGTTCATAAAAGCTAGAAAGACAGTCTTACCTTAGAAGATTCTTTAGTACACACTGGCATTTAGTAGTGCATGTGACATTCTCTTTACTAATTCAAATCGAATCCACTATTACTCAATATTATCTATTTCTTAACCATTTTCTGGATATTTCAATTCCTATCAAGGCATAGCAAGTTTAAATAAATATATATTAAACTGCTCCATTTATACTTATTAATTCTATCAATGGGTATTTACGATTGGCTTTTTAATCTAACAGCATTTTATTATAATTATATACAATCTGAAGATTTTGATTTCATTTATTTCCCTTCGCCAACTCGGACTCAAAACGGCAGAGTCGTCGATATATCATAACTTACTGCAAATATCAAAAGTAATTGCTACATTATACCAACTTAATATAATCAATTAAAAGTTTTGACAAAATACCACACTTTTAAATCATGGCAAAGAAAACACAAATTGTTATTGCGTAATGCATTACCTATCTTCACCTCAGGAGGCGACAAATTCGTAGCAGTTTTGTTTATTTCTAATTAAGGAATACGAATTAATCTAGTAGGATCCCTATAATTCCAAACTGACATGCTGCTGTGTATCACTTACGGGCGGGCTGGGCCCTGGACGACGGGCCGCGACCGTTCTTACCCCTTTCATAGGATTCAACGTAGCAAACGTTCTAGAATAAAGGTTTTGTTTCGCCTCTCGTTCGCCCCTTAGCCTATTTATGGCTCCGGGGTCAAGTGCTACCATTTTCTCTTCCTTTCTATTCCTATTCTTTTTTCCTTCCTATCCCCGTACTCAACTCTTACTCTGGTAATAAGCGAAAGCTTGAGGTCTGATCGAGAGGCGACCCTGCGCGGAGTAGGTACCCGCGAACCAACTGATGTGTATCACTGAGACAATTTCCATCGTTTTTAAGTCATTACTTCGATACAGCGTCATAACTTCAGCTCATATCACTATAATCGAGGTACATAAAATTGTTACTCAATGTAAACGTAAAAAACGGCCTAAAAGAGGTGTACATACTTGGGCTAAATGTATCTATAAATATAATTTAAATGCACAAGTATTAAATCTCGAAGGCCAAATTCGAAGATGATTTCTCCCTTTTTCTCTAAGTACCTAAGCATTATGGCTCATCTGGCAAGGCAATTGTTGAATAGAAAGCCTTATTTCTGTGAGCCAAAGTCGATTAAGCGTAAATAGATTGGTGCTACTTGTACATATCTGATTCTCACGCACTCAGAATTCTCAAGGCTCCTAAGGATTTAATTAAAGAGCAGATCAATTTACATGTAAATTAAATTGAAAAATAAATCAAAAATATCAACAGAAGCAAAGGAAATAGACTCATATGCATGAATTTAGGTCATCCAGGTGACCATCCACTGGGAGAAGATTTTAATCTCGTGAACACGTGTGTGTTCCCCGAGGATAAAAGCCCAAGTGTACAAGTAGTAGTAGCCCGAGGTTAAAAGTCTAAGTACACACTTGGGCTTAATTATTATTAACATTGGTTAGCAAATATAGTATAAAGAGGGATGCACCCCACCAAAGGACACGCCGACGGAAGCTCTCCAGACGGCATCTCCACGATTCCTCGCCCCAGGCACTCAACGAGAACGAAATGCTAATAGCATATCTGGCCCAGACCGGAGGGCTTGGTGGATGTGGTGACCGAAGGTTTGTACGCAGCTTCTCATGTCATCAGCCAAAACACTCGAATTATCCACTTGGGGTACATAACAATAAGTAGGCACTTCATGTTCTTAGTCGTTCAACTCCACTGCTGAGAAACGTGAATTGAGAAATGCCAGAAAGAGGAACCTAGCATGACATCCATTCAACGTCAGGAAAAAAAACAGATGGCTATCCGTACTAAGCCACTGCGTTCTGAACCTCTGTTGGCTCTTCCGATAATACTACGTGACTAAAACGATACAACCACTTAAATAGCAAAAATAAACCAGACACTTACGTTTCCTTTTTAAAATAATTCTGGTACATATGAAAGATTTTCCTGACGAAAAAGCAGTACAAATCAGATTTAATATTGATGCTAATAGGGCCAAATATGCGACAATTCAAATAATAATTCGGCATGCATCTGCCACCTAATTATCAATAAAAGATCACAGTTCATCAAAAGCCCTATATTGCCTTAGTTTAGCCTCCAACGGCTGGTGTGACAAAACTTCATGAACGGAGAAGTCGGTAAATGCCTTTCAGAAGTCACTTCATGCGGAAGTATCCCAAAGTAATAACCAAAACAATAACAAAATCAGCAAAAATCCTTACCTCATGTAATAACAATGATAGAAAAATTTACATCAACAAACTAACCTGTGAGCCAACGTAAAGGTGTGAGCGGCAAAGGCTGTTATGAAGCCAGCGGGAATAGGGAAAAGAAAAGAAAGGTACGATTTGAAAATGAACGGAGTGTCTTAGGCCCGTAACGAGAGTCTCGAAGAGAGCCTTCGCCCTTTTTTGCCGAGTGCGTCGGTACGTACCACTATTGTGTAAACGGGGTATTAGTTCTAAGGCTCCCTAGGAAAGTATCCTTTTTCTCTCGTACAGAATTGGTTCCTTCGATCTCACCTACGCCTAAACCAAGGCTTCCTTCGAATGTGATACTCTCGGTAAGGGTGTTCAGTTTTTCTCATTGTCACTAATTGTCCGTAAAAAAAGGATTTTTAAACCAATCAGTTGGACCCTCTTATTAAGTCGCTTCTATCCGTTCTAGAGATATAATGAGGGGTTAAAATATCCTCAGTGTCACACTTAAACTCGCCTAATTTGATTTTTTCATTCATATACGCCTAGCGTCTAAGACAAGTAAAGACAAATAGTGTCAATACCTAAATATCCCACATTATTAGTTAATACCAATATATAGATTATTTATCGGTATATATTGGTTAAATATACCATTATTAGTTAGCACCAATAATTAGACAGATACATCGAAAGAAAAATTTCTTATCTTCCTTGTTTCTGTTCTCCCCTTGAGTTCAGAGAAACTTAACAAAAGCATCTTTTCCGTAAGCACGCAAATTGATTTTGATGATGGGAGAAATAACATGAAAGACCGCAAACACAGAGTTGCAAATTAATTCAAATGAAAAATTAAATATAATAATTAATAAAGGATAAACAAGGTAGAGAGACGATGTGGTTGAAAGCTTTGAAATTTTCATAAATTAGGGAAATATGAGGAGTGGCAACCAGGAACGAGAAGTTGAAAAAAATGCGACGAAGTAAAGGAAGAAAAAAAATAACAGTTCAGAGAGGAGAGTACTTGAATTGAGCAGACGAAGATACATAGGCAGAGGAGATAACAAAAGGTGGCACATAAGGGTAAAAACACTCGGCCCCAGCTCCCTCATACCACATCCTCAGCATTAATCCAAATTCAAACATTGATTTGAACCAGCACCCCAAAGCCTTGCAAACACTTGCCAATCAATTCGGAACACAAGTATTTTTTCAAGATGAATAAAACAGCCTTTGAAAAACATCGATTTCCCAGAGAAACTCTTTAATTAATTGAGGTCAGGGCAGGAATTTGCTCGACACTGTTTACATTAAAAAGGGATACATTATGCTATAAAAATTAAACCAAAAATTGGCAAAAAAATAACCAAATTAATTAAGTCAGAATGATGATACAAGAGAATAGCCATGTTTCAGGAGTTCAAATAAAGGCATTTAAATAAAAATCGTCCGATAATGCAGCGTGGAATCGATTAGGGGAAAATTGTAATTAATGCGGCGGAGGAAAAAAAACTATGTACACCACGGCCTTTTTACCTGCAGATTGCTAAACGCCCTACGATTTCGGAAAGCAAAGAACATTGCTTTGAGACAGATAGGTCGAATAGACTAGAATATGATCAGTGAAATGAGATAATTCTTTACAGTAAAATGAAATCATACACTAGAGAATAGGTGGAAATCCAGGAAATAAATCACCACTTATCGCTTAGTCTGACAAAATTTTCAATCCACATTTGTGTGAACTGAAATGGAGTGAATTTTCACACAAATTGTAAGTTCACATGATGAGGCATAATAATTCCTCTATTCATCAATTACAGATAGCTTGCGAGAATTCAAGCGAATAACACGTGAGATACATAGTTAATGGTACGTAATCAAGTCAACAGAACTGAGGTAAGGTTACTTTTTGCGGAGAATGAGGATCCACAATTTAATGAGAATATCGAAAGGGTACAAACCACTACTTCTGCAAACTTTAATTACAAAGCACGCGCTGGACCAGTGGCTATTGTTTCTTCATCACTTGAGACACGAACCATCCATCACTCGTGTAATGCATGCCACCAGACGTATACAATTATACATTCAAGCAAATGGTTTTCGTTCACATTAGTTGAAATAAATTCTCCGTGCACTCTTCGAAAAATCCAGTCGCAATGATCGTTACATCTGCCATGTTTTCTACCTCTCTTTACACACACACACATCAGAAACAAGCCCAAAATGCCAAACAATGAGAACCACTATTATCTAGTCTGGAACATTTAAACTTTTAGGCCCGATTTTAATAAAAATGGTTGATGTTTTAAAGAGTTCAGGTTTTGTATGTTACACCAGACAGTCGGTTAGTTTACGCGAGGTCAATGAATAGAATAACGTATTAACATCGGAATTCACACCGAGAAAATACTTAACGAGGTATTATAAAACCAGACCTTAGCGTTCACATCACAAAACTCGATTTCTTATAGTATATATCGTAAACAAGGAATATCATTCTGAACTACAGGAGAATGAAAATGTTTACACTTCTTCGTCGACATTCAAAATCGCGCAGATCAACCAGCGAGAAGATATCATAGACAGGGACGTTGATATGAGCAGACGTAAATTGCCAATCAAGTCTGCGATTATCTAGGTATTTGTTTCAATAACACGGCTTTTTATGCAGCCCACTCAAAAGTTAATTTTAATTAAATACTTGTACAAAATAAAATTTATATTTTGTGCAAGTATTATCAATATACTTGTACATATTGTCTCGATCCATATTGGCTTTTTCCAGCAGCTTTTTAAGGTACAATCTGAGCTTCGAGGTATTATTTTCACAAAAAAAATGAAGTTAGCTGGTACAAGACTTCATGTCTCAACACGATTATGTTATCAATTAAAACTTTATTATCCAACATGGCTAAATGCTACGAGATTTATCTTCAAAATAAAGTAATTTTTTGGGATTGGAAATAGAGTGTTATATTGACGCACATCTCTGAGGAAGTTTTCTTTAGAAAAATAGTAAAATTACATTATGATAAAATTAGCATCATTAAACAGCATTTTATCTTTTCACAGAAGCGTAATAACGATTATTTTAGGTTACCTCAAAGTCGATGATTGTATTGACAACACTTTTAACGATAAATATTCAATTTCAGTTAGTCAATAAAATACAAAGCAGCCTTATGAACTCGTGATGTTATATATGGATCACGGCAGTACCAACCAGAAGTGTTTGTTTTGATAACTTCTTTAACATTGTGGCCAAACTAGTTTGACCATGGCGGTAACAGAAAGGAAATAAGTTTGAATTCAAATCTTATTTTCGGGGCCGAATGACCGATAACCCCAAAATATTTCGTTACAGATTGAATAAAAAATATTTATTCTACAACATGTCTAAAAATCGGGACATGCTATCGGAGTTACTTGCAATAGAGGTTCTATCTAATGAGAATATTTCCCAAAAAAAAGATTTCTTTCCAGGCTCGTTATCTCTTCGCTTTGCTAGTTCATTCGCCTTTCATTGCTGTCTGCAACTTTTCCCAGCCTCAAATCCTCACGTCAATTGCCTGTGTTTTTATTCCGTCAATCGTGACGATGAGTCACAATGACAAGAGTCGGAGGAAGATACACTTTCTCTCCCTCTCAACCTGCACATTAATCATGATGCAGAGCGGAAAGCCTTCTGGTTTTCCATTCATCCTTGCGCGGTCACCCATCATCTTTTCCAAAGAAATTAATTTGAATGGAATCGGCACACAAAGAAGAAAACAGATATCCTGCTGGGTAAAATTAACGCAACAGACAGAATACTTGCTTTTGAGACGATCAAATGAGACTTTCTCCGAAACTCATCACTTCTGAAAGCATATTTCTATCCTTTTTCCCGGCTACTTGGAAAGTAAAAAAGAATATAGAAAAACTCCAAAAGTTGGTGAATGTTAAGCTTGGGTCCCATTAATTTTCTTATACAATGCGCCATGTCCCACAAAGTCTCTTGATATAATCAGGAACGATCGTATCTGGCAGCTTTGTTTTTAGATCAGCACTGAAATTGACCCATCTTCTGTATATATCGCAGGAGAATACCACGTGACCACTATATAGGTTACGTCAAACTTTGGCCAGCACCGGTATCGCAAGTCAATGGCTGTCCTTATATTCAGATGGTGTTGGGTGCGGCAAACGAGTTAATGATATCATATGGATGGATGGACGATTCTATTCCACTAGGTACTCTTAAAAATGGAGTCACGTGAGCACAGACAATTTCCATCCGGCCTTTCCCAAAGCATGTCCTCTAATCATGAGCTTTTTATAGCTGAGTAAACATGCTTCCCAGAAAATGGAAGGATGAAGACAAATCGGCATAAGTCGCAACTAGCCTAGCAAATATTTCTTACCCATATACCGATGAACCTATCATATTTATTAAGCCTACGTAATAAAGATTCACAGGATGCAAAAAATTCCGATTCCAAAAAACTGACTTTCTAAGAATTTAAACGAATTAACACACACACGGCTTCACTTAGGGGTCCAACCAATGTTGATGTTGAAATAAAAGAGAAAATTATACTCCGAGCTTAGCCATCAGCTTAGTATTAAGTAAGAAAATCCGGAGTTTTACTGTCAGCTCTGTCCCTGAGCCACCTGCTCCTCCCTAAAATGTTCTGGTAACCAGAAATCCGCTTCGCTTAGGTTTATGGCGTGGATTTTGAAAGCTGCTTCATAGACTGGGACCCTGCCATATTTAACAGCCTATTGTTCCATCTTCTAGCTTTTCCATTCCCCATGCAACAGTAAGTGTTCGTTTAGGCATTAAAAATAGCAAGTCAGTGCATTTCTGAGAAATGATCACCTCCTACTTTGAGATAGTTAGAGCGAGGTATCACCACCCATAAAATTCCATGAAATCTAATTATGAAACCCATTATTCCATGAAACCACTCATTAAAATTAAAATATCTCTTATTTCTAATGATGACAACATACGAGCCACATTTTCCACTACTTTACGAGAGAGATATACACCAAAATATATAAACCGTATTCATTGGATTTGGTGCAGCTGAGCGTTCCAGGAGATATTAATTATGAAAGGGGACTTAATGTTGCACAGATCGCGTCATAAACGCAACGGTGCGTATTTCGTATGTTTATAAATTGTTTTTAATAATAAAGTCATTGCTCACCGAAATACTCTTATCTAAAATCGCAAATTAACCTTCGGCAGTGAAGATGTTTTCAGCGTTTTTTGTTTGTATGTCACAAACAAATAAGACAAGTTAAAGCCTCAAATATATAAGTAAAATCATTTACTGAGAAGATCAGGAATAAAATGAAAGATTGATCCCTACCTTGAACGAAACCGCCAACTGTATCTGATATAATTCAGGTCGGTAGCTAATTATATCCGATTTTAATATATTAAATTAAGTAACGATCGCATCGTGATAATTGTAGGATGGGATATCAAGAGAGGCATCGAGGGTTCATTGGGAATCGAGACCCAAACAGTGCCCTTGATGCATGACAACCACACTCAACTAATGCATGGAAGTTGCATAAATTATTAATAAAACTAATCTATATTAGTCCATGAAGAGTGAGAGACGAAGAGTATATGCCCCAATGACAGTTCTCAAAAAGGTCGGCGCATTCACTTGGGTATTTAAACACAGAGCTACATCGCTTCACCTAAAAATAACTGCTCCCGTCAAAATTTATCGAGGGAATACTGAATGTCAATTCTCGCTCACACCCATTTTTGCGTTCCGGCAATTCCATTTCATCACACTTCTTCATAAAGCCAAGAGATAACTACATAGTATTTAGGTAGTATTATCAACCATATGAGAAAAAAACATGGGCTGTTCCTTAATTTCAAGAGAATAATGATATTTTTGGGGAGAAAAAAATGTGCTTTTAGCAACACAATTAAAACGTGAGATATATGAAGGCTCAAATTTCGTATCAAAAACCAGTAACCCACGAGTGCAATTGGCAAGGTGAGCGGGTAAAAGGAGTGGGGGTTTGAATCACTCCGTTTCCCGTTACCGACGAGAAAACTGGACGACAAAGTTGCCCAGTAACTCGATAGTAAAGGACACAAAAACAA
Organism: Pyrrhosoma nymphula; assembly: GCA_963573305.1. Taxonomy (NCBI): domain Eukaryota; kingdom Metazoa; phylum Arthropoda; class Insecta; order Odonata; family Coenagrionidae; genus Pyrrhosoma; species Pyrrhosoma nymphula. The sequence continues at coordinate 175,897,680 of OY754328.1, read as the reverse complement.
TGATTTAATGTATAAATGTAATAAAGGATTTAAAGTTTTATTGTCACTTAACATATGGTGCCATCGTCAAGAATTGGATATTTTTCAACGGTCACAATTTAATAAACTTTACTCTATAGGCCACTCTTTTGTAGAAGTTCTCAAATTTGTAGTAGAGTAAAAATATTTTGACTTCAATCACAGTTCAGTTTATAAAGCCTCTTCAAGATGCATCTTGGGGGTCTAATTTAAGTGACAAAGCACACAAATTATTCCATTTGACCGAAAGGGGTCATTGATGACCAACGATTTATATATAAACCTTCACGTTCATTGAGACCTTGGTTCATAAAATGAAAAATATATATTTCTCCGCAAATGTTTCGCGTATATTAGCATGAATCATCAGAGCCACTAACAATTCATGGATGTATGTTTTCAACTGAAGAGAGAATAAAAATGGCAATCTGAGTTTCAAATGCCATAATTAAACGGAAAATCACGCCAAAGGTAATATTTCATTTAGTTTTTTTATTTCTTTTCTCATTGTTGTCTGTCTTTAGTGAAGTAAGAAAAACAATGTGTTTCGTGCAAGGATCTCTATGTATTGGTGGTAGTATTTTAATAGTAACGTGCTTCGACGACTAATGTCATTTCGCACTAAATGTCTGCCACATACAGGCAGGGGCAACATTACTCGGGAGAATCGTAGGGTCACCCCTCCAAACCCGAGCCGAGCCCAACGATGCTCAACTTCGGTGACTGATAGGGAACTGGCATTTCCATCGTGGCAGGCCGTTGCCCCGTAAGGGTATTGTCTATATCCCTGATGATGTGAGTAAACACACAAAACGCTCGCGCAGGGAAAAATGTTTTATGCTATAATACGACCATTTTATCGATAAACGTATAGCCTTGTGTATAAGTGTATATACATTTACCTGCCTGATGAAGGCTTTACTTCGTAGAAGTTACTAGTACTCATAATTGACATAGCTTAGTACTTTTCTACAACATTTTATTACAGAACGACGCGTTTCGCCGCTTATTTTGTAAACCTGACGATGCCGTAGAGCGGCGAAACGCGTCGTGCTATAATAAAATGTTGTAGAAAAGTACTAAGCTATGTCAATTATGAATACATCTACCTATTTAAGTTTTCCTCACTTACTTTTATACTGGGCTTGCTCGTTGAACTTCATCGTTGATAATTCGCAGTCTTCGAAAAAGATCCATCATCAGGGAAAATAGCCCGACCCGCTAGGTAGAAGAGCTGTGTTCCGTGCGAAGTAACACTGGGAAATGCGATGGAACACTTTGTATCAGGGTTATCAACTGTATGACCTTTTCCATCCGGAGTATTGGTCGACAACCCGGTGAAACTAAATAGACAGCCTTTTTTCTGTCGTTAATAGGTTTTAGGTGATATGTGCGCAGTAACAGATTGATTAAGACGACATTTTAATTGATTTAGTTACGGATAAATACTAAGTATGTATTATTTTGACATTTCTTTGGGATCAAGGAATACAGATGTGAATAATTCAGTGTTCACCGAAAATCCTTTCTTGAACGGAATTTTTTTCGGTCTTACTATTTCCAAAAAAAAACTGATTTTTTTATGCCAAAGGCCTTCTTGAGGCCTATAAGTAACTAATATATGAAATATTTCGACCAAGATCACATTTTTGTTCAATAAAAATGCGTAAAAAGTTGTTTATTTATTCAAATAAACATTTTTGAGAGAGTTCTGTATAACCGGTGGAATACCCACGTAGTTGAAATATTTGTAAGCTGTTGTAACGCACCTAAAACTCGTTCAGAGAAAATAATCTGAAATCCTGAGCCCGGAGTAACATCGCTGTACTCGGGAGTTTCTGGGTCAAAATTCCCCAGTTGGCAGTCCTCCTTTGGAACCGTTTTTTATCAACCTCGCTCGATTTTCTAAATGGGCTAAAACACTGTCTGGTACAACACACCCGTTGTTTGAGTTAAATTTCCCAAATATTGTCTGAATTCCTACGAATTGTTCTCGCCTAGCATACATACATATTTTTAATATCCAAATAGGAAAACACTGATTGGCTCTGAAAGATTTTATCATGGACAAGAGAAGCCAACTTTATATTCCAAAAGAGACCAAATGGATGAAATAAATAATTCAGTCCCGCCAACCTCAGTGTAGTGGACGCATGTTCTTAAATGGTAGACAAAACACACATGGAATCCCGGTACATAGACGATTACAGTTCATTCCGCCATTCACTGCTATGTTGATGCTGAAGTGAAGCTATTTCGTTTCCCGAACAGCAGGCTGAATATTGGCCCTTTAATACCTCTTTCTACTCGGCACCATTCATGTACGATACTCTCAACACACATATATTGCCACTTTTATTTGCGTTCACCTCGCCTGTTATCTTGGGATCCCGGATTTATTTACGACCTTCCAATTTTATTCCCCCCACGGTATATTATTCTTCTTCCAAAAGAGCAATATTTCCCCGTAGCACTAAAGAGAGGAATACAATGCTATTGGATTTACGACCCCACACTTCAACTTCGAATGAATACTTCCTCACTGAAACTTAACGGCAACGAAAACTTCCCTAGGATTTTCATACAATATCCAAGAGTGCTTTCATCATATAACGCATCATGGACTTGTATTTATTGGAAAAAAAACTGATGTCACCTTTACCCAGGCTCATGATAAAACTGTCAAAAGAAGAGGGATAAGAAAGCAGTTTGATAGCAGATGTTCTTATTGGATTTGAGAGAGGCGAAAGTCACCTTTCCTCACGGTTATATTAATTGAAGAAATTACTTATATTAATTAAAGAGGTTCATATTTTCGGCAAAACTTGGGACTGTTATAAAAATGGACTGCAATATTATCCTAAGTATTTGAAAGACTGATGGCACGCAGAACAATAGCTGATGAAATAATACACTCCCTATATCAGATGATATAAGAAAAGTTAAGGAAAAAATGACCAAAAATCTGGAAACCACCTGAAATTCAAAAGCGGAGTATGGCAAGAATACTTCCTTTTCAGTTCATGCCATTTCCAATAGAACTATGCAAATGAAATTATTATGAATTATATAATCATGAGGAGTGCAAATAAATGGAGGAGTATCTTGCTATAGCCCTTAGACGCTATGGAAAAATTGAAATAAAAAGACAAAGAGCAGTGGATGATCGTCTCCTTAGGAAAACATAATAAAGGCCAATTTTAGATATACACGAACATAGAGCTACGTGCAAGAGCTGTTGAAACGAATGTGACAACTGAAAAATGAAATCATCTCGACAAGTGACTGTATCACCAAAGGAATGGGTTGGGTTGATGGGGATGGACTAAACTAGAACGTAGAAGAACGCAAACTAGAATGTATTTGCTTCAGAAAAGACTAAAGAGGAATCCCTACTGCAAGCCCTATCCTTACGACGAATCCCTAATCCCTACAGCAAGACATATTTATCAAAAAACAATATTATTCTAAATCGGTCGTTTTTTCGTTCGCAACTATGACACACTGCGTAATTACTACTACAAAAAAATGTGACTACAGAAAAATGTTTGCGGTTACCGAAATGAGGTACTATATGAAAATGAGAGTGATAATGGAGACTGACCGAGTCATCGACCAAAAAAGGCTCCTTTTCAAAGTGGGTTGGGAGTGCACTCAACAGATCGGCCTTTAAATAATGAGGGAAATTGTACACATTACAGCGCAAAATGTTTAGCTAAGATAAGAGCAAAAAGATTTGACGGAATATTAGCATAAAGTCAACTATAAAAAATGAACGTTGCGTCAAGGAAGAATTCAGAGGAAGAGACCGGGTGGCAAAGAAAAAGTGCTTTTTCTCCAGCTGACGAAGAGCTTACAGGCTCGAAACGTTCTTACTCAGTAAGCCGTCTCTTTTTACTTTTCTTTCCTCACCCCCTGTCCAGTTTATATTTTTTTATTGTTGTGGCCTATTGGCGAAACTTTCCCTGTGTGTGTGTTTGTGTGTGTGTGTGTGTATATATATATATATATATATATATTATATATGATTACACAATATAGAGGATTCTCTTAGATAAAACCGAAGACTCTTATCGAAAGAGAGACAATGTTGAGTATATGCTGAATTACGAAGGAAAATTATTTCTTATAAAGAAACACGGCGTAAATTTGATACCCGAAGAAACAGCACAAATGTAAACCTGCGAAAACTGGAGCAAGCGGAAGATATGTGCTATCTGGAAAGGAGGATCACCTGCGATCGAGGAATCAAGAAATATGTAATGAGCTGAGTTGATGTATAGCGAAGACGGTAATATTTCCGATGAAGAGTCTATAGCTAGCAGCACAAAACTGAATAAATAAACACGTCCTTATAACATTTATGAATTATTTCTTCCATGACAGCTAAACGTGGGCAATAACCGAAAGAGGACATAAAAGATAAGAAGCGATGAATTTATGATGTTATACAAATGATCAGAATATAGGTATACATCAAATGGACGGAGAGAATAGACAATTTGCCAATGAAGAAGTCTAGCCGGGATTTGGTAAGAAAAGATGCTGAATTATAAATTCGTGAAGAAGAGACAAACTTATTGGATACATTCTGAGATAAAACAGCCAAATTTTAAAACATTACTGGATTGAAAAAAGATAGGGAAAAGTAACCGAGTGGGATGGAATACAATTTGCCAGAAGGGATGCTAAAATAACACTTTGGAGGGAATGAAGCAGATGAATGTCAATGAGAATGGAATGCAGTAAATTAGCAAACCAATCTTCGGATTGATGGTTGCTGCTGATGGCTCAATAAAACGTTCACTATCAAAAAAAGTTTCTCTCACATCATCTCAATGTCATTCAAACACTTTACCTTGCAAAAAGCCATTTAAAATTATGATTTGGATGGGGCACTGACATTTAAACGGAGAAAAACTCTTCGAAAAAACTGAGAGAAGTTAGAGATGGAGGAAAATAATAAAAATAAAAAGATGACAGAAGCCACGAAACATTTTCACATTCTTTGGGAGATAGGTTAGCAGGAAATTATCTTTTCGATCGATTAAGAACTTTAAATTATAAAAGTAATAATGCGTAGAGGAGGCCGTGAGTGGCACCCTCGAAGAGCCTCAGCGTCCTTCGATTTTAAATCCCTTCCTCTCTTGTGAGACCAGCCGGAAATTAGTTCATCCTCCTTTCCCCAAACGTCGATCCTTCAAATACCTAGGATTTCATTTTGCATGCGACAATAAGTCCCGGGTGATTAAATTCATAAAATATTGTCTTGCAGGAACCTACATACCACCCCACTGGAATTCAGTAAATAAAAGAGACTTTACACTGACAGAAGGAAGAATAAATATTTATCTATCCGGATCTAAAGTTCAAACGGTCCCAAAAGAGTTCATGGTGCATACTTTTCAAGAATTTCTTATGTAGCATTACCAATTAAAAGGTTTTTACCGAAAATTTCCGTATAAATGTCACCTTTGCGACAATCATCAAAACAACGGCAAGAATTTTCACTTCCCCAGAGAGAAAACTCATCTTCGATTGAGTACTTACACCCTGGTGGAAATATTGCGACTTTTTTAGTGGTATTGCATTCATTTGAGTGGGAGCAAGAATTACTCGCTGTCCAATCTTCCCACTAAGTGACCAGCTCCGGGTATTGAGATAGACCAAGGGATGCAAGAGACGCTTAAAGGGAATTGCAGGGGCATTATTTCCAATAGCGAGAGAGAATATTCCGACATCCGAGTGCTGGCGCCGAAATATTCTCCTGGCGCCCACCGTGACGTCACTGCGGACAGGAGCCCATTTCGATCGTGATGAGAAATTCTTGTCCGATTTGATGGGCACTTGAGCCTCGTCACTTCCATATTGTACGACCGTGTCATAGTTATTGACCATTCAGGGAGTTTTTTAACACACGAGAGTATTTTTCAACAAAGTGTGACCATTTATCACAAGCAGCTTGAATGCAAAAGGTTTGTCCCTACACAAAAAGCAATGCAAGCGATGAAATAACGACATTTTGCGCATCTAATTGTTGTGATACCGCAACAAAATGACTCGGCCAACTTCACTTTCGTGACAGTGAGCCGTATCTACGAAAAAACTAAATTAATTTACAAGGGAGGGAATCATATTAAGCATAAAGAGCAGAACTAGACTGTAACACGCCATATTGGCCGTGTTGGCATAAGTATACGATTAAGGACGCCATTGTGTATATTTTGGGAACACGTACTACCGCGAGGCAACAATATCGTTTCTGTATTATGAAAAACAACTTTAAAACAATACCGTTTTCGGGTCACGTAAACAAACTAAAACAATGCCGTTGATGTTATGAAAGCTGCAAGGCAGAGAAAGGATGGAAGGGGTTAACAAAATTATAATAATGAAAGGGAAATAGCCTATCAGATACGAGAGAAGGGGAGAAAACCTGGAATGTTCTAGAACATACAGGAAGGGGGGAGAGATAGTATATAAGGGCTTGACAAGGAACGGACGAGGCTTCTGCTTAACAAAAAGTCACAAGGGACGAGGTTTCTGTTTAGGAAAAAGTCACCAGGAACGTAAAGGGAGGACACTCAAGGTCTCGACGAAGTCAGCACTCACTCACTCAGGGAAGCCGAAGGACCGGTCATCGAGTGAAAGTCAGTCAGGAGTTTTTGCAGTGATAATTAGCCAGGAGTAAGCAGCTTTGGACAGCGATTACCAACGCCAGTGTCCTGTGTTAAGGAAGGATCCAGGAATCCGATAAACAGATACTGGGGCATATAGTATCGGCGGAAGTCACATTGTGCAATATCCGGTGAAGTAGAACAAACATTATAAATTAATACGAATATATTTGAGAAGGGAACATATATTAATTAATTGATTAACCAAAGTGAATTTGTTTTCTAAGTGAAGAATAAAAGGGTTATTATAAATATATGTATTGTTCAAGTGTATCATTTTTGTGCATGAATTAATCCATTAACCTTTGCCGCCAAGGACTACCAAAAGAAAGGATCTCTCTCAAGGTAAGAAGTGATAAAGTGAAGGGTACCTTTTGTGTGTCGGGCTGATACGGTATATAACGTCGCGTGTTTAGGACAGCGTAACAGAATAATTATTAGAACCCCTGTGATAAGGAAATTGATAGGGGGTGACTAGTACAAGACGGGTGATAAATTCACTTCGGATTAGACCAGTAAATGGTTGCTGAAACACTGGAAACGTCGCCAAGTAAATCCTGGATCAACGTGGTGGAAATCTACGGAAAACCACGCATTCTTACCCAATGAATTCACCACGATATTTCTCTCTCAAAATTACCGAATCATAAAAATCAGTGTTGCTAATCTAATCATATAATCACCACCAAAACCAACCTAAAAACTACCAAGTATTTTGATTTTTTCTACGCAACTAGTAGCCATGATGAACAAGTCCGTGATAAAATCACAATAAAAAGAAAAATAGAAAGCTCATTGGCCATGCTTTATTTATTTGATTTTCGCCTCGTGCAAATTCTACTGGAACTCTTGAGTGGTTGGTTATTTGGGGAAGCGACCGAAAAATGAAATCATTTGCGCCGTTTGAAATCTGACGTCGGACCACTATTAATACATTCTGCAATATATAATGCAGTAATTAATTTATTTATAATCAAGAGCAACATTCTTAAAGGAGTCCACAGCATATCCGTTCTCTCTACCCACACTCCCAACAATGCCTCTCTTCTTCTTTGTCAACATATCTATCACCACCAACCAGCCAAACAAAACATTGCAGCAATTTACAAAAGAAGAACTCCTTTCGAGAAATGAAAACAGTCAAAAATAGAAGTCGTAAAGCATAACACCCAAGCATCAGACATTACGAAGGACAGACAAACATATACGCGAAGAATCACTGACATGGAGGAAATATGGAGAGAAACTCGGATACACTCGGCATTGGCCTGCTCATAACGAAAGATGCCGAGGGGAAAAACTGTTTGTCGTCCCATCCGACGTACGGAGTACAACAGCTTAAGTGATCTCCACATAGCGCCCAGGTACGGATTAAGATTCCACTGAAAAATGTCGGCAACCCGGGGCGACCAGGACACCGCCAGGACTAATGCCACCACACCAACCAACTTTCTTGCTCGTCTCCAGTTTTTTACGACTTTGAGCGATCTTCGAATTCATTCCATTTTTTCCGAATCAGTATTGGCCAGGAAACATTACTGGTTTCAAGATCACAAGGAATCGGAGCAGGATGTTTTTTTATAATGATAGGTAGGAATAAACTTTGGTTTACATACCTACACCTACATAGGATCCTGCGCAAACAATCTGCGAGGCGACGCAGAGGCGTGTGGTAGGGTGTGTTTGGACACCAGCCATGGAAAGTGGGGAGAAAATAGGGAAAAGGAGGGGGAGAGTACAGAGGTGAATTTTGTTAACGATGTGTTTTTAGATAGTGTCATGATGTTTTTGTTATAATCAGTAATGGCGCGAGGTAAAAAAGGAATTTATGTGGTTATCGATTCGGCAGAGTATCTCTTATTTTGTCTTTCCTATCATTTCTAGAGATAAAGCACGGTGATCTTATCTATGTAACTACCCAGGGTACTAGTGGAGGGCGCCCGCTGGAATTCAACGGGAAGAAGGAAAAATTAAAAATGTTACTGCAGTTCTCGTATTAATCAAATAACCTATGTCATGAAGCCTCGGTAACTTGAGCTCTAAGGCCTCTTAATATAATAAGTTAGAAAAAAATATCACATGGCCGGAATAAATTGGCACCACTCGTCAAAAGTACACAACAATTGCTGTGTTGGTTTGTGGGAAATAAGGACAATTCCAAATGGGTTGTGTCACTGGCGAGGAAGTAACATTCGCGAAAACCACCACAGGAGGGTTTTCTCGTTGAGAGGTTGTGGTTGGTCACTGCCGTAGAATTGTCCTTTTTCCCGCAAACCAACACAGCAATTGTTGTGTACCTTTGACGAGTGGTGCCAGTTACGGCCATTGGAGATTTTAAAACATTTGCTATATGTAATGAAGGCCGCAGGCATAAGTACCTACCCATTAAAAATCCATGCTACGGTTGCCAAGGAAATTCCTAAATGTGTGCTACAACATTTTTTGCCACATATACTTAAAAATAAATCAAAATAATTCAAGAAATGTAAGAGTATAAACTGGATAATTACTCTTTCTTAGTTTCGCAATTCTTTTGTTTGCGTATAAGCCGGAAGTAATGTGCAAGCAGAAAAATGACCTGCAAGTAACGATATCATTCAAGATGTTTCTACATTCGCTGCTTCCATAAAAGTCACCTTTCATATGTAAAGCCGCCTTAAAATAAGGAGTTGGAATACATCAGCCTGGTAACGTTGCATCAACGTTTTTCTCCAGTTATCACACTGTCTCCCTGATTTTTTAGACTTTTTCTCGTCAAAACACATCATGGGTTGCCATGTCGGAGTATTACAAACGTTCTTAGAATGGAGGACCCCATAAATAGACGGATTTCCCGAAAATAGATCACGTAAAATTTAATGGATAAAAATTTATTTTAATGGGATTTCATGAGATATCTCCATAAAATATTTTAAAGGAGAAAATTTACCAAAGAAACAATATATATGAATGAAGAGACAGAAATATTTACCTGCAATTTATGCGACATATTGTACACTCCATTCTAACCCGAAATTCTAGGTAGGTATTATACGTACTTAAAGTATCATATTAAAACTGGTCGAGTCTCAAGCCGTGTTTACACGATGCATTTACCCGCGCAAGTACGTGGCTGGACAGATGCGTGAACACATTCACCAAATTAGAACAGGGGCTATTTTATGTCCACGCATTCACGCATTTGCGCAATTTTGAGTGTTTACACGGTGAAATTTTGATGGTGATTGTGTTCACGCATCTACCCACGCGGGTAAATGCATCGTGTAAACACGGCTTCAGAAACGATGAAATGCGGCATTATGATGCACAGCAACATAAATAGTGACTTATCTGAGCCTTTTTTACCATACACACGGCGCAGCTTCATTTAGGAGACAATTTCATTTCCTTGGTAAGAGCGTTCTATAAGCGCATTATATATTATCCGTAGCAAGAGCTTATTCTCCCCAGATAATAATTTTCTGCCAGGGTTTACGTTGTTAACCTTTACTATTTACAGTTAATAACAAACTGACCTACTCCCAGTGACCTAGAAAACATGTGCCGCGAACTGAGTACACTCATTTTGCATGCTCGCTTAAAACGTTAACAACCGACTTAATCCTAAGCGTGCTTATAGAATAAAGCATCGATATCATGATCCTTCTAGGATAAAGAAAACAGGACTGCTAAGCACCGTAGCACATGCAATGCAGGTAATGAGAATTTATGAGGCATTTCAGGAAAAATGTGCCTTTGAAGTCTGAAAAAACCGCATAAATAATGAATTGAACATGAATTATATCCCTGACTGATGATAAGTACATTATGTAAAATTCAAACGCAGGAAACTCCTTTCCACGGATATCAAATTGAAGGTTTGCCAAATCAGGCATTTCCTGTGGAGCCTGGCACTCTATGGATCGGAAGCATGGAACATTGGAAAAGCAGACCGGAAAAGATTGGAAGCATTCGAAACCTGGTGTTGGAGGAGGAATAAGTTTACAGAAGAGGAGAAGAACACTATGAAACACCATACAGAAAAGAAGAATCCGATGGATTGGGCACACCCTGAGGCACAATGAGTTTGTCAAGAATGTACTTGAAGGAAAAATAAAGGGAAAATTCCCGAGAGGAAGGCCGATAAATAAATAGATGGACCAAAAAAAAGAAACAGGTGGACAAAGAGAACTACCAGGGAGTAAAGGAAGTTTGTTATGTTAGTACTCATATTTAATGAAAATACTTAGTACTTTTTACAAACATATTTATTGTACGACGCGTTCCACCGATTTCCCCGTAACTACAACAACAATTAACACATGTAACAAACCTACTGTACCTGACGATATCGTAAATCGGTAAAACGCGTCGCACGATAAAAAATGTTGTAGAAAAGTATTTTCATTAATCATGGGTACTAATAGTCTCAGAATTTTACGCCCAAAAAATGAACTGTTCAGGCATATTAAATGCTAAGATAGACGCAAAAGAAAAGTTGAAACTTCGATGAATCATACGCGACGCATTGAAGGCGGTTGCCGGTAAAATGCACGCAAACGCATGACTCATTTTAGAAACATGAAAAGTAAACAGCAATGGCGCATAATTAGGCTTTTGAAGTTAAGAAACTGCCATTTTCTAGCTCTTTAGGCTGAAGAGATCATATAACCATACTAAATTAGAGCATGCAAACATTTGGCACCATGTAAGCGTGTTTAACCAATGTTCGCACCGATTCTGTCAAGCTCAGCGTTTTGGACGTCGTTCAGACGAATTCACTCATGACTTACAAGCTAGATGCTACGTTGAAACAACCAAGCACCCATTGCAAAAGGATTTACGAGTCCATGAGTCACTCATTAATCCTTTCGCATGAGTCACGAGTATCGGAGTATGGAAAAGACTGCTAAAATTATTTCTTCTTTCATAAAACCTTTTTAAAAACTCGTTGGACTGAGTAGTCTGAGGGTAAAAGAGAAGGCTACGGTCTCGGCATGTGGGGGGTCTGCCCTTCAGAATAGAGAGCGAGGAATGAATTCCCCACCCCAAAATCATCTTCGACGGAGAGTGAATTTTGGCATTTTCGAGGAAGTTTCGAAAGAAGTTGCACAAGTCTACTGACCTGGAGAAAAAGTTTCCGCACAATAGATAGCGAGATTCCTAACTTCCCGATCAAGAGTTAGGAGTGTTCTTAAACTTCGAATTAAATTATCCATTTCTCTCGTTTCCACACGCTGCTTGCTTCCAGAAAGTAAGCAGTCTGGAATGATCCCGCTTACGCATGAATGAAACGTAGTGAAGGACTTATTTATGCTCATGCTAACTTGAAGTGCTTACTTGCTCTGTATATTCATCGGCATTCGATGATTCGGTACTTGAAAAGAATGGGATCTTGGTATTTTAGAAACTTCGAGCGAAATTTATGGCCGTTTTCCACTCGGTTACTCGAATAATCCACGAGTCTTTAATCGCTGTTCCACGTGCCCAAGAGCCATTGGATACAACGCAGCAACCGTAACTTCTGAAAGGTAGTACGAATCGGCACCATGATTGCCATCGTCAATCATAAAATTGGAAATGAAATCCAAAGAATGTTTTTGAAATCAGCATTTTTAAAAGCGTTCTTCATTTTCGCCCAATAAAGGACTACATTTCCAAAAATAGAACAAATAAATGTCATAAGATTAATAGGTAGTTTGATTTCTTCCGATAGAAAAAATGCGCTCGTGCGGAAAAAGCAACACGAAAAAATGAACAATTGACATGCACTGCAATTCATAACTTAAGGCAATTGTATTAAAATTAGCATTTGTCTGAATATCTGATAATTGCGTTACTTCCCCAGTTAGCTCCAAATATCCCGGAGTCCAGGAATAATAAATTGAGCACTGAACACTCAGGTTCAATCTCATATTTTCCTCCTTTCTCAATCAGTCCGAAGCTCATAGAAACTTTATATTATATTTTTAAGCCAAGGGAATCGTCATTCAGCTTAAATTCTATCAATGATAAAGGAAAATAAAGGCAGCAGGAACGTTTTATATTCAGTATTTGACAAAATTAACATCTTCCAAAAATATTCCAATTAATTAAATAAAATCAAACATTCAGCGCCATTAAATTATTTATAGCTCACGCAAAATAAATATAAAACATTTTTATTGGCACCATTAATATTTAGTATAAACACGTACTAAATGCACCTGTCACGAAAATGTATCACTCAGTAATGAATGAAAGACCTGAGAAATTTATTTTTTTTAAACGATTGTGCCATAAGCACATCTTACTATAAATGGTTTAGCCACTCCAAAGATACCTAAGGTTTATATGAAATGTATTGTGAACTAAGCAATGAGGTATAACATCAGTAAAACGTTTTTTTGAACATTGGGAGGAACGAACTAATCCATCTACTTACAAATACAACTCTTTTCAACATATTTCGGTTTTTACGCACAAGCTACGCTTAAAAGCGATTATCAGAAGCTAAATTACGTAAATCAGGACGGATTGCTACATCAAACGAATTTCAGGAATTCGGAAATTGCAATTTACGCAGAATGATACAAAATATATGCATTTCGGATCGTCACAGTACCGCTTTAAACATTCGCGTAAATTGTATGTTCAATTATTAACCTCAAAATACAGGGTGATTACAAAAGAATGCGTCGGTTTCAAAGATCTGTACTTTTCAAACGGTACGAGCTACAGAGCTGCGCGACCTCTTAAAATGACCGATACATTCTCTAGTTTCGTTGAAAATAAAACATCACAAATGTTCAATATGTCCTCCTTGAGTAACCCGAACAATATCAAGTCGATATTCAAATTCCTCCCATACTCTGTTATGCATGTCAGCAGTCACTGTCTTCACAGCCAAAGTTATGCGTGCTTTCAATTCCTCGCTGTTAGTAGGCATTAGGTACCAGCGTAAAGTGTACGATTTGTGCGGTGGATCAATATCATATTCACGCCAAAAAGCACGTTGAACCATTGTAACAGACTCACTTTTCGCGTACTGCAACACACAAAACGACTTTTGTTGAGCTATTGCCATCGTGAAGCTTGCGAAAACAATAACTGAGTGTTAAAAGCTCTTACCTTGGCAAATAGCGCTTCCTAGCAGCAACAGCAAAGAAACAGCAACTAGAGGTCATTTTAACCGGTCATTTTAAGAGGTCGCGGAGCTCTGTAGCTCGTACCGTTTGAAAAGTACAGATCTTTGAAACCGACGCATTCTTTTGTAATCACCCTGTGTATTTTAACAGTGTCGAGAAGAATATTTTGTCCGACTAAGTCCCCATCCCGACAAGTATTCTGTTGTACTTAAACACAGCCAATCTCTTTGTGTTACAAAAACGGCAGCTCTCGTCCTGCCCATAATATGTTTTTAAGAATCACAAAAACCAACCCGATTACTTAATTTTGAGGTAAAATGAGAACATATGTCAATTAATATTTAAAATATCAACGGAAATTATTATCATCGAATTAAACGGCTATCTATGGGTCCTCCTCTTACTTCCATTCCGGAAGATAATCCATATCATGAAAATAAAAAAATCAGTCTTCATTTAAGACATCCTCCAATTAAAAGCCTTTTCACTCCTTGTATATAATTGGAAAAATATTCTTTTTTCCAACCTGAATCCGTAAGGGGTCAATCCAAGTGAAACCATCCAGGCCATTCAACTCACTAATTTATATTTTCCCATCTTTGTGCTAACCTTTGGGGAGAACAAAACTAGGTACCTATGAAAAAACTTCAATTTCTTAGATTTTTTTGTGGCTATTTTTTAATAGCCTCGCGAGTGTTCTTTACACAAAATAATATTTTGAGAAAAATTTAAACTTTTTATTCATGAAGATAACAAATTAATTTAAAAACCAATTTGTTTAACTAAAATCTATCCTTATTTTTTGTCGTATGTTTCAGATGATTATTTTCAAAATTGATAAAATTAATACCTACAACTGCGCTTCACTTAGTCAAAAACCATATTTTTAGCGTAAAATTTTCAACTGAAGGTAGTTATCCTTCCTTTCATTATTTTTTTCTGAGACAGTTTCATTAAAGATCTATCCATAATAAAAGCATTAAACCTGAGAACAGAGTGTTTTTTGTTTTGTATGGTTCGTCAAATATGGCACCTCGGACTGAAATTACAACATTTAAGGTTAAATATCTAAGAAGGGACTGACAATGAGTAAACAATTTTGAAATGTTCACTGAATGAGTCAAACTTGAGGCAGAATATTGAAGGCTGAGAGCTATGGAGTATCAAAAGTCGCTTAAAAACGTATTTTAAAACGTGAAATTCTGTGAAGTAGATTTTTCGTTTTATTACACTAGCGGCGGTTTTATTACACTATTTAAATATGTCCATCAAAAAAATCTAAGGAGTTGAAATGTTTTTATACCTCGTCTTCAGCTCTCAAAATATTGGCAAACGAAATGGCAAAACATCAGGAAAGTCAAAAATGTGAGCAACATTTTTTTTTATCCTCGATGATTTCATTTGGATTCACCCCATGACGATTGGACAGCCTCTTTAACAGAAGTTCACAAGTGAGTTAGAAACAGGTGCTGAGATAAATTTGAGGTCTCAAACTGTGCACTAATGCACCATAATTAACCAAACCAACGTCCAACTTAATTATCAATGAGGAGGGGTATACACAATGGTGGACGTTTTGCACTACATTAGGCGACCACTAATAGTCCTGAAAGCATTTCACAAACACCAACTAAAGATTTCTAAAAATGCAACAAAAAACAATCTCTCAGATAAATCAAGCCCAGGGGACGATGAGCGAATGGCTCGTTAAAACATCGGCAAAGGAAATTGTCTTACCCGGTGCTATATCCGGGAGAAATTCATCAAGTCATCCACCACGGTTATTCGGTACTTGATCAACAATTATTACCGTTAATGTGGTATCACCGTACAGTGACATAAATGACACTTAATTCATACTCTGTGGACTTACAGAAAAACGTATCCCACATCAGATATTCACAGCAGAAAATTATCTTTCCACCATTTTTTCTCGCTAAACGAATCTCATGAATCTCAAAAAATGGTGTAAAATGAGAGAATGGTAAAAGCACGTGGTAAAATAGCATTTTTATATATATTACATTAGTCTGCATGATATCAGATGACAGAAAACTAATATGTGATAATAGCTAACTTTGATATGCTGATTTCAGAATTGTTCTTAGTTTTCTTCTATCACGTACAGTTTTTTTCAGAATGGACCCAATTTAACTTCTATCATTTACCTATTAATAAGTGCATTATATTTGTCAGTGGGTAATTATTGTGCTAGGGTTATTTCTCAATACACGCTAATGAGCATTGGGTTGCCCCAAGCTAATGATTCTTAGGTTGGTACAACTGCTGCCATTGTTATGTGACCTAGGAAGTGATATTCATCCTTCATTTATATGTGTTACAATAATTGTCACTGCGTTAGAAGTAATGTTAATGTCATGATAGCATAATTCTTATTTGTGTAAAAATTTGACGTGACAGAAAAAATTGAAGTCATTTTTAGAATCTACATAAAAATTGATTCAAGAACATCTAATTTTAATAAATCATCTGACAAAAAGTTTCAAAATGCAGACTGGTGTTAAAAAAGCCATTTTCGCAAAAAACTTTATTAGAAGCTAAACCTCCCGGTAAATTGAATAAAAATAAAAATACGCATATTACCACATTACTTTCCGAGTTATTATGTATTAACTGAAATAGTTGAAATCAAAATGCGGTAATTCTACAGAAAAAACGCTGCAGTCGGCTCCTATGGCTATTAGAAAGCGTTTGTGAATATACCTGGAATAATATGAATATTTTGTACCATATTTTTATTTCCCATAGCTGACGCCTGTCATTAGCAAAAACAAATTTTTTAAAACTAGTTACACAAAAAGTTGGAATTAATCATTAGTTATGACTCACAAGACTCGGTGGAACCATAAATACACATTGAGTAATAAACTTCGCACATTCCAAAGCCAACATAGTTAAAATAATAAAAAGAGAGGACTTTATAAACCGAATTACACCAACTGTAAAACTGGTTACAACAGGAAAACAAGAGAGAAAATTTGTATGAATATGATGACTTAAACAAAGCCCTAAAAACCCTTCGCTCTCCACGCCTACATCTCTTTTTCATCTTCTTTTCTCGCCCTTTTTCTTCAACTCATCTCTTTTTCATCTTACACCTCCTACGTTAATCCTTCCTTGCCACGGATAACCCCACATCAAAGGCAGGTGGAGGGGGAGGAACCGTGGAGTTAAGAACTTTCGAGGGAAACTGTGGAGAACGCATTAAGATTATATTATGCAAACCCATCCCCAACCACTCCAAGCTTCTTGGAAGGTGACTGCTACTTCCCTAATAATCCTCCAAATCAACTCCTTCCGCTCTAACTCCTACATCTTCACCCACCCGTTCACCACTCATTAAGGCCAGCAAATATGATGGTTCTACTGTCACGTGCTGATAAACATCGAGAGTAGCGGCCTGCCAAGGTGAAACACCGGTTCTCGCCGGATCATTGAAGTACAGCATTGCTAAGCACAGCTCGAATTTGGAGGGGTGGACGGACCTCTTATTCGTCCGAGAGCTATTTTCCCTGCTACCTGTAAGTGGCAGATAGTAAGAGCATATGATCCTATTATATGATGATCATATATACCATATATATGATCATATGATCCTATATATCAAAGCACGATTAACTGAGGAACAAGATAATAATGGAAAACGTAGCTGTGGATTAAATCATATTCATGAGAAATTGTTTTCTCCTCACTTAACCAACATAGCTTCAAATCAATAGTTAATGGATTAAATATTTCTTCTACTTTCTTTCTCAATCTAGAGTGCACTAAGCCACAACGGGGACGTACTTTTACCGCATATCCGAGTGTGCCCTATCAAGTTAAGTCGCATGACATTTATTGCACAGGACTTGCAAGTTCTAGTTCTCCTGCAATTACCATTAGTTGACTGCCCACCCTAGTGCATTAACAAACCGGATATAACAGAAGCACGACTAATTCGTCGGTCGCACAGTCTAACTCGCCTTTACTCCAAATGCGTCTCCCTCGTCGTGCCCATGACCTTGACCGACTTACTTTTCGCTCATTTTCGTGACTTAAACCGCGTTCAGCCAAGTTCCACAGTGAACCATGTAAAATTCATCTCTCACTACTCATAAGAACTTCCATTTCTAGCCCAAGGAGGCACTCTTTGCAATTCATCGCAATTTCACCACTACGCTTGAAATCATAATTTACAAGTTTCATATCTACAGTACGTAACACTAGTCGGCAAAAATATTTTTTTTTTCGAGCCCTGTTACCATTCCTGCTGATTCTTATGTTAAATGACCTCCTGAATCCGAATATGACATCCGTTTTCCCCCATCCCCCACCATTTTTGGGGGAAGCCCCCCCCCCCCTCTTATTTTTATCACTTGGCGATAATTGGGAGGGATGTAAAGGATTATTTTAGCATTTATATTTCTAATCACGTTTTAGAGAGGTAAAAAGTTCTAAAACATGAACATTTATGGTAAGGAGGTAGATTTGGGGGGATTAGTCTCCGTACATTGTAAAAAAACGCATGAAACATCAACTTTTCCTTTTTTTCGCAATTTTTTCACTTATTTTCTTCATATTTCAGCTCCTATTCCATCTTCCCCTCCCCCAAATATCCCAGAATGATGGAAGTATATATGAACAACATATAGCAGCAAAAATAAAAATGTTTAGGAACACTGCATATCCACAATAATTAAAATATGTAGCAACAGTTCAGAAGATACGCTACCACGCTGGAATGGTGGTCTCAATACCTCGCGCGCATCAATAGAGAGTAAAATAATAAATGTAAAGAACGATGAATAACATAAGTACCTTCATTTGGTATATGATTTCCTTTTATACCCTGAGGTAGAAGTTTCTCGTGCCAAACCCAAGCAGTACTCTGCCAACATGCCCGCATTCCTCTTCCCTGAAAATCTCCTCTCAAATTTGCTAATGTCTTGATGGAACCGTTCCCCGTGTTCATCTGAAACTGCTCCTAAATTTACTGGGAAAAAGTCCAGGGGTGAATGAAGGACTTTTAGTGACATGCTACACCCCATGGCCTTATACGCTGACAGCAATTCCTCGACATGAGCGACATAATAATCACTTTTTTTGTTACCCAAAAAGTTCTCACACACGTTTCGGAATCCAAGCCAAGCTCGTTTTTCTTTACGATTCAGGTGTTTCATAAACGTCGAATCTTGGAAAAGTTTTCTAATCTGGGGTCCCACGAATACTCCTTCCTTGATTTTAGCCTCACTAAGACGAGGAAATTTAGTTTTTAAAAATTTAAATGCATCACCTGTCTTTTCTATGGCTTTCACAAACTGTTTTATCAGTCCGAGTTTGATGTGCAATGGTGGCAAGTAAATATTTTCTTTCGGGACTAGAGGATCATGAGCGACATTTTTATAACCAGGAGTAAAGCTTTCTCGCAGAGGCCAGTTTCATACGATGTAATGTTTTTTTCGGGCTCGGCTGTCCCATTCACAAAGGAAGCAGCAGTATTTCGTGAAGCCTGATTGCAGTCCCGTGAGTAGAGCGACAACTTTCAGGTCAGCGCAAACTTTCCAATTATAATCATAATTAATTTTTTCGAGGATTCGGCTGATATTTCCGTACGTCTCCTTCATATCAACAGAGTATGCAACTGGGACTGAAGGTAACTCATTCCCATTAACCAACAGGACCACTTTCAAGCTTGTCTTTGACGAATCTATAAACAGTCTCCATTTTTCTGGGTCACATGGCATCATCAGTTCTATCATCAATGCATTTGAATTAGGGCAAAACACCAAGCCTTCATCTTCCGTAAAAAGTAATTTCAGTGTTGACTGTCTGGTCCTTTAGGAAGACATTTTTACGCTCTTTTCTAAGAGATTCCACTGCTGAAGTCGAGATCCAAGAAGTTGAGATTTCGTCTTAGGCAACTCCAAATCCCTTACGAGATCATTCGATTCTGACTGAGTAACGAGGTGAGGTTGCCGATCAGCTGAATCATCAGAACACTCTTCATCATCGGTGGAAGTATCACTTGGTCCCGGCTGTTGTTCAAAGTCTTTCAAATCAATTTCTGGCTCTAGAGTATAGGTTTTTGGGTGCTCAGGGATTGGCAAGACTCTTTATGAGGAATTGGTCTTATTGCTGAAGGGATATTAGGATACTGAATTTGATGCTTACTTTTGCTGGAGAACCCGACGGTGAAAGTCATACAAAAGTAACAATCCGTGAGATGAAAGCGAGGTTCACGCCAAACCATTGAGCCATTCGGTCAAACTTCTTGTAACAAGTAGTGCAGCAAACTCTTGGAGCCCAATCCTTGTGCTGATCGCCAACTTGGCAGCCAAATTAAAATTTATAAGCAGTTTTAAGAATCAAAGAAAGAGGTTTTCGTTGCGATTTTAAAGTCAATTCACCGCAAACATAGCAGAAGCGATCAGGATGATTTTTACACACGCGTGGCATAATTACACATTAAATCACTAATCACAACTCACACCCACGTACTGCAATTCACTTGGAAAAAGCCGGAGTAAAACAACTTCCACTGTTTTACACATTTTAAACAACTTGGAAACACAGAATCATTGCCTAGAACACTGACAAGTTGACTCTGCGATCGCTACAGGTATACCGAGGGAAGATGACGACAACTGCAATATTTTGATTTGAGAGGCTGATACTTTGTGGAACTCCATGATGAAGGTAAAAGAATACTTTGTAACTTCAATGAGAATATTAGATCTCAATCTTATATTTTTAGTGGAATTACAAAGTATTCTTTTTTCCTTCTTTTTCTGTGAAGGCATGAGAATTACTGTCCAAGCCTGAGCGGGCGAGGCATTGCGAGCGCCAGCGTGGTAAAGTGAATCTTCCGAACTATTGCTACATATTTTAATTATTGTTGCTATGTTATGTACCAAAATATTTTTATAAAAACTGCTATTTATTGTTGATATATATTTTCATCATTCGGGGGAGGATGAGGTGAAATGGAAGCTGGAAAATTTAGAAAATACGTGAAAAATTGCGAAAAAACGGCAAACTCGATCATTTTAATGCATTTTTATACAATTTACGGGGACTAATCTACCTCCTTATCATTAATGTTCATTTTTTAGAATTTTTCACCCCTCTAAACGCGAAGAAGAAATGTAAATACTAAAATAATCCTTTCCATCCCTCCAAATTATCGAAAAGTGATAAGAATAGGAGGGGGGGCTCCCCCGAAAAGAAAACGGAGGTCATATTCGGATTCAGGAGGTCATTTTACATCTACATCTACATACTACCCCGCAAGCCGCCTCAATAGGCGTGTGGCGGGGGGTGTTAGGACACCAGCCGTTTACATATAAAAAGGAAACGCTCTATGAAATTACGCCTTGCATTTATTAAAGTCCCTTATTGTTCGGGGGAAAAACGAATTCCCATACCTATCCGTTTGGCAAAATATCTCTCTTAATTTATCGTTTCTGTCGGACCTGGAAATATAGTGGGGTTCTAATATGATGTTCTCCGTGTCGCTCTGAAAGATATCTATTCTCAATTGCTCAAGTAATCTAAGCCTAGCGCGCAGCCTCCGAGTCTCTAGCGGCTCCCAGCCTAATTCGTTTAACATCTGCGTAACGCTGTCTGTACGCCCGTAGCAGTTTTTGACGAATCGCGCAGCTTTCCTTTGTATTTTATTAAGTTCCCGAATTAATTCTTTCTGCACCGGATCCCATATGCTTGCTGCATATTCAAGGTGTGGCCGGACGAGTGCGAAATAGCACCTCTCTTTTACTTTTTCATCTGAGAATCTTCCCACAATACGCTTGACGAATCCTAGCTTCTTCAGAGCTCTGCCACAAATATTTCTTATATGTGTTCCCCACGATAGGTTTGAGGTTATCGTAACTCCCAGATACTTAACTTCATCTGTCGCCTTTATCTTAACGCCATCCACAGCATATACACGGGGATAGTTGGACGACCTCCGCAAGAAATGTACCGCCGCACATTTGCTCAGATTAAGTTCGAGTCCCCACTCTTGGCTCCACACATGAACGTTGTTTAAATCCGATGATAGAATTTCAAAGTCAGAGTGATCATTAATTTCGCGATAGATGACAGCGTCGTCAGCAAATAAACGTATTTTACTGCTAATTCGAGAGCATAGATCATTTATGTATATAATGAACAAAAGGGGGCCGATTACGCTTCCTTGTGGGACACCTGATGTCACTTTAACTACATCAGAGCTAATTCTGTCAATAACTACTTTTTGCTTACGATCACTCAGAGAGTCGCGTATCCAGTTTACTACTGTTTCGTTTAGGCCGCATGACTGTAATTTGTATAAAAGTTTGTTGTGAGGTACCGTGTCGAAAGCTTTCTTAAAATCTAGGAATAATGCGTCCACTTGTGTTTTCGATTCACCAGATTTGAGAACGTCATGAAGAAAGAGCGCAAGCTGTGTTTCACATGATCTACCTTTCCGAAAGCCGTGCTGACAGCCATGAAGGAAGTTACGACTGTCCAGGAACGTCATGATATTGCTAACGACGATATGTTCGAGTATCTTGCCTATAATAGACGTTAATGAAATTGGTCGATAGTTCCCTGGGTCATGTCTGTTTCCCTTTTTGAATATCGGTGTAACGTTTGCAATTTTCCAGTCTATTGGTATCTTTCCTTCAGACAATGAATTCTTGAATATTATGTCTAAGAACGGTGCGATCTGTGGCGCTAATTCCTTGAGGACACGCGCGGGTATTCCCTCCGGACCCGGAGATTTACTATTTTTGATCGACTGTAGCTGTTTAGTTATCCCATCACATTGAATAGTGATTTCTTTCATCGGTTCCTCAGTGAATGAAATGTCGAAATAACATGGAGTATCGTCTGTAGTGTATACACTTTCGAAGTGGGAATTTAACGTGTTAGCTTTGTCAATATTATCGGTGACAAGTTTGCCATCTTTATCAAATAACGAATCTACGGTTGAAGATTTTCCCTGAAGCTCTCTCGCATATGACCAAAAAGATTTCGGATTTTCTTCGAGTAATTCACCAAGTACTTTTTTCTTGAAATTTCGCAATGCAGTACGCATTGATTTCTTGGTTTTTGAGCGTTGTGCAGCGTAACTTTCTTTTGCTTCAAGTTCCTTCGATTTGTCACCTAACGTAATGGACTTTTTGAATAAGTTGTACAGTTTTCTCTGTCTCTTAAGGTCCCTCCTAACATCATTGTTATACCAGCGAGGTTCTTTACTATCACATTTCAATTTTCGCGGAATATATTCGTTGATTCCCTGGCGTAGAATTTCTAAGAAATATTTCCATGATGCATCAGTGCTTTTGTCCTCTGTTTTAGCTACGAAGTCAGTGTACGAATCATTAAGCATCTCGCCAAATTTTATGAAGTTGCATTTATCAAATAAATAAATATTGCGTTTCGGTTTTACAGCTGACTCTACTTCAAGTTTTAAGGCTGCAAAAATTACTCTGTGATCACTTATGCCATCAATAATATCGAGTTGTTTTATCAACCTAGGATGGCTTACTGCAAAAAGGTCTAATATTTTATTTCCTCTCGTAGGCTTGTCAACTACTTGGGCGAGTGAGTGCTTAGTAAGTGTGTTGAGTAAGATCTCGCTGATTTCCCTATTCCTTGAATTTGGCTTTACAGTGTAAGAATCCCAATTTATAGATGGCAGATTAAAATCTCCCCCAATAATGATTACACTTTTACTGTCTCTCAAAGTAAATGCGGATATTTGATTTTCTAATTGGTAAATAATATCAGCTTCGGAGTTTGGAGGTCTATAAAAAGAGCAAACATGTATACTCCTTTTGTTTCGTTGTTTAATTGTACACCACACGCTTTCTATTTCATTATCAGTTATTTCATGGGCGGTGCTGTGTAAATGTGATTTAACTGCTATAAAAACTCCGCCTCCTGTCCTATCGCTTCGATCGCATCTGTAGATTTTATATCCTGGAGGAAAAAGGATCATTTTAAATAAGGATCAGCAGGAATGGTGCCAGGGCCGATTTTCATGCCGACCATTTATAAATGGTACACTTAGTCAACGGTCTCTGAGAGGTCTAGTTAAAAAGGTGAGGCTGTATGAGACATTTTACGGCATAAAACACGTATTGATCAAGCAACATGGTACCTTTACATTATTAGCCTTTAGTTTCAAAGATTATTTTCAATATCTGGGCGCCGTTTGCTTTAAAAAAAATGACTGACACTTCCATTACAACTGCACCAACCATTGTAAAATGTCTATTTCAATTCATTTAACGATCATAAAACATTGGGACCGTTAGGGCAAATTTGGATTGCGCATTGAACCAGGGATGAAGATTAAAGTTTAAATCAGCCACTCATGTTTCACCAAAATGCCTCAATGTAGAACATTGAGAGAGAATTAAGTCTAGCCACAACCAGCAAAGGAAACCCCAGTCCGGGTGTACTATGCTAGTAGTTGAAGAGATAATCGTAAAGCTGATGCTCGTATTCTATTTCTCTGGTCTGAATTTGATTCTCTCCTCCGCGAAGGGGAGAGAGTCATTTGTGGCAGCGTGCTAAAGATCGAGTTTTACACATCTACCACTTCCCGCGATATACTTGGAATTCAGGCAACTAATTATAATGTTACAAAACACTGTTAGCAATCTTAAAACGTTTCTGTAAAATATGCTGACCCATTTAACTGCCTTCTATTTATTTTCCAATTTAAAAAATATGATTATAGTTACGAAAGCCAGGAAAAATTATCTGGAACTTCCAGGTCGACTCCGTACTGGACGCGACCACCGTTAGGAAGAATGCAATTGCAGCCAACGTCTGACTTCAAAGGAAAAGGTCATAATTTCCGGGTATTTTTTTCATATATCCTGCATACAATAAAAGAGGTAGTACTTTGACGTGTAACATCTCGTAATTCGATACGGACTTCGGATATTTACGCCTGGTTGAAATGCACAAAAATACGTACAAAGCATTTATTTATAACTCGGAAAGTATACAAGATAAACGAACAGGTTCTGGTCCATTCAAATGAGAGAAATCGAAAGACTACAATGCAAAAGGTTTTGAGCTTATCACATACATATATTATATGACATATATACATATGACATACATATATTATATGACGTCGGCTCCGGTGGCGACGGGGTAACGTCCTCGCCTGCCAATCCGAGGGTCGCGGGTTCGAGTCCCACCTAGGTGGATTTTTCTCCATCCAGGATATGGGTGTTTGTGTTTGTCTATTGTTAATGTTACATCACCCGATGTAAGAGGCCATTGAGAGCTGTTTTCGGGGTATTTGAAATAAATAAATAAATAAAAAATAATACATCATACAAAACAATGTGGCCGCAAAATATAGGTGTAAAATCACGAGTCCTCGTCTAATTAGCGCTGCGTTTTACGTAAAATCATGCGACGTGATCACGAATGGCTAATTTGAAAGCGTTTAGATTGCCCTAAGGGTTAAAATCAATAAAAAAAATAATATATAGGTGTTAAACACACATGAGAGATTTAATTTTTGAAATGTTAAGTTTTAATTGAAAACATAACAGGGAAAATTTCTATTTCCAAAGTAAGAAAGTAAAAGCCTACAGGAAGAGGTAACAAGATGAAAGACCATCGAATTTTGAATCTAAGAAGCCAAGACTGAGCTCCATAAAACGTTCCATACCATTTTGGGTTCAACAGAAACTCAAAGAGAAAGCTGAGTCACTGCCCTCTACACGTTAGCAAGCAATGAAAGCTGACAGCAATAGTGGCGCTTTACTTTCACTTATTCATTAATGTAAGATCATAAAGTCACTAGAAGACGTTTCATGCAATAAAAACCCAATGTAGTGGAGCGGACACAACACAGTAGTTTTTGAACCCTAAAAAAGCTGTCGAAACCCCTTTTGGACCAAGTTAAGGATCACTGCCCTTAACCCTTAGGAGTATAATCAGCTAGCCCTTAGTTTTCATGCATAGTGAGTTTTACTACCTCACCGGAAAAACCAACCTCAGGATTCATAACTGAATGTGCAAGGGAGTGATATATAAAAGCTGTCTTATTGAGCTGGTAAAGACTATGAAAGACTCTTTATCCCTTTCCTTTCCCGGTGGCCTAGCTTTACTAATTCATTGTGTCGGCCACAATTGCTTTGCAAACCTTCAGATGAATAATTTACTTGAACTGTTTTTACCCTGCAATTTCATCACAGAAGCATGAGTAATTGATTACGCTGTCAAAAGATTAAGAAAAAGTTTATATGAGCTAATCATATTTCGACAACCCCGTTCCCCCCTACGAATAAAGAAACCGTCACTCATCATTATACGCTTACGAAATACCCACAACCACTAAGGCTACACATGCGACACATGCCATGAATTGACGGTGGAGGAAATAAACGCTGAACGGTGATGATGCGCTATCAGAAATTGCGAGTGATTGCGTAGTAGGTAGTGAAAGTTCCTTTCGGTGAAATTGAATTTCAAACTTACGCATAAAAAACAAAAGACATCCTCTTTAGTTCATAAAGGTAGTTAGTCTGAGGTAATTGGCTACGTCGTCGATCTCTTGAATCTGAATAATGATGAGAGGAAAATTAGATGATTACCCCTAAATTGAACGGGAACTTAGCGAATGGAACAGTAATTTTCAATGCTCCAAACAATTTATAGAATGATTTACGTGCAGGTAAACAGTTTTTTTTTCTTAGGAATATTCAAAGTAAAATTATTTGCTGAAAAATTGGTAAGCAAGCGAACTTAGCAAAAACAGTAATAAATCTATGAAAAATTACATACGTTTAAGGCCATTGAGATAAACAGATTGAATATATGAATACAGATACATTTACAGCAACAGCTATTATTTTATTTCGCTGAGGTTACAGAAGATGCATATATGAACAGAAAAAAATGACAAATCCAATACACAGTTACCTCTTTTAAGCCATTTGATTACGAGGAGTATTAAAAAAATATCATTCCAACTGCCAAAACTCCGAGTCGAAAACACTTCTGTTTGACTGCTGAGTTTCACGACGAAGTCATGACGCTAGGTTCTTTTTCCTTGTTCATTAGAGTTAAAGTCTAGTCAAGTGCATCATATCCCTGAACTGTCATAATGAATTGTATCAAATTTAAAATTAAATTATGGGAAATCGACGGCAATATTTTCAATTGCAATTTTAACGTCCTCCTAGATGTGAAACCAGATGTGAAAAGCTGATCTCATAATAATTTATTTTATACTCACTTTCACATAATATAGGTGACATCTAACCAGCCTGTCGTCAGCGGATTATTCAATTTTACGTGTATATTGTAATAACGTTGGCCTTAAAAATCGCCTTTCTGCTTTAGAACTGGTGTAGAAGGTCGCGGGAACTCATACGCACAAATGAGCATTCATCAAATGCAGTCCAATAACGAGGCAGATGCGATGCTTACATCATCGTGATTCAATTAGTAACAACCTAAACCTTCTGCTATGCTCAAACGCAAAAAAGTATTTGGTTGTTGCCAGATCTGTTATAATTTATGGAAAAATGCTACGAAAAATGCCATGGATTTCAAACCTCAAAATATCACTTAGCAACTCAGAACGCCAAACATGCGGTGGTTTATTGCATAGATTTTCACTATTTTCACGGCTTGACATACTTTTTTGCTTTAAGTAAAGAAATGTACGATAACGTTAAGGCAAACGTCACAAGTTCCTCTAATAAGAAATCACAATTCGATGCCAAAAGGTGATTTAATTATGATTCCAAGCAATTAGCGATCGATAAGGTCACTTTTTTTTACAGGCATTTCACAAGCATTTTTATAAGGCATTTCCTTTCACAATCTAGTAAAGTTCCGTCTCAGGAATCTATAAATAGCAAAGTTAACAACTTTTACAGGTTTTCGGCTTTTAATAATGCTTTAGGGAACAACTAAGTTTTCGAGCAAGAAATCAGTGGGTTCGTAAAAATATTCGAGATTGTAGACCTTCATATATCAGAGTAATGAACATCTGGTAATGCGAAGTAGAATGAGCTTGAGCCCTTCACAAAAAGAACCTGGAAGGTGAATAATAATTTACATGTGAACTTTTGTATGGAAGTCTAGAAGAATTGAAAGTGCATCATAGATTTATATACGACTGGGAAGTGTAGATTTACTTGGATTTTCCCTATTCACATGTCTACTTGAGGACTTAGTTCTCAAAAACTAACACTGAGAATAACGACGTGCTTATTTATGCATCAAAAACCCAACGTCATTCTCTGGGCTGACTTAAGTTTGTCCTGGAAGCTATAATGTCTAGAAAATTGCGTGTTTGTCTATAAGTGAAGGCCAATGAAGAGGCTTCAAACAGCTTCGAATTTCCAAGGAATGGCAATTTAAGATGATATCACAATACATCCCTAGGGGATTTCAAAGGGACAAGTACAAGATCAAATTAACAAATATAAAATACAAATGAGGCATATGAAAATTAGAAATGCGTAGAGAAGACCAAAGGGCTGCACTTAACCAACCTTCGTAATAGACATGTGGTTATGAATGTTCCCTTTACTTCCCATCGTAAATTACATAAACAGAGGGCATACATTAAGCTCGTTTTGAATTCCATGCAACAGAAATTTCATTATGGTTTCAATTTCGACGTGAGAAGCAGTAATTATGTATTTTTTATGCTGACCTCTACAAATCGAATCCAAACATGTTTGCTTGTAAACAAATAACCCCAAAACCCAAATGTAATCACGATCGAACTCCAATAATGTATTGATGGAAGGAGAATCAACTCAATAATTCTCCAATTCAAATCACCTTACCTATGTTTTATTCAAAGCGTAAAGGTGATATAAATCGAGTGAAATGATCACCTATCCAGAATCTAGCTAGAAACCACAACATTACATTACCAGACCATCAGTCTAATCAATATTACTATAGTTGAATAGGAAGCGAAAAAACTAAGATTTTTTTCTTTCGTCATATACCACGCAATAATCTATACTACGACAACAGATGAATCACGATTTATACCACATGACTAAGTTAATACTGTAACAGCTCTAAAGTCGTTCATGCTTGACTGAGAATTCACAGGAATATGTACAGTAGGGTGGCACTTATTTTTCATTAGCAAATTGAGAAAATATATGTTTTCCACCTCTAAAATTGATCAATTTGGAATGTGAATTCACGTGATAAAATCCTTTCACTGCTAGTTATCGGCAACTCGTGCCCTAAGAGGCCTAAGTACTTCAAAACTAAATATGTGAGTTTTGCGAAATAAAAATGCGAATTTATCGCTGTAACCAGTGAAAATAATCTCTGCTTGTGAAGTCAGCACTGTTTGTCCGTCTATCGACGTGATACGCAATGGAGCAGTTGTCACAAATAATTCTGAAAGATGTCCCGACAATTTGGAGTGGTTGGTTGTAGCAAATGACTTATAGACTTTCGAATACTGTTGCTCGAGATAAGACTCTTCGCGCTTCGAGAAATGTGAAGGCCTCCATCAAATAACTTCAAGTTGAAAAAAGAAGTTGCAAACAACTTTCTTCCAGCAAGCTGAATACCTTGACTCCGAATCTTTGGCAGAAGAGGTATCGCGTCCAACACGCGGAGGAAATAATCATCTATCATTGACAGACCACGTCCAGAAACAAAGGCATGGGCCCTTTGTCCATTCCAATTATGGATGGATGTATTGACAGAACTTTATCACTCGATGGGTACACCTATTAGAATCCTTAACAGTCTCTCAAAATTAATTATTGCTTCAATTTAGACTTCAGACAATTGTCGGTCATATAACATACGCACGACGGAAACCAATAATACGTTTTATATGGCTGGATCTGGGCCTATGGCGTGAAATGCGTACACCACTGCTTTCTGTTTTGATGTCGGTGAAAAAAGCTTGTTATATCTTTTCCCAATAGCTTCAATCAATGTGAATAGACTATGTCAATATCACTGAAAACTGCACAAATCACCTGGTACGCAGTCACGCACACGGATCCCAAGACATACACCTAATTTAACTAGTGAACCCTGCAGTAATTCATATCGAACTAAGATGGCTTGGTGGTGTACCTGGAAAACACAACTGACTGGCAACTGGGACATTCACATTCAAAACCTCGTCAACGAATTTTTCATGATTAATTTAATCCATTTGATATAAAGACATTGTAAGATCTTTCATCAGTCACTGCACCCACATCTTACATTAAGTCATTGCCTCAGTATAAAAATATCAATTAACAACTCATTTGGTTGGAACGGAATTCGAACCCTTAGAATATTAGAAGTAATTATAGAATTGCTCGTCGTTTACCTGAAATATTCCTCAAATACTATATGATTTCCATATGCGTTAACGCATGGTTTAATATGAACGTCAATACCTTTTATCTGCTGCCTTAAACTTACAAACAGCGATACAAATTTTATGGGCGAGTAATAGCGGTAAAGCATCACATAGCTCCTAACTTCGGCGTATTTATCTATCTTAAAACAATTATCGCTTTTCTCTCTCATCAACTTTCAAATTTTGTTCAAATCAACTTGATATTATCACACTACAAACATACTATATGATAACTAACCTTAGAGTTACCTAGGATACCGCAGATATAGGGGGTGAGGGGTGTGTGATCCCAGGGTGTGTGGTGGTGACCATCACACACCAAGACCGTCATGCGTGGTGAAGAGCCACAACCTCCACGAGGTGCCCCTGGTTTTCGCAGAACATGACGGATCTAGACCTGGCGGTCGATAAACTGCTCCCATCATCACGGTGCGTCCCTGTGCCAATGGTGACCGCATCCGCGGGGCGGAGGGTAAGAAGTCACTAACAGGTGAGACTCCGGATACAGGGCGACCTCCGGTTTTATTTAGCCTTACCTATGCATGCGGGGCTCTGCATGGGCGGACCCCCCTATTTCCCTAGCTACTCGTGGGAACTTTATGGAACCTTTAAATAAAAAAACCTCGGAGCCCGCTGAAAAGCGGACTCCACCCAAGGACTCTTGCAGTCCATTTTCCCTAACCATGGAGGAGGCACTGTTGGTGAGCCCCGATGGGGATCCCAGTGGTCGCCCCTCTTCTACCTCAACCCTGTGGGCCCCTTCGGGGAACCCTATTCTCCTAAGCCACCCTTCTATACCTAGTAGGGACGGCAACTTGTCATCAGATTCGTCTGAATCCACAATCAAGGCACCTGAATCTAGTAAGGAGATGGATTCAGATTCAGGAGCCTCTAATGCTACCCTGAAAAATATCGCAGGGAGACTGAAGGACCTCTCCACGGGGACTTCGCACCAACCAAGCGGCGCAACCAAAAGGTGGAGACGCGCCGAAAGACGTAAGATGAGACGCGCCGAAAGAGCTGCAGGAGGACCTGCTCACCCTCCTGCCTTAGGAGGAACTGCCGACGGCAAGCCCACCGGCGGAACCACTGGGCGGGGGGTGGACACCACAGAGACCACAGGCAGCTCCTCCCTGAAAAGGGATAGGACCCCTGGGGACACGCCTAATGCCTCACAGGATCTAAAAAGGGCCAGAACTGCGCCCACCTATGCTCAAATAACAAGAGACACAAAAAGGATGGCGATTGTGCCAGTTAATTACCCCGAGGTGATGATGAAAGAAAACTGGCACCAGTTGGCCGTATCAAAGTTGGAGGAGTTGTGGGACACAGCACCAGCTGAACAGGAGGTCCCACTCTTCGAAGCCAACAGGTTCTTGAATGGCGCAGTGGAGTTCGCCTGCGCCAATGAGTACTCGGCCTCTTGGCTTGAGAGGGCGGTAAATATCATTGGGCCCTTCGAGGGAACCGAGGTTAAGGTTGTCGATGCCGACAGCCTTGTCAAAAGAAGAAGGAAGATGGTGTGGGTCCCGGGACCGAGTAGACCCGAAACCAAAACCCTTCTGGAGAGGCTGAAGAGAGCCAACCCGGGGCTCCAGACCACCTTATGGAGGCCATATGAGAGATGTGTTGTCGAACAAGGGACAAGATTTGTCCTGGGAGTCGACGAAGCATCGGCGGCCTTCATGGCTAGCCCCACCTTTAAACCAAATGTGGGGATGCAGAAGGCAGAGGTGACCTTCCTTGGCAGGTCGGGGGGACCAGAGAAGCCCCCAAGGACCCCTGGAGCGGAGGGGGTCGCAGAGGATAAAGAATTAGCCTAAATGACAGGTATTCACTGTCTCCAGGCTAATATTCAGCACAGCAAGGCTGCCTCTGGGATCCTGCAAAGGATCCTATCAGAAGGTAAGGTCAAAATTGCACTGATTCAGGAACCCTGGGCCTTCCGGGGTCGAGTCAGAGGTTTAAACATGACAATGGGTAAATTATTCTTTTGTACCACAGTCGATAGACCTAGAGCTTGTATCTATGTTAATGGGTTAAGTGCTATGCATTTACCAGAATTTATCACCAGGGACCAGGCAGCTGTTGTGCTTAGTCTTGGGGACGGTGGAAATGAGAGGAGAGTGGTCGTCTGCTCTGCCATATGACGCTCCAGGTCCACCACCTTCGGATGAACTGGAGAGACTGGTAAGCTATTGTAGAGTAAAAAATTGGGACCTCCTTGTTGGATGCGACGCTAACTCACACCATACAATGTGGGGTAGCAGCAACACGAACAACAGAGGGGAGGCCATGATGGAGTATCTGATGTCAACGGAAATGCATATACTCAATAGGGGGGCTCAGCCCACCTTTTCGAACAGCATAAGGGAAGAAGTGCTTGATTTAACGCTTTGCACCAATTCTATGGTGGAATGCATTAAATAATGGAGAGTGTCAGGTGAGGTCACACTGTCTGACCACCGACACATACTCTTCACTTTAACAAAGGTTAGCAACAGGCCAATCACATATAGGAATCCCAGATCCACGGACTGGAGGAGATACAGAGAACTGCTTGGAGGACTACTATCACAGGCACCCCAATGCAAATTCAAGAAAGTAGATGAGATAGACGTAGCTGTGGGACACCTACAGGACAGCATAATCTCAGCCTACAAAGCAAGCTGCCCTATTAAGAGCAGGAAGGAGGGAGGCAAGCTGCCCTGGTGGGGCACCGAGTTGGAGCATCTCCGCAGGGAGACCAGGAAACTCTTTAATAAAGCAAAGAGGACCACAATGCCTAAAGACTGGGACAACTTCAAAGCTGCCCAGCGTAGGTACAAGGCGACAATCAAACGTTCAAAACGAGAATCTTGGAAGATCTTCTGCGGAAACATGGAGGCCATTCCTCAATTGGCAAGATTCCATAAAGTTATTTCAAAAGACCCAGAAGCAGGAGTGGGGGCTCTTTTGCTTCCCTCGGGTGACTTCACGTCATCTGACAAGGAAGCATTAAAGCTCATGCTGGAGACACACTTTCCAGGCTACTTGGAGGGCGAGGAGATGCACCATAGGAGGCCTCCCATCCGTCCGGCTCGGACGGAGTGGAGATTGGCCTCCAGCAGTGTAACATATCACGCTACCAGATGGGCGATCACAAGCTTTAGCCCATACAAATCTGCTGGAGAAGATGGTATCTTTCCGGCACTTCTGCAAGAGGGGCAGGAACTAATACTGCTACCAATTGTCAGAATTTTCCGATCCTGCCTGGCGTACGGATATGTTCCAAAAACCTGGAGGATCACCAAAGTAGTTTTTATCCCAAAACCAGGAAAGACAGACTACACCAAGGCTGGCTCCTTTAGAGGAATCAGCCTCATGTCCTTCATGCTCAAAGCATTGGAGAAAATAGTGGACAGGTATATAAGAGAGGGACCTTTAAAGGACCATCCTCTACACCCGTTTCAACATGCCTACCAAAAAGGAAAGTCGGTCGAAACAGCGCTCCACAACCTAATTTATAGGATTGAGGGAGTACTGGAACACGGGATGATTGGTTTGGGGACTTTCCTTGATATAGAGGGAGCCTTCAACAATACATCCTTCGACCAAATCTGCTGCGCAGCCAGGAGACATGGGGTCCACCCACATATTGTGAGCTGGATCAAACACATGTTGGAAGAAAGGATTGTCAAGGCTGTCCTGAGGGACAGCACGAAGGAAGTGGCCATGACTAAAGGATGTCCACAGGGAGGGGTGTTATCTCCCCTCATGTGGAACCTGGTCATCGATGAGCTAATCACGAGGCTAAATAAAACCGGAGCCTACACTCGGGTATGCAGACGATGTGGCGATCCTCATCACCGGCAAATACCTCAATACCGTCTCCGGACTTATGCAAAAAGCCCTAGACAGGACGATGGTCTGGTGTAACGAAACAGGGTTGACGGTGAACCCTGACAAAACTAAGCTCATACTGTTCACTAATAAGAGAAAGAGGGATGGATTTGATCCTCCTTCACTGCAAGGAAGGATCTTACAACCATCCCAGACGGTCAAGTACCTTGGAGTTCTTCTGGACACCAAACTCACCTGGGGAGAACATCTTGAGGTTAAAATCAAGAAAGCATGTGCCTCCCTATGGACATGCAGGAGGGCCCTCGGCAAAACCTGGGGACTTCAGCCAAAAGCGATCAAATGGATATACACTGCAGTGGTGAAGCCAGCCTTTCTACACTGCTCAATTTTCTGGTGGAAGAAGACTAGGCAGATTACAGCAAGGAATAAACTCAACCACCTGCAAAGAATGGCCTGTATGGGTATCACGGGAGCCATGAGAACAACCCCGACGCTGGCCCTCGAAACCCTACTGAGTCTCACGCCACTTCACGTGGAAGTCGAGACGCAAGCTAGGATGGCGGCCTATCGTCTCAAGAGACAGGGACAATGGAGTGACAGAGGAAACCTCTCTGGTCACAGACAACTATGGACGGAACTTATGGAGTCGAACCCCATTTGTGAAATGGGCACAGACGACATGACGGTTGCGCTCAACAAGACACCGCCTCTCTTCAAAACCCACTTTCCAACGAGGGAATGGTGGGTCAAGGAAGGAGGTAAAGACAATGGAGCATACGTCTGGTTCACAGATGGCTCTAGAAAAGAAGGAAGAGCAGGAGCAGGGGTTCACTGCCGCCGACCTAATAAAAAGCTCTCAATCCCTTTGGGAGAGCACGCCACAGTATTCCAGGCAGAGGTCTTCGCTTTGCTGACCTGTGCCTATGTTGCCAAGGATATCTGCCGTAAAGGCAGACCAATTCACATATGCACCGACAGCCAAGCAGCTTTAAAAGCTCTCACATCGCCGTGGTGTAAATCAAGGCTGCTGCTGGAATGCCGGGAAGCACTGGACTCCCTCAGCAGACAGAGCAATGTAGAACCTTTCTGGGTCCCTGGCCACACAGGCATAACCGGAAATGAGATAGCGGATGAACTAGCAAAGGAGGGCTCGAACAGGAACCCAATTGGACCAGAGCCTTTCATACCAATCGCACCCTCTTCAGGGATTTTTAAGATCAAAGAGTGGAGCCTAGCCCAACACTCTAAGATCTGGCAGAATGTACAGGGGCTCAGGCAAGCCAAGCTCCTGATAGAAGGACGCAGACCGGGGATGGCAAGAAAGCTTCTATCACTGGACAGAAGACAACTTCGTACGATAGTGGGACTGCTTACTGGACACTATTAGGTTATGAGGCACCTCAATCTCCTCAGAATCACAGATTCGGCGAAATGTAGATGGTGTGAGGAAGAGGACGAAACAACATCTCACGTACTCTGCAAGTGTCCAGCTTTGATGAGGACTAGAGTTAGGCATCTGGGTTCCCCATCTTTGGAACTAGATGAAGTCAGGGGTATCCCCATAGAGGACATGTTATCCTTTAGCAGGGCGACTGGACTCTATGGGTGAATACAAACATGGTGGTTGGCACAATGGACCATTAGGTCTAAGTGCCTTAGCTCCTCCTTGGAGGAACTCCACCTACTTTTAATCTAATCTAATCTACCTAGGATACCCAGAAACATCGCTATAGCAGCATCCCCGCCGGATAAGTTATCAGTGAGTGGATTCAGCGCAGCGCGCGACACATACGTCATCCACAGATGCGGCGAAGGTTCTCTACATACGCGTGCTCCAAAGAGTAGCGTACACCAGTGGCGCGATTATGTAACCATGAGAAGGGTGAGAGCGACGTCGTTGACAAAGGCAACGTCATAGGAACGACGAAGGGTGACAACAGCGATATGTATCCGCGAAAGCACTTTTACCATTGTCGTTCCGTCATAGAGTATGACGATCGAAACGGATGGTGAAGCGTCACAAGATATCAGTAACTCACGAATACATTGAATGGAAATTTAGTTACACATTACCATGCCCCAATAACTTCCTTTTAGTTTATGAACGACCTTTAAAAACACCTCGATTATTAATATTAAAGAAAAAGAAAATGTCTTAGTGCCTGCGTTAAAATGTATTCCATTCAGTCGAGTATTTCATTATATTTTCGCTGTATCTTAAGGCATTAACCCTTTCCTGCCGGCGACTGCGAAAGAAAAATGTTTTCCGTGCTACGGATAGCTTGCGAAAATTTTAAACGTCGCTCTGCGAAGCACTTTTTTGGGGTGGAGTGACCCAGGTACTCTCGTCCCTCCGATTTGGGACCCTACTCAACGGGGCGCCCGGCTATTACCCCGGCCATTGGACTCGACCCTACAACCCTTTCTTAGCGGGAGTCCACGGTCAACTCATTGCATTAGCAGTGTTTTTTAAAATTAAATATTGTCTATAATTTTTAACAGTTTACACTTATATAAGAATAAATTACATTTTTTTAAGCATTGTAGAATTTTACACGGATTTCTAGCGTTAATAATAATAATAAAGTTAGGACTTTTCCATTTTTACAGCAAGTTAGGACGTCTCGAAATTTTCTTTGAATAAACCTCCAAATAATACTTCTTAATAACCCATCTTCCTTTTTCATTCGGGCTTTGGACCAACGTAGGCGAAGTTCAAAGTATGTTTTTACAATATACATTACCTAAAAATACCGGAATATGAGTAATTACTAAGGAGATCAATGAAGGAATCGGAAAATAGAGGACATATAGTGTAAATAGGCATTCAGATTGTAACAATCACGTACAATATAGACAATAAAATGACAACATTTCTCTTTTTCCGTATTTTTCATCGCATATGAGCACACAAGGTTTTCAAACAAGAAGTCCGTTAATAATAACACTAAAATTTCGTTTAAAAATTGCTTATGCACAGAAAAAAACGAAGAATTCATTTTGAGGTATAAAAAATTGGAGTTTGCCATAAATTTTTCTTTGCAAAAATCATTGACAATTCAACCACTTCAACACGGATTACTGCTACTATGAGGATCGTAAATGAGAAGGAGGGTCGGACCAAATGGCCGAGGATTAGCTCTAAGGTCTCGCTAAGCTGGGACTCAGGCAGGGCCAGAATACCTCCGACCATTGCTACCTCAGCGGTCACTTCCCATCCCCCGCGACAGCTATAGCCGACGTCCGTTCGTTTGCGCTGAAAAACCCACGCCAGCTATAGCCGACGTTCGGTCGTTTGCGTATGAAAATGCTCGTCGGCTATGACCGACGTCCGGCGCGAAAGGGTTAAGGAACATATCTCACAATGGAATGTAATACTGTTAGCAAGTTAACTCGACAGTATGTCCTAGTAAGATATCCATGATTATGACTTCATATATTAGTTCGGTTGTCATAAGGGTAAGGTAAATATATGCGTCATAATTTCATAATGACAGACCTTAGTTTTTTAGACATGAATAATTTAGACACACATATTCAAATACCAAGTAAACTGGACTTAGCACACTTGTGATTCTCCATAGTAAAATATTTTGAGTGAATATGCATACTGAAAACACGCACTATTGAGCTATATTTATTGATCAAAATTCAGAATCCCGCTTTTTCAGGACGTATGGCAAACCTATATATTAGTGACGATAGCAATAGTATTATGCGCGTGCGCTAGCTTCACTCTTCACATATTTTATTTTCTAATAAAGCCCGTTTCACACGATCAAATTCTGCGTCAAATTCCATTCAAGAATCATTGATCAAGGTTTCTCGAAAGGACATGACGTCATGACAGCGGACATGTTGTCTTGAAAGCTTTTGAAAGGCTTCGTTGCCAGCAAATTCCTCTCGTCTTGAACGGTTCTAATTTTTCTTGAATATTGAACGGTCTTGAAGCGTATCCACCAATGGGGTTGGATTTCAGACCATTGGGCGTAAGATGGCCGACATGGAGAAAGTTCCATGCGGAAGCACCTCGTATATTATGTTATTATGTTATAATAAAATAATTGTTCAATGTAACATATACACTTTTAACATGCAAGTGCCATTGTGCTTTAAATTATGAACGCTGTATGTAAGCTATACGAGGTATATGATGGTCTCAATTGACGGTACAATATTTCTAGCGACGGAAGGAAAACAAGGACAATCTCTCAACTCGTATTTTGAAAGAACTTTTATTAGAGTATTTGGGCGTACAATAATGATCTCTGCATTTTTATTAATAATTAATATCGTGATTAATATTCAGCAAACGTCAACTGTTGGCACAATAAGAACTTAACGGACAAATTTCGCTCACAGAATTGCAAGGCAAGAAGGGGACACCGTCGAAGAATTTATGATAATTAACGAATTCTGTACTAGTTTTCTCGCAACATATGAGACTTGACTGGATATCTTTAAATAATAATTGTTTTGGTGTACAAATAAGATCCTCAGAAAGAATATAGATAATATTTTGTAACAAAACATGACTAGCCGTCGACAAGCACGGAAGCCTAAGACAATCTTAACAAGTCGATCGTAGCCTGGTGGCGTAGAAATCACAGGTTCAATTCTCAGTGACGGAAATTTTTATTAGCAATTTTTTTTTTAAGTTCATAATTACTTCTTTAACTCAGGATATTAAATATTTTCACAAGTAGGTG
This sequence comes from Pyrrhosoma nymphula, assembly GCA_963573305.1. Taxonomy (NCBI): domain Eukaryota; kingdom Metazoa; phylum Arthropoda; class Insecta; order Odonata; family Coenagrionidae; genus Pyrrhosoma; species Pyrrhosoma nymphula. The sequence goes on along the minus strand of OY754328.1, from coordinate 175,858,943 downwards.
AGTCAAACCACAATATTATTTCTATCTCTAGTTTCGGACATTTTTTTGTCGGCAAACCATGTCTCGGCGACTACAGGCGTATGGTTCCAGATCCTTCGTCTTCTGTTTTATGCATCTACACAGCATACTTGTGTTTTATATTTAACAGAAATTTATACTGAGAATCGACCAAACCCTTTAAAAATGATGCTATGAGCATGCTTGTAATTAGAATACGTTGATCCGTCAGTTCTTACAGCTCGAAAATTAATGTTTTTCATCAAGGGCTTCAATGCAATGGGGAAAATTCCAGTGTCTTTCGCTATGCCTTCCGATTTTGTGGCAGTATTTGGTACCTGAGCAAATTCATGAGCAATAAAACAAGCTGATATCGCTTAGTACTTCAAAGTGTCTGCAAAAACTAAATTTAATCTTGGAGTTGCATCTACCCAGTCAAGAACAAGTATTATTCGTATTTATGTACCTGCTAAAGATTTTTGAGGATAGAAATAAAAAATGGCCGCATAAGTTAGATTAGTATATTAAAGGTAGGCATTAGTCACTTATTCAGCGTCAAGAATTCGTCCTTATAGGCTTCATAAATTTCTGTGCACACTTCAGGAACGAACAAAGAAATGGTGTTGTGAGCAATACTGGTTGTGCATTGAAGGCTCGTGAAGGATTCGCCAGTCGACAAAAATCTCAGCGTCACTGCGAGTTTGTGCTTGGCTGAAATGCAGTGCCAACACACTACCTTTTTTGCGATCCTCGGATGTATTAACTCAATTAAATTTGTTTCGCTCATTTTTTGGTAGTTTTTAAAATATTCCGGGTCTTCCGTCCAGAACTCGTTGTGCAGCAATCTCATCAATCATTCATTTTGCCTCCTGCGAATCCACTTTCTCGTCCTTACCCTGCGACGATTTATTTATCTCTGAAGTTGAATATTAACGCCTAAAACAGTCAATGCTAAACCTATCCTGGAACATTAATATGGTATTCATCCATATTATACAATAAAGAAATATTTGACCACACACGACAGAAAATTTGGGAAAAGTTGCATAACGTTGCTATTTCGTTTCTGCCTTGTCTTTAATCCAGCTCAAACGATTCAACGTCGTCTTTGAAGCCTTTGGTCGTGCGAAAGCCCTTTCAATATTATTGATCAAGCATTCTTGAACCGCTGTCTTGAATCATCTTTGACGCGGTTGGACGTTCAATATTTCATGTTCAACGTTTCTTGTTCAAGTAAAATTGAGTGATGTGAAACGGGCTTAAGACGCTAAGAGTTGAGGCGATCATATTAAATGGCTGCTCTCGAGTCGTTAGGATTTGCTGTCTTAAAGTCTAGAGGTAAGTTAGTCTACAGTAAAATATCCTCCACGTGACTCTTATCTATGTAATTTATTTAATTTTGAGAGATGATTTGAGAGTCCCAGAATACTCTCCATCTCAAGTTCCGGCAAAAGCCTAGTACATCCTTGAGGAGGGAAACACGGTTTACTACTGGGGTGGGGGAGAAAGAGAGACCCTTATTGAGGAGAGACAATTCTTGCGGGTTCAAGGGAGTGGAAGAGAGGTTTACCACCGCGTGCTCGGCTGGGTTGTCCGAGTTATCTTGACCATGAGAAGGGGCGGGATCTTTCTTTTGAGGCATACGTTTCGAAATATTTATTTCCGCCCTCAATACCTCTGCCTCCGTCTCCTTTACCTCCACGATTTCCAACTCCCAAATCACCTTCCTGGAAGTTAACATCTCCTTATTAGGCTCAAAATTCAACACCTCGGTTCACATCAAACCTACTAACAAGAAACAATACCTTCATTATAGTAGTTGTCACCCCTCCCATACCAAACGTTCCCTTCCCTACTCCCTATCTATCCGTGGCCACCGTATTTGCAACAGCCCAGATTCCCTCAATAAATTCCTCACCAACCTTCACCACTCCCTCCTCAAGCGTGGTTACCCAGAATCCATCCTTCATCAAAAAATTCAGAAAAATCCCTACTCAACCAAACCTCCGACCATCAAAGACTCCCACATCCTCTCCATTTGTACCACCTATTTTCCAGGTGTACAGTCCCTTAACTCCATCTTAAAAGACGTCTATCCCATCCTTAACAACTACGCCTCCACCGCCAAAATTTTCTCTAAGCCTCCCTCAATCACGTATAGGCGTCCTGCCAACTGTTCTGATATTTTCAAATCCACCAAGCCCCTCTCTAAAACCCCTGCTGTTTCCAAACTCACTTCCTCACCCTGTAATCGTGCTAGGTGTAAACTATGTCCTATCTTTACCTCACCCCCTCCTCCCACCTCCTCCATCACCTCACTCCCTCACCCTCCCCCATCCTCTTGCATCACCAGTAATGATGTATATCACCTACAATGTAAACTCTGCCCGGCTTTTTATATTGGCTAATCCTCGACTCCGCTCAACATACGCATCAATAATTACCGTGCTAATTGTAAAAATCCCTCCCAATCTGCTTCTCTTCCTATTGCAATACACGCCTCCCATCACAAAAAATCCTTCAACAATTGTTACAATGTGTCAATTCTTTTTTCTCTCCCTCCAACTGTTCCCCCAATTGAACTGAAATCAGTCGAATTATCATTAATTTGGTTGTATAAAGCTTTCCACCCACCGGGCATCAATGTATTTCATTAAACTCCCTTCCCCTCTTCACCCTCCATTCCCTTTCTTCCCCTCATTCCCCTCCATTCCCCTCCCCTTCTGCCCCTCCCTTCCTTTCTCCTCTCCTAACCCATTCCTTCATCCATTACTCTATACAATCCAGAAGATGGCAGTCGTGCTGCCGAAATATCAAAAAAACGTGTGAGTTGTCTATTTTTTGTGTGCCTATATCTTTTTTAGCTTGTCACGCCTGTGACACCTCAGTTTATTTTTATTTCCACCACGAGTGATTTTTCATCGATTGACTATATATATATATATATATATATATATATATATATATATATATATATATATATATATATATATATATATATATATATATATATATATATATATAAATTCAAACTTACAGGAGGTAGGAGAAATAGGAAAAGATAAAGAATTCGTTCTTACGGAACGTTTCGAACCAGTTGGTCCTTCGTCAGCTCTAGATATATATATATATATATATATATATATATATATATATATATATATATATATGTATGTATGTATGTATCAGTATGTATCCTTCTATCTTTGAGAAAGGTTCTATAGTAACCGAAATATCAACGTATAGTGTGTGTGTTCTTTTTTTATGTGTCAATATTTATTTCCGCCCCACCTGAGGCATAGTTTATTTATATATATATATATATATATATATATATATAACGTTTTTTAGTTGTAGTGTGTTTAATTGTCCATATCATTGAGTTTCATGTCTATACTTGATGAAAACAATGTGTAACAGTTCTTTATACACCACTGCGGCGCCCCTGGCATTGGGGAAAGCAGAAAAATGGCCTGGTCCATCTATCGCATACAATCGGGAGAGATGGACCAGTTCGAGTTGGGCTAGATGGACCACACTTTTTACACTATAAGTAAAAGCTGACAATTTAGATTTGCTTAATCAGAGGGCTGGAATGTTAAAAAACAAATACAGTGGAACCAATAATTAATGAAATTGTAGTTAGTAGTCATTCCAATATTAAAAGTTGGCATTTTCATTACATTTTAATTTTTTGTGGGCCGTTTAATCCTTTTGGTTATATTCTTGTGTTTATATGTTCTAATTTTGCAAATTTATAGTATGGTAACATTGCTAGTAACCATAGTGTTATTAAAATATTATTTTTTACAGAGAAATTGTTTTTCAAGTTTATTTATTGCCTTTTAGTTATGGTCCATCTCTCCCAATATCCTTGGTCCATCTCACCCATAGCATATGGGTGAGATGGACCAATGAAGGTATTTTCCATTTAAATTTCACTTATTTCTTATGAAATATTAATAACGTTCTCTATGATATTATAGGACAACAAACGATTGAACCGATTATAGCATATTTAACAAAAATATGAGCACTTAAAAAAAGTGGGGCCATCTCTTCCGGACTTACCCTATATATATATATATATATATATATATATATATATATATATATATATATATATATATATATAATGTCTTGGTAGAAAATCGCTCTCGGCGATGATGCACATGCATAAATAAAACAGTGATACACTAAACAAACACAGAAACACGCAAAAAGGACACTCACAAAAGAAAACTTGTACGTTTCGGCGTCAGGACGCCATCGTCAGCGTCAGAGGAATCATATATATATATATATATATATATATATATATATATATATATATATATATATATATATATATATATATATATATATATATATACATACACAAAACGAAATTTTCGGCAATAGGCCACAACAATAAAAACACTTGACAGGGGATGGGGAAAGACAAGTAAGTTACTTTTCTTTCCCCACCCCCTGTCAAGTGTTTTATTATATATATATATATATATATATATATATATATCACATTGGTGTCCACTGCTTAGAGTAGCTTACGGGCTAAGGACCGTTCTTCAGCTGGAGGAGATTCACTACTAAGGAGTGTCACACTGGAGTTAGGTGTTTATGGTATGTCTTGGTACGGGGTTGGTTGTTGGGGAAAGGGGGTTGGTTGGAAGGAAGTGCAGGGGGTGTGGAGTGGGAGGGGAGGGAGCTTGCGAAGATTGAGTCCGGGCGGGCAGGTTGACTTTAAAATGGAAATATAAGACAGCTCCCAGTGGCGGAGCTCTATTATTGGTGTGTCGGGTGGGAGGGCGCGGATTATTCTTATATGAAAGCAGTTGTTGAAGGAGAGGTTATACGAGTTAGCGTGCTCGGCTACAGGCAACTGCAACTGTTGCATCACGCTGCTCCTGTTATTATTTACCCGCATATTTAAAGGTGTGCTGGTGAGGCCAACGTAGAAAGCCTGGCAGTTCTTGCAGGTTATAAGATATATTACATTACTCGAGGAGCAGTTTCCCCGAGTAGGTATTTGATATGTGACATTCGTCACCGGAGTAGTGAATAAACGGGAAGAGGTGTTGATAGGGAAAGTGATGCAACGGGGCTTGTTGCAAGGGTGAGAGCCAATAGGGGAGAGATTGGTAACACTACTTGAAAGTGAAGTTTGACGGATCTCACGGATCCAGAGACTATTTTGTAGATTGGGAGCGCGACGGAAGGAGAGCACGGGAGGTCTTTGAATAATGGAGGAAGTTGAGGGGGAAGAGGAGAGAATGGAGTGTGCTGATTTCAGAAGGCTTTTCAGTGAAGCATCAAGACCTGGATGAAAGGTAGTCGCAAAGATATTAGAATCGTCAATTGATATATTGTCCTCAGGATGAGGTACGAAGCGCGGTCTCGGAGAGTGTTCGGTCGCCTTAATGAGTTGTTCTCTCACCAAGGAGGGGGGATAACCACGACTCACGAAAGCTTTTTCTAGGTCTTCCATGTATCGAAATAAGTAAGAATTTTTAGAACAGAGCCCCGTACCAAGACATACCCTAAACTCTTAACTCCAGTGTGATATATATATATATATAGATATATATATATATATAGATATATATATATAGATATATAGATATATATATATATATATATATATATATATATATATATATATATATATATATATATATATATATATATATATATATATATATAGATATATATATATAGATATATATATATATAGATATATATATATATATATATATATATATATATATATATATATATATATATATATATATATATATAGATATATATATATATATATATATATATATATATAGATATATATATATATATAGATAAAATATATATATATATAGAGATATATGTACACATATATAGATATATGTACACATATATAGATATATGTACACATATATAGATATATGTACACATATATACATATATGTACACATATATACATATATGTACACATATATACATATATGTACACATATATACATATATGTACACATATATACATATATGTACACATATATACATATATGTACAATATATGTACACATATATACATATATGTACACATATATACATATATGTACACATATATACATATATGTACACATATATACATATATGTACACATATATACATATATGTACACATATATACATATATGTACACATATATACATATATGTACACATATATACATATATGTACACATATATACATATATGTACACATATATACATATATGTACACATATATACATATATGTACACATATATACATATATGTACACATATATACATATATGTACACATATATACATATATGTACACATATATACATATATGTACACATATATACATATATGTACACATATATACATATATGTACACATATATACATATATGTACACATATATACATATATGTACACATATATACATATATGTACACATATATACATATATGTACACATATATACATATATGTACACATATATACATATATGTACACATACATACATATATGTACACATACATACATATATGTACACATACATACATATATGTACACATACATACATATATGTACACATACATACATATATGTACACATACATACATATATGTACACATACATACATATATGTACACATACATACATATATGTACACATACATACATATATGTACACATACATACATATATGTACACATACATATATGTACACATACATACATATATGTACACATACATACATATATGTACACATACATACATATATGTACACATACATACATATATGTACACATACATACATATATGTACACATACATACATATATGTACACATACATACATATATGTACACATACATACATATATGTACACATACATACATATATGTACACATACATACATATATGTACACATACATACATATATGTACACATACATACATATATGTACACATACATACATATATGTACACATACATACATATATGTACACATACATACATATATGTACACATACATACATATATGTACACATACATACATATATGTACACATACATACATATATGTACACATACATACATATATGTACACATACATACATATATGTACACATACATACATATATGTACACATACATACATATATGTACACATACATACATATATGTACACATACATACATATATGTACACATACATACATATATGTACACATACATACATATATGTACACATACATACATATATGTACACATACATACATATATGTACACATACATACATATATGTACACATACATACATATATGTACACATACATACATATATGTACACATACATACATATATGTACACATACATACATATATGTACACATACATACATATATGTACACATACATACATATATGTACACATACATACATATATGTACACATACATACATATATGTACACATACATACATATATGTACACAACATACATACATATAGTACACATACATACATATATGTACACATACATACATATATGTACACATACATACATATATGTACACATACATACATATATGTACACATACATACATATATGTACACATACATACATATATGTACACATACATACATATATGTACACATACATACATATATGTACACATACATACATATATGTACACATACATACATATATGTACACATACATACATATATGTACACATACATACATATATGTACACATACATACATATATGTACACATACATACATATATGTACACATACATACATATATGTACACATACATACATATATGTACACATACATACATATATGTACACATACATACATATATGTACACATACATACATATATGTACACATACATACATATATGTACACATACATACATATGTACACATACATACATATATGTACACATACATACATATATGTACACATACATACATATATGTACACATACATACATATATGTACACATACATACATATATGTACACATACATACATATATGTACACATACATACATATATGTACACATACATACATATATGTACACATACATACATATATGTACACATACATACATATATGTACACATACATACATATATGTACACATACATACATATATGTACACATACATACATATATGTACACATACATACATATATGTACACATACATACATATATGTACACATACATACATATATGTACACATACATACATATATGTACACATACATACATATATGTACACATACATACATATATGTACACATACATACATATATGTACACATACATACATATATGTACACATACATACATATATGTACACATACATACATATATGTACACATACATACATATATGTACACATACATACATATATGTACACATACATACATATATGTACACATACATACATATATGTACACATACATACATATATGTACACATACATACATATATGTACACATACATACATATATGTACACATACATACATATATGTACACATACATACATATATGTACACATACATACATATATGTACACATACATACATATATGTACACATACATACATATATGTACACATACATACATATATGTACACATACATACATATATGTACACATACATACATATATGTACACATACATACATATATGTACACATACATACATATATGTACACATACATACATATATGTACACATACATACATATATGTACACATACATACATATATGTACACATACATACATATATGTACACATACATACATATATGTACACATACATACATATATGTACACATACATACATATATGTACACATACATACATATATGTACACATACATACATATATGTACACATACATACATATATGTACACATACATACATATATGTACACATACATACATATATGTACACATACATACATATATGTACACATACATACATATATGTACACATACATACATATATGTACACATACATACATATATGTACACATACATACATATATGTACACATACATACATATATGTACACATACATACATATATGTACACATACATACATATATGTACACATACATACATATATGTACACATACATACATATATGTACACATACATACATATATGTACACATACATACATATATGTACACATACATACATATATGTACACATACATACATATATGTACACATACATACATATATGTACACATACATACATATATGTACACATACATACATATATGTACACATACATACATATATGTACACATACATACATATATGTACACATACATACATATATGTACACATACATACATATATGTACACATACATACATATATGTACACATACATACATATATGTACACATACATACATATATGTACACATACATACATATATGTACACATACATACATATATGTACACATACATACATATATGTACACATACATACATATATGTACACATACATACATATATGTACACATACATACATATATGTACACATACATACATATATGTACACATACATACATATATGTACACATACATACATATATGTACACATACATACATATATGTACACATACATACATATATGTACACATACATACATATATGTACACATACATACATATATGTACACATACATACATATATGTACACATACATACATATATGTACACATACATACATATATGTACACATACATACATATATGTACACATACATACATATATGTACACATACATACATATATGTACACATACATACATATATGTACACATACATACATATATGTACACATACATACATATATGTACACATACATACATATATGTACACATACATACATATATGTACACATACATACATATATGTACACATACATACATATATGTACACATACATACATATATGTACACATACATACATATATGTACACATACATACATATATGTACACATACATACATATATGTACACATACATACATATATGTACACATACATACATATATGTACACATACATACATATATGTACACATACATACATATATGTACACATACATACATATATGTACACATACATACATATATGTACACATACATACATATATGTACACATACATACATATATGTACACATACATACATATATGTACACATACATACATATATGTACACATACATACATATATGTACACATACATACATATATGTACACATACATACATATATGTACACATACATACATATATGTACACATACATACATATATGTACACATACATACATATATGTACACATACATACATATATGTACACATACATACATATATGTACACATACATACATATATGTACACATACATACATATATGTACACATACATACATATATGTACACATACATACATATATGTACACATACATACATATATGTACACATACATACATATATGTACACATACATACATATATGTACACATACATACATATATGTACACATACATACATATATGTACACATACATACATATATGTACACATACATACATATATGTACACATACATACATATATGTACACATACATACATATATGTACACATACATACATATATGTACACATACATACATATATGTACA